>OU342746.1:313664532-314864532 GCA_910589775.1 Avena eriantha
CATGTGGTACAGCTTAAGATTCGTTTTGGTCAAGCGGGTTACGAAATGGCAACCCGGACAATTTTGCCCATGTTCGATTGAAGTTCCAGCAGAGATGCTCTTGCTCATCTCAGTAAGCGGCACTTTGGGCGATGACGGCTCCGAGATCACGCTCTGGCGAAGATGCTCCTGCCATGTTAAAGATGGGCTGCACATACAAATTTAGCACACATTAATAAATGGTAAAAGTGTAGGAAAACATTATAGGTATTACAGCGTCACAACAACGTATTTCATCACAACAATACAAATATTGTTTCTGCAAATACTTGCAAGTTTATTTCAATGCTACAAGCACTAGTCATAGCATAGGAAAGCTCCAGACTCCTATTCTGGCTTGTCAGTATTGTACATTAGATTTACTTTTTCATGCCTGATGTGCTAAGTTATAGCTATAGTTTATCCTACCTATTAGGAAAACATTTATTCACAAGTGGTTATCTGTTGCTCACCTTGGCTAAGATTTTCAAGAAGTGGCACATGTTCTAACATGTTCTAGTTTCTCTTATTTGCAGGCACACACGATGCAACTCCTATAAGTACAAGGTTATCAAGTATTGGGATATAATTAGCACACTTTACTCAAGGGATCGAGCTACTGAGCGGGGCTAGTAGACTGCAGCTGAAAGCCGTGCGGGAATGGCGGACGAGAACGCTAACAATGACAACATCATTGATCAAGCTGTGTTGATATAATGAGCAGACAAGGTATATTGTGGATACATGATCTTTATTCATGTTGTAGTTGATTTTTATTTTTGAAAATATCATATTTTATTTACATTATGTAATTGAATTTGAAAGCCAAAGTGTTGTTGATTCACAAGTGGCTTAAAATGGCAGCCAAACAGAAGCTGTAAATCATTTCATTTCAGAATTCAGGTGGCAGCCAAACATAAAAATTCAGTAGGAATTTAAATTCCATCCAAATGAAGTGACATGGGGATTTTCATTCATTTCAACCAAAATGAAATGAATGCATAGGAGCCAAACGAGCCCTGATATTTTCCTACACATGCATTGTAGAGTTGCAGACCTTATGCAATGTTTCCTTCCAGTAGTGTTTGATTCATGGGATTGTAATGTGCAGGAATTATTCCAGTAGGTACACTAGTGTATTTTCATGGGAAATCTAGCTTCAGCACATAGCTCGTGGAAAACCCTACTGGACAAACAATGCAGACATGATTTCAGTGGGCAGCACAAGTAATCCAACATGATTGGGCTCACCTTACAGCGCGGAGCAAGGTTGGGAGATGCGGTCAACACACGACGGGCCGGCGTCGTGGTGGTGTGGCCGGAGTCGATGCTGACGTGCATGTCGTTACGGGCGGCGGATGCGTTGCGGAGATGCGCGGCGGCGTGGCTGTGGAGAAGCGCGGTGGCGGGGTTGCAGAAATTACGGTCGTCGGTGGCTAGACGATCCTGACGGAGGCGATGCGGACGGCAACGGCGGTGCGGAGATGCGGCAGCGATGCGGAGATGCAGATGGAGAGGAGCAGTTTGGGGAAAGTACGAGAAGGGGCTATGATATCTGCAGGGATAGATTTTTTCCCCAATTAGGTAAACTATTATTTGTACTAACATTGGTGCATGTTGGACCCACTTGTACTAACATTGGTGCATCTGGGACCCACTTATCAATGTTTAAAATAGCGGGCTATTTGATTTAGTGGCGCCGATTTTAAAAGCTATCAAAAGCTATAGCGGAGCTATAGCGCGCTATGCCCATTTAGCGGGTTTGCTAAATAATGATTTTTTTTAAAGAGCAGTACATATTGGTATATATATCAATAATTTACAAATATTTGACAGTTTTACAGATCAATGCTCTGATCAACTCACTTATAACAGGTTTGATAGTGCATAGTGCATATTACATAGTAAAATTTGAAACAGAGCCACTTATACTAGCATTGGTGCATGTGGGACCCAATGGCATCTATGGTTCCTGTTTGGCTAAGTTTGGGCAAAATTTGGCCCTGATGACACATGTGGGTCCAGTTACACTAGCATCGTGCATGCGAGTATCGATGGCATCTGTGGTTATAGTCTGAGTGAGTTTGGGCAAAAGTTTGACTGAAATTGTGCTTAAGTTGACCCTGATGACACACGTGGGTCCACATACACTAGCATTGGTGCATGTGGGCCCAATGGCATCTATGAGTTCTATGTTGACTCATATCGCCGCAAAAGTTGACCCTGATGACACATGTGGGTCCACTTAGCTAACATTGGTGCATGTGGGACCCTATGGCATCTGTGGGTCCAGTTTGACTAAGATTGGGCCTTAAGCTGCCCTGATGACACATGTGGGCCCACATAGCTAGCAGGCGGTGCATGTGGGACCCTATGGCATCTGTGGGTCCAATTGACTAAGATTGGGCTTAATTTGACCCTGATGACACATGTTGGCCCACATAGCTAGCAGCGGTGCATGTGGGACCCTATGGCATCTATGGGTCCAATTTGACTAAGATTGGGCTTAAGTTGACCCTGATGACACATGTGGGCCCACATAGCTAGCAGCGGTGCATGTGGGACCCTATGGCATCTGTGGGTCCAGTTTGACTAAGATTGGGCTTAAGTTGACCCTGATGACACACGTGGGCCCAGTTTGACTAAGATTGGGCTTAAGTTGACCCTGATGACACACGTGGGTCCACATACACTAGCATTGGTGCATGTGGGCCCAATGCATCTGTGGGTTCTATGTTGACTCATATCGCCGCAAAAGTTGACCCTGATGACACATGTGGGTCCACTTAGCTAACATTGGTGCATGTGGGACCCTATGGCATCTGTGGGTCCAGTTTGACTAAGATTGGGCTTAAAGCTGACCCTGATGACACATGTGGGCCCACATAGCTAGCAGCGGTGCATGTGGGACCCTATGGCATCTGTGGGTCCAATTTGACTAAGATTGGGCTTAATCTGACCCTGATAACACATGTTGGCCCACATACCTAGCAGCGGTGCATGTGGGACCCTATGGCATCTGTGGGTCCAGTTTGACTAAGATTGGGCTTAAGTTGATCCTGATGACACATGTGGGCCCACATAGCTAGCAGCGGTGCATGTGGGACCCTATGGCATCTGTGGGTCCAGTTGTGACTAAGATTGGCTTAAGTTGACCCTGATGACACACGTGGGCCCAGTTTGACTAAGATTGGGCTTAAGTTGACCCTGATGACACACGTGGGTCCACATACACTAGCATTGGTGCGTGTGGGCCCAATGGCATCTGTGGGTTCTATGTTGACTCATATCGCCGCAAAAGTTGACCCTGATGACACATGTGGGGTCCACTTAGCTAACATTGGTGCATGTGGGACCCTATGGCATACGTGGGTCCAGTTTGACTAAGATTGGCTTAAGCTGACACTGATGACACATTGGGCCCACATAGCTAGAAGCGGTGCATGTGGGACCCTATGGCATCTGTGGGTCCAATTTGACTAAGATTGGGCTTAAGTTGACCCCGATGACACATGTGGGCCCACTTACACTAGCAATGGTGCATGTGGGACCTAATGGCATATGTGGTTTCAGTTTGACTGAGATTGGGCAAAAGTTATCCCGATGACAAATGTGGGTCCAATAACACTAGCTTAAAATAACTTTGTAACGCTTGCGTTTAGAATTCTAGACTTTCATCAAGGCCAAGTTTATATCTGTTGACAATCATATTACTTTGAACTAGTATAGCCAGTGCACAAACACAACTGAACACACATATAACATTACATAGATATGTTGCTAGCTCACGGTACTTTGAGAAACAAGCATACCTAAAGTAGTTCAACTTAGAAAGTAAACAACAACAAAGTACCACGATTTGTACTACATAAACAACATACAACATCACGAAGATAACTGGCTATAGTCTAGTAACGTGCTTTAATTCCAGCCGGTGGCGTTGGAGGCGGTGGGGTCGGTGGCTGTGTTGCCCCAGGCAGTGGTGGTGGTGTCGCCCCAGCCAGCGGTGGTGGTGTTGCCCCAGCCAGTGGTGTCGTTCTGCTCGCCGTCCTGGTCATCTTCGCCCGCTTCACGTTTGCGTTTGGCGACATGCACCACCTCTCCATCCGCCTCTTCCGCTCCCAAGACCTCCTGCTGCTCTTCCCAGATCGCCGTCGCCTGTTCCCTTTCAGCCTGCTGCGTTGCATCATCCTGCTCGTCATCTGCATCACTCTGGTCTGCAGCAGCTGCCGCCTCAGCCGCAGCTTTTGCCGCCTCGGCCTTAGCTGTGCCGCCTTTTCTGCTGCATTAATTGCAGCCTTGCGAGTCCCCCGGTCTAGCCCGTCCCTTGCGGTAATGAGCCTACGATACAGCTCGTAGGCAACATACCCGTCTCTTGCTGCATACTCTAGGTTCATCGCGGAAAGTGGCTTGTTCTCCCATACTTCGTGGCCATCCTTCGGGAGTGCCTTGCAATTCCCGAGATCTCTGTCAATGATGATCACTGCTAGAGATAACATCCCATCCCTGTCATACGGCTGATTCCAATGGAACCGTTCTTCGTCTTAAACATGTCTTGGATGTTGATGTGGTACTGTTCTGAAATGGTGATATCCTCATGTGCAAGCTTCTCTTTATCACTCCTGATGTCCACGCTAGCGAAAGTGATCCCCTTTTCCTGAAGGAACTCTGCTAGTTTCGGACAAGGCTCCCTTCTCCTGCAGTATAAATGTAAATTAAGACATGAAAATAATTTAGATGATGTACAATTATTTGATGATAATGTTAAACAAGGTAATTGCATAATCGTACGATTAGGCCATGTACAACACCCACAGATCATGCATAATACTTGAACTAACATGTCTAAGTATTTGAAATAAACGAGTGCAAGCAATGTATTTGCATTGGCTAATTATACATGATCTCAAATGGAAAATAAAAATATGCACATAACTAGTTTTGGACAAGGCTCCCTTCTCCTGCAGTATAGATGCAAACTATGACATGACAATAATTTGGATGGTGTACAATTATTTGATGACAAACGTTGAACAAGGAAATTGCGAAACTGTGCTATTAGGCCACGTACAACGCCCATAGATCATGCATAATACTTGATCTAAAAAAATCCACAAGCACTTAAACCTATAGGAATTAAACAATGCACATAGGAAAAATTTCTAAGGATCAAAATCCTCCAAAATTCATATGAGATTCCTTTGAATCAAACAAGCCCTGCATCAAAGGAGGCCTGATGTGAAAACGTTCGTACAGGGTACAATCCTATGAATCAAACATGTGCTGATGGAAAAAAACATAGGGATTGAATCCTGTACAAACCCATAGGAAATCCTTTGAATCAAAGGAGGCCTGAAATAGAAATGCCCATCCTTAGTACGTATATTACCTGCAGTAGTGGAACACGAGGACAGTCTCCTTCAGGGTGATCTGGACGACGGCGAGCTTTTGTGACGGAGCTTCGTCCCGTCTATTCCTTGTGTACTCGAGGTCGAGTCCGAGGAAGTTGTAAGTCTCTTTCTCGAGCAATTGCTCGAACTTCTCTAGCATGTGATTCAAGTAGTTCACATCGTTGGTGTACACCACCTCCATAATCTTCATGCCATAGGCACAGATGGGCTTGATGTCAACCGTGGTTTTCCCGTCATCGAGGATGTCTCCATAGGGATCCATGGATGTTGAGTTCCCCGTCGTGTGGAGGAGGAAGACGCGAGAGGAAGAAGAACATACGAGAAGCGGACGCGTTGCGGTTATTGTGGTGTTACCGCGGCGGTGGAGTCGAGGTGGAGGGCCCGTACATCGATGTAGTCAACCCGTTACGGTGCGATGCGGTTAGTGCGGTGCAGTGCGGTCAGTTTTGTTATGGTGCGACGCGTTTAGGAGTGGTGCGATGCGGTTATTGCGGTGCAGTGGGGTAAGTTTTAATTTGTTACGGTGCGACGTGTTTAGGTGTGGTGCATGCGATGCGGTTATTGCGGTGCAGCAGTGAGATCAATTTTGTTATGATGCGACGCGTGTAGGTGTGGTGCGGTCCGGTCGTGGCTGCAAACTTTCAACAATTGAACGCACGGGGCTTTCACCAATCCTCTGGTCGTGGCTGCAACTTAATTTGAAAAATTGAACCCACGGCTTTCCTACAACTTTCAACTCAAGTTTGACCTAAGCTTGTACAGTGCATAACTAATTCAAAATATCTCATAAAAATTGAAAACCTACACACTGATAAATTTTACGTGAACTAGTTGACACGAACAATTTTAAACTTGAAACATTTCATTCTCATCAAAATAACAATCCCGCATATGAGCTTCCACATAGAATGTACCATGACTCACGTGGGTCCACATACACAAGCATTGGTCCAAGTGGACCCAATAGCATATGTGGGTCCAGTTTGACTAAGATTGGGCTTAAGTTGGCCCTGATGACACATGTGGGCCCACATAGCTAGCAGCGGTGCATGTGGGACCCTATGGCATCTGTGGGTCCAGTTTGACTAAGATTGGGCTTAAGTTGACCCTGATGACACATGCGGGCCCACATAGCTAGCAGCGGTGCATGTGGGACCCTATGGCATCTGTGGGTCCAGTTTGACTAAGATTGGGCTTAAGTTGACCCTGATGACACATGTGGGCCCACATAGCTAGCAGCGGTGCATATGGGACCCTATGACATATGTGGGTCTAGTTTGACTAAGATTGGGCTTAAGTTGACCCTGATGACACACGTGGGCCCAGTTTGACTAAGATTGGGCTTAAGTTGACCCTGATGACACACGTGGGTCCACATACACTAGCATGGTGCATGTGGGCCCAATGGCATCTATGAGTTCTATGTTGACTCATATCGCCGCAAAAGTTGACCCTGATGACACATGTGGGTCCACTTAGCTAACATTGGTGCATGTGGGACCCTATGGCATCTGTGGGTCCAGTTTCACTAAGATTGGGCTTAAGCTGACCCTGATGACACATGTGGGCCCACATAGCTAGCATCGGTGCATGTGGGACCCTATGGCATCTGTGGGTCCAGTTTGACTAAGATTGGGCTTCAGCTGACCCTGATGACACATGTGGGCCCACATAGCTAGCATCGGTGCATGTGGGATCCTATGGCATCTGTGGGTCCAGTTTGACTAAGATTGGGCTTAAGTTGACCCTGATGACAAATGTGGGCCCACATAGCTAGCACCAAGTGTTTCCACGAAGCCGTAGATTTTTGCCCGGTTTCCACGTTTTGGCCGTTCGATCCAACGTATCGCCCAGTTTTGGCATATTTTGAGCGTAACCGACACACGCGAGACGCTAGTCGTGTTTTCCACGATGTCGGGCTATTTTCCACGATGTCTCCCGGTTTCCACGTTTTGCCCGTTCAGTCCAACGTATCGCCTAGATTTGGCCTGTTTTGAGCGTAACCGACACACGCGAGACGCTAGTCGTGTTTTCCACGATGTCGAGTACCAAGTGTTTCCGCTACTATATGCCAAGATACTTCCATGATGTTGAGGTATGTTCTGCCAGACTTGTTCAGTCTTTTGTTTCGCCAGGTTGTTATGGATTTTTTTCCTTCTGGCAATGTTGTCATCTTGCTGCCTTGTTCGAATAGGAATGACCGAGTGTTAGCTTTTTAGATGCATGATGTTCAAACTCATGAAATTGGCTTGGTCAAAATCGCGTCGAACAAATATAATGCATTATGATGTGCAAGCTCTCTTTCAAAGTTCTGTCAATGTACAAACCGCATGCTATACCTCCATTTTAACAACATATAAAAATATGGTATCAAAAATTGAAAGTTAACTTGCTCAAAATTCAAATTTGATTTGGAGGTGATTTAGAATTTTCAAATTTCTACATGCACCAAGTTTTGAATCTGAAAAAACTCTACAAATGAATAATGTGGCCCCTACATTCCTTCAAACAATGGTGAAAACCTCATGGAATTCAGACAAACATAGCTCCTCAAATCCAAATCTGAATTTTTCTAAAATTCATGTCAAAACCACCTATTTGATGTGTTTAACTGAATTTTCTAATTTGTACATGCACCAAGTTTTGAATCTTAAAAAACTCTACAAATAAATAATGTGGCTCCTACAGTCCTTCAAACATTGGTAAAACCCTCATGTAATTCAGACAAACACAGCTCGTCAAATCCAAATCTGAATTTTTATCAAAAAATTCTGAAAACTAGTCGGAATCTGCAAAATATTTAAAAATGATAAAAACAAGAGTAAAAAACCTAAGTAGATAAAAATATTACATTTATTTTACATACAGTTGTCGAATCTTTATTACAAGCTATATTACAACTTACAAGTAATATTGAAATAATAACAAAATGTTTAAAAAAGGAACTCAGCCCAGCCAGGCCTTCTGCCCGGACAAGCTACCTACTACCGAACTGGGCCTCTTTCAGCCCATTATGTCCCCGATGCCGCACGGCTGGGAGTTTAGTCCCACCTCGCCAACTGGAGAGGATTCCGACCAGCTTAAATGGCCGCGCATTCGGCTGCTATCAACAGCCTCTCTGTTCTATCTTACTTGCTATCAGGAATTCTACTTTGGGCCGTTGGGCCTACTGGCAGGCCATGGGCCTGCATCCTGGCTATTCATTTGGTTTCTAGTCGTATGCGGGCCGTGATTCCCTTGAGAAATATCCTGCCAGTGGGTGGCCTTTTTTTGCTTTATTTGATCTTTTTTGTCCTATATTTTAACATAAATTCATACGTTTTTAATACAAATGTACATGGCATAGTGCATATACAGCACTATCTCTGCACTTAAATGGCCCAAACCATTTCAAATTTTGAAACACTACTACAATTTGCTACACCTATCAAAACCTTCCAATTTAGAATTGACGCAATGAAATACATTTTTCTAACTGGCAGCACAACTATCATGGCACAACATAGATACATACGTAAGAAACAAGTAATTAAGAGCATGTAACCATAACCTTACTAGCAGCATAATAACATAGTAGTCTTACGGGAACTTCACCCTACCATCACAAGGTTACCACTTATAACCACAGTACCAAAAGAACATAGTTCTTAACCACTTCTACCTAGTTAACCAGTTCAACATATTAACCATATATACATAAACATCATCGCTATACTGATGATGTGACCATACATACTAGCAGCTGATATCAATATTCACTCCTCTTCAGTCTCGGAGTCGTTGAACACAAACTCATCTGGCTGGAGGACCCTGAGTAGAGCTTCGTGCCTGCCACGATCACGCAGGTCACCCTCAAAGTAGTCCTCACCCAGACGTCCACGAGTGGCTACCTCTCGGACATGCTGCACAAGCCCCACCCTCAATCCCCCATGTGGCTTGAAGTGGTGGAATGGGCACGTGTAGAACTCGGTGCTGAATGGCAGGTAAGCAGAAATCCCCTTGCGCCTGAGCTTCTTTTCTTCTTTCCTCACAAAGGACTTGTATGTCCATTGGTCCACTTCAACATCTGAACCAGAGAAGTACTGCACAATAAATAAAACAAGAAAACAGTTAGTACTGCCTACTAAATATAAAAACCTACTACTTTTGTGCATGTCCAAATGCACTACAACTGCTTGGAATAACATACCTCCTCATCAGGCCATGGGGAGAGTACATCATAGGCATCACCTGGGGTTGGTGCCTGCCAGACAATTAAGATAAATGAACACTAGCATTTAAGGTAATTACTAAAAGCCTTCGATATTAATAAATGAAAAACACTAGCAAAAATTAATAGCACAATAATTCGACTTCACAAATCTAATCATAAAAACAACATTGATTCAAGAAACAAATCATTAAACTACATCAATGCTTTTTATACTACATTCCATTAAATTACAATGATCATTTGGAGGTTGGAATTGAAGGTAAAGAAACTAGACTATACATTCAAACAAAAAAAATATCAAGGATCAATCAGTTTAGTATCAGGTTGCATGAAGCTCCAGCAAGTCAAAATAGAGTAGTACAAAGTCTGTAAACTAATTAGTCTACACAAATCTGTTCATACAAGCATAAGCATCTAAAGAAATGTGTCTTAAAATCAATTGGTACAAGTAAAGGAAAACAAAAGTAAGTACACAGATCACTGATTTGCACACTATTATGAGGCACCACTACAATCAATTAATAACATACATGCCATATGGTTATAACCACATTGTTCAGATCTAGTGCTAGAAGTTAATGAAATTCTATAAGTAATTTTAACACATTTCCCGTAAAAGCAATTAAAGCAAAAAAAAAGGAAACTACAAAAGTATACCGAAGCTAGATAACCACATTATATCACAACAGCTAATTCAGACTAGTTGAATAGTTGTAGCCAGCTAACCACATTATACCACATGTACCCAAAAAAACAAGCCATACTGTTAACTAGTTGAAACTAACTAACCACATTATATCACAGCAGCTCAAATGAGAATCATGTATACCATGTTCCTTCAACATAATACGAATTAACTACAAATTAAACTCTGTCAATTTAACAACAAATAAACCATCTTCCTACTAATTGGAAAAACTTCACCAATGGACTATCAGCATTGGTCATCTATACAAAATTACACAACGAATCTACAGACCCAGCCTTCCATCCAATAAATCCCTAAGGCCCCGGTCGTTTTACTTTGGATTGTCCTGGTTTGACATGGATTGATGTGGTTTAAATCCTATCTAAGTCAAAATATACTCTAATCCAATCTAATCCAGTCCAATCTAACATAGAGGTGGGTTACCCGAACATAGCCCAAAGGATATGAATCCCTAACACTAAAAGAGCTGAATCTACAAAACACATCTTACTTCCAAATAATTTGAAGGGATTGAACAGAAATTAGAAGAAAATAATACTAACCTGCATCGCGGCGACCTGTGGAGACTGGACCGACGCCAGATCCTCCGCGCCGCCGACCGGCACGTTCAGATCCAGCATTTCCACCTCGCCGAGGTCCGCATGCACCAACTCCTCCTCTCCGAGCGCTGCATCGACCAGAGCGACCAGCGCGGACCGACGACCTCCTCTACCGCCATGGCCCTCCACCACCTCGACCGCATCTGGGCGGCTCACGGCTCCAAACCCCGCCCTTGCAGAACCGCCTGCATCGCCGCTGGACCCCACTCTCGCCATACTCGGTGTTGAAATATCGCGGTATGGGAGAGCTCGAAGGCCTCAGGCGGAGGAGACAATGGGGAGAGCTAGGGTTTTCTCCCGCGCTCTTCTTTCCGTATCTGCTGAGGCAAAAGGGGGCAAATGGTGGGGATGAGGCCAGGAGAAGTGGCCGAGGGAGCTCTTATACGTCGCGTTGGTTCGTTTCAGCTGACGTCACCCGCGCACGTGACACCCACCCGTACAAAACTGAATTTTTTCAGCAGACTACTTCTATTTTCTGGGTAACTGAATTTTCAAATTTCTACATGAACCAAGTTTTGAATCTGAAAAAACTCTACAAATGGAAAATGTGTCCCTTGGAGTCTTTCAAACAATGGTGAAAACCTCATGGAATTCAGACATACACAACTCCTGAAATCCAAATCTAAATTTTTAGGTCAAATTCGCGTCGAACACAGAGGACGCATATGTACGAACCAAGCTGACCTAACAATATATCCATGATTAAACCACATCTTGTGGACCTAAAAATGATTTTTGCCAAAACAAATTAGGTTGCAATGATGTAGATGTAGATCAATATTTCAATGTTTTGATAATTTTGACCAAAATTTGACTTGAGGTAAAATTTGAGCAAACAATCATATGACAATGAACAAAGTGGTCACATTCCAACTAAATGACCCGAAATACCATACCATGTTGGTGAAATACAAATTTTATTCAAATTTTTGAACTACCTTTACAAAATGTAGTTGAATTTCAATTATTAAAATGGAAAATGGTATTTGAAATCATAATTGGACCAAAAACCCAAAAGATGAAATGTGTGCTATGACAAGATACACCTACATGCCAAATCTTAGACCATTCTGAGAAAGTATGCCATGGAGTTGGGCATCTCCTAGGTAATTTGGGTACTTACACATGAGACTCACACTTGAAACCAAGTGTGAGAGAGCAACCTCAACTTTCATTCAACAAACTCAAGGTTTATTATTTTGTGTGCAAACTAGGGTACAATGTAAGACACATGGCCAACGTTTTCCTTTTTTTGATTTTTTTAATTTGGTTAATTTGTATCAATTAGTATCCTATTTGCTTAATTTTAATTTACTTTTTTACCATTTTCTTAATATGCTGCTTATTAATGTGTTGATTCCATAGTGCGTATCAATTAGTATCATGTTAAGTGTAATGATCAATGCGTTTGAAATTTAAATTATCCGAGTCTTGTTTCATTCTAGTGATTATGATTGCTCATATGATATCTATCAGTTAATAGTTATCAGATTACATTCTGAATTTATATAATATAGAATTTGTAGAGATTTCCGTTGCAACGCGCCACTCTCCCAAATGTCATGTGTGGGTCCAATGTGAAAGCAATGGGAAAGTGGACTACATATGCAGGACTACACGATTCCACACCCACGCGTGCACCAGAGGAAACCGAACCGCCAGCATCTATATAACACATCGGTCTCATCGTCTCTCCCAACATCGTCCACTTCTTCCCCAATCTTCTGAAAACCCCAATCCGCTCCCACCACCGCACCACCAATCTCATCCCTTAGTGAATCTGCAAGACGAAGCGCGCTCGCGAAGACGAGCCGGAGTCGAAGGCGGTCGGCGGCTCTAGCAATGCACACGCGGTCGTCGCTGCGGTGGCGGGCGAGGAGTCTTCTTTGGGAGCACCAGCCGCTCGTCGGCGCTCCGTGACCATTGCGCACTCCACCGTACCGGTTATGGTCGCCGTCGATGATGAGAAGAAGGAGGACTTCGTGGCTCCCGCGACAGATCTATAGAACCCGCATGCAGGCTGCCAGGTCATCGTCGTGCCGGACGATGAGTACTACGACGGCGAAGACCCTGACTCCATCGAGTACCTCTATGAACAAGCCTGCAAAGAAGATGTACCGTTCAAGGAGGAGGTCTCCGATGACGGCACCGAGGTTCTGAGCTGTTCTGTTCGATCTCCTCTGTTCATCTTACTATTCACATAGGGTTTGTTCGTAGAGTAGATTGATTTGTGTTGTCTAGGTGGTTTTCTAGATATTCTTGATTCTAGGGTTCGTACGGTTCCTTTGTAGTTGACTTTGATTTGATCTGCCTTAAATTCATCCGAGTATGATTTGATTGTAGAGATTATGATAACAAAGATTTTTGTTTGGGAAGAAAAGATTGATTTGATGCATAGAATTTATAATTACCATTTTCTTAATTTGCTGCATATTAATGTGTTGATTACATAGTGTGTATCAATTAGTATCCTGTTAAGTGTAATTATCAATGTGTTTGAAACTTAAATTCATCCGAGTCTTGTTTCATTCTAGTGATTATGATTGCTCATATGATATCTATCAGTTAATAGTTATCAGATTACATTCTGAATGTCTTAAGGTAGTTACCTAGCACATGATTGATCAACACAAGCGACTTAAATTTATTTGAGTCTAATTTGATTGTAGAGATTATGATAGCAAGAATTTTGTTTGGGAATAAAGGATTGATCTGATGCATGGAATTCATAATTACCATTATCTAAATTTGCTGCTTATTAATGTGATGATTCCATAGTGTGTTTGAATCAGTATCCTGTTTAGTGTAATGATCAATGCGTTTAAAACTTAAATTCATCCAAGCCTTCTTTAATTCTACTTATTATGATTGCTCATATGATATTTGTCGGTTCATAGTTATCGGATAACTTTCTGAATGTGTTAAGGTAGTTAACTTGTAAATGATTCATCATTAAGTGCCTTAAATTCATCTGAGTCTAATTTGATTGTAGAGATTATGATAATAAGAATTTTATTTGGGAAGAAATAATTGATCTGATGAATGGAATTTAATGTGTAATGATCAATGCATTTGAAACTTAAATTCATCCGAGTCTTCTTTCATTCTAGTGATTATGATTGCAAGAAAAAATTTTAGGCAAAATTGGTTATTTACCCCTAAAGTTCACATGCCTTGAATTCCCCAAAGAATATTGTTCTTTAATAAATTATCCATTATGGACTTTGAAGAAGATAGAAATGAACGCTCAGGCGTTCCAGCACTCACTAGACATGATAAGACAAAACTGTCCTCAATTCATCAAATATTGGTCACACAACATTATCCTCGATTCATCAAATGTTAGTACTATCACCGCAACACAAAATTGTCCTCGATTCATCAAATGTTAGTACTATCACCGTAAAAATTTAGAATAATTTTGGCAGCATTGTTAATTTTTTACAGCTTATTTCGTTTGATCGTTGTTGTGCTCCTGTTTATCTCACTTCTTACATATTTCAAAATTCACAGGAAAACTCTGACGACGTGGGCCACGGCAAGGACGACAGGGACCACAAGAGCCGCTTTGTTCTTAAGCGGCTGGTGAGTGGCCAGATACCTTTCCGCAGCCACGGGGAGCTATCTTGCCCATTCTGCGGCAGGGTCATCACCAAGAACTTAGAGAGCATGATCCAGCACGCGGATGGCGTTGGCGTAGGCAGCAGGCAGAAGCACAAGGGCCACACCAAGGCGAAGCATGCTGCCTTTGGCAGATTCCTCGACAAGTACGTCAAGGGTGGCCTCATCCCGGTTATCGGTCCTGCTGTTGACCCTCATGTTCTATTTCCAGAAGTTTAGTTTATGTTTGTGTTGTCCCCCTGGAGATGAAGAGAAACTGTGTGCTGTTTGAAGACTAAGTTTTTATTATGTATGGTGGAAGCTGGGCAATCATACCCAGTTATTTAAGACTATGTTAATGTGTATGGAGTTTGCTGTTGCGTTACTGGTGCACTTGTTATCTGAATTCTCATGTTGATACACACTGCATTTATTTACTAAATTAGATGGTTTGATGCTTTATTTTGTAGCTAAGAAAGTTTGAGGTAAGTTTGGACTACAAAAAGTTTTTGAAACCAATCTCAAACCAGAAACTTATGTACCTTACATACTGATGATCCTTCAGAATGTCTAAAAACAACCACAAACATGAAAGGCAAACTCCTTATTTCCAATACTTTTCATAAAATTTGCAAAATATTGTAAGTAAAGGATTTCATTAATATAGCTAATTCTTTCCTTGTTAGTCTCAAGATTCTATTTTAGAGGATCTTACAGGACCTAACTATGACGACTAAGTCAGAGCACTAAAAACCAAATCGATTTCCTTGCTCTGCGCACTAAATGTAATCAATATATTTCCTTGTTTTGCCTAACGGCTAAAGCTAATCACGTCGAGCCGACAAATTAAGCTTACAGCTGGGTCCAGGCCCGGCATGCAAGCATAGTCGGACCATATATATATACGCTCTCCCTCCAACAAACCCTAAAGGCATTGTTGGAGTCAGCGCCGCCATCTAAACCACCTTTGCCTAGGCCGTAGATCTGTCGAGAGAGAGGGATGGCGAAGGGCAAGATCGTTGCGGTAAAAATCTAACCTATCTAGTTCGCATGTACTGGATCTATTTGGACAAAAATGTACGGCCAATGATCTTTAAATTTTCTTTTTTTGATTCGTAGTGTCCTTGGTGTTTTGACACCAAGGGTCTGTGCGACCTGGGCGACAAGATCAAGTCCTTTTTTGTTCTCACCCTTGTAGAGAATTTTGAAGAAATGACGGTACTGGTTTTATTTTTTGTATTATCATCAGTCTTTCCTGTTCCACCCTTTTGTCATGAATTATAGCATCTGTTAGTTTGTCATGTAGTAAACATGTTCCATTTTTCTTCAGTTAATACCCTGCTATGCTAGAGCGAATTTTCTTAAGAAGTTTGCCATCGACTCTGTCGACCACGAGAATGATTTTGTGGTCGAGGTGGTTACGGAAGAAGGGTTCGAATTCAACGTTGATTGTATTAACAAGGATGGCAGAACATATCTTGAAGGCCAATATTGGAGAGAATTTGCTAGAGTCTACAATCTGGATGTTGGAACGGAGCTTGTCTTCTCTACCGACACACAAGGTCCATCTACCCCTGTGACGTCGATCAACCTACCGATCACCCACCCATGTAAGTAACTGCTTATTTGAAGTACTCCCTCCGTTTACAAATATATGATGTTTACGAGTTTGTATAAAATGGATGTATATATGTAGATCCACTAAAATATTTAGGTTCACCCATTTTGCTCGGTTTCTAGTCTACTTTGTAATGTGTAGAATGTCACCGATGGAATTGTCTCTAGTTTTTTCCTTATAAAAAAGAAGTAGTTGCTTTGTGTTTGGCACGATATTTTTTCCTTGTTCCTAAACTATCTTAATGTTGACGTACCTACCATGCATTAATCTTAATTTTGATTCAGTAATATTCATTTAATTAAGTATTTGAACTTGTACAACATATTACAATCTGACCCAGGATAAGAAAAGCATACTTGACGCTATGTATGCCACTGATGGAACCATAATTAACTAGAGAATGATGGAGTCAGTGGTCAGCAATGTTGACATCATTGACACGCTGGTTGATAAACATGGAGTTGGGCCTTACAAGTTGGAAAATGTGAGTCTCTGATCCACACATTAAGCTGGACAAATTGCAGGAAGAAAGAGCTGGTAAGTATGAGTGATCTACTTTGTTGTGCCTGTAATTTTCTGATTAACAAATGTTCACATTGTGCATGTGGACCAAGAACAGAAACTCCCGCGATGCCTTGTCCCTAAAGACATGGCTGAATATGGTGATATCACAACTGTGTGTGATAAATACACAAAGGTCAAAGGGTCGTACTCAATTTCTCCTGAGGATGGCCGAGTATGCTGCGCTGGGTGGAGGGAAGTGATGTCACAGGAGGAGGATTTTCGGCGAATTGGAGAAAAGATGTTTTTCATGTTGTACGTGGGACGTAAGGGGGCTTTCCTATTTGCCTTCTATGTTCCAAATATGGAACTTTAGTAGCCTTGATCATTTTCACTATGATGGTCATGGGTCATTTGTCGACCTAATAATATGAGATGTTAAGACAATATTTTACGGTCCTTTTATTATGTGGCATTAGTATGTTTGAAGACATGGTTAAGTGTAATGGTACTATTAAATTTTTTATGAGCTGAATATATTATGCCTGTCGTTGCTGCCAATTATAGTGAAATTGTGTTAATTGAGTTCATTTCATCGGTATCTATGAATATTTTATGAGCTACAAATTTTATGCGTGCACAACTTACTAGACGGACATGTCTGTCGCGTAGTTTGTGTCACGTAAAGAAGTATCTATCTCCAGTAAACCTATTTTGCTGCTCGAAGTAAGTATGACAAAAACAAGCAAAAACATCTAGGTACGACCATATATATCATTGTAATAATAATTTTGTGTATAACATGGTTACTGGGAATTGAATGCAACAGTCTCCATAACTAGTATCAAACAGTACAACTGCGTGCTAGTATTTTAGTAACGCATTTTCACAAGGTACTAGTCAATATCACTATCAACATCTGAAATGCTCCTCCCAAATTCATCGACAACCGGTTCCAAGTCTTCTTGTTCTTCGTCGCTCAGGTCCATATCATTGTTTACACCATTTTCCCTGCTAGTTCTCTAACAGTCTGAGAGTCAACAAATATCACATCATCAGAGCGATCAGCCATGTTGTCTTCATGATCATCAACATATTCATCTTCCTCGTCCTCAATTTGGTGAACAATGGGATCTTCCGAGCCTAGGTCTTCCTGGTATGCACCTGCATTGCCTTCATCATCTTTTTCTGGAACATCGTATACATTCCTGTGCTTGAAAGTTTACACCACCTTCCAAGGATCACCAAATTTTGTGTCTTCCAAGTAAAAACAAGTTTCTGCTTCGTGAGCTAATATGAAAGGGGCGTTCTTGTACCACAATACAGACGTATTGATGCTTTTAAAGTATCCATCATCCTTCATCTCCGTGGTTTTCCTACTTCCAAGGTCAAACCAATCACAGCGGAACAAGAACACGGATCTGTCGCCGCGCTTGTTTCTCGGGTACTGTAACTCAAGAACCTCCTTCATCACACCGTAGTATTCTTGATCTTGTTCGTCAGAAACGGATCCCCTTGTCATTATGCCTGAGTTTTGAGTCCTCATGTTCTTCTCACGCTCGACGGAACGGAACCTAGCGCCATTTACATTGCACATAGGGTGTACAACTACACGAGCATCTGAACCAAGTGCTAGTGATTTTAAATCTTCTGGAGCATTGTCCAAATTACTGACATGTTTTTTAAACCATGCAGGGAATTCTTTCTCTAGTTCCGCCTCAATGTTGTTCACACCCCTGTTCTGTAGTTGTTGTCGGAAATTCCTAAAAATCAAAAACAAATTAGTAATGGTACTGCTATAACACAAAATATTACTGAAAATTTTGAATGATTAATAAAAAGGTAAATAGACCTACCGAATATAATTTTGTGCCTCATCACAGTTCTGAAGTACATACCAAACCATACTGTCAAATTCTTTGGGAAAATACTTCAACTTGGATAGTCCTAAACCTCTGGCTCCATCTGAAAAAATATCAAACTCTAGCGGATCAACTCTTTGTTTCTTATCTTGGTTCCTCTCAGGCTTGTTATGTCTGGTTTCTATGACATCGCCCAAAAATTTAGAGCAATGATGCAAGCACTCATCCACGATATATCCCTCAGCAATTGAACCTTCAGGCCTTGATTTGCTATGCACAGTTGATTTCAGGTACCCGAGCCTTCTTTCAACTGGATACATCCAACCATATTGAACAGGCCCCCTCTGAAGTGCCTCATCAGGTAGATGAATATCCAGGTGCACCATTACATCAAAGAATGATGGGGGAAATAGCAGCTCAAGCTTGCAAAGAATTATGACAATTTCAACCTTCATTCGACGCAGCACAGATGCTCTTAGAGTTTTGGCACACAACTCCTTGAAAAAGTTTCCCAGTTCAGCAATGGTCTCATACATCGCCTTTGATGCAATCCCTCTCAGACCAGCTGGCAACACGCTCTGCATAAGTATGTGGCAGTCATGTGTCTTCAGACCGTGCACTTTACCCCCTGGGATGTCCACATATCTTGCTAAGTTTCTAGCAAAACCATCTGTGAACCTAGTGTTGGCCAAATACTTGCACAATTTTTGTTTGCCTTCCTTTTGAAGCGTCCACGGTGCTTTCTCCTTTGAAAAACCCTTGGCCTCAGGTTTCATCCAGAACTTCTTCCTGACATTAAATTTCTCCAAATCCATTCTACCACCAACAGTGTCCTTGTTCTTTCCATCAAGCTCAAGAAGGGTACCAAGGATATTGTCCAATATGTTCTTCTCAATGTGCATCACATCTAGGTTGTGAACAAACTTCAATCTTGACCAGTATGGCAGATCATATAAGCTGATCTTGAGGTGCCAGGTTGGCTCACCAGTCATGCCACGCTTTCTCTTCCTAGTTGATGGATTTTTCCCTGGCCTATAATCCTGAACTCTCTGTACCCTCTCCTCTCTTTCTGCAAGTGTGAAACTTGTTGGTGCATCCTTAGGTTCAGGTTTTCCATTGAAGGCTCTGCTACTCCTCCACTTGTGATCGTGAGGCAGAAATCGACGATGACCAATATAACCAATTTTATTATGCAAAGACTCGTAGCAAGGATCCTTATCGCAGTGCACACATGCGAAAAACCCTCTTGTGCTATGGCCAAACATCGTGGCATATCCAGGATAGTCATGAATCGACCAAAGAAACGCAGCATGCAACAGAAACTCTCTACCTGTGCACGCATCATATGTGCCCACGCCACTCCATAGCTTCATCATATCTTTTATCAATGGCTGCATAAATACATGAAAATCCTTTCCTGGTGAATTTTTTCCAGGGATTAGCAATGACATCATGAAGTTGGATTGATCCACGCACATCCACGGTGGGAAGTTGTATGGAATGACAAAAACTAGCCACATACTGTATGAACTACTCATGTCTCCGTATGGTTTGAATCCATCTGTCGCAATACCAAGCCTTATGTTACGGGCATCTGAAGCAAACCATCCAAACTCCTTGTCAAAGTGCTTCCATGCTTCACCATCAACTGGGTGCCTCAAAATACCCGGTTGTGCAACCCTCTTCTCCTTGTGCCACTTGGTGTTCATCGACGCTTCCTTAGAAACAAAAAATCTCGGTAACCTTGGGATTATAGGAAAGTATCGAAGCACCTTGTGGGGAATCTTTCTCTTTGCTTCCGGGTCTTTCCACCTTGAAAATCCACACTCGGGACAATGAGTTTTTTTGGCATGGTCTCCCCAAAACAGAGCACAGTCATACTTGCATACATGAATTGTGTCATAACCAAGCCCAACCTCAGAAAGAACACTCTTAGCTTCAGCATAGGACTTGGGAAATTCACTTTTGGCAAAGCAGCACATAAGACAGCCATAAATTGATCAAAAGCTCTATTTGTGACATGGTTGTATGATTTCACGTAAAGCATCTTCATAATGAATGACAACCTCGTCTCAGTGGTGCATCCCTCGTGAAGCTCTTTCTTAGCTTCTTCGATGAGTTTCGCATAGAAATTAGTGTCACTTGGGCCTCTGTCACCAGAATCATGCAGCTCATCTAACATCTTGTCAACATGATCATTATGATTCTCATTTCCATCATCATAATCATCATCATCATTGCTTTGATACAAACTATGATCATAGTTTTCATCAGGACCATCATCTTCTCCATGACAACTCCACTTTGTGTACGAAACGGCCATACCATTGACGTGTAAGTGATACTCAACAGTTTCCTGAGTCTGCTGCGTAATATTAAGGCATTTTTGGCATGGGCACAATATTGATGCACCTTCGTTGCAGTTTGCGCGTGCAAACTCCATAAACTCGCGGACACCTTGTATGTAAAAGGGGTGAACTTGCGCCCATGAGTAATCCACTGTCGATCCATCGCCTACAAAAATATATACAATGTGTTCCACTCGAGTCATGATGCCATTCAATTTGTACTAATCAATGTGAAAATTGTTTACCAAAGTCCAAATAAATCACAATGTGTAACATAAACACCAATCCAAATCAATTTCATAACAGATCTCAAAGGAACTCACATGTGCTTCCTATCGCCGTGTGCCAGATCCAGGGAAGCTTATAATAAAGGGCTTCGACGGGCTCGATCTCGGCGGCGACGCGTAGGATGGGCGCGATGCTGTTGAGCGTGGACGGGACGACCTCGTTGTCGAACCTACAACTCGCGATTTTCGCGAGAGAACCAAATCCAAGTTGGTGAAGATCGTGATTTGAGCCTGCCGCGAAGCCTCGCTAGCTGGGATCGTGATCGCGTAGGGGATACCCTTGACGGCGCTCGTTCGCAAGAACAGAGAAGAAAACTGTTTGGAAGATCGCACAAGACCTAACTATAACGATCCGTGTTTGTACATGCCACGTACTGCACATAGAGTTTACAAAACGGTAGGCCAATCAAATAATACAAAAACCGAACGGTAGCCCAGCAGTAACGTAACGTTTTACTTTGTACTAGGTCCTCGGTTCGAAACCCATCTTTGCCCTTTTATCTTTTTAACACAATTGCTAACTCGTTGGTCCCACGAACAATCGGTGACGGCTTAATCTACGACGCTCTAAAATCTGTCGTGCGGATTATCGGTGACGGTTTGCCGTGACACGAAACGCGACCGTCACGCATTATCAAGCATACGTGACGCCCAAAACTAATCCGTCACCTATGGTTACTTTCGGTGACGGTTCTGAATTTTGTCACTAGGCAATTCGTCACCGATTCTAGGATCTGTTGTAGTGATTCCATTAATGATGGCACACTATACCATAACTAGTTCCTCCTTCTTATTAATTTACTTAAGGTCTTTGGAAGGTCAATAAGTTCTAGGTCAAGAATTGATCACTCAATATTGATGATCAATTGACACTAGGACTTGGTTAAATAGGAATGTCATCTCTTAATATGATATTAAGGGTATGTGATGGATGGTCTTGTCTTGAATTCATTTTCTACTCTATTTGTGATAATAGTTAATGTTTAAGAACTACCATGGTACCCATGGTAGGAATAACAATGGCAAGCAAGTGTATCAAGATTTAGTTCTGTGGTTTCTTTACTTGGAGTTATATACTTGATTGAGTATTCAAGAGTTGTTATAATGAATACCCTGATATGATCTCTATATGATACAATATTGTTCATTAAGTAGTGTGTTATAGGTTTAGCTCTTTAACATTTGATCTAATCTACCCATAGATCAAATTATACTACCCAAAAATAGGGTTTTGGCAAAGGTCATATTGAAACTTATCGCAATCAACTTGATGATCTACTTCAGTTCCACTAGGTTAAGAAAAACTTTAATCACTTTGATAAGTTTTATTTAAAAAGCGCGAAAATTAGCCAGATTTTCTATGCATGAATGCAATACACACACCTGAGTTCAGCTTATTTCTAAGCTCTAATGCCGAGATGTTAGACGTGATGAGTGTATGATTTTGCAGACTGAACCGGTGGCAGTAACTAGCTCGCGGGATATTGAGAAAGCAATGGAAAATATGTTCACTCCAGCAAACTTCTATATCTTGCAAGAGGAGCTCAACAATATCGACAACATAGTGCTTTCAGAAAAAAAAGGTCACGGGAGGTAATGACGACTCACATCAATTCATCATGGCATGGAAGAATAAACTTGAGAGCAGGTTCTATGTAGATTATATGCCGAGCAATCTCAATGAAGTCATAAAGTGCAGCTGCCGAAGGATGTTCCGTAAGGGGATCCCTTGCAAGCATGTCATGTTTGTTCTGAAGGAGCTTCATAATGTTGAAATACCAAAGTGTCTAGTCCTTAAGCGATTCTCAAAAAAATGCAGAGAGAGTTTGCCAGTTATCCGCACAAGTGATCTCTTTGGATGGGGTTTTTATCGGTCAAAGGAGCGAAGCAGATATACCGAGCTCAGTGTGTTATATTCTCAATATCCACATGTAGCATGCAACGACCAAGTCTTGTACAACCAGTTGAAGGCAAATTTTGAGGACATAATGTGAACACCCGGATTTTTAAGTCCAAATGCCTATTATTTCGTACCTCGCAATCCCAGGAATACCATTTTTGCGAGACATAACAGAATTGATAGCACAATACCTCATCCATTACAAACCATAATAGTCTTACAAATAGTTGATATCATGATCAAGTCTTAATACACATCAAAGCAGTGGAAATGAACATAGTAGAGACTCCATCTTCATTGTCACGGGCAATGCTGACGATGGGAGATGATCCTAGTTATCATAGACATCCTGCTGTCCGTCCTCCGGATAGTCCTCTTCATAGTCTGGGCATGGGAATAGCCAGGGACAAATCCATGAGTACTTTTAAAGTACTCGCAAACTATCACTAGTGCAAGTAAGACAATTCTAGTAGGATTCTTAAGCTCTAGGCTTGTTTGCAATAAGCTAGTTTTTATTTCAGAAATACTTAGTAGTAAAGACCTATTTTAGTTGTCTAGATTACTCAAGGGGAAACATAGTTTTCATTTCCATAACTCTGTTGTGGTCAAGTCAATGTCATATTTCAAGTCACAAGTCATTTTGAAAACATCTGACAACGGAATAGTATGGCCATCCAACTGTCCATGATCGCGGCCGCAGCTATTCGAATAGTTTGACACTCTGTAGAGGTGGTACACTTTCACCACAAAATTTGATACATCCGTCAGGGATAACCCTGAATCATCATACTTGGTATGTAGATAATCAATCCTAACCTTTCAATTACACACCCTGTTATAGGCACCTCCCCTATGAGCTTGGCCTCCCAGCCATGGCCATCCGCCATCCCGGGAACTGCATAGGTGGTCATTCACAGTCACGAGGTATCCTCATCTCAACCTATTTTCCACGAGGGAACCCATACTAAGACACATAAACTTCTAGTTAAGCCCTACCCAAATCAGGTATTGCGATTGTACGGTAAAGCTGGAATGGTATCGCATCTGAACCCAACCATCAGTTTTTATTCCAAGTCAAGTCACAACCTTCATTCATCATCATCTTCAAGTCATGCTTCATAACCCATGTCAAAACATTTCAATAGAATGACTCATCATTCTAAGGTTATCATAATCATTTGCTCCAAGTGTTCCCATCTAAAGTGATCAATATTAGTTTAGCACTAGCAACTATCAATGAGGGTGTCAATATTGATGGGTGCTTTTTTTGCCAGGAATATTGACGGGTGCTAACCAAGTGGAACTACCTAAGCCTAGTTCTATGCTCTTGATGGCATCTGTCCTATTTTTTCACTAATCACCAATCATTAACTATTTAAGAAACTTTAGTAAAGATAATAATAAAGCTTGCAAGTAAAACTTGGGATTGGTATAATAACGGTTGCATCAGAATAGCATGCATAGTGTATCTTGCATAGTTGAGATTGCATAGTGGAGCTTGCCTTGGTTGGTACAGTTGTCGAAGTGCTCCTCTTCTTCTTTGTAGAATTCTTCCTCCTCGTAGCCCGGGTTGGTACTAGCGTCTATAAATAAATACAAGGTACACAATCACCAAACAATACTTAGCTACTTCCATTCAGCACACAAAGGCTCACACTAGATGATCTAGCATCATCTCAATCCCCACATGAAATATTGGCATGGCCTCATTTATCTTATTTTGGAAATGCAATTTCTACTCATTGAAAAATACTTAAGATTTAATATTATCAAATTATAACATATGGGATCATGTTGACACATGTCATCACCACATATTCCAACACTTGGGAATGTGATTTAAAGTAGATGGCATATAGTACAAAGTTTAATATTGCTATTTAATATGATTAAAATGACTAGAAATGACTATATAGCCATTCTTTTAATCTTAGCCCATGACTACCGCATGTAAAACCATATATTTTTACATATTCAGATAGAGCATTAAAAAATGTGATTTTTGACAATTTTAATCAACTCAAAAGAATTTATGGTTGATTTTATAAAAATGTTTGAAGTTGTAAAAGTCATTGCCTTGTTATTTTTACTATGGGTGATCTATAAATTCAAACTATTTGAATTTAATGGGAGTGTTTAGAGATTTTTATTTCCTTTCTAACAAAATTGGAATCATGCAATTTCGTTTAGTGAATTTTCTTGAATTCAATTGCAAAGTCACCTACTGAATAGGGTTTTGGAATAAAAGAAAAATCTACATTTGAATTGTTGGGCGTGCGCGGGAACGTTACGGGGCCGGCCCAACTGCATGGCACGCGCGCAGCAGGCTGCACTTGCACTGGCCCCACCTGTCAGCTACTGGTCTAATGCGAAGCGGTACACGCTAATCCTAGCCGCACGATTAGAGCACGATCAACGGCTCAGCGTCATCGTCTCCCTCGCATGAGGCGCGCAGGATTCAACCCTAGCTCTACGGTGGGGGTCGTCGGGGGCTTACCAAGGCTCCAGCTAGGTACATGGGTGCGGGCGAATGAACTGGTTGATGACGGCGGTTCGAACGGTGGCCGCGGCGGCTCCTAGCACTGGCTCCGTTCCGCCACTACTATCGCGAGCTCCGGCAAAATTCAGGCGCTGCACGCTTCGGCTTGCTCCAGGGACGGGTCAAAGAGGTTGCTGGGTGAGAGGTGAGTCGAGTGGGGTGCGTTTTGAGGCAAGGGGCGGGGTCTCTTCATACCCTGACGAGGGGAGCATTGGGGCATGGCTCGGGCTCGTTGACGACGTTGATACAGGGGCTATAGGCATGGCGGATGGTGTAGGTCGATGCAGGGCTCCTTGGTGGAGCGGTCTTGACATGGCGGACAGAGAAGTGGACGCAGTTGTGCTGGCGTCTCCACGGCTTGGCGTTGGTCGAGGCGTACATAGGTAGGTGCGGTGAGGTTATGGCTATCTTCTAGATGTCATGGGCGAGGGCGACAAGGCTTGTATCATCGTGTCCATGTTGGGTCGGCATGGTGAGCTCGGGTACGAGTTGCACTAGTCAATTGGTCGAGTGAGAGAGGCTTAGCTGCACGGGCTGGTACTAGGGTGAGTGTGGGCGAGTAGTGGAGGCTTAGTGAGGTACCAGGATGATCACAAGATTGATGAAAACAGTGTTTAGTTAGTAGCTCTGTATTGTGCTCGTTAAGTGTTCGATCAAATGGCCGCAAGAGAAAACATTTGAATTTTCGAATTCTTTTTGGTGGTTTGGATGATCATAAGCTTGAGAGTCTCTGGTTGCAAGGATTGGTCAAGTGTAGAAAGTTTGGATGGTTTTGGAAAAGTTGCTATCTTGATGCCTATGATAGATTCAATTTCGAAATGCCCTTCAAAAGAATTTGAATTTGTTTCTACAAGTTTTGAAAGCTCACCTGTGTTCATTTTCACTTGGTCTAGCAAGGGGAGAAAATAAATGGAATTATTTCTGTTTTAAATCATTTAATAGAGATGCCCAAAGTGGGCTAGGTGTTAATATTTGCAAAAATGACCATTTTATCATATGCTTTATATATTGATTTTCTTTTGCTTTTTTTTGGGTTTGATTTGTCCTAGATGATATGGTTTTGATCTCTAAACTAATTCTCATCATTTATAACAAACAAACATGGCATATCATGCATTCATACATTATTAACAAACACATACTTGCAAACATAGTTGTTTAAGATTAAAGGTTTTTGTTAACCCTAAGTTAGTTGATTGGAAATTGATATTCTCATTTTAATATTTTTGAGATGTTACAGATAATATCAAAGAGACATGTGTATGATAATGGATCTCGTGTTTCCAGGAACTTGTCCAATACAAATCCAAATGGGAGTACAATACATGATACTAAAGTTGGTGATCCTAATAAAGTAAAGCCGAAAGGTGCTCCAAAAAAGGCAAGAGTAAACATGGCGACATGTCGAAAAATGATAGACCACTATCATTCCACGAGTGAAATAAAAAGAAGCAGAAAGGCGTCTGTAGTGTTTAAAAATTTCCAGGACACACACCGCGGAACATAAAATGCAAAGATCTTCCTAAGTAAGTGTTGTTAGTCATGTATTGATTAAATTATGTACACACTGATACTGATAATTTTATAATTGACATTTGCACGCATGTTGATGAGATGTATTCGACAAGACCAACAGTGTTTCCAGCTGGATACGACGTTTGAAGATTAATTTTAGTTTAGATTATAGTTTTTATTTTCGGTTAGTATAATTTGTACGGATTAAAAGACACGACTATTACACCTATTTGCTATTGATTTTAAGTATGAAGAGTTGAAGCAGCAAATAAAAGTTGTTGGATTTTTTGTTGCGCATGAACGAACACATGAAATAATGGACGACGTCATATTTTGTTTGTCACGTACTTAAACCATAGTTTTAAAAACCGGACCGGTTCGGTGGTTTAACAGGAAAAAACTTGAACCAATGACCTCACCAATTTTTTAAGAGACACCAGTCCAAATAGCAAAAAACCAGGAAAAAGGAAGAAGTTGCAAGAGGAATCAAACTCAAGACCTTATCCTAGATAGAAATAGCACCACATAAGGCCCAATACACTTGAACACACCATGTTTTGTGACTACATATTGAAATATACGCTTAATATACATTTTATTATCATTTTGTTCTGATTTTTGCTTAAATTTGAATTAAAAGGAATGTTTTTTGTTGCCATCGAACCGAATGAACCACTGGTCCGACCAGTAAAAACCTGAACCGATAGCCGTACCGGTTCGATCACCGGTCTGGTTTTTTAAACTATGACTCAAATTGTTGCATGTAATGCTGGAAACATCTTTTGTTTGACTATGTTGGTGTGAAACAACCTATCTACATGAAGTATATGCTCCTCTGGTTATTGGTAAACCAAATCGACACATATTTGACTAAAATTTATCATATATCATAGTGCTACGAACATTACATTGTCTGGATTACATTGCTAGGATTACAATTAACTGAACATTCACTCTACTCTGCTTCACTATATTAAAATCTTTCCATCCACCAAACCAAACACAACACAAATACTATGAAAATGAACACCATATTTTCATATTTTTCCTTGACAGCAGCTATCTCTCCACTTCTATTTTTTTACTTCTTCTTCCAGAACCTGCATCCTAGACTCCCTTCCTACTTCTTCTTCAGATAGAGGATCTCCTGTTTCTCCCGCACGCAGCCTCCATAGTTCATCCTGGAGGACCCCAATCAGATCACTACAAAAACTTGAAAAAGGGTTATCATACCATTCCATATAGCCACACCCACATCCATTTTGTCCAATTTTTTAAAGACACACAAATCATATAGAGAGAGGAGAAAAGAATAAACGGAAAAATTAGAAACAATCCCCTCACCATCGCATCGACGCAAGCATAGTACATCCTGCTGAGGTTCTGCATGCTCCATGAAATCCATCTAGGCGCCTTCTGTCACAGATTGCAGTTCCAAAACTTGGCTGGCTCATACGCCATGGGATTCTCCCGATAGGTGACCAACAACCTCCCTTCTCCTCCCTTCCTTCTTCTGGTAGAAGACGCAAGCCTTGCGCGGAAGAACCACCAAAATACCACGACATCACCGCCGAGTTGCACCTCCTCGCCGTGACGCACCGTAAATCCCCCTTAGTCAGCTGTAGGAACCCTAAATCGCGGTTACGGGCTTATTTTCGTTAGCCACGAAGCTGTTTAGGGTATGCACGCTATGGGTGCTTAACCTAGGTGCTAGGATTACAATCCTGGCTAAATCTCAGTTATGGGATTTTTTCTAGCGTCGGCCTAGCGTTGCTGCTCTAGTATGTGTTAGGCTCTTAGGCCAGTTCACATACGCGGCAAGGCATGCAAATCATAGCCGGGTTGGACGCTGGCATCTATCAGCCATCCACTATATTGAAGGCCGTGAAGCTTAGCTAGCTATTTTTTTATGTGATTATCTATTTCTCCTAGAGTGCCTTTACAAGCATCTTGGACTGTAGAGGTGTTTGTAAGAACATGTAATCAAACTAATGTCCATGCAAAAATAATTACAGGACTGTAGATTTAAAAGTTTTGATTTCTATGGTGATGATGAGGAGGAGTAATCTTTGGGACGCTAGTCTTGATCTTGTCACTTTTTGGCGTCTTGATGCCAAAGGGGGAGAAGTTGTAACATAGGTCGTGCAGGATTTGCATGGGAAGTCACAAGCTTATTCTTTCTTTGATCTTTAGTTGCTTGTGAACTTTATTCACCTCATATTATTTGTGAGCTCTGTGTGCTACCTATTTTTTCACTATGTAAGTGAAGACTATGTGGTTATACATTGTGTAGATCTATCTTATGTGGTGAAGCTCTCTCAATTTGATGCTCTTCTATAATTCTCATCACATAGGTTTGTGTAAAGGTATGTGTATCAAGTCAAGTCCTTTATCCCTTGCACCTATTGTTGGTTTGTAAAATTGAGGGGGAGTGTTGATCCTAGTGTGTGCTTGTGGCAAAGAAATCTTGTGTATTGATATGCACGCATCTAGGAGGATCCCGTCTCTATTTTCCAAACTTACTTGCCTTATCATAACATGTTTTATGCAAATGTGTGTGTTGTCATCAAACATCAAAAAAGGGGGAGATTGAAAGGGCATTTTTCTCCCTAAGTGGTTTTGATGTTTGATGACACACATGTCGACCGGACTAATCATTTGCAAAGTGCTTTATAGGCTCTCTATGTTTGCAAGACATTTGATGCCCCTCAAAAAGGTCAATAGCAAGACATAATTTTCCTAGGTCATTTATTTGAGTTGTAGGAAAACCGTACTATCAAGAAGGGGTCCTCGTTGGCAAGTTTGGGTCGAATCAACTCTACATTTATTTGGATCATCCAGCTTTTCCTCAATGGTAGAGAAGTAAGTGTGAATTCTGTTCTCTGTTGGCTGTTGCTTGCGGTATCAGTACCAACCGGTAGTACCAAATTTCCCTTCTAGTACTACCGCTTAGAACCAGTAGTACCGTCTAGTAGTACCGGACGCATCTAAGCTCAAACACGAGCTGGGGCTCCTCCTCAGGAACATCCGGTACCACCACCCCAGCACTACCGAAGCTTGCGGTAGTACCGCCCCACTTCTGGCACTACTGCTATGCGGTTGTACAGTGTCATTCTACGATACTACCAGCAGCATCTGAGGAGGTTTCTCCTCAGGCAGTGACGACCAGTACCACCCTATGGTACCTATCTGGTAGTATCGATGTTTTCTAGTACTACCTCTTATATGTCCGGTAGTACCGGTCATCACGGCAGCCAACATGCAGATTCCATTTTGGGGGTATAAAAGGGCTCTTCTTCCCCAACGGGAAAGGTGCCTCTTTTATCTCTCTCCTCCATTGTTCTTGAGCTGAAATTTCCCTAGATCTCCCTGATGGCCCAAATATATCGAGCTCGTTGGGGAACCCCTAGAGGAAGGTATGATGAGCACAGCAGCAAGTTTTCCCTCAGTAAGAAACCAAGGTTATCAATCTAGTAGGAGCAAGGAAACACCCCAAAGATGTAGCTAGCTAAACGTTGGCAGGTGATACATTGCAAATGTATCTATAATTTTTGATGTTCCATGCTTAGTTTTATCCACTATCTTGTGTTTTGTCCACACTTTGCAGTACTTTTCATATGATTTCTTGGACTAACCTATTAACAAGAGCCATAGTGCCAGCTGCCTGTTTTCTGCTGTTTTTGGTTCCAAAAAGTCAGAAAATGAATATTCTCAGAATTGGATGGGACAAAAGCCAAAGTGACTATTTTTCTGGAAGTCATCAGATGCCAGAATACGAGACAGAGAGGAGCCAGGGGCCACCACACCACCTGGCCGCGCGGGCCAGGCCTGGCCATGCCAAGGGGTGGTGTGGCCAGCCTAGGCACCCCCTCGGCCTCTCCTTCTGCCTATATATTTCCCTCGGGACAAAAATCCTAAGTACCCGATCAAAAATCCACGAAAGAGTCTATAGCCACCGTCATCTCCATCCCTAGATCGGGAGCGATCTGAAGCTCTTCCCGGCACCCTACCGGAGAGGGAAATTCACCCTGGAGGCCTTCTTCATCATCATGCAAGCCTCCGGTGTGATGCGTGAGTAGTTCATCCTTGGACTACAGATCCATGTAGTAGCTAGATGGCTGGTTCTCCTCCTTTGTGCTTTCATGTCTAGATCTTGTGAGCTCCGTTGATGATCAAGATCATCTATTTGTAATTCTGCATGTTGTGTTTGCGGGGATCCGATGGATATTGAGATGTTATTTCAGATTGATTATTGATTCTATCATGTCTTTGTTATTTGTGATATTGCATGCTTTTCGTTGTTAGTAGCTATCTTGGCCAAGTAGATGCTAGCAACTCCAAGAGTTAGTATTTATGCTCGATAGTGGGTTCATGCCTCTAGTAATCTGGGGAAGTGACAGAAATCTCTAAGGTACTAGATGTGTTATTGCTACTAGGGATAAAACAGCAATCCTTTATTCATAGAACAATTGTATTATTTACATTACACGCAATTCGTAAAGCAATAATCTGTTGCTTGCAACTTAATACTGGAGGGGGTTCGGATGATAACCTGAAGGTGGATTATTAGTCATAGATGCGGTTGGATGGCGGTCTATGTATAATGTTGTAATGCCCAATCAAGTCTCAAAGAAGTCAAGATGATTAGTATATGCATGTATTGCTTTCTCGATGTTTGTCAATTTCCCCGCTGTAATTTGTTCACCCAGCATGTTATCTATCTTAAGAAGAGCCACCTCTAGTGAACTATGGATCCCGGTCCTTTTCTTTTACATACAATCTATAAAAAAATTACTGCTTTGTGTTTACTTTCTGCAAACTATTACTTCCTTCCATTCGATGCGTTTAATCCTTTGTTTTTAGCAAAACACGGTGAGATTGACAACCTCATCGCAAGTTGGGGACAGAGTTCTGTGGTTGTGTTCTGCAGGTCTCCACGTTGCTACTAGCACCGGTAGTGCGCTCTGCCAAGGCTCAGCTAGCAACACTTTTGGGGTGTTTCCTTGCTCCTACTGGTTTGATTAAACCTTGGTTTCATAACTGAGGGAAACTTGTTGTTGTGCTCATCATACCTTCCTCTTGGGGTTCCCCAGCGAGCTTGTTAATACACGAGCCATCAAGCACTTTTTTGGCGCCGTTGCCGGGGAGTCAAGGACATCTACACAAGGGGAGTCCCTCATAACCAATCTCTTTACTTTGTTGTTTTTGTTTTACTTAGTTTCTTTTGCTTTGTTTGCTTGTTTCTTTATCAAAAACACACAAAAATTAGTTTTACAAGTTTGCTTTCTTATTTGAAAACACACAAAAAATGACTACCCTTGAAAACACTAAGTTGTGTGACTTCACTAGCACCAACAACAATGATTTTATGAGCACACCTATTACTCCACCTGTGCCTGAAGATACTTTCTTTGAGATAAAACCTGCTTTACTCAATCTTGTTATGAGAGAACAATTTTCTGGTATTGGTAATGAAGATGCTGATGCCCATCTAAATAACTTTGTTGAACTTTGTGAGATGCAAAAGCATAGGGATATAGATGGTGGTATTATTAAGCTGAAATTGTTGCCTTTCTCTTTGAGAGGAAAAGCTAAAGAATGGTTGAATTCCCTAACTAGGAATAGTATTGATTCTTGGACTAAGTGCAAATATGCTTTCATTGGAAAATACTATCCTCCTGCTAAGATTATATCTATGAGAAGTGAAATAATGAAGTTTAAACAACTTGATAATGAATATGTTGCTCAAGCTTGGAAAAGAATGAAATCTTTGGTAAAGAATTGTCCCACTCATGGACTGACTGCTTGGATGATCATCCAAACCTTTTATGTAGGATTGAACTATTCTTCAAGGAACCTATTGGATTCTGCTGCTGGAGGTACCTTTCTGACCATCACTTTGGGTGCTGCAACGAAACTTCTGGACAATATGATGGTTAATTATTCTGAATGGCATACCGAGAGAGCTCCACAAGGTAGGAAGGTAAATTCTGTTGAGGAAACCTCCTCCTTGAGTGATAAGATTGATATTATTATGTCTATGCTTGTGAATGGGAAAGCCCATATTGATCCAAATAATGTTCCTTTAGCCTCTTTGGTTGCTCAAGAAGAGCAAGTAGATGTGAACTTCATAAGAAATAACAATTTTGGCAACAATGCTTATGGTAATAACAATTATAGGCCCTACCCTCCTAATAATACTTATGGCTATAATGGTAAACCTGGATTACCTAGTGAAGGAAGAATTTTAGAAGTTGAAAGAGCCACTAAAAACTTCATGCAAATGCAGTATGAGAAAAATAAACTATTCACTAAAACTATGGAGGAACAATCTATCATTTTGAAGAACATTAGCCATCAACTTGAGAGTCTAAATAGGGAAATTCCTAGTTTACAATTGAAAATCTCTAATGCTGAAAGAAATATAGCATATTTGGTTAAAGCTCAATCTTCTTTGAATAAAATGGCTGCTAAACATGAAACTAATGATAATCCCTTTGCAGCTACTAATGCTATACAAGTAAGAATTGATGAAAATGTTAGACTATTAGCTGAATTACATGCTAAGTGGGAAAGAGAAGATGAAATTGCTAGAAACATTAGTGTTTCTACTATCACCACCACTAGTGTTGAGGCTAGTAATAGTTCTATTACACTAGATGATAATTTTGATATAGATCTTGATGGTTGCAATATCTCTGAAGTTATTAAGTTTCTACAAAAGCTTGCTAAAAGTCCTAATGCTAGTGCTATGAACATGGCCTTTACAAAACACATTACTGATGCTCTCATAAAAATTAAAGAAGAAAAGATGAAACATAAAGCTTCTATTCCTATAAAACAAGAAGATGGTTGGGAACCCATCATTAATATGAAAGTGAATGACTTTGAATTCAAAGCTTTATGTGATCTTGATAGTAGTGTTTCTATTATGCCTAGAAGGATTTATGATATGCTTGATTTACCTCCACTTGAAGATTGTTATTTGAATGTCCCACTTGATGATAATGCTAAAAAGAAACTCATGGGGAGTCTTAATGATATTCTTATTATGGTTAACAATGCCTATGTCCCCGTTGATTTCTATGTTTTGGATGTTGAATACAATGCTTCTTGTCCTATTATTTTGGGAAGACATTTTCTTAAAACTGTTGGTGCCATTATTGATATGAAAGAAGGCACCATTAAATATCAACTCCCACTCAAGAAAGGTATAGAACACTTCCCCAAGAAGAGAGAGAATATTTCTTTTTCCTCTCCTATGAAAACAAAATTTGGTCTTAATGCTTCTTCATTTGAGAACACTTGATTCTTTCTTGCTTCTTATGCCTAACTTAAAGGCGTTAAAGAAAAGTACTTATTGGGAGATAACCCAAGAGTTCTAGATGAGTCTTGGAAGTTATTACCTAAGTAATAACCTCTCCTTATCCTTTTTATTTGATTTTTGTGCCAAGAGTAACCTCTAATGAGAGAGAAGTAATGATTGGGAGAGTTGCTGTCCCGAAACAGATTTCTGTGCTTCATCATAAAATTTCGTGTAAAATCTCTGAACGTCTTTTTGAGGCGTCAATTTTTGTGCTTCTGCCCCAGGTTGTTATCTAACTTTCGTTAGTTCAACACTTTTTGATTTGAGCAACAGAAGGTCTTCTAAAAAATTCGTATTTACTTGTTGGTCTATTTTGACAGATTTCTGCCATTTTCTGCATTTGCTTCTTGTTGGTTACTTTTTGAGTTCCTTTGGGGAATTGAGCTTTTTGAGGGAAGTGCTTCAGTAGCTACTGTTCTAATGTAAGTTTATTGCTGTTGTAACTGAACCTTAAGACCTTTTATCTTGAGTGCACTAATGTTGCTAATAAAGATTGTGTGAAGTTTTGTATGAAGGAAAAATTACAGGCGTATGGAAGGAATGAGTAATGAGATGAAGGATGGACTAAAGCTCAAGCTTGGGAATGCCACACGTGTCACCCCAAGAAATACCCAAGAAGTACAAGCGTCAAAGCTTGGGGATGCCCAAGGCATCCCCCTCTTCATCAATAAAAATCCCAGGTTTCTTCCAAACGCTTCGTTTTTATTGTTTCATGCACAGTTGTGTTATTCTTGGAGCGTCTTCTTTTTCATTTTCGTTTTTTTTTTGCTTGGTTTGCTTAGTTTTCTGAATAAATTGGTTTTACCCCCTCTTTCATACTTTGGTTTGCAAATAGTTTGGTTTGGTTTGGAAACGAGTAGGAAAGCTTATGCTTATGTGGTAAAAAGAGCTTGTTTTTGACTGTGGCCTATGCTTTGTCATGCCATGCTTGATATTGTTTTGGCTTTATGCTTAGTATTATTTGTTGTAGCATGACTTGTTATAAACAATTGAGATTTCTTAATGTGCCTTGGATGAATCATGCGTTGTTTTAGCATATTAAAGCATAGTATAGTGGTATTCTCCTTTGATGCTTTATTTGGGTTGACTTGGCGCATGCTCACACCATGTTATGACTATCCAAAGTCACCATAGCCTTTATGATCCTTTAGTTTTAACCTTGTAGTATCACTTTATACTTTGATCAATGATGTTTTGTCGCTCTGCATGATTATGGCCATTATTGCTCTCTTAGTTTGTCGCTCCCAGTCTTTTGCTAGCCTCCACAACCAAGTATGAGTTCCACTCATGCATCCAACTCCCTAATCCAAGTTATTCCAAAGAGTCCACCACACCTACCTACTAGCTTATGCTATTCCAAGTATATTCATGCTTTTGTTTACCTTCCAAATTAAATTTGTTATGAGAAAACTAGTGATTAAAGCTCTCATGAACTTGATGGCACACTTTAATTTTCTTGCCCTTAATAAACTTGAACCATTGTGTCCTTCTTTGGTGCGTATATGCTTGCCCTTTATAAGTTGAAATTAGCAGAACCATGTATCATGGGGAACGCTTTCAACATTGCACCTGTACTTTGTACCCCGTTGATATCATGCTCTTTTGCTTATGGATCCCGGCGGTGTGAAATAAAAGTGGAACTTGTAAGATCATGGAGTTTGTATGTGTGTTAGAGAAATGCCTGGGCCGCTAGCCTAAGCCATGCCTAGTCATGGTGGAAACTTGCAACAAACCATAATGAGCACTCTATGAAGCATCCTCAATAAAAACCTATGCAAATAGCAAATAAAAAGATCGCTGAGATGCTCATTGTCTGCTTTCCTTGTCATTTTGATTATGGGGTAGCTCCTGTATCATGTGCAAGGGGTACCCCATTGGCGATTCTTTATGATACACATGTACTTACAATGACAAGAGCTTACTTGTGACTAAAGTTGAGTAGGATGAGGTTCGGTCTTCGTAAGTAAGGGGCATGTGATTTCGGTTTATAACTTGTCAAGCATATCCTCTTAGTTGTGTCACTTTAACCTTAATCACCTTCAAGATGCTTATGATAGGGGCAATGAGAGCTGAAAGCTATAAGTACCATAATTTTTGGAATCTCTTTATGAAACTTGAATCCCTACTTCCTTTTATGAAGGCCTTTCTTCCATCATTATATTGAGTCTGCACCTTCTACCTTTATGCACCTACTTTGAGAGCATAGTGTCCATTCTTAGTTCTATGTGCATTGTCCCAAGACTAGTTGATTGATGCATAACTTGATATTGCTTGTTTTAAACTATTTGTATCTAGTCACTCTTATGAACTTTGAAGGTGTCCTATGCGTTTATATTTGCTACTCTATGAGGGACAAGCTGAATACTATTATGCTATGTTTTCTTTATGTGAAACAAACAAACGTCTTGCAAAGCATTGTTATTCATGAATCTTTTGTTTGTGCCTTTTCATGTTGCATCATAGTTTGTTTGTCTTATTGCTAGAACTTTGTCTTTCATGTTATGATTGAAGTACTATGATCCCAGCTTTGAATGTTTTACAAATACTTTGATCAAGTCTTTGATGGTGCATGTCACCTAAAAATTATTCTTTCTTTTTATCACTTACCTACTCGAGGACGAGCAGGAGTTAAGATTGGGGATGTTGATACATTGCAAATGTATCTATAATTTTTGATGTTCCATGCTTAGTTTTATCCACTTTCTTGTGTTTTGTCCACACTTTGGAGTACTTTTCATATGATTTCTTGGACTAACCTATTAACAAGAGCCACAGTGCCAGCTGCCTGTTTTCTGCTGTTTTTGGTTTCAGAAAGTCAAAAAATGAATATTCTCGGAATTGGACGGGACAAAAGCCAAAGTGCCTATTTTCCGGAAGTCATCAGATGCCAGAATACGAGACGGAGAGGAGCCAGGGGGCCACCACACCACCTGGCCGCGCGGGCCAGGCCTAGGCGCGCCAGTGGGTGGTGTGGCCAGCCCAGGCACCCCCTCGGCCTCTCCTTCCGCCTATATATTGCCCTCGGGACGAAAACCCTAAGTACCCGATCAAAAATCCACGAAAGAGTCTGTAGCCGCTGTCATCTCCATCCCTAGATCGGGAGGGATCTGAAGCTCTTCCCGGCACCCTGCCGGAGAGGGGAATTCACCCTGGAGGCCTTCTTCATCATCATGCAAGCCTCCAGTGTGATGCGTGAGTAGTTCATCCATGGACTACGGATCCATGTAGTAGCTATATGGCTGGTTCTTCTCCAGAAAAGTGCTTGATGGCACAAAGGAGAAGAACCAACCATCTAGCTACTACATGGACCCGTAGTCTAGAGATGAACTACTCACGCATCACACCGGAGGCTTGCATGATGATGAAGAAGGCCTCCAGGGTGAATTCCCCTCTCCGGCAGGGTACCGGGAAGAGCTTCAAATCCCTCCCGGTCTAGGGATGGAGATGACGGCGGCTATAGACTCTTTCGTGGATTTTTGATCGGGTACTTAGGGTTTTGGTATCGGAGGCAATATATATGCGGAAGGAGAGGCCGAGGGGGTGCTGGGGTCAGCTAGACCACCCCATGGCGCGGGCCAGGCCTAGCCGCGCGGCCAGGTGGTGTGGCCGGCCCCCAACCCTTCTCCATCTCGTATTTTGGCTTCAGATGTCTTCCGGAAATATAGGCACTTTGGCTTTTGTCCCGTCCAATTCCGAGAATATTCATTTTCTGACTTCTTGGAACCAAAAACAGCAGAAAACAGGCAGCTGGCACTGTGTCTCTTGTTAATAGGTTAGTCCAAGAAATCATATGAAAAGTACTCCAAAGTGTGGGCAAAACACAAGAAAGTAGATAAAACCAAGCATGGAACATCAAAAATTATAGATACATTTGCAATGTATCACTCCCCCATAGTGCTCCAATCTCCTTGATACTTTGGGATTTGGTGGAGGGGGTCTAGATCTAGGGTTTTCACCAAAGGAAAGTTGATTACCCCTTGTTTTCCCTTGTGGGTCTTATTACTCTTGGGTTCTTTTAACCCTAGATGGAAAAGGTCGGTCTCGGAGCTCAAGCATTGGTTGTAAAGCTTCGAGATCGTGTTGGGAGGCTCCAAGTGTTGTGGAGGTCTACTCAACAAGTTTGTAAAGGTTTCAGTCATCGCCTTCAAGGCCACTCCATAGTGGATCGTGTGCTCTCCTTGAGGCGGGTGCGGGGGACAATAGGGTGAGGCCTTTTGTGGCCCTGGTGGTCTTAGTACCGCCCACCCCTCCAACAGAGACGTGCGTCTCCTCAAAAGGAAGGAACTTCGGGAAAACATCTACGTGTCTCCTCTTGGTTATTTCTATCCTTTACTCTCTATTATTGTTGTTTCATGCTTTCTTGTCATATAGGTTCTCTCACCTAGTTGCATATCTATATAACTTACTTTGTGTCAAGCCTTAATTCGAAAAGAAGTTAAAAATTGAGCAGCGCCTATTCACCCCCCTCTAGTCGCTTATACCGATCTTTCAAGTATTTGGTAGCTCTCAGACTAGGATCAAATTCATTCAACAGAACATCATGTGTACCCATAGTCTAAGGAGATCCTTCTGTAACCCGAGTCTTGTCCGCTTTGGTTGCAAATTCATCCAAGAATAGATTCTTACCCATGGGTCTGAACTCGAGCCCCTCAGGGTTACCCCATACAGGGCGAAGCGCATCTCTGATCTTGAGATGTGCAACACATTGGGTGCTAGAACCTTTCCCACAATAGTCCACTCGTGGCAGCCAAGGTCCTCAACACTTTCATCCTCCCGAACGAATGCATCAACCTCCTGCGGTGTAAGTCGCAGACGGCCCAACATCTCCGCCACGTCGTCACCGGCCGCAGTGTCAGGGGGCGGGGTGCTTAAAGATGCCTTGTGCGTTGGCAGATCACCAAAGGCGGGAGAAGAACCGTCGTGGGGGGGGGAGGAGAGGCTCGGGGAGAGAGGGTGGGGCAGAGGCAAGGGGATCGCAACCACCAGAGAGGGTCAGGTGTCTAGGAATCGCCACGATCGCCGGAGCGGAGGTGAAACCCTAGAAACGACATTGGAGCTAGAGTGTTCGGTGCAGCTTCGCTCGTGATATAATTTTTATTGTGTTTGGGATGCTTTGTACTTCCACCGAACTTTTATATGATCTGTGTATTTTCGCAAAATAAATTACCACATGTATTTTTTGGGATCAAATCTACGAATTGCAGAATTGAAAAGAAAATAGACGACGGTTTGGTTGGAAAACCATTTGCATTTCATATGAAAAAACATTTGCATTTTTGAAACGTCAAAGCTCCACCAAGGCGATCGACCCCAAATTCAAAAAAACAGGTCAACCCGATGTCTGGAGTCTGGACCCACTGTCATAGTCCGTAAATACGATGGGCCGCGGAGACAAATCCTCGGCTGTTCCATTCCATAAACCCAGGGGGGGACGCCCACCCCTCTCCTCGCCTCCCCCACCCCACAACACTCCGCAGCGCGGCCACTCCATTCGCCAAAACCCTAGCAAAATCACGGAGAAGAGAGACGCGGGGGAAGCAGCCTTCCTTCCTCTCTCACCAGGGAAGATGCAGCAGGATCTCTGCTTCTGGGGTGCGTATCGTCTTCCCGAACCACTGATTTCGCACCCTATTTTTGGTGCCGGTTGTGCTCGTCTGATCGGCGGGGAAGGGGAAATTTCGCCGGTGGTGATGGATTTTATCCCTCAGGTTCGGACCAACCGTGGGCGGGCCTAATCGACCTAGGGTTGTTCGTGTCTGACCGATCTCTGTTAGTTTTTAGAGTGGCGCATTTCTGTGATTTCTGTCCGCGCCTGCAAGCCGTAATTACTGGAGCATTTCCCTTGTTTCCTTCGCGTAGGATTGCGTACACCGTGTCTTGATCCGGAGAGAGTAATCTGAGTGCCCGTTTATTTTGATCTGGAGTGAATGATGTGGTTTCCTGCTAATCTGTTCTGTCCTGTTCCTGGGTTTGGTCTGTGTGAACAACAATAATCTCATGGATATCAGATTGGATGCTATCACTTTGTCCTGTCCTTAAGCTAGTTGTGACCTACATTGTAGTGTGTTATTGACTTCTATATATGTTCTGTTGCAGCATGTATTCTTTGAAAGATAAGTCTCTTCTGGTAATCACCTGTTTGCACCCCCAATTGATGGCTAATGTTCTCTGTGATGAAATATACCCATTCTGTTTGCCATGATAATATGTGCTGCATATATTCATCTGGGCACTTCGGAAAGCAACAGGTGCTTGTGTTTCCCAATATCCCTTATTTGTCAACCCACATTCCTGTCATTTCTATCTGCGCCTACAAACCTTAATTAGTATTTCCTTATCTTGTTAGCTTGCGGTTGCATACTGTGTCTTGACCTAGAGGGAGTAATACGGGTACCGTGTCCTGATATGGAGAGAGTAATGTGGGTACCGTGTCCTGATATGGAGCGGTTATTGTGATTTCCTGCTTCTGTTACGTGTTCTTCCTGGGCTTGGTTTGTGTGAACAATAATCACATGGCTATCAGATTGGATGATATTAGTTTGCTCTGTCCTTCCACTAGTCGCAACTTACCTTGTAATATGTTATCAACTTGTTCTGCTGTGACCTGTATTTCTTCTGAAGATAAGCATGCTCTGGTAATTGTCTGTTTGCACTGCCAATGGATGGTTTCTGTGCTGTGTGAAGAAATATCCCCATTGTGTTTGCAATAATAATGTGTGGTGTATGTATTTCTCTGGGTGCTTCAGGAAGAAACTGATATTTTTGTTTCCCGATTTCTAATGTTTGTTTAATGACTCATGTCTACTATGCATGAATGTTAACGGTCTTAGGAGTTGTTGTCAAACCTGGAGAGACAGTAAAGTGTGACCCAGGAGAGGTATATTATCATATTTCACAGGTGAGCTTTACACACTTTATTTATACTTGGCCGTTTAGCTCACTTGGAGGCGGACCAAGTTTGTATACTCTTCAGGCGTTTTCTTTTTTCACTTACTACAGATAGCACTGGAGGTTGGCAAGGCGGAAGAGAACGTGGAAGTTTTTGTCAACATTGATGATGAAAGGATTAAGCTTGGCACACTTTCAGCTGATAATGATCATTCTGCATCTGATCTGGTGTTCAACAAGAAGTTTGAACTTCTGCACTCCTCAATGACCAGCAACATCTGCTTTACTGGCTACAAATTCAAGATCGTGGAAAGATATCCTTCCATATTTCTTTCTTCAATGTTTGCTAAGTAGCTTGAATATGCATTTGTGTTCTTTAACCGTTTTCCTTTCTGTAATCACATCTAACATATCTGCTAAAGGAGGTAAATGTCGTTTCCATTTTAGTATTGGGCATGCATGATGTTTTCTTCGTACTGTTGGCATAACTTTACTATCTGATGTTTCAGGTGATGAATCTGATGAGGAGGTTCCCTCACTAATTCCACTAGACTCCAATACAGATGGTAATATTCTTTTGCTATGCATAACAATTGCTGTTTGCTTGTTTAGGAGTTCAGAATGATTTATCTACCGATGATATTCGGGAGATTTCTTGTGTAGCTAAGATGTTCTTTGTCCTCTTTGCATTTGCTCTACCACTAGAACATGACACATTGACCCTCAACTTGCTTGACATTATTTACTTTCAGTTTACAAGAAAGACAATGATGCTACACATGGTGCCAATAAGCTTACTGCACCAAGGCCTGCTGATGCTCCATCCTCTATACCAAAGGCTACAGTTGAGGAACCAACTAGTCCTGGAAAGCCAAAGGGGGATGATAAGGTTTGTAAATTTGTTAAGAATAAACAACCATGAGTTATGACGGAACTGTTGTTTCCTGGATGATTTGTTTTCTTGCTCTAGTTGTTCTGGATTGTCCATTAAGAATGTTGGTAAATAAGTTCAATAAATATTCTAACATATGCCAGTTAATTGTGTTACTAAAAATAGTTAACGTGGACTGTGTGCATACATTTTGACAGCTTTCTTATGTATATAATCAGTGATTTCCATGTGTACGCAGTTCCTACTTTTATGCAACCTACCACATTCTATAGAAACTGGTACTGGGATGACAGGTCCACAATTGGTAGTTCATCACTTGTATTGCTCAAAAGTATATATCAAACTAATTTATTTGTTGTCTCGCCGTCGTTGTCAGTTAGTCGGATGTTGCTATTGGCTTGAGGCATATCTTGCCAACAATCCTGAAACCTACTCATTCTTTCTGTACCACAATAAGACACGGGGTAAAATCTTAATAGGTTAGATGTTTGTCCATGTTATCATTAACAGCTTAAATATATGCTAGTTTCCAGTTTTCCACACCATAGATTCATAGTAAAACCAGACATGCCTTAGGTCCTGTCCTTAGACTCCTCCAGTGGCCCGCCATCTGCACGTCCTCCACATATTTTCCCAAGGAAAGTACTGTTTCTGTACAAAAGCTGGCTTCTAAAACCACTAGCAGAGATGAGTATTCATCTGGCCAGCCCGCTTCTTGTAGACCATGCTTGTTCATGAGCCTCATGAAGGCAGTGACTTATTTGGAAAACAACGAGATCCAGTGGCCGATGCCTGATATGTGTATCATGGCCAGCATATAGTAGGTCCAGTCTGTGGGTCGATCGGGCCTCTGGTACCCCATTTGCCTGTGGTGGGTGGCCATTCACTCGTCTGATGCATCCTCGTGGCACCGTCATATGCGTTCATATTTTACCTTGATGTTTCTTTCGTAGTCCTGTATTTTGTTGTGTCCCAGGCAGTTGACTTTCTGCATCTGCTACTCAGTAGGGCGTATTTAATAGGTTTGGTCCCGGATTAAAAACTGGAGATTTGGCTGCAAGTCTTTACACAAATGATGTGATTAATTTGTACTTTGCAGATGCACCTTTGATAATTCCCTTCTTCTCGGTATGTGTTACCTGGAGTGAGTGTCTGCTTTATCATTATGTCACTCACATGCCCAATTGCGCTAGTGCTAAGATAAATTAATTTTCGTGTTCAAGTGTTAATCATGTAATCCTAGGATAAGGTTCATATTTTTGGAATTAGGGAAAGCTTAGCCTCCTCCTGCACTGCACATGGCTCGTGTTCTAGTGGTAGGTTCTAGCAGCCTGAATAGTGCCCTAGGGAATTGATACTACTTTTATGCTAAAACCTGACTTGGATTTGTTATGCTGATTGCTGAATACATTTGCAGGACAAGGCTGAAGTACAGAATCTAAGTGATGGCGAGGATAGTGAGAATTCTGAAGATGTGGATTATCCTCGGAAGGTGCGAGATTGCTCACACAGACCTGTTATTTTGATGTTTTTTTTTGTAAAATCCTGAAACTCTTCCCTTTTTGTGTTGTTAACATACAGAAAACAAAGGGCGAGAAAATGCCACTGGAAACACCGCTGAAGACACCTCAGGGGAAGAAGGCAAAGATTGAAACACCAACTACAGGCAACAAAACTGGTGTGAAGCGCTTTTGATTTCTAATCTGCTGAACTCGCATTATTCTTGTAATGTCATGGTAATCTCACTAACTATTTGCACGCAGGCTATGTCCACGTCGCGACCCCTTATCCAGCAAAACAGGCTCCTAAGACAAATGACTATGTCCATGTCGCGACCCCTCATCCAGCAAAACAGACCCGTAAGACAAGTGAGTATGTCCACGTTGCGACCCCTCATCCAGCAAAACGTGCTAGAAAGACACCTGAAAACAACGACAAGTCTACGCAATCAACTGGCCACATCTGTGGTTCATGCAACAGGCAAAATCTCCATCCTTTTCTTTGAACTTGTTAGTACCATCTATATGCTGTTTATCCTCACACATTCACTTCTCTTCTTCAGGACTTTCAGCTCCCCAATGGGTCTCAGAGATCATTCCAAGGCGAAGCATGGTGCCACCGAGTGACCTGAAACATATTGTGGACAGAGTGGGGCGTTAGCTAGTAGGGTTGGGGCGGGGTGCCAGTTCAATGAATTTTGGTATCAGTGATGCAGAGATGGTGTGTAAAGGGGTTGCTTTTTCTTGCATCGCTTGGCACGCACAATCAGGAATATTCTCCTTTTGACACCAATCTAGACTTGTTGGTGCTATGGTTGAAATGCTGTTATCTGTGCCACATTCTGAAATCAGTGGTAATTATTTTGGTTGGTTTCTACTATTGTGTTGATGAATTTGTTTGTTTTGGTGAACTCATGCTTGTAAGTGGCCACTAGGAGGTGCTTCTGAGTGATGATCTGCCTGTGCGAAGGTGATGAAGTTTTTAATTTTATTACTGAGTGAAAGTCCTGAGCGAGTGATCATAGATTTTTGAAGAGTTTGTGCATGTTTCTTTGGTGAAGTAATGTCGTATGAAATCTAAGATGGTAGAATTAATGCCTCCAACTCAGATGTTCTTGGAATTAACCGAGATCTCAGTAACTAGCAGATTCACCAAATATATCAACGGCCAACAGTCTACCAGAGGCAATATTTTTCAACTTCTAGGTTTCATGAGAGGACCAAAACGACTAATCTAGTTATGATTATAGAGGACAAAAAAGTTGGGAGACGCAGCATCAGCAGCAGCAACCAAGTCACCCGCAACGTGCTGTCGCCTCTAGCAGCTCAAGCGTGCTTCGCCTTCTCATGGGATTGGAGCGCAGAATCACTTCCAAATGTCCTGTAAGAACTCGACCAGAGCACAGGCATTAGATGTCAAGCTCTGCAGCAGTTTGCGTTGCCAGAATACTACTAAATTGTCAAGCTGTCTACACACCTACTGCACGACTTGCAAGCATGAGTGCCGACAGGTTTGGTGGACTTCGCCTTTGGCTTGCCGTTGCTATTCCCAGGCGCCTCGCTGGCCTGCTTTGCTGGATGAGGAGTTGCCACATGAGGACTCTTCTCGTCATCAGCTGAAGTAAATGCAGACTTTGTTAAAACTGTTCTTACAACGGCATCCATGATAAGGTTGATAACATACCTGTTGTCTGGCCAGATGGTGTTGCAATCTTTGCCTTCTTGTCAGAAGCAGGTGTCTTCAAGGCAGTTTCGGCCACCCTCTTCTTGCCATCCTCAGGCTGTAGTGCAGATAAAAACAGAGTCAGATTAGAATGTTGGAAGGAAATGGAAACAGCAGGAGCTGTCAGATCCACACCTTCTTAGAAGTGTTTTTGTCTTCCTCGTCACTTGAATCCTCTTCGCTACTGCTAGCAATCTCTTCACTACTGATATCCGTATCCTCAATGCTGCTCTCATCTTCCGTACTGATACCATAATCATCAGTACTGAGACCACCCTCTTCACTCGAATCATCCTCGCTACTGGACTCATCTTCGCTACTGGATTCATCATCAGACAAGTCCTGGGAAAAAGTGTTCCGTTGTCATCAAATATTTCAAAAAACTAAGAGGGTGAATGCACTTGCATAATTATCAGAATGCACTTACAGCATCTGAAGACAAGTCATCAAAAGAAGAAGAGTCACTATCATCCTCATCAGCAATAGGATTGATGATCACTTGATTTTTTACGGTTTTCAGTCCACCTAAAATAAAGACAGATTAGTTAGTTCCTGTTATAGGAGTAAAATATGGAATATTGATGCAATATTTAACCAGGAATGTACCTTTATCTTTGCTAGAATCAGACGTGAAGAAAGCAACTAACAGGTCAAGGAAACAAAGGCTACATGAAGACAGATTTTAAATATCTCTGATACACATAGTTGAAAAGAATGTATAGCTGTGGGCTCCAATGTTAAAAGGATATTCAGGCAGATCAGGCACGGCAACCTTGTTACCGCACACAAAGACACTGTCAGTCTCCGAACTGTGTGATAGCTCAAATTCTTTCTCAAAAATCAAATCGCAGAGAATCTGAGGGCAAGTTTCAGAAGACAGAGTTCCAATGACCACCTTGTTATCATCAACTTTAGCAGATACAACTACACTGACACTTCCTTTCTTTGTTTCACCAAGGGCAGCCTAAAAACAGAAACCAGAAAATGCAAGTAATTAAATCATTCCCTTAGGAGAGAGCACTGATTTAAGAGAACAGTATAGACACAAGTAGGCAGAAGCTGGATGATGAGGGGAATGTGTAAACCTGTGAGAGGTGAACCATAAACTCTTTACCAGAGTCACAAGAAAGAGTCTGTCCCGGCTTCACTTCCACACCTGTACCGAGATAGCAAATACTAGTAACCAATAAGACAATAACACTTGATGATAAACTAACCCCAACAAGGGTATCTTTTCTACTCTGAAAGTGGATTATTAATCTAGCACCAACAGACAAATGAAAGTTGCTGTCACCAAATAAAGATGTTCTGCAGTGCTGCTGGTAATTGAATAAACAAAGTTGTATTTGTAAAAAAAAAAAATCTACGTAGCAGCAATGCCATCTCACTGTAATACACGAATATTGTGACGACCTAAGAAAAGCAAATGCTAGCATCAGCTCCCCTCTATTGAACAGAGGCACAACTTGCTGTTCTTATTACAGCAGGAGCAGAGCTTTGAAATAACTTAGCCGCAAAGAGCAAATTTCAACAGCAATCGACCACCTCGTTTCAGAAATTTTCTGTAGTAAATCACAAAACAAGATATTCCCCTATCGATAATCCATTACACAAGGTGATATGCCGAAAAGATACGGTGCCAAAACAATTCACATTGCCAGCATCAGGACGAAATCACCCGATTCCTCAACCCCCAACGAAATTGAGCCGTCTCGAGGCAACGAGGGCCTAGGACCTAAAATCGCGCGCCCGCAGCCAACAACGCAGTGAAGCTACGAGAGACGCGATGATTGACGAGGCACGAGCTTACCTAGCGGCCAAAAATTCGAACCGAAAGCTCTGGAAAAAAATAAAAACCACCCGCGGAGAACAAACCGCAAATCGCATCGAGTGGGAAAGAGGGGAAGGGAGGGATTACCCCAGAACTCCATGGAGGACATGCTGGCGGCTCGAGGAATCGAAGGCGCGGCCGCGTAAAACCCTAGGGGATTGGTCGATCGGACGGGTTTAGGGTTTTGGTGGTGGAGGGGAGAAGGGATCAAGGGACCGGACACCAAATATTAAGGGAGACTCGGACGCTCCAGGGCCGTTCGATTCTTGCCCCAGCGATCTGTCCGTCCGTTGCTGTGCATCTTTTTTTTTGGTGCTTGCAAGTGGCCCCAGAAAGGCTTGAAGCCTTGAAGGTGATTTTGAACTGGGGAAAAGTAAAGGTCTTGCGAGTGTTCATAAGTTTCAGAGTAGTTTGTGCATATTTCTAGTTGTTTCAGGTAGTAAATCATCATGCAGTAGTTATTTTTAAGACGAAATCAGTGTACTCCCTCCGTCCTGAAATAACTGACTTGAATCTGCCTAGATTTTTACGTATTTTTTTTTCCAAATGGGGAGCGGAACCCCGGCCTCTGCATCGAGCGATGCACACAACCATCTTTTATTATTAGAATCATATTGTTTGTCAAAGTCTATTACAAAGATCATACAAACTGGAACCGCCAAAACAAAACACTGAGCAAAAACGATAACCGTATCGCCAGCTCCCCAACGAGATCTTTGAAACACCTATCTACCTGTTTCGACTCCGCCCCATGGTCACCCACACTGTTGCCACTCGCCAAGAGAAGCTGGAGTGCCTTGGCACGGCGGCTCGAACTCAAGCAAAAGGATCCCTAGAACCACACAACATATCCACGGAGCGGCGCCCACTCACCTGCTCCGGATGTCGCCGCCTTCATAATCTTCCGCTAACACATCGTCAACATGTAGATCGATGCGCAGACTCTCGTCACAACAGCCACCGACACCACCTCGGTGCCAAACAGCACCACCCCCGCGCGCTAGCCGCTCCACCCGTCCTGCCGCTTCCATCCAATGCTGCTCCACGCACACATCTAAACGTATCTAGACATATTTTGTTGTGTAGATACATGCAAATCTAGACAACCCAAGTCACTTATTTGAGAACGGAGGGAGTAGTTAAGTCATTTCCACGCACACATTTTCTTTTTCTTTGGACGTTCTTGTGTTTAGGTTTATTTTCTCTCTTTTCGGGAAAAGGGTATGAATTTGTCAGTTATCTGTGACATTTACACAGTGGGAATTGCATACTGATTTCTCAGTTAGTTCTGGTAGGAGTATTTTTTTTAATGATTTGGTCGTTTCATGAACTTGTGTAATGCATGGTACTCGCCCTTCATTCCAAACAGTTTGGTCAAAGTTAAACTGTATAAAGTTTGACGAAATATATATGAAAAAAAAATCAACATCTATCGTACTGAATGCGTACAATATGAAAATATATTCATGATGCTTCTAAAGTTATCGATTTGATATTGTAGATGTTGATGGCTTTTGCAATACATCTAGTCAAAAGCATTTATTGCTATATTTGGTCAAACTAAGACGCAGCGCACTTTGAAATTAGAGGAAATATGAAAAAAAAAACTAAAACGCAGCGCACTTTGAAGTTGCTTCGTTGCAATAAACAGAAATTATGAGCGCAGCAGACAAAGCGATAAGGAACTGCAGATCATGATTCATGATAGTAGAGCTTCCACATTGCAAAACTTGGACGGAAACAAAATGGTAAATTTACCACCTCACATTTCACCCACAACTCACATGGTTCAGGGAGTAAACCAGCATCTCCAAAACTAGCAGATGCACCAAAAACATGAACGGCAACAATCATCAAGAGACTGGGGGTATGTAAGAACCAACGTCAGAGGCAATATTTTCCCAGGGCCAAAAAGACTAATCTAGCGAGGCGGTATTTTCCAAGTTCTAGGTTTCAGCAGAGGACCAAAATGACTAATCTGGTGTGCCTGATTAGAGGACAAAACTTAAGAGACTCTGCATCCGCAGCAGCAACCCGATCATTCACAGCATGTTGGTATCACCACTAGCAGCTCAAGCGTGCTTTGCCTTCTCATGGGACTGGAGCGCTGAATCACATACAAATGTCCTGAAAGAATTTGACCAGGGTACAAGCATTAGGCGTCAAGCTCGGCAGTTCTGCGTCACCAGAATACTACAATTGTCAAGCCGCCTACATACCTGCTGCACGACTTGCAGACATGGGTGCCGACAGATTTGGGAGACTTGGCCTTTGACTTGCTGCTGCTGTTCCCAGAAGCCTTGCTGGCCTGCTTTGCAGGATGAGGAGTTGCCACATGAGGAACCTTGTCACCTGAAAGTAAACGCAGACTTTGTCAAGACTGTTCTTCCAGCGGCATCCGTGATAAAGTGACAGGGGACCTCAGCAAGGTATCAGCACACCTGTTGTCTGGCCAGATGGTGTTGCAATCTTTGCCTTCTTGCCAGAAGCAGGTGTCTTCAAGGCAGTTTCGGTCACCCTTCTCTTGCCATCCTTGGGCTGCGCGCATAAAACAGGGTCAGATTAGACTGTTGTAAGGAAATGGAAACAAAGGGAACTGTCAGATCCACACCCTAGGAGTGTTTTTGTCTTCCTCATCACTTGAATCCTCTTCGCTACTACTATCAACCTCTTCACTACTGGAATCATCCTCTTCACTACTGGAATCATCCTCTTCACTCGAATCATCTTCACTGCTGGACTCATCTTCAGTCAAGTCCTAGGAAGAAGTGTTTCATTCTCATCAAGTATTTCAAAAAACTAAGAGGGTGAATGCACTTGCATAACCATCAGAATGCACTTACATCACCTGAAGAAGTCAAGTCATCTGAAGAAGAAGAATCACTATCAGCAGCAGCAGCAATAGGATTGATCACTTGATTGTTTACAGTTTTCACTTCACCGGAAATAAAGACAGATTAGTTCATTTATGCTACAGCAGAAAAATATGGAATACATATGCAATATCTATCAAGGAGTGTACCTTCATCTTTGCTAGAGCCATACGTGAAGAAAGCAACAAGCAGGTCAAGGAAACAAAGGCTACAAGAAGACATATTTTAAATATCTCTGATAGATAATGTGTAGTATTGGGCTTCTCAATGTTAAAGGATATTCAGGCTGATCAGGCATGACAGCCCTGTAACCGCACACAAAGACGCTGGCAGTCTTTGAACTGTGTGATAGCTCAAATTCTTTGTGAAAAATCAAATCACACACAAACTGAGGGCGATTTTCAGCAGACAGAGTTCCAATGATCACCTTCTGATCATCAACTTTAGCAGATACAACTATATTGTGACTTCCTTTCTTTGTTTCACCAAGGGCAGCCTAAAAACAGTAATCAGAACATGCAAGTAAATTGATTAGCCACGGATAGGACGCTGATAAAGTTTAAGAGAATAGTAGACACAAATAGGCACAAGATGGACAATTAGGGAAATGGGTGAACCTGTGAGATGCGAAGAATACACCCTTTTTCAGGGTCACAAGAAACAGTCTGGCCTGGCTTCACTTCCACACCTGTAGCAAAACATCAAATACTTGTAACCATAAGGAAAAAACACTCGATAAATTAACCCCAAAAGGTTTTTTTTTTAACTCTTAAGATAGATAGTTTTTTTTCTGTGAACTCTTAAGATAGATAGTTAATGTGGAACCAACAAAGACTATAAAAAACTATATGACCAAATGAAAATTGCTGCTTCACCAAACAAACCTGTGCAGTTCTGCTGGTAGGCAAATAAACAGAGTTGTATTGGAAAAACCTACAAAGCAGCAATACCATCTCACTGCAATAAAATGTTTGATGACCAAAGAAATGCTAGCATCAGTTCCTGTCTACTGAACGACCACACAGCTTGCCATTCCATGACTGCCGTGAACCACCGAGGTGCAAAATTACAAAATATGTAACCTCCAGCAGCGGCCAATTTCATCATAAAAGTAGCATGAGCAGAGCTATGAAAACAACTAGCCGAAAAAGGAGCACATTTCAACAGCCATAGCTCCCCTCGTTTGGGAACATTACTGTAGTATAAATCGTAAGAAAAAAAGATATTCCCCTACAGATCATCCATTTTGCAAGGTAATGTGCCAAAAATTGCAATACCAAAACATGTCATGTGAACCAGCATCAGGACTTAATAATCAAATCAACGACCTCCACCAAACAACCCAACGAAATTGAGCCTAAACAGATCATCTTAGCAATCGACCCCCTCGTTTCAGAAATTCATAAAACAAGATATTCCCTACAGATAATCCATTTTAAAGGCGATATGCCAAAAGTATGATAACGGAACATGTCACATGGCCAGCATCCAGACGAAATAATCCAGGCAACCTCGGGTCCCTCAACCCCCAAAATAATCCAACGAAATTGAGACCCTAAACAGGTCAAATCGAGTCGAGGGGGAGGCGGGGGGAGGGGAGGGGAGGGGGAGGAAGGATTACCCCAGAAGAACTCCATGGAGGGCATGCTGGCTCGAGGAATCGAAGACGCGGCCGCGCAGTCCCCTAGGGATTGGTCGGTCGGAGCGGCGACGGTGGCGGGTTTAGGGTTTTGGGGCTGGAGGCGAAGCAGGGGAAAAACGGACCGGGCACCGAACTTAAACAGAAGCAGATGCTCCAGGGCCGTTCGATTCTTCTCCCTGGTATGTCTGTCCGTTCGTTGTGCTGTTTCGACGAGATTTTAAAAAACACATGAAGATGCTTTTGGTCTAAATTGGTGTGGTGCCCATAAATGATAGGGCGCGGACGACCGCCGCCACATACTCAAAGAGCCACGTCAGCAAAAAAAAAATTAGAGAGTACGCCAAAGGAGTAGTACCATATATTCATATTATAGAAGGTAGAAATTCGGAGTAAATTACATTTTAGTATCACAATTGGGGCCAAGGTAACAGGTTAGTGCCACTTTTGCAATTTTTTTTGGATACGTACCACTTTTGGACGAGTTGTTACAAATAGGTCACTTTTTTTGGGCTAATCACCACTTTTTTGGCTAATTACAATTTAATAGCTAAACTAACATAATGGGCCCACATTTAAGCGATGACATGGACCTAGGGCCCACATGTCATCTCTCTCATCTTGTTCCCATCCTCCCTCTCTCTTCTCTTGTATCCTTCTTCTTCTTCTGGCAACCGCTCTCCCTACCCCTCCCGACCTTCCCGATCTCCTGGCACTCCTAGTTTGCCTGCTCAAGCACCATAGTATTTTGTCATCGGTCATCATCCTCTGTCGCGCGGCTGCATCATCGACAAGGTTTCGGTGACCTTTTACTGGTGGTGTTGCACTCTTTTGGTTCCCCTTGAACTCCGAGTGAAACGCACCCGCCAGCGTAGCCCCGCACGCTCCCTTCCACGACATCCTTGGACGTGGTCGGGTCCTTGGGACCACGGTGTTGGGGATATACTTTCCGGATATCCTCACAGTTCCTCACTGACCAGGGTGGCCCACTTCGGGTTAGAGCTTTGCTTCACGGGCGGCCCAGTCAGGGAGAAAGACGGAGTCCAATCCGGCTACGGGAAGGCCCAGAAGACTTACCGACTTAGGCCCATAATGTTACTTGTAGTTCAAGATGTACTCTGTAACCGAGTCTTAGTCGTAGCCGGATAGATCTCTCCTGTAAACCCTAGGTCGGATATCTATATAAGCCGTCCTAGGGAGAGCCTTTAGGACACACACACCCAATACTTTAGACCCTCAACTCGCACAGGCGATACCCTTGTAACCCATATTCCGGCTCCGCCGTCTTACTGGATTGCTAGCAGGAGTAGGATTCGTCCAAAGCCGATGGATTCGAACCTGGGTAAACTTGTGTGTTCACCGTCCCAGAATACCATACGTCTCACACCCCTCTCTTCCGCACGCCTCGAGGACCCCCTCATGGCGTACTTGTCCTCAATCCGACGACAGTTGGCACCCACCGTGGGGCAAGTGAGCTTTGGATCTGCGTTCCGAGCGGAATCTGCAAGAATCCGAATCGACGAGACTATCGCCATCGGTCGCATCCTCTACGCCAGCGACGTCCCTCTCATCGTTCTCGACGAGACTTGGATTTCGGCTAGGGAGGCCGTTACTGCCTACACAATCATGTCTTTTGGTAAGATCGATGTTTACATCGGTTTCGCTGAACCTGCCCAACCCACCCCAGCGGTGATGATAGAGGCAGAAGAATCTTACAGGTCCCCTTTGTCCGCGGAGGCGGCAGAGTTCCGGATCTCAGAAATCCTAATTCCACCCAGCCCGCACCAGTTGTGGAGATAGTGGAGAAATCCGAGCCTGAAGAAGACCTAGCGGACCAAGTCGAATCTGGAGTGGATCTCCCTGGAGAAGCCGGATCCCAGATCGACCCACCCGTGGAAGTCGAAGTTTAGGAGGAGCATAACAACGACACTGATTCCGGCTCTGACGATGCCGGGACAGATAGGCCTTTCATAAGGTACACACTAAGACGTATGATACTGCAAGGCGAAAGCGCATATGCAATCCTCGAGACCATCAAAAGTTTCGACATGGCTGATCGCGAAAGCCGCAGGTACCTCAGAAAGCACGCGTCGCACTTCGTTGGATACGTGGGATCCGGATCTGGCTCTGCCGATGCTGGAGAAAACACCGACTCTGTGCTGGAGGCAATTGGAACAAACACCGACGTACCCGCATCCTCAGATGAATCGATGACATCAACAGATTTCCAAAAGTTCTCCGCGGAATATGAAGAGGAGTATAACTCCAAAGCTGCAGAAGAAGGAGAAGCCATGGATGAAGGATCCGGGGAACACTCTCCCAAAGCGCAGGATGACATGGACGTCAGAGATAATCCCGAGGTCCAGATGTCCGAAAGTACCGATCAGAGCTTGACTCCGAGAAACGGACCCAAATCCGTCTTTGCTACCGGCGACGCCAAGAAGGCAAAAAAGAAGAGCAAGACCCCGACAAAAGACCCTCTGACAGAAGAGGTGATTGCCGAGGAATACGAAGAAGACTCGGATGGAGCACTTATCCCAGATGAGCCAAAAAAGAAGCATCGGTGGAGGGATACGTGATCACCGAAGGTGCGCGTGAACTCATCGATGTCGCATTAACCACACCTATCCCTATAGCCACAGAACTTACTACGGATGAGCTGGACGAAAGGGCGCAAGCCCTAGAAGCGCGTCGTCAACAACTCCTCGATGAAGCCAAAAACATCGAGGTGGAGAAGAAACGCATGTCAACTAAGGACTACATGTCTCGGTTGCATCAGAAGACACGGAAGCGTCACACCAATGACGACCAATTCCCACGTGTCCGTGCCGTCCTTTTTGGAGATGAGATGGGGAAGCCACGGAAAGATAGCAATGGATATTGGGTTTACCCAACCCCAGTACAGAATACCGTGGCGGCCCGAGAAATTCTATCGGCTAATCCAGGACCGGAGGAGATCCGTTTGGGTATTAAACTACTCAACAAGGGACTGGAGCAGCAAAAGGTCGCCCTGTCCGGAAGTCAGAACTGGTCTCGGATTCTGACCAATGTCGCACAGATCCGGCATGGGTTGGCGTAAGATCCCATTACGTCCGGGCGCAGTATCATCACCCTGAACGTCGGGAAGATAATTATTCAAGAACCGGATTGTCAGGACATCATCACAGAACTGCACATAACTGGAGCAATGTCGCTCCAGCGGCAGAGAAAGATGCCATTGCTGCACTGAATCCGAGGAACCCTCCCCGACAAGAGTCTAACGATCGAAGGGGAGAAGATAAAGAGAAACGTCGGGAGGAGGATCGTCAAAAAATGCCACCTCCTAAACATGCAAGCCGTCTGGCTGAGCCTCACCATGGTGGGAACGACGGATGAAGGAACGACGGAAACCATGTTGGGACAAGCCGGCAGGGGGCTCGTCGTAGTCAAGATCCTCCCTGGAACCGGAATAATGACGCTCCGGACGGAGGCCGGCGATCAGCCGGAAACAATTCAGCTGCCCCACCCCCTCCACCAGGCAGTCATCATAACGACCCCCAAGGAGGGCAAGGAGGACGACATGGCGGAGGAGGTGGTGGCAGAAGCCGAAGTCCAGCTCCAAGGCACCGCAGCCACAACCGGCATTCGGGACGATCTCTATCCCCGAACGACGCAAGGCACAGGATCAACTCCAATATAGAGGCGCGGCGCTACGAAAACGATGATATCTACGTGGGCCCAAAGTGCTCCAGACCACGCATCAGAGCTACAAGATTCCCGGAAGGATTTGCTATCTCAAGGCACATCCAAGCCTACGACGGCATTGCTCGGCCATACTTGGCTTCGGGATTTTTTCCAAGCTTGCTGCATCGCCAAAGGCGGAAACAGCCTGGTCGCAACCCGATATCTCCCACTTATGTTGCGGAAGACGGCACGATCATGGCTCAATGAACTTCCGGAGAACACCATCCATAACTGGTATGACATGCAAAGTGCGTTTTTTCGGAATTTCGAAGGCACATATCGGAGGCCCTGTACGGTTGGAGACCTACAGCGTTGCACCCAAAAAGCCGAAGAAACTTGCCGGGATTATCTCGGATGATGGATCGACACCAAGAACTCCTGTGAAGGAGTAAACCATCAAACCACGATTGAAGCTTTCATCGCAGGACTCCCAATTGGTCTACTACGTCACTGCTTGAAGTGTGACAAGGTCACTGATTTGGGAGAGATGATAGAAACAGTGAGCAAGTATGTAGATGATGACGACGATGCAGAAGGATTACTCAACGTCCTAGATGTGCCTCAGTCGGCAAGACAACCAAAGCAACAAGCTCATAAACACAAAAATACCTCGGAAGAAAAACCCAACGCGGAAACAGCGGTGGTTACTACTGTTTCCGGGTCTGGAGGACGAGGAGGACGTGGCGGAGGCCGCGGGCATGGCCGTTGGACTTCAAGGGTCCAAGGTAGAGGAGAACAACAACCAGGCAAAACCTACACTTGGGCCGACATTGCCAATAGCCCATGTGTGCATCACTTAGACGCCAATGGGGGCTCATCACACACCAACGCTGAATGTCGTTTTAATGACGACATCAAAAGAGATGACACCGCGGGCTACAAAGCTAAGCGGAAGAAGGGAAAGAATAATCCTGAAAAAGATAAAGAGACCAAGGAAGATTCCGACATGGAGGAAGCTGATGCTTCAAATCCCAAGCCGGAAGGGAAGAAAAAATTTCCGACCAAAAAAGACACTTATGTCACCTTCCTCGGATCTCAACCAGCAAAGGTTAAGAAAGCAGTTCTACATGATCTTAATGCAACAGTTCTGGCTGTCCCCCAATTTTTGGACTGGTCGGAAGTGGCAATCACATTTGACCGCGCTGATCATCCGCCTAAGTTACACAGGCGAGGAAAATACGCCTTAATCGTCAATCCACTTATTGACGGTTATGGTTTCTCCAAGAACCTCATGGACGGTGGCAGCAGTATCAATATTCTCTATGTTGAAACGCTACGCCGGATGAAGATCTCGGAGACTCAGCTGAACCATAGCTCTGTGATCTTTCACGGGGTTGTCCCAGGAAGACAAGCTAATTCCCTAGGAGAAATCACTTTGGATGTTACCTTTGGAACTCCAAAGAATTATCAGATGAAGGCACTTTCCTTCGAAGTGGTCCCGTTCAAGAGCGCGTACGACGCTATATTTGGACGTCCGGCTTACTAGGCTTTTATGGCTCGTCTGTGTTACATTTATAATATGATGAAAATTCCAGGTCCCAACGGCGTAATCACTATCAGGGGAGACCCGAAGAAAGCATGAGAGTGCGAGGATGGAAATGCTGCCTTTGCTGAAGCCGTGTTGCACGCCTAGGAGTACCAGGAGATCAAGAAGAGCATAGATATGTCCGAGATGCCCGCAACAAAGAAGGAGGTGACAAAGCCAAATCCAGAGTTCAAGGCATCAGAAGAGACGAAGAAGATGTCGTTGAAGGATGATGACCCCTCCAAGGTGACCCAGATAGGCGTAGGCCTAGATAGCGCATAGGAAAGCGCGCTCGTCAAGTTCCTCCAAGCAAATCAAGATATCTTCGCATGGCAGCCATCTGACATGACCGGGAGTACCTAGGGAACTTGCCAAACACTCTTTAAATGTAAACCCGAACGCTAAACCCGTCAAACAGTCCCTACGACATTTCGGCGATGAAAAGCGTAAGGCAATAGCTAAGAAACTAGCACGACTCGAGTTAGCCGGATTCATAAAAGAGGTCATCCACACTGAATGGTCGGCCAATCCTGTAATGGTCCCTAAAAAGGACACCACTGATTTAAGGATGTGTGTTGATTATACTGCCTTGAACAAGGCTTGTCCAAAAGATCCGTCCGCTCTTCCTAGAATTGATCAAGTTATCGATTCTACGGCAGGCTCGGAACTCCTCTGTTTTCTCGACGCATATTCCGGCTACCACCAAATCCGGATGAAGGAATCTGACAAAGTCAAAACTTCATTCATAACCCCTTTCGGAACCTTCTACTTTGTTACGATGCCCTTTGGGCTGAAGAACGCAGGATCTACGTACCAGCGCACGATGCAGCGTTGCCTCCATGAACAACTCGGAAGCAATGTACATGCATACGTGGATGATATCGTGGTGATGTCCAAAAAGAAGGAAACACTGATGTCCGACTTGGAGGAAACATTTTCCAATCTACGAAAATACAACATCATGCTTAACCCGAAGAAATGCTTCTTTGGAATACCAGCCGGAAAATTGTTAGGTTTCATCGTGTCTCAAAGAGGCATAGAGGTGAACCGAGACAAAATCAAGGCTATACTCAATATTTCCAGGCCAACTCGCCTGAAGGACGTACAAAGATTAACTGGTTGCATTGCTGCGGTCAGTCGATTTGTAAGCCGGCTTGGTGAAAGAGCCGCACCATTATACAAACTCCTGAAAAAGACCAAGGATTTTGTCTGGACTGACGAAGCTGAAGCTGCACTACAAGATCTGAAGAAAGTACTCTCATCTGCTCCTATCCTTGCAGCGCCGGAACCTCAGGAACCGATGTTGATTTACATTGCTACGAAAAATAAGGTCGTCAGTATCGTCATGGTGGTGGAGAGACCAGAGGAAAATCAGGAACACCTGGTGCAGCGTCCGACTTACTTTGTCAGCGAGGTCCTGACAGAATCAAAACAGCGGTATCCGCATTATCAAAAGTTGGCTTACAGTGTTTTTCTAGCATCTCGTAAGCTACGACACTATTTTCAGGAGCATCCAATTACCATGGTGAGCAAAGCTCCCATGAGAGATATAATCAACAATAGTGACGCCACAGGACGCGTCGCCAAATGGGGCATAGAGCTTTCAGCTTTCGATATTGAGTATAAACCCCGGACAGCAATTAAATCCTAGATCCTTGCTGACTTTGTTGCTGATTGGACAGAGACGAAGGAGAACATGATCCTCCCTGAGTCGGAATATTGGACCCTCTTTTTCGATGGGTCTAAGGCTCGAGGGGGCTGGCATGGTGCTCAAATCACCTCAAGGAGATAAACTGTTATACGTGTTGCAGATCCACTTCACAACGACAAACAATATTGCCGAGTATGAAGCACTGCTGCATGGAATCCGGATTGCTAAGGATATTGGCATCCGACGTTTGATGTGTTACGGAGATTCGGATCTTGTTGCTCAGCAAGTGTCAGATATTTTGTAATGCAAATAAACACATGGCAACATATAAAGCTGTCGTGGATGATCTATCTAAATCGTTCAAAGGGTTTTAAGTTCAACACATCCCTTGAGCAGAAAATGAGGAAGCAGACGCACTATCTCGGATAGGCTCTGCGCGGAAAGAGGTCCCGGATGGCGCTTCTCTAGAGCATCTCAAAGTCCCCTCAATAAAGGGAGTAGATGAGGAATATCCGACCAAATCCGACTCACCTTTGATAGCAGTTCTGGCTGTAATTCCCAGTTCGACTCAACCCTACCTCGATTATTTGGTAGATAGCAAATTACCCGAAGACGAGGTGCTGAGCCGGTAGATTATCCGACGAGCAAAAGCCTATACTATTGTTAAAGGTGAGCTCCATAAACGGAGTATTTCTGGGGGGGTTTCAGCGTTGTGTATCTCCGGAAGAAGGAGTGGAAATCTTAAGAGAAATCCACGAAGGCGAGTGTGGTCACCATGCTGCAGCCAAATCTTTAGTGGCAAAAGCTTTTAGACACGGATTTTTCTGGCTAACATCTTAGGCAGATGCCGAACGATTAGTCAAGACGTGCAAAGGCTGCCAAAAGTACGCTAAGCAAGCTCATGTTCCGGCTGATCGGCTGTGAACAATACCTATTACATGGCCCTTTGCGGTCTGGGGGCTTGATATGGTAGGACCATTTAAACGAGCTCCAAGTGGATTTACTCACCTCTTAGTGATGGTGGATAAATTCACCAAATGGATTGAGGCTAAACCTGTCACTAGTTGGGATGGAGCAACAGCCAAAAGATTTGTCGAGGATGTTATAATCCGGTATGGTTATCCGCATAGCATTATCACGGACAACGGGAGTAACTTTTCTATGGGAGAATTGGCTGAATTCTGCAACGAGCAAAATATTCGGCTTGACATTGCGTCAGTCGCACATCCACAGGCTAACGGACAAGTCGAAAGAGCAAATGGTTTAATTCTACAAGGCCTAAAACCGAGACTCGAAGCACCACTACGACGTGCTGCGGGGGCTTGGGCAAAGGAATTGCCCTCTGTAATTTGGAGTTTACGAACAACTCCAAACAGGTCAATAGGATACACACCTTTCTTCTTGGTCTATGGCGCAGAAGCAGTTCTTCCTAGTGATTTGATTCATACTTCTCCTAGAGTGGCCGCGTATATCGAAGAGGATGCCGAGATTTCTCGACAAAATGATCTCGATTTAGTCGAAGAAGTTCGCGTCGTTGCTGAAATGAGATCTACAGCCTATCAGCAGAAGTTACGCAAGTATCATAGCCAGAGAGTCCAAAATAGATCTTTCAATAAAGGTGATTTGGTTCTCCGGCTTGTGCAACAAAGAAAGCACAAACTTTCCCCAGTATGGGAAGGGTCATTCTTAGTTAGTCGAGTATTGCACAATGAATCGTACTACTTAACTGACATGAGGCCAGTCAAAGAAAGACCTGCTACTAAGAAGAGAAAGAGAGCTGGAGGCAGTAAAAATCCGGATGAGTTAGACAAACCATGGAATATTGCTCAGCTACGTCCCTTTTATTCTTAGTTTATCCTTCTTTGTAATCATACATATGTACATGTTCTTTGAGAAATAAAAGTTTTGGTTGCCTCAAGTTTTTCTGAGAAGTTTTTACCATCTTATTTCCAAATGAGAATGTCGTAGTCGAAAATCCCAGAATGCTTGAAAGTACTTTATGCTCATGTTCGTTTGTGGTTTAGATTTCCGATTCTAAAATTGCTACCTTCGGGTATAACTCTAAAATTTCTAGTCTTTACTTTGGTTATTTGTTTGATTGCTGGATGCGGGCATTTTCCGAGTAGTGAATTGTTGGTACTGGAAGCCGGCTTTGTTTCCGAGTTTAAACTGGTTTAGCAATTGAGCTCCGTTGCTCGACAAAGTTTCCGGCAGAAGGTTTAGCCGGCTCACGGAAGGGACGAGGCGGAAAGCCAGATAAACGATAAGTATAGACGAAAAAATACAAGTGCTTATGTAAACATTTCAGGCACACAAAAAAAACTTAAAGCCAAAAAGTGCTGAATAGATCAAAAGCTTAGCACTAGCAAAGTTAAAGTATTACATATTTACAGATGCATCATGTTTTTCTGGAATAATACAAAAATTTCTGATCTATGATGCAGGAGCTGCCGTCTCGCTGGATATGTCGCCTTGATATCTTTCCGAGATGTCCACATCCGAGGTGGTGCGTTCATCGTCGGAAATTTCTGCTGTTTCTTCTAGAGGCGGAGGCGGAGTGTCCACGCGGTTGAAGAATGGAGTATCATAGTTGGTCTAGTCAGCTACATGACACCCATATCCGGCACAGGAGTCCATAATGGTCTTAATGTCCTGCTCCTGGCCATCTTCGTCCACTGTAGAATACCCTCTGGTCACTTGCCACATCTCCATGTTTCCATGGTGGCTCATGACCATGGTGAGAGCGTTTTGCGCAGCTGATCGCGCGTAGGACATGTTCCAATCTTGAACGAGCCGCGACATTTCCTTTTCCTTGTCCCGCACCTAAAAATCCGACATGCGATGCATGTACGGAATCTTGAGAGCTTCGCCGATGTCCTCAAGGGATTGGCGGAAGTCATGAAGCAGGTCACCGACTTGGGTAAGCCGGTGGGTGCGGGGCTCAGTAGAGGTGGAGTCCATCAAGTTCAGATGACCTATATACAAAACAAGTTAAGAAATATTCGACATTGAAGAAAGTCAAAGAAAAGATAAGTCAGACAGATGGAACGTATCGAAAATGACGTCGTCAATTTTGGTCTTCTCCTCCCGGAGACTTTGGAGTTCATCTCGAAGCGCCTGGGAAAGGTCCCTCTCTCTGCTAAGCTCATTCTTGAGATCCGAGATTATTTTATCTTGAGCAGCGATCTTGCGATCACGCTCTTCAATAGCCATGGAGGAGGATTCAAGGACTTGAGCTATGCTCTTTTCATGATCCGCCTTGAGCTGGTCCAGCTCTTGGCGAAGCTCCTTGTTCTCCACCACCAAGGTCTTGAGGTTCTCGGCCTCTTCAATCATGGCGCGGGATTGTTTCACCAGCACTGTAAGCCAAAAAGAACAACAGTTCAGAAAAAATCGACATTGAAATACAAAGGCAAGGTTTGAATCTCGGAATGTTTACCTTCGGCTTTATCCTTGGCTACTTTTAGCTCAACATTTTAAGCAGGAGAGCTTTGATCTCTCTCCGCTTATCACAAACATTCTTTAGTAATTCCTGGTTATAGGAACATACTTTCTGTAAGTCAGAATACCCAAAGTCAGAAAGCTACTTAAGACTCGGGCTAATATTTTTGATAAATATCAGCACGAGCCTTGGGGACTACACTAGTTCGTTCTTTGGCATCCTAATGAAGCATAAACCCGGATTATATATCCTACTTCATGCTTGGGGGCTAGAGGATATGATATAAAATAAAGGAAAAAACAGGAGTTGGAATTCCGACTTACATATTGTTTGTGGGTGAGCTTATCCAAACCCGCGTTCACTTCAGTAGCCACCTTCTCGGCGAGAGTTAGAGGAATCACTGGTGTTGTTGGAAGCTCACCAGTCCTAATCCTCTCGTCGCGAAGGCGCACCTGGGCGAGAAGGTCGGAGAACTTGACGTCCTCTGCCTCTTGCGCTTCTTCTTCGGCTGATAAATTTCTCTTCTCCAGGCACTGCCTGGCTAGCCGCTGGATCTCTTCTGCAGATTTCCGAGATAGGCCAAACTTGGCAAGTCCTGAATTGCTGAGAAGGTTCTCGGCGAAGGTTTCTGCCGAGGGATCATTGCCCAAAGAGGGTTCACCCTTATCTAAATCTGACTCACCCATGGTGACGTCAGTTTGCGATTCAAGGATCGCAGGCTCCGTGGAAGGAGCCGGATCTTCTGTGACGACCGGAGAAGGAGTGATCACCGGCGTTGCGGAAGGTTGAGGGGCAGGAGTCGGAGGAGCCACGACAGGAGAAGCTATGGTAAGCTTTGTCTGCCGCACCGGCTTCGAAGGAATCCCTTTCCCTTTGCCCTTGACGAGCGGCTTTGCTCTGAGAATGTAATAAAGTCGGAAACATTACATCTCGGAAAGAAATTCGAGTAAAGTACAAAGGCGGAAATTGTGATTTGAAGTTACCTCTTCACAACGGGCACCTCCTTTGTGCCGACAGCCACTGACATGGGTATACCTACCAGCGGTGCATGCAGGCTTGCCTCAAGGAGCAACTGGGTCGCAATATCCAAGTCTATGTCGATGACATAGTAATCAAAACCAAGGAGGAAGCCTCTCTAATCGACGACTTGCGTGAAACATTCGCCAATCTCGATCGTTACCGGATTAAGCTCAATCCGGACAAATGTGCCTTCGGCGTACCATCTGGGCAGCTGCTCGGGTACCTCATCTCCGCGAGAGGGATTGAGGCAAACCCGAAAAAGATAAAGGCCATACTGGCCATGGAGAAGCCAAAGAACATAAGAGGCGTTCAACAACTAGCCGGACGAATCGCGACCCTCCGTCGATTTATCAGTCGAATGGGAGAAAAGGCCCTGCCCTTCTATCAGCTCCTCCGCAAAGCTGACAAATTAAGCGCAAGAAGCATTTGAAGATCTCAAGCGCCTGCTATCCACCTTGCCAGTACTGGTGACTCCACGAGAAAGGGAACCACTACTGCTGTACATCTCCGCTACCAACCAAGTGGTTAGTACAGTGCTCGTCGTCGAGCGGGCCGAGGAAAAAAAGGTCCATGGCGTACAACGCCCGGTATACTACCTCAGCGAGGTCCTCACGCCAACAAAACAATGGTACCCGCACTACCAGAAGCTAGCGTACGGCGTCTTCATGACCGCCCGGTGACTGCGCCATTATTTCCAGGAACACGCAATCGTGGTAGTCAGCGACGCCCCATTGGGACATATCCTCAATAACCCCGATGTCACGGGACGAGTCGCGCTTTGGGGAATCGAACTGTCTCCACGAGACATCACATACGAAAAGTTCGACGCAATAAAGTCGCAAGTTCTCCCTGACTTCCTCGTGCATTGGATGGAAAACCAACTCCCGGACAAGCCAGATATGTCCTACCTTTGGACAATGCACTTCAATGGATCCAAGTGGAAAGATGGAGCAGGAGCAGGTGTCATACTGACATCACCTCAAGGGGACAAGCTGAAATACATCCTGCGAATGTAGTTCACAGCCTCAAACAACGAGGCTGAATACGAGGCCCTGTTGCACGGGATGAGGATGGCAAAAGCCTGCGGCGCAAAGAGGCTCATCATATATGGCGACTCCAAGCTAGTCGTCAACCAAACAATGCACGAGTGTGACACACTGAATGACAACATGATCGCATACCGCGACCTCTACGATACACTCGAGGGAGACTTCGATGGTTGCGAGTTGCGACATGTAGGTCGCGAAGGCAACGAGGAGGCAGACGCACTCGCCAACATAGGCTCTACCTGCGCCCCCATACCACCTGGGGTATTTCTCGAGCGCATCTGCGAACGCTCCATCAAGCCAAAGGCCGCAGAGAAGAAAACAAGCGCAGCAACGGACTTGGGGGCTATGCCACCCAATGAGCCAATGGCACTCGATGACTTGGGGCTAGCCACAGGACTCGAGGGCCCAATGAGTGTCATGATGATCGAACAATCCTGGACGCAGCCGTACATTATGTACCTCCTCAGTAAGCGCCTACCGGACGACCCGACAGACGCACGGCACATCACGCGACGCTCCAAGGCATTCGCCATTATCAACGGCGAATTGTATAAACGCAGCATCACAGGCGTGTTACAACGATGCGTCTCCTTGGCCGATGGAAGAGTAGTCCTCCTCGACATCCATGAAGGGACCTGCGGGCACCACGCCGGCAGTCGCGCCCTCGTCGCCAAAGCTCTACGAGCTGGATTTTACTGGCCCACGACCATGCGCGACGCCAAGGACATAATCCAAAAGTGCAACGCTTGTCAGCGATTCGTGAACAAGCCACACGCACCAGGCGCAGAACTACGGCCTATTCCATTGGCCTGGCCCTTCGCACAATGGGGGCTCGACATGGTGGGCAAGCTCCCAAGGTCCTCGCAAGGAGGCTACGTCTACCTCTTGGTCGCAGTCGACAAGTTCACCAAATGGATTGAGGCCATGCCAGTGACCAATCAATCAGGGCACAGTGCGGTCAAGTGCTTCGAGTCCATCGTCTACTGCTTCAGCGTGCCGCACAACATCATCACTGACAACGGGACGAACTTCACATCCAAAGAGTTCCATAAATTCTGCGGAAACCTAGGGATCAACATCAGTTACGCCTCAGTCACGCATACACAGACCAACGGCCAGGTGGAAAAAGCAAACGGGCTCGTCTACAGCGGCATCAAGAAGCGACTCCTTCGACCACTCGAGCAGGCCGCGGGTTGCTGGTCAGATGAGCTCCAATCCGTACTCTGGAGCCTACGAACAACTCCAAACAGCGCCACGGGCTACACGCCATTCTTTATGGTGCACGGAGCAGAAGCAGTACTACCCGCCGAAGTTCGGTACAAGGCGCCGCGCGTAGTCGCTTACAGCGAACAAGAGTCATCTCTTGCACTCGAAGACTCCGTCGACCTCCTCGACGAGGCAAGAGAAATCACCGCAGAAAGATCCACGATCTACCAGCAGAACCTACGCAACTACCACAGTAGAAGGCTTCGCCCTAGATCCTTCGTCGAAGGTGACCTGGTCTTGCGACTGAAGCAGCAGGGGCATCTCAAGCTCGAGTCCCCCTGGGAAGGACCCTACGTGATTATAGAAGTAATCCCAGGTGGCGCCTATCGCCTTCAAGATTTAGAGACAGGAGTCGCATACTCCAACCCTTGGAACGTAGCACAACTTTGACCCTTCTACCCCTAGCTGTTTTTTGCTTTTACATCACAAACAAGGCTACTCAGCCAAGGCTACTTGGCCACACATTGTACCTCGTACTGTTCTTCAAATAAATAAAAGCTAAGTGCCCCAAAACTCTGTGTTTTTCTTTTCACTTCTATCAATTTTATACTCGGGGGCTACGCCACCCTACATACATTTGTTCTTCGAACCAATAAACGCGATATCCTGAGTAGCTGGCACATCAATCAAACCCCTTAACGCAAACTCAACCCAGCTACAACGCACCTGGCAGGTTGACAAAGGGATGGCCAGGCTAACGAAAAGGACTCGCATAGTGCAACGCACCTCATGCCAACAAAGCTATTTATACACATTCAACAATAAAATATCTACAACCTATACATGAACTTTACAACACAAATACACTTATGTGCAGGATACAAATCTAGCTACTGCGGCAACAGAAGAACATTGGTTTGTTCCTTGAAGAAGTCGACAATCTCCTCTGCTGGACGGTCCACCGCCTGATAGTGCGGCACCATATTCCAAGCAGATCCGGCTGGCGGCGCTGGCGGACCGGAAGCAATGGCGGCGACATCCACGTCAGGCCTGTGCAATCGCACCATAGAGAGGGCAGCCTTGGCACCAGCCACCAACTGCTGCTTCACGCACTCGCGAACAACGGACATATCTTGAAACTTGGCCAGAAGAGCCAACAGGCTTGACGGAGTGTCATCCAACGGGAACATCGCCCGATAGATGTTCTTCAAACACGACTGCGGCTTCTTCAGGAAGAGTAGCACCTGCAAAGCGCGATCCTACAGGGTCGCCAATGTAGTCGCACGATCATGATCTACCTAGAAGTATCCACTATCTTGAAGTTGCTCCTGGGTGAGATCATGAAGGAGGATGGCAATCCTATCCCTCTCCTCCTGCAGATGGCGTGCGCTAACAACTACACGAAGCAGCACCAACAGCATGAGTACAATGTACCATTGCGACTAACTACACAGGAAAAGATGAGGACGAGCAAACTAACACTTAAACTGGTCGCCCAACTGCGTCACCTCGCCAAGCAGATATTGCTAGTGGGCGGCGGATTTTTCCGCCTTCGACTTCCACACGTTCGCGTTACCACAGATCAGGGGAACTCACGCTCCGGTTCCTTCACGCGATCACGAAGTCGCGATAGCAAGGATAGCTCCTCTACCCTGGAGCGCGGCGGTGCCACTGTCTCATCAAGACATTGTGAATCCTGGTTTCCCCCCACAGGACCACTCGATGCACCCTACCACAAGTCAAGACAAAGGCAATTAAGGCGACCAAATTAACACAAAGGCAAGGGGAACAGATGCATTCAAGATAAGCATAAGTGTTTACAAACACACTCGCCAGCAGGCACGTCCTTAGGCTAAAAAGGCAACTGATCAATTATTACAACAAGCTAACTATGGAGCAGCTGGCTTCTTCGACTTCGACGGCTTCGGGGGCTTCATGAAGTCTGTGGCAGTATCAGATGCCACTGACTTTCCGCCGGCCCCTGAGGCCGAAGCTTTCGCCGCCTTCTTCGCACGTTGGAGCTCCTCCGAATACTTGGCAACAATATTTATCAAGGAATGGCCATATTTGGCACAAGCAGTCGCAAAGGGAGCGAAGACTACCTGCTGACCATCCGCGCCAACAGGCATCGCCTTCGACACCGCAGAGGGATCTATCTCGACTCCGTGGGCTTGCACCATGGCGAGTGACATCGTCGCACCAGCCGCCCGGAGGGAGTTCTTGTAAGTAGCAGGCACACCCTCGGCGAGTGACTCCACCAGCTTGTCCATATTATCGACCAGCTCCGCCTTCGGCATCAACTCCTCTCGGAGGCGACTAAGGGCGACCTTGGCCTTGGACAATGTATCCTAGATGGCGGCGCTTCGGTCCTCGACCGCAGATACCGCGTCGGCTAGAGCGTCATCACGACGAAGGGCCTGCGGGTCAAAATTCAAGTCGCCAGCATCTACACCGAAAATACACATATGGATCAAACTTCTAGTGCCACCGGCAAAACTCTAGATGCAGATAGGAACATCAATAAAATATCTACCAGTAAAGGTACCTAAGAGGGCCTTGGCGACTGAGAACAATTGCTCTTCGAACAACTTTTCCCTGGCCGCAAAGGAGGCGCGCAGATCCTCTTCACGCTTCTGGGCATCATCACGAGCCGCGATTGCCTCGTCGCGCCCCTTCACAGCTGCGGCTAATGTCTTCTCCAACGTGGCGACGTCGTGTAGTAAAGCATTATGCTCAGCTACATGGCAGTCAATAATTGGCTATCAGTCAATTACACTAAAACAGAGAGAAGACGAAAAGATAAAGTGTAGAAGCACTCACTTTCGACCACGCGGTGACGCGTCTCCAGCATGGCATGCTGGCGACCCATCGCCATCACCTGCTCTGCCACTTGCGTAGCTTCCTTTACAAGGAGCTGTCACACAAAACAAGGAGTCAGAAGAGGGCAACAGAAGGCGTCAACTGCCACACTAAAAAAGAAGGAAAGATATACTTACATGGTCCTCTAGCGACTCCGAAGAAGTTTGTTGAACCGTCATCCGAGCAACTATTCGATGCTCCCCTACATGAGGAGACCTCGAAGAATTGTGCCCGGAGTGGGCCGCCGCCAGAGGAGAAGGAGCACGCTCGACCTCTACTTTGGCCCTTGAGGTTGCAACTCCAGATTCCTTCACAAACTCGACGTCGCCAGAAGATGACGACGCCTCTTGGCTACAAGACCAAATTCACATTGAGAAAAGGAAAACTCTAGGGCAAAGCCAACAAGAATAAAACAGAAAAGAACTAGTGAACTCGCAAATTTACCAGTCAAAGTTGTCAAGATTAAAGGTGGCCTCCGCCGACTCTGACGAAGACTCCTTTGGCAATCGCATCTTCTTGCGAGAAGATGGTGCCACAGCCCTCACAAGAACGGTGGGAATTGGTGACTCCGCACCAGCAGCTGTGCCTTCTGGAGTCGAAGGAGTCGACGCATCGGAGTCCTCGCTGCACGAACGCTTGCGAGTATCCGGGCTCTCGGACTCGGGGGCTTCCTCTTCCACATCAGAAGGGACAGTCGACTCGGACTCGTCCTCTTCCAAAGCTTCGGGGGGAATAATACCCTCAGGGAGAGGAGGCATACAAGGCGACACCGCCCAATCCTGCATATAGACAGTGAAGATCAGCAAACAGAATAGGTAAGCAACAGAAAAAGCAATTGCGAAAGTAAGCTACTGCGTAGCACAACTGTACCTCAGGAGGAGGATTCGAAGCATCGAAAGGAGGAACGACTGGCTCATTTGGAAGCACATCCTTGAAGGTGTACTTCGTGATCAGTCGCACCCTCTTATCTACCTCACTCGCGGACATGCCATCGGCAGACACGCGAGTGGCATCATCAGTGCCACCCCATTGAAACATGGGATGGACTCTGGCCTGGAGAGGCTGGACGCGACGACGCAGCCAAGTCCTGACAAGGGCGCATCCTCCCTCTTCTATGCCTATGCGACTCTCGAGGTCGCAGACGCGTTGATATAGCACGTCTATCTCTGTGAGTTCGGAAGGCATGATCACGTTCTTCCAAGAACGCATCTTCTTACAGGGAGTCGCGGGATTGAAAGGAGCGAGTCCAAAGTGCTCGTCCTTGGCCTTCTGGTCGCGAATATAGAACCATTTGTCCCTCCATACCTAGACGGACTTGGCGAGCTTGATGTCGAATTAGGTGGCGGACGGGTCGACATGGATTCCACAACCACCTACGTTGTAAACTAGAGAGCTAGATGCGGACAGACGCTTTAGCTTAAATAAGCGTTTGAAAAGGCCAAAGTGCGGCTCGATTCCGAGCTAGCACTCACAAAGAGCGATGAAACAGGAGATGTGAAGAATCGAGTTTGGGGACAGCTGATGGAGCTGGAGCCTGTAGAAACAAAGGAGACCTCTAAGAAAGGGATGGAGAGGCAAAGAAAGGCCGCGAATGATGAATGCAAAAAACATCACTCGAAAACCGGCGGGAGGCACAGGAATGGTCTCACTGCTGGGGACGCGCGCATCGGCGACTGCTGCAGAAATAACTCCATCTTGGCGAAGAAGACGGAGATCCGACGCCTTGATGATAGAGGGGCGCCACACGCCATTGGTCACGCGGGTGCCCGCGACCTTCTTTTTCCCGCCGGCAGCGGCACTGGTGCCCGCAGCAGCGGGGCCACCCTTCTTCTTCGTTGCAGCGACGGTGGCCACGGATTCAGCGGCAGCGCCTCCTTTCTTCTTTCCCATTGCGCGGCGGCGATGAGAACGCAGAAAATAACTTGGAAATGAGCGGAAGTGGTCTAGAGTTGAGGAGGACATGAGCGTAGGGAAAGGCAGATGAGCAGTAGCAATGACGATGGCAGCGAGGAAGAAAAGAGTGCAGATGGAAAATTACCGCCGTAGCACCGCTACTTAACCCCTAGGAGATGCAATCCAACGGCTCACAAAAACCCTACTGGGCCCGTGGCACGCATCACGTTTGACACGTGGAGAAGAGGAAGCGCGAACCGTCCCTCCACTGCTCCCATTACGCGTGGAAATCAAGGAGGCACAGTTAATAATAAGATTACGCACGCCCAGTCAAATCAAAGTCAGAAAGTGGGACCCACCGCTCGTCACGTCCCGTCAAAATCGCTCACGCGGGCAATTGAGGTCATGCAAGCGTCAGCACTGACATCATCAACAGCTACGCAGTGGAAGACTTCGACTACTTTAGTCCTTGCTGGAGTCTTCGACTCCACCAAGCACTCGAGGGCTACTCCCATAGGGAGCACTGGCCGCGCACCCTACGATTTTTTCTTTTCTTATTGCAGGGATATAGGCAATCAAATTCAAACCCAACCACTCGAAACACGGTTCGACTACGGACATGGGTTACTCCCATAGGGAGCGCCGGGAAACAATTTCGACTGAAACAAGCAAGCAGAAGACGACAACAGTCGCAAATGTCTTTTAGTCTCTGCCTGAGTCTTCGACTGAAACAAGCAAGCAGAAGACGACAACAGTCGCAAATGTGTTTTAGTCCCTACCTGAGTCTTCGACTCAACCAGGCACTCAGGGGCTACTCCCATAGGGAGCGCTGGCCACGCACCCTATGATTATTTGCACAATAACTGTGTGTTGATAACATCTGCACTCGCAGATCATGGCCACGCCGCCTCATAATTTTCCCTACAAAGAGACTACGTCTCCTGGGTCGCCTGAATCGTCTCCGCGATGATAAAATTCGGATGTCGTGCTTACAGCGTGAAGGTAAGACCTGAATAAGGCCTGGCAACGCATTTAACTGCGCACTACCAGAAAAATATCCGTGCCTGCAGGCACGATGAACATGCCTTGACGGACGCGTCAAGTGCTCACACCCATATAACTGGAATTTGACTCCTGTAAGACCTCCGTGGCCTGAGTCAAATTACGCCAGCATTTTTCCGGATTCGAGTCCGGGGACTCGAGTTCGAGTAGATTGTGTTGTTTCACCCTAAGGTGGTTAACTGATACCGATACTTTGGTTATATCAGGCACGTATATCAACAATCCCTATGACATAAATGAAAGCAGTCGAAAATGTACTCATTCAGGCACTCGGAGACTTCAAAAAGTACCCAGTCGAATCTGCGATTCCACTGGATACTCGGGGGCTACTGACATGGGTATACCCTACAGGTACTCGAGCTTGGTATATACGGTCTAAATACGTACAGGCCCACAGTGTCGCCAGGGCCCAGATGAAAGGACTCGAGTAACCTGCGGACTCTCGATTGCTTGAAGGACAAGAAGAAACTAAAGATAGAAAGTTTGAAGGGGAAAACCCTAACTTGTAACCGACTTGACCTGCTACCCGAGACCTAGCCTATCTATATAAAGGCTAGGAGGGGGCAGCGAGAAGGACACACGCAACCCTAGTTTCCACAACCCTCGCCAGATTGCATCTGCGCACCATTGTAACTTTCGACTCCTTCGATAATTCCACGAGCAGACAAGCAGGAGTAGGGACCTCTACGAGGCCTGAACCTGGGTAAATCCTTTGTCCCCTGTGTGCTTGTTTGCTAGCCGATAGATGTCTCCAGCGCTCCCTCCTTCTCCAAAACCCAAGTCCATAACAATGGGCATTGATGAGTTAAACCCTCGTCAGCCACCGTTGGAGCTTTGCGCTTCTTGAGCGCAAGGTCCGACAATGGGACCACCTCTGTCTCCTAAGAGAACTCAGGAGGATATCCTTCGAGCGGAGCAAGTTCTGACTCGGGGAGGTCAGCGAGCTGAAAATAAGAAAACATATCAGCATTGCAATATAACTCAAAGATTGAAACACATAAAAGGTGTACTGTTAGAAACTTACTGGCACCATGGGGTTTTCTGCCGTGTGCATATCCAGAGAAACCTCCGGGATTCTCCTCTCGATCCGCTCCTTGATCAGCCACTTGATCTGGCTTATATAACCCTGTGTGGTGTAGGCTTTGGGGCTGATGCGGAGGGAATATTTTTTGGATGACGTGATGGAATGCATCAGTCGATCCCCGTGGTACTGAAGGGGCTGGATCCGATGTGATACCCAGCATTGGACCAAGTCGGATCCCTTCAGACCCTTGTGTTTGATCAAATATTCGATCCGCCTCTTAGCGAGGATCAGATCATCGGTGAGAGCCGGAGTAGCCTCGTCCCAAGAGGGTTGGGTCGTGGCAGCTCCGTCGACAAAAGCCGGCAAAGAAGTGGCTTTACCAGGAGCCGGAATATCCTTATGATAGAAAAATGTGGCTGGCCATTGTTTGACCGAGTCACTAGCTAGAATTTTGGGATATGCGTGCTCGGTCTAAGTGAAAAACTAGTAGTGTCGGTGATGTAAGGAACACCGGCGGTGATGGAGTTTCTCCGGACATGAAAATAGTACCGAAAAAGAGTCAAACTCAGCCTAATGCCGAGAAAGCCCTCACACAACGAATCATATGCGCTCATCTCTAAGAGAGAGTTGGGAGGATGGTTATGGAGTTGAACTCCGTAATGATCAATCACCTCGGAGAAGAACTCCGTGGGAGGAAACGACAAACCTCTATCGAGGTGGGTGCCGAAGTGGACCCGCTCGCCGTCGCACGGGTTGGGGACGGTTTCCTCGAAGCCGCTCTGCCAATTGCCGGCGGCGAGAAGCCCCTCCTTCTCCACGTTCTTGAGGCCCTCCTCGTTGAGTGCGCAGGGAATCCAGATCCTGCGGAAGCTCTCTTTATTTGCCACCGCTTCCGCCGTCGCCGCCGCCGCTGTTGCCGCCAAGCTGGAGGAAGAAGATGGAGCCATTTCTCTGGCGAGAAGATGACCTAAAAGGGGCAGCGCTGGGAGTTCTGTGGGGGAGAAACAGGGAGCTCTGTGCGCGCAGGGAGATGGGAAGGAGAGGAAAAGGCAAAGGACTAGTGGAAGGAGAAGGAGAAAATCCTAACCCCTTATATCCACCTAACTGCGCCAAGATTCGTGCAAATGCTACAGTGTAACCGCCACGCATCATGGAAGGAACTGGGAAGGACCCATGCGATGATTGCGTCGCCTCGATCTCCACGCACGCATTGAAACGGCGCCTCAGTTCCGCGGACCACGGACCCACCAACGGTCGTGCTGACGGCATGCCTGTCAGCTGACGTGACTTGACCATGACTTGTGTCAGGTGGCGTTAGAAACCAAGTTCCGGCTTAGTTTGAAATCAGGCTGGAAAATCCGAGTAACCTGTTGATAGGTCCGACTTATTTTTAAGACCCGGATCGTATTTTTTGTTGTGAAATTTCAGGAACCCTTCAAGATTCTGCAAGCCGAAGATCAAGCTAGACGATGATGAAATCCGACATTGGATCTTGGAGGCCTCCGGGGGCTGCTGTTGGGGATATACTTTCCGCGTATCCTCACAGTTCCTCACTGACCAGGGTGGCCCACTTCGGGTTAGAGCTTTGCTTCATGAGCGGCCCAGTCAGGGAGAAAGACGGAGTCCAATCCGGCTACGGGAAGGCCCAGAAGACTTGCCGACTTAGGCCCATAATGTTACTTGTAGTTCAAGATGTACTCTGTAACCGACTCTTAGTCGTAGCCGGATAGATCTCTCCTGTAAACCCTAGGCCGGCTATCTATATAAGCCGTCCTAGGGAGAGCCTTTAGGGCACACACACCCAATACTTTAGACCGTCAACTCGCACAGGCGATACCCTTGTAACCCATATTCCAGCTTTGCCGTATTACTGGATTGCTAGCAGGAGTAGGATTCGTCCAAAGCCGGCGAATTCGAACCTGGGTAAACTTGTGTGTTCACCGTCCCGGATTACCGTACGTCTCACACCCCTCTCTTCCGCACGCCTCGAGGACCCCCTCATGGCGTACTTATCCTCAATCGGACGACACGCGATAATCACACTGCACCGATGGGAGATAGTAGGACTGGCGGTGGGAGGTAGAAAGAAGGGGTGGCGATAGGAGGTAGGAGGAGGGGGTGCTAGCGGTGGAAGGTAGTAGGAGGGGTTATCGGCGACAATGATTGATGAGGTGGACCTGGCCCCACATGTCATCCCCTCATATCTCTTCTCTTTCTTCTTGTACTGAAGGATTTATACCCTAGTGGCAAATAGTAAAGTGTATTATTTGATATATCTCCTATATGTTCATAATACGTTTCATATTGTGCTATAACTGTGTTAATACGAAACGTTAATACACGTGTGGTATGTAAACAAACTGTGTCTCTAGTTACCTCTAGCGAACTAGTTCATTGGTCATGAGGATGGTCTGGGTTTCAAGATCATGGGCATTTATGCCAATTGACAATGGGGTCATGTTATTATTTGAATAACATGATAGACAAACATCCGACCGTTATATCTTGAATAAGATCTAGTTACAAAGTTCACCATTGGTGATAAAACACAGAGAACCTTGCAACCTAATCCTTTGACTGTGAGGTAATGTAAATCACCATTCTGGAGGAAGCTTAGATGGTTATTAAGAATCATCTCGTAATAGGGTGATCAAAAAGGTGCCACTCAGGTTTTCCAAAGGGGTCGTAGAGGAGTACATATCAAGACCAGGATTTGTTCCATGTAGCAGATAGATACATGTGGCCATCTCGATGACGTTGCATTAATGAAGCTTGCAAGCATGTGACTTGGTCACGGAATGCAACGACATGAGAATGAGTAAACAAGTTCATTGGTAACGAGACCGAACTAAGGTATGGGGATACCGAAGATCAAGTCTCGAATGAATTAGGTATCATATGACAAAGGGAACAGGAAACGACTATCTCACGATTCGAGCGATTATCTTCGTGAAACACACGGGGGTCACATGGCCATCCAGGTCCCTCTGTTGATCATTGATGTGAGAGTAGTCTCGATCATGTCCAAAGTGTTTCCGAACCAAAGGATGTCACGCTTAAGGGTAGGGACGCTTAGGGTAGATGAGGTATCGTAGGAGAAAGAGAGAAAGAGAAACCAGAATAGTTCCGGGTAACATCCGATGGAGATCAGAAGGGGTCCGGAAGGTGTTCCAGAGTGAAGGAATAATATAATATGTGTATTTGAATGTTAATTGGAGAATTAATATTAAATATATATTTTATTTTATTATTAAAGGCTTCATGATGCTAATGGGCCTCACCCGTAGGGAGGCCCAATAGGGCATGGCGCCTAGGGAGAGGGCCTAGCTGGCCTGGGCTTGGTGGGCCACTCTAGTGGGGCCCACCTAGGTCTGGTAGCTGCCCCTAGGTGGCTGGCAGGTGTGGGGTTTAGTCCCACACCGCCTGGCCCCTCGGTGGTGCGCCCCCCTCCCACTATATATAGAGGTCTCCCCTCCCCCTTTGGAATCATCCCATTCCCTCTCACTCTTTCTCTCTCATCCATTGAGGACTTCTCCGTGATATTGGAGAGGACCTCGTGGGTCAGTTATCCACCTTCACACCACCGTCGTGTGATTAGCGATCCAGCATCTACTTCTTCCGTTGCTCGGCTGGATCGGAGTCCGGTTGACGTCTCCTACACCGGACGTGTGACGAACTTCGGAGGCACCACACTTGGGGTGCTTCTCGTCTTCATCAATATACGCCTTCCTGCGTAAGGCGTGCCTCGGTCTTCAAAGGTATGAATACCGTCTCTCTCCTCCATTACTTATGTCTACATAGTATAGATCCTGGTGTTAGTGTTCGCGTAGATAGAATTTTTTTGTTTTCTGCTACGGAACCCTTCAGTGGTATCAGAGCGGGTCTATGGGTAGACATGTCGTACGGATAGAACATATAGCAATTTGTGGGCATTGATTCTCTAGTTGCTACCCTCTTTTAATGTTCTTGTTCATATCGCGGCACTGTTCGATGAAGTGGCCCCCAACCGACCTCACGTGGTGATTCACGAGACTACTCCATGAATCAAAGTGGCTTAGGGGGGTGTTTGTCCCTCTGCGTTAGTTGATATGGCATCGACATTGGAGAGCCCTGAAAAGGGAAGAAAAACGGCAATCATTGAATCCATGTTGTGACTCTACGTTCGTAGGTGGGAAGGGGTTCTACTGCGAAAGCCGTAAAGCCGCGTAAAACTTGCAATAGATAATATAGAAGCGTCTATTTTTATTATTGCATAGGGGCATGTATTATAACATGGCAATGACAAGTTTATAAAACTTTCATTGAAGCCAATGATGATGATCAAAATGCTATAACCACGTCATAACACTTTACTTTTGAAGTATTACTTATTGTGCTGGTCTATTTATATTCGACGGTAGCATAATAAGATAATCCCTCATAGTATTCTAGTTATCGTATTCCCCTTGTGTGTGCACCACCAAGAAAGTTCTTTGGTATGAGGCGACCCGCGGTGAGCGGGTGTCAGACATATCTACGTTCGCATACAGTGGGTGTAATCCATGTTGCACTACGAATACACACAAGTTAGAACTGGCGAGCCTAGCATGTTATAGAGACATGGCCTCGGAATATAGGAGACCAAAAGGTCGAGCGTGAATCACATAGTTGATGTGATCGATGTTAGGGAATGTCCACCTTTGATATTGCACTGATGGTCGTGATGATCGGGGGAGGTGCAGGGGATTGGGATCATGTGATCACTAAACGCGTAGAGGGATGTTCGTTTGAGTGGGAGTTCTTTTTTTTTAAGTTTGATAACATAATTAAAACTTGAACTCATATTATGAACATGGCCTAAACACTTTGCAAATACATTGTAGATGTCTCGCCCACCCACCTTCAACCTTAGCACTTTCCTCGAGAAGGACAAGCTGAAAACTGATGGAACCAACTTCACCGCATGGTTCTGCAATCTTAGGATCCTCCTAGTCCCCTACAAGTTGACTTATGTCATCGAGGCTGAGCTTTCGACTAAGCCTGTAGATTCCGCCTCCTAGGACGAAAAGAATGTGTGGCAGTCCAAGGCGGACGCTTTCTCCCTCATCTAGAGTGGAATGCTCTATGCCATGGAGCCGGAGCTTCAAAAGCGTTTTGAGAAGATGAATGCTTTTGAGATCATTGAGGATCTGAAGGCTGTCTTTGCTCCACAGGCCCGTGCAGAGAGGTATGATGCTTCCGAGCTCTTCTTTTCTACTAAAATGGAAGAGCACAGCAGTATTAGTGAGCACGTGGTCAAAATGTCTGGCTACGTTAAGCATTTGAACGCCCTGGATTGCAAAATCCTAGAGGAGCTTGCAATTGATAGGGTGATGCACTCTCTGCCCCTAGCTATAAGAACTTTGTGATGAACTACAACATGCAAGGGATGACTAAGACCCTTGCTGAGGTGTTCGCCATAATCAAAACTGCTGAGGTTGAAATCAAGAAGGAGCACACAATGTTGATGGTCAATAAGACTACCAATTTTAAGAAGCCAGGGCAAAAGGGAAAAGGCAAGGGCAAGAAGTCCAAGACGGATGGCAAGATCATTGCCAGTACCTCAAAGACTACCAAGCCCGGCCCTAAGCCCGACACTACTTGCTACTACTGCAAAGGGGATGGGCACTGGAAACACAACTGCCCCAAGTACCTTGAAGACAAGCGAGCCGGCAAGATAGATGCCAAGGACAAAGGTATACGTGATATACATGTTATTGATGTGTTCCTTACAAGCGCCAGGAGTAACACCTGGGTATTTGATACCGGATCTGTTGCTCACATTTGTAACTCTCAGGAGGATATGCAGAGTAGGAGGCACCTGAGGAAGGACGAGGTGACGATGCACGCCGACAATGGTTTGAGAGTCGAAGTGATGGCCGTCGGTACCCTGCATCTCCGTCTGCCGTCAGGATTATTTTTGGTTTTGAATAAATGCTACTATGTACCCGCATTGAGTATGAATATTGTGAGTGGGTCTTGATTGATGCAAGACCGGTATTCGTTTAAATCAGGAACAAATGGTTGTTCAATTTATATGAATGATATTTTCTATGTTCATGCTCCTGTGTGTGATGGTTTATTCTTACTTGATCTTGATTGTAATACACACATCCATAGTGTTGATGCTAAACATTGTAAGCATAATGATGATAATTCCATGTTTATGTGGCATTGCCGTCTTGGTCACATTGGCATAAAACACATGAATAAGCTTCATTCAGAAGGGCTTCTTGGATCATTGGATTTCGAATCCCTTGATAGATGTGAGCCATGCCTCATGGGCAAGATGACTAGGACACCATTCTCCGGGACAGTGGAGAGAGAGCTGTAGACCTACTGGGAATCATACATACGGATGTATGTGGACCAATGAGCGTCTCAACACACAATGGTTATCGGTACTTTGTTACCTTTACTAACGACTTAAGCAGATATGGATATATCTACTTAATGAAGCACAAGTCTGAAACCTTTGAAAATTTCAAGGAATTTCAGAAAGAAGTAGAGAATCAACTTAACAAGAGAATCAAGCATCTTCAATCGGATCGAGGAGGCGAGTATTTGAGTTATGAGTTTAACATGCACTTGAAGGACTGTGGGCCACAGCATAATGTTGTGTTGGAACATCGTAACTAAACCCTATTAGATAGTGTGCGGTCCATGATGTCTTTAACTGATTTGTCTGTGTCTTTTTGGGGATACGCGTTAGAAACCGCTGCTTTTATTTTAAACTGAGCACCATCCAAATCCATGGAGACAACCCCATATGATATATGGTATGGACAGAAGCCAAAGTTGTCATTTCTAAAAGTTTGGGGTTGTGAGGCTTACGTTAAGAAACTGCAGCCTGACAAACTCGAACCCAAATCGGAAAAATGTATCTTTGTGGGATATCCAAGGGAAACCGTTGGGTATACTTTATACAACCAAGCCGAAGGAAAAACGTTTCTTGCAAAAACCGCACCTTTCTCGAAAAAGAGTTTCTTGCTAAAGGAGTTAGTGGAAGGAAAATTGAGTTAGATGAAGTTGTTGACCCTTCTCTCCAAATTCCGAGTAGCGCAACGGAAGTTGTTCCAAAACCGCTCTCCAACATGGAGGAAGAGCCCAATGATGATGATCAAAACAACAACATCGAGACTCCCGAGGTTCGCATGACTACAAGAATTTGTACCACTCCTGATTGGTACAGTAGCCTTGTAATGTCTGTCATCCTAGATGAACAGGAAGAACCTGCAAATTACAAAGAAGCTATGGATAGTGCTGACTCCGAGAAATGGCTAGAAGCCATGAAATCCGAAATAAGATCCATGCATGAGAACCAAGTTTGGACCTTGGTAGATCTTCTAGAAGGCCGCAAGACCATGGAAAATAAATGGATTTTTAAGAAAAAGACAGATGCGAATGGTAAATGTGACCATTCACAAAGCTCGACTTGTCGCAAAGGGGTTTCAACAAATTCAAGGAGTTGATTATGACGAGACTTATTCTCCCGTAGTGATGCTTAAGGCTGTCCGGATTTTAATAGCAATTGCTGCACATTTCGACTATGAAATTTGGCAGATGGATGTCAAGACCACATTCCTCAATGGTCACATTGATGAAGAGTTATATATGATGTAATCGGAAGGTTTTGTTGATCCTAAGGATGCTGGAAAGGTATGCAAGCTTCAACGGTCCATTTATGGATTGAAGCAAGCATCTCAGAGCTGGAACCAACGTTTTGATCAAGTGATCAAGAGTTTTGGATTTGTCCAACATCAACAAGAGTTCTGTGTTTACAAGAAAGCGAGTGGGAGCTCAGTTGTTTTCTTAGTAGTATATGTGGATGACAAATTACTCATGGGAAACGATGTGGATCTTATGACAAGCGTGAAAGCATATTCGAGTAACCAATTTTCCATGAAGGATCTAGGTGAAGCTGCATACATATTAGGAATCAAGATCTATAGATATAGATCAAGGCGCCTAATTGCATTAAGTCAGAGTACTTACATTGAAAAGATTTTGAAGAGGTTCAAAATGGAAAATACCAAAAGGGGCTTGGTACCAATGATGAAGAATTGCAAAATGAGTATGACTCAATGTCCGGTAACAGATGATGATAGAGAAAAGATGTCTTACATCCCTTATGCCTCAGCCATAGGATCTATCATGTATGCAATGTGAAGTACGCGACCTGATGTGTCATTGGCTCTTAGTTTGACGAGCCGATACCAAAGTAATCTAGGACCAGATCACTAGACAACTGTAAAGAATATCCTAAAGTATCTAAAAAGAACAAAGGATATGTTCCTAATCTATGGAGGAAGTGATGAAGCTCTAAACGTATTGGGTTACGTGGATGCGAGTTGGAACTCAGATCATGATGACTCGAAGTCTCAAACATGATTTGTGTTCCTAGTGAATGGTGGGGTGGTAAGCTAGAAGAGTAAGAAGCGGTCGGTGGTGGCGCAATCTTCAATGGAGTCGGAATACATTGTTGCGGTTGATGCAGCAAATGAAGCTATTTGGCTAAGGAATTTCATCATCAAACTAGGAGTTTTTCAAATGCGCAAGACCCCGTTGATGGCCCAAGATATCTCGAGCTCGTTGGGGAACCCCAAGAGGAAGGTATGATGAGCACAACAGCCAGTTTCCCTCAGTTATGAAACCAAGGTTATCGAGCCAGTAGGAGCAAGGAAACACCTCCAAGGTGTTGTTGCCAACTTGAAATCCTACACAACACAACCACAGAACTTTGCCCCCAACTTACAGTGAGGTTGTCAATCTCACCGGTTTTGCTGAAAACAAAGGATTAAACGTATTGTGTGGAAGAAAGTGAAAGCTTGCAAAAAGTAAACAGAAAGCAGTAAACAGTTGTAGATTGATGGTAAAAGAAAGGACCGGGGTCCATAGTTCACTAGTGGTGGTTCTCCTTAAGATAGATGACATGTTGGGTGAACAAATTATAGCGGGGCAATTGACAAACATCAAGAAAGAATACATGCATATACTAATCATCTTGACTCCTATGAGATTTGATTGGGCATTACAACATTATACATAGACCGTAATCCAATTGCATCTATGACTAATAATGCACCTTTAGGTTATCATCCGAACCCCCTCCAGTATTAAGTTGCAAGCAACAGATAATTGCATTACGCATTGCGTGTAAAGTAAACAATACAATTTTCTATGAACAAAGGATTGCTGTTTTCTCCCTAGTACCAACAACACATCTAGTACCTTAGAGATTTCTGTCACTTCCCCAGATTACTAGAGGCATGAACCCACTATCGAGCATATATACTCCCTCTTGGAGTTGCTAGCATCTACTCAGCCAAGATATCTACTAACAACGGAGAGCATGCAAGATCACAAATAACAAAGACATGATAGAATCAATAACCATTCTGAAATAGCATCTCAATATCCAACGGATCCCCGCAAACACAACATGTATGAATACAAATATATGATCTTGATCATGAAGGGAGCTCACAAGATCTAGACATGGTAGCACAAAGGAGAAGAACCAACCACCTAGCTACTACATGGACTCGTAGTCCAAGGATGAACTACTCACGCATCACACCGGAGGCTTGCATGGTGATGAAGAAGGCCTCCAGGGTGAATTCTCCCCTCCGGCAGGGTGCCAGGAAGAGCTTCAGATCCCTCCCGACCTAGGGATGGAGATGACGGCGGCTATAGACTATTTCATGGAATTTTTATCGGGTACTTAGGGTTTCTGTATCGGAGGCATCTTATAGGCGAAAGGGGAGGCCAGGGGGTGCCCTAGGCGGCCACACCACCCCCTGGCGCGGGCCAGGCTTGGCCACACGGCCAGGTCGTGTGGCGGCCCTCTGGCCCCTCGCCGTCTCATATTATGGCTCCATGTCCCCCTCGGTGAAAAACTGACTTTGGCTTTTGTCCCGTCCAATTCCGAGAATATTCATTTTCTGACTTTCCTAGAACCAAAAACAACAGAAAACAGGCAACTGGCACTGTGGCATCTTGTTAATAGGTTAGTCCAAGAAAGTGTATAAAAATACTCCAAAGTGTGGGCAAAACATAAGAAAGTAGATAAAAACCAAGCATGGAACATCAAAAATTATAGATACGTTTGCAACATATCACCCCTGACGATCTATTGTGATAACACGGGAGCTATTGCAAACGCAAAGGAACCAAGGACTCATTCTGCAGCCAAACACATCAAGCTTAGATTTCACGTCATCCGACAGAATGTTGACGAAGGTGAAGTCAAGATTTGCAAAGTATATACAGAACTGAATATGGCAGATCCTTTGAGCAAAGCTCTCCATCAGGAAAAGCACGAACAACACTGATATTCCATTGTTGTTAGGTTCCTGCCTATTGTAAACTAGTTTTATTTGTACTCTAGTGCAAGTGGGAGATTGAAGGAGTTATGCCCTAGAGGCAAATAATAAAGTGTATTTGTTGATATATCTCCTATATGTTCATAATACGTTTCATACTATGCTATAACTGTGTTAAAATGAAACATTAATACACGTGTGGTATGTAAACAAACCGTGTCTCTAGTAACCTCTAGCGAACTAGTTCATTGGTCATGAGGATGGTCTGGGTTTCAAGATCATGGGCATTTATGCCAATTGACAATGGGGTCATGTTATTAGTTGAATAACATGATAGACAAACATGTGACCGTTATATATTGAATGAGATCTAGTTACAAAGTTCACCATTGATGATAAAACACAGAGAACCTTGCACCTGATCCTTTGACTGTGAGGTAATGCAAATCACCATTCCGGAGGAAGCTTAGATGGTTATCAAGAATCATCTCGTAATAGGGTGATCAAAAAGGTGCCACTCAGGTTTTCCAAAGGGGTCGTAGAGGAGTACATATCAAGACCAGGATTTGTTCCATGTAACAGATAGATACATGTGGCCATCTCGATGACGTTGCATTAATGAAGCTTGCAAGCATGTGACTTGGTCACGGAATGCAACGACATGAGAATGAGTAAACAAGTTCATTGGTAACGAGGCCGAACTAAGGTATGGGGATACCGACGATCAAGTCTCGAATGAATTAGGTATCATATGACAAAGGAAACGGGAAACGACTATCTCACGGTTCGAGCGATTATATTCGTGAAACACACGGGGGTCACATGGCCATCCAGGTCCCTCTATTGATCATTGATGTGAGAGTAGTCTCAATCATGTATGAAGTGTTTCCGAACCGAAGGATGTCACCCTTAAGGGTAGGGACGCTTAGGGTAGATGAGGTATCATAGGAGAAATAGAGAAAGAGAAACCGGAGTAGTTCCGGGTAACATCCGATGGAGATCGGAAGGGGCCCGGAAGGTGTTCCAGAGTGAAGGAATAATATAATATGTGTATTTGAATGTTAATTGGAGAATTAATATTAAATATATATTTTATTTTATTATTAAAGGCTTCATAATGCTAATGGGACTCACCCGTAGGGAGGCCCAATAGGGCATGGCGCCTAGGGAGAGGGGGCCAGCCGGCCTGGGCTTGGTGGGCCGCCCTAGTGGGGGCCACCTAGGGCCGGCGGCTGCCCCTAGGTGGTCGGCGGGTGTGGGGTTTAGTCCCACAACGCCTGGCCCCTGGGTGGTGCGCCCCTCTCCTACTATATATAGGGGTCTCCCCTCCCCCTTTGGAATCATCCCATTCCCTATCATTCTCTCTCTCATCCATTGAGGACTTCTCTGTAATATTGGAGAGGACCTCGTGGGTGAGTTCTCCACCTTCACACCACTGTCGTGTGATCAGCGATCCGGCATCTACTTCTTCCGCTGCTCGGCTGGATCGGAGTCCGGTTGACGTCTCGTACACCGGACGTGTGACGAACTTCGGAGGCAGCACACTTGGGGTGCTGCTCGACTTCATCAATATACGCCTTCCTGCGTAAGGCGTGCCTAAGTCTTCAAAGGTATGAATACTATCTCTCTCCTCCGTTACTTATGTCTACATAGTATAGATCCTAGTATTAGTGTTCGAGTAGATAGAAATTTTTTGTTTTTTGCTACGGAACCCTTCATGTACCTCCTCTATCTCATCAAACAATTAGCATCGCCGACATCGATGGTGGCATTGATTAGGTAAGCTTTGCTTCAATGCCATCTATAGGGGAGATGCGGGCAACAATGCCAAGGTCGTCGGCTTACTAGCGGAGTTCGAGAAGGTCAGGAGGGGTAGGGAGAGCGGTTGGCAGATGAAGAAGTACGATAGAAGAGAGAGAGGAGTGGGAAGTAGATGAGCGGGATGACATGTGGGCCCTAGGTACATGTCATCGCTTAATTGTGAGCCGATTATGTTAGTTTTGCTGTTAAAACGCGATTAGCAAAAAAAGTGACCTGTTTGTAATAGTTTGCCCCAAAAATGGTATGTATCCGTAAAAAATTGCAAAAGTGGCATTAAGTTGGTACCATAGCCCCAATTGTTGTACTAAAATGTAATTTACTCAGAAAATCGAGTATAGGACGACTACAATTCGGTGTGAACAACAAGGATAGTAAAAACTCCACATTGGCTAGTCCGAAGACAACTGCCACCAACATTACAACTTCGAACATAAATGAGTCAACTAAGCTAAGTCACAAAGCTGCGACATCAGTTAGTTGCATGCATATAGTAGGAGCCAAGAAGATGATGCAATTTTAAAGTTTTGTAGTATCAAAACTTTAAAATGGTTTAGTACTCAAAGTATCACTTTCTGCTTTGTATCGAGAAATCTTTAAGGCTAGATCTCATGTTGGCATGCTTCAACAACATTTTTTTTTGTTTTCAAAGTTGTCAGTTGGACGATGGATGAAATTGACATGATGTTGATATTGATTTTTTTGCGAATGGAAATTTATATTAATTAAGCACCCAAAGTACAATCCTCAGCACAGAGTCCAGGTATATCTAGTGGATCGGAACATAACCAAACATCGGTTTTAGCATCCGTTCGGCTAATGTTGGCGAGAGCATGGGTCACCGAGTTTTGCTCGCGCCAAATATGTTCTACCTTAAACTCTATCGCACATAGCATATTGTAACACCCTAGCATTAGGATCCAACGAAGGTAGAAATAGGAATCTAAGTTTACATATGCATGCATTTGTAAAAATCAGGGTAAATTTTTTGCCAAACAAAAACCTAAAGAGATCAGAGTTCTTTTCACTATCTAGAGGTAGGAATAGCTCTTTATAGTGACTGCTATGAATTTTGACATGATCTTTAGGAATTGTTGAGTCTTTTGGGAAGTTATTTTGAATTCAAGTTTGAAATTTAAATCAATTTGAAAATTTAAAGTTAGAAATATTAAATTGTTTTCCAAAATACTTTATTAACATTGTTTGATTATATTATAGGTATATTAAACAACAATAAGGATTAAAGACAAGGAAAATTAAATAAGAAATGAATTCTTATTTCTTTATTCCATAATAAGATTACAACTAGTGATAAATACATCAAAAGCAGAAGATTACAGAGAATAGAAATAAAACTTTATTAACTTATAATAATATCTTCACAAGATTCTTTACAAAAAGAATAAAAAGAAGGTTACAATTAAAACCTATACTACCTATCTACTCCTATACTAAATCCTGTATATCCAGATCTTGTTCCTGCAAATAAGATAAACAACTAAAAGGAAAAGAAAGGGTTAGTTAGATAATTTTACTCTCAGTGGTGAATAGTAAAATGCACTGTTCATGTGACATCATAGAGTAATAAAAGGGGGCAAGTTTCACCAGGATAGTAACTAGTAAAAGGGTAACAGGTGAAGATACTTTCACTTGAACTGATCCACATGACCAGACCACACAGCTAGCCAGCTTAGTCACCAAAATGCATGGAGTGTGTTGTCAAGACAACAGCAGCATCAGTACAAGCACTCAAACAGAGCACCAGTCGAAGCATAGTTACAGGAACTCATTTCTCCATCTCAAGCACACACTCAGAACTCATTGAGCTTGCCAAAACCTTAACAAAACCACCAGCTAGTTTACCAAATCAACCACCAGTTCACCACAAGATGGTAACATAAGGAGGGGGTGGAGCAGGTGGATAGCAAGGCCAAGTACAAGATCACAGGAGCATCACCAGGAGGTGCAGAGTCAGATCAAGCCAGCAAGCACAAGTTAACAAGATCAAGCTAGCAAGCAACACCACAACCTCACTAGCCATCAAGCAGTGTAGTGAGTACACATAAAACCATCACATGATCAAATCATCATAAATTAAATAGAGTATGTGTTGTTTTATACGATCTTCTCAGAAAACACCCAAGTGAGGTGTATATCTATCCTAGAAGAAATACAAACAGCCAATGATAAATCTTTACAAGTTACTACCAAGATCTCACCCTTTGCATCATTGATCTTGGAGAAATACACAGATTTCTACAGCCAATTTGACAGCAGTCTTAAGTAGATAATTCTGGGCACATCCCATGGATTGTAGCACCTCAGAAGTGATTGTAGCTTCAGGATCCAACTCAAACAGTAGGGATCTATCATATTAAACCTACTAAGAATCACCAAAGTAAATTCCACAAGCCCTGTAGGGCTGATACTTAGAGGTATCCATAAAAAATCATCAAAGAAGTAAAGCAGCAGGTGAAAATAGATACTTTTCTATAGCTTTGCCTCAGACCAACATCACAGGCTAATTTACCCAATAGAATGTTCTGCAACTCTCAGGCACAATAGAGCACAAATAGAAAATAGTCCAGTATCTGGATGAACCTGTGTTCCACTCAAATGAGGGTGTCACAAGGGACCATCCTAACCAAGCAGTTTCTACCAGGGATTCCATAATACCATGCTTGCAAAAGAACACCTAATCATTTTCCTAACATAACAATTAGGAATCATATTTGACATATCTGAATTCTATCATATGCAAGTATCATAGAGTAATTGGATTAAATATCCAACTCCAATTATTTCATACCAAAGCATATCAACAAGAACCAGAGAGCTAATCTCAACCCAGATCATAGCCATAATACATGACAATAAGTAAAATTTAGTTAACAGACTACTGACAGAAATAACTGTCAACATTGAGAACCACAGTATAGCAGTGAATCATACACAGCTAGATTCAGTAGAAAACCACCTTAGATAAACATAGCATCAAGGGATGAACCATAGCACAGAGGGCTGAACCCTAGTGCCGTGGACAGATGTAATTATGGTTCAGACATGGCTAGCACACACAGAGAAGCAAGGTAAGCCATAGAATCAGAGAGGGAGAGAAGAGGAACTCACCCGTGGTCCTCGCTGAGGTTAGAAGAGGAAGCAGAAGCATCGGCAAGCGCACACGGCGGCAAAGGGAGCACTTGAGGGCGCTGCAACCGTGCTAAGCCATGGCACGGCGGCCACAACCACACGGGCAGAAGCGGCAGCACCACTAGACCACCAGGAGCCCAGGACAGCACCACCAAGGTGGCGAGACTCCACATCACCGACAACCCCCAAACCCTCAACCTGGACAGGAGAGAGACCTATACACGAATCGAGTAGGACCAGATGACGGAGCAGCGTCGGCTACCACACCACACACCATGACGGTGGACGCAGTAGCCCAGGGAGGCAGGAATTGAGCAGCGACAGCATCGACATCGCGACGGCTCTGTAGGGGCGAGCCAGAGGGTGAACGAGAGAGAGAAGGGGAGAAATCGAGTGGTACTAGGCCACTCGTGATAGAGGGGTTTGACGAGCCCAGATGGGTCGGGTCAGGGCCGAGCCCGCCCAATGGGCTAGGTCCAGTTTAAAAGGAAAAAGTCTAATTAAATTATCAAATGACCAAAATACCCCTATGACTTAAATAGTTCTAAGAAATAAAATAAAAATCCTAAAAATATAAATAAAATATCAGTGGACTCATAAAAATGTCCTCTATTCAAGAAAAATAACAAATGGAATTTTAGGTAAATAAAATTAAAATTATTATTACTAAGGTATATATTCCTTTAGGATTTTATAAAAATATACCAAATACATAAAAATTGGATAAAATTCCTTTTTACAATTCTAAAAGTGAGTGCTATTATAGAAATAATGCTGGTTTGTATTTTTGAAAAGTAAATTAAGTGTGATCAAAATAAAGTCTTATTTCTTTAAAGGAATTTTAGTTAAATATCTAAAAGAGTTAAAAACTAAACAAATTCAATTTTAAACTCTTAAAATAATGCTAATCATTATAAAAATACTAAACATAATATTTATGAACATTTTAAAGAATTTAAGTAATACTTTTCTTTAATTAAAGAAAATAGCAAATTTTACTAAGAGGGTAAAACACCCAAATAAGCAAATAATAAACTATTGCATGACATTACTATGCATTGCATATTGCTTCTTTAAATATTGTCCTTACTAGGCAATAATGGTTCTCTGTAGAAACCGGAGCTCAAGGTCAGGTGGAAGCATCCGACTTCACTACCTTGCAGTCACAAGGCAAGTTCACAACTTGCTGATGTCCTTTGAAGAGTCTTTATGAAAATATTTGAAAATTGTGTGTTATAAGTATTTTCTCAAACAAATGAAATGCTATTTTCATCCTAAGTGATGATAAATACTAAGAATTACAGTGGAATCTAAGATTCCTATTGCAAAAAAAACTAGGACTTAATAACCCATGACATCAGTGATTCTAGCGCCGCATATTATGTGTTAACCATAATATTTGGAATGAGACAGAGAAGTCAGTTGTATCTTCTTCCTCTCACATGAATCCAGATGGCCAGGTCATGGCTATGATCCTCGTAGCATGCATTTATTGGTACTTCATAGAGGATATGCAGCATATGGGTGGGATCCCTCAACGTCCCATGATAGTTCTGGCATCTGATGGTCTATACTAACCATTGCCGTAATTCAATATGTGGGCTTGGCATACACCAAGGGGACATGTGGGGTCACGAATGGGGCATTGATTGGCTTGGATCACCTACTGGGCCCCACATCATGGAATTGTGGACGGGAAAGTACGCCCGGTTGTGCAACAAGGAGTTGGTCTCTTATGGATAAAGCAACGCACCTCTACAGAGTGTAAGAATTTTGACATGTTACTCGCTGTTCCAGGAAGGAGCTACGAACGCAGCAGGAAAGGAACTCCATAAAGTTCTGGTCAACCTGTGAAGGCTGTTGGGCATAGTTTTGATAATTAAAATCAATCTTTGAAGAAATGTTTACCAAAACTGCATAGTACATAGGACGTATCGTCCGAGGTGGTAGATAGAGCATCAAACTTCCCACCTTGCATATAGTGAACTTGCTGGGTAACATTGTTATTCACCCTTTCCTTTAAACCCCTTGCTAGACTTTGAGGGCCAAACGGATGACCAGGTGTATGCTACGGAGGTCCAGAACAATGTCTACAATGAAGAGCCAGACCTATCCAGTGGAATCGAAGGAGTGGACAACAGGATACAATATGGAGCTGAAGACAACGAGTCAGAGTAGTTGTCAGGCTGTAATCTAGTTACCTACATTGAGCCGAGCAGCCTGAACTCTATAGAATAAGCTGTTGAGCTCACGTCTTATTTACCGTTGTGTTTTTCGTTCTTCCATTGAACTTATGAGATAAGTTATTTGGTTTGTAAGTTTGAACCTTTTGAAGTCTCGAACTTCTGATATTGTAATAATAATGAAGTGTGTATGTTTGTAATTTGGACCCGCAATGTTTCTGTTGTACCACTCTAAGGGATGTGATATTTACGGAACGGTGTTCTGTGGGTGTCATGTCAACGACTATAGTGTACTACACATCCAGTGGTATGCTAGGTCACCGCAGTTGGTATCAGAGCAATTTCTTTGACCATAGGTTGGAAACCTAGTAAAAGGAACTACCCGTAGGAGTCTAGGAGCAACGGTAAAGAGTTCTCTAGATTATATGATGAATATTCAATTGGGAATATTTCTTTGTATTTTTAGTGCGATAATTCTTTATTATGATGCATCATTATGATTAATGTATACTAATCATGAATATTTTCTATACAGTGGAAATGGCACCAAAGTTTCCAAAATAGACCTTGGCAAGGAAAGAAGAGACTCTCGATGATTATCAGGGGGCTTTAACTGAACAACTTCGAGAACTTCTGAGGGTATTTGGTTGCACAACTAATATTCCAGTCAATACCATGACATACCATGATGGGCAAATGTTAGCCAAATATCATGTTAGCATCCAACTACCAAAGAAGCTTGGTTTATATCACGATTTACCTATGGGTGAAGGTATAAGTCACCTAGCAGCATACCATGTTGCTATTGTGGAGGCGATAGCCAATGTTCGGGAGCACAAAGTAGAAGAGTTAGCTGGAAGCACATATTCTGTGATTCCTCATGATTCTATAAACGAGGAACCAGAACTAGATCATCTTACTTTAGTAAAGAAGCATCCAAAACTAGCTTCTAAGTTTATGGATCTATATCGACTGATGGTTGGGTCTTTGTATAAGACACATCAGGTTATTGTAGAAGATCAGGTTGATATGTTAGAGGATTTAACGAATCCTGAAAGAAGGGAGAAGTTAGCATCTAAACTAGAGAATGAAGCAGGGGATAGGGCACTAGTCATCATCCAATTTTTGGATAAGACACATCCAATTTTTGGATAAGACACATCCAATATAAACTAGAGAATGAAGCAGAGGATTTAACGACTGATGGTTGGGTCTTTGTATAAGACACATCCCATTTTTAAGGATATACCTATAGATCCATCATCTTTTACACCATATCCTCATTCACCTATGCCAGAACCCACTAGATATCCTGATGAGGGCACTAGTCATCTAGTACCACAGAGTTCTTGGGGAACTGAGGACTCATAACTACCTTTTGGAAATTCCGAAGGATGGAGGTACGGATCGATGGAGGTATTTGTCGGGAATCCTATTCCTATGGAAGACTCAGTTGGAGATACCGGGCAAATTAGTCGCATGGGAGTGAGATCTTATTCCGTTGATGGAAGATATGTCCATGTGGAGGATGTAGAGTTCGATGAGGAAGATCCTGAAGAAAGGGTGTTTGAGTCACTAGAACATTATCCTACTCCAAATAACATGCACTATCCAATCATAGCTGAGGACTATCGTACCCATCAAAGTACTTGGGGAGCACTAGAGGGGGAATATTCTGTTGATTCCTCTAGAGTCGGGATGCAGGAGATGGATGAAGAAGACAGTGATGAGGATGATTCTGATGATACTTCAGATGAGTTGGAAGGTATGGACGCACTTCCGCTGGATGATGTGTCAAGTCCGGAGACTTCTGATACTGAGTATCATCCATCAAAGAGGCAAGTCGTTCCATAGACAGTGAGTCGTACTTCACGTCAGCACGGTTGTACTTCGGGTATGTATGATGAACGTCGCAGCTTCTGGAGAGCGTGACCTTGAGTAGGAGTATCCCAGTGGTGATACGAGAGTTAGAGTCTAAGCACTATATGTAAATAAATAAGTGGGATAGTATCCACACGAGTATAATACCTAAATGGTATGGGCTTGTAATGACGTCGTATTAAACTATGTTGTTTGTAATGTATAATATGTGTGTAATGCATATTTGGTTTTTATTTGGATCTTGTTTTCCATTGTGTGACTAGTTTTGTGCATGAAGTTGAGCTCAGAACACATATGCATAATGTAATTATGAGTGTTCACTTTATGTTACAGGACTAGGGGGGTATGGAAACTGGTGTAGAGGACGAGACTGAACAGCAGCGCGTGGAGCGTGAAACTAAGGAAAAGGCGTATGAAGATGCCAGAGTGTAGGCAAATTTACCACCACCACCAATGAGGCCGTTGATGGAACAGAACTTTATGCAGTACATGCAAATGATGCAAGAGTCCCAGAACAAGTTCATGGAAGGATTAGTGGATCGAGTGGGACATCAAAGGGAACTGATACATTGCAAATGTATCTATAATTTTTGATGTTCCATGCTTGGTTTTATCTACTTTCTTGTGTTTTGTCCACACTTTGGAGTACTTTTCATATCATTTCTTGGACTAACCTATTAACAGAGCCACAGTGCCAGCTGCCTGTTTTCTGGTGATTTTGGTTTCAGGAAGTCAGAAAATGAATATTCTCGGAATTGGACGGGACAAAAGCCAAAGTCATTATTTTATCGGGGGACACTTGGAGCCAGAATACGAGACGAAGAGGGGATGGGGCCCGGCCACACCACCTAGCCGCGCGGCCAGGCCTAGCCCGCGCCAGGGGGTGGTATGGCTATCCCAGGCACCCCCTCGGCCTCTCCTTCCGCCTATATATTGCCTCTGATATGGAAACCCTAAGTACCCGATCAAAATTCCACGAAAGAGTATGTAGCCGCCATCATCTCCATCCCTAGATCGGGAGGGATCTGAAGCTCTTCCCGGCACCCTGCCAGAGAGGGGAATTCACCTTGGAGGCCTTCTTCATCATCATGCAAGCCTCCGATGTGATGCGTGAGTAGTTCATCTCTGGACTACGGGTCCATGTAGTAGCTAGATGGCTGGTTCTCCTCCTTTGTGCTTTCATGTCTAGATCTTGTGAGCTTCGTTCATGATCAAGATCATCTATTTGTAATTCTGCATGTTGTGTTTGCGGGGATCCGATGGATATTGATATGCTATTTCAGATTGATTATTGATTCTATCATGTCTTTGTTATTTGTGATCTCGCATGCTTTTCATTGTTAGTAGCTATCTTGGCCAAGTAGATGCTAGTAACTCCAAGAGTTAGTATTTATGCTCGATAGTGGGTTCATGCCTCTGGTAATCTAGGGAAGTGACAGAAATGTCTAAGGTACTAGATGTGATGTTGCTACTAGGGAGAAAACAACAATCCTTTGTTCATAGAACAATCGTATTGTTTACTTTACACGCAATTCATAATGCAATAATCTGTTGCTTGCAACTTAATACTGAAGGGGGTTCGGATGATAACCTGAAGGTGGATTATTAGTCATAGATGCAGTTGGATGGCGGTCTATGTATAATGTTGTAATGCCCAATCAAGTCTCAAAGGAGTCGAGATGAGTAGTATATGCTTGTATGCTTTCTTGATGTTTGTCAATTGTCCCGCTGTAATTTGTTCACCCAACATGTTATCTATCTTAAGGAGAGCCACCTCTAGTGAACTATGGACCCCGGTCCTTTCTTTTACATTCAATCTACAATCAACTGTTTGCTGCTTTGTGTTTACTTTCTGCAAACTATTACTTCCTTCCATTCGATACATTTAATCCTTTGTTTTCAGCAAAACCGGTGAGATTGATAACCTCATCGCAAGTTGGGGCAAAGTTCTGTGGTTGTGTTGTGCATGTCTCCACGTTGCTGCTGGCACCGGTAGTGCACCCTGCCAACGTTTAGCTAGCTACACCTTTGGGGTATTTCCTTGCTCCTACTGGATTGATAACCTTGGTTTCGTACTGAGGGAAAACTTGCTGCTGTGCTCATCATACCTTCCTCTTGGGGTTCCCCAACGAGCTCGATATATTTTGGGCCATCAGGAACCTGAAGGACAGGGTGTGAGTCTTTCTGACTTTCAAAATGCAAGGTCGTTACCTTTTGCACCAGCCCCTGAGCCAATGGATGTAGAGGATTGGCTAGCAGATACGGAGAGAAAGTTGAAGACTGTGGGATGCAATGATGAGGAAAAGTTGAAGTATGCAACATATCTCTTAACTGGACCTGCAACATCTTGGTGGGAGAATCAGCTAGTAATGCAAACTCCAGATAGGGAGTATACCTGGGAGGAGTTTAAGCAGAGATTCTGTGAGTATCATGTTCCAGAAAGTGTGATGGAGTTGAAGTGTAGGGAGTTTGAAGAGCTTCAGCAGGGATATGCCAGTGTCATGAAGTACATCCGGGAGTTTAGTCAACTATCTCGTTATGCTGAGGATGAAGTGAGCACTGAGGAGAAGAGGAAGAAATGTTTCCTGCGTGGTTTAAATCCATTTGTGAAGATGCAGCTGAGGTTGGCCAATAAAGCAACTTTTCAATAGTTACTAGATGTAGCAATCGCATTTGAGGATGATTATAAGAATGTCCAAGAGGACCGACAGAAGAGAGAAAAGAAAGAAACCAAGAGGATTCAAGCAAGTAAGCCTAAACCTAATTTGGAGTTCAAACCCAGGAATCGACCCTTCAACAACAACAATCCTAACAAGAATAGTAGTGGAAGTCAGTCCAACCCCAGGAGGAATATTATATGCAACAATTGTGGTATTCCAGGGCATTTCCAAAGGGAATGTAAAAAGCCAGTAATCATATGTTATGGTTGTGGTCAGAAGGGGCACATTAAGCCTATATGCCCAAGCAAACCACCGGGTGGTTGGCCTACAACAGGTGGTGGTCAAGCAAGAGGCGGAGGTGGACAGCCTAATAGAGGTGGAAGTTATGGCAAAAATGACAATGGCAAGAGAGGTATACCTACTGGAAAGCTGAATTGCGCAACCTTGGAGGAGGTGGATAACTCGGATCAAGCGGTGATAGGTCCGCTCAATATTCTCACAAATCCTGGAAAAGTTTTATTTGATACGGGTGTAACTACTTCTTTCATATCTGAAGAAAATTTTGTGATAAGTTTGGGATTAGAAGGGAACCGTTAGAAAAACCTATGACCATAGTTATCGCTGGAGGGATTGTGGTAGTTAGAAACATTAAATTAAACCAAGTTATCTCAATCTGTGGTCAAAACTATTATGCGGATCTTTATGTGATTCCATTAAGGGGAATAGCAGTAGTGTTGGGAATGGATTGGATGACGGACTATGGAGCTCAGATCAACTGTGAGGAGAAAACCGTTTCAATTAAGTCTCCAAGCGGAGGAAGGATAGTCTATCAGGTGGATAAACATAGCCATATCATGGTGGATCTGCAGTTGAACTCAATGAAGGAAGTCAAATTGGAAAATATTCCTGTAGTGAAGGAATTTCAAGATGTTTTTCCAGCAGAGTTACCAAGAATACCACCTGATCGGGTAATATAATTCACTATTGACCTGATACCTGGTACAACACCAATAGCCCGAGCACCGTATAAGAGGGGCCAAAAGAATTAAAAGAGCTTAAGGAGCAAATTGATGAGTTAGCCAGAAAAGGATTTATTCAGGAGAGTGTATCCTCGTGGGGAACTCCGGTAATTTTTGTGGATAAAAGATATGGAGGACAAAGAATGTGTGGGGATTACAGAAATCTCAACAATGTCACCATCAAGAACAAGTACCCATTACCAAGAACTCAAGATTTATTTGACCAAGTCAAGGGAGCTGGAGTATTTTCCAAGATTGATCTAAGATCAGGATACCATCAGATAAAAATTAAACCCGAAGATGTTCCTAAAACAGCATTTGTGTCAAGGTATGGACTTCATGAGTATCTCGTCGTACCTTTTGGTTTGACCAATGCACTAGCAATATTCATGAATTTGATGAACAAAATCTTCATGCCTTACCTAGACAAGTTTGTCATAGTATTCATTGACGATATTTTGATATACTCTAAGGATAAAGAAGAGCATGTAGAGCATTTGATAATAGCATTGCAAACCCTAAGAGAACATAAGCTTTATGCTAAGTTCAGCAAGTGTGAATTCTGGTTGGACGAAGTAGAGTTTCTTGGTCATGTGATCAGTAAGGATGGAATTGCTGTAAATCCATCCAAAGTTCAATCAGTGCTGGAATGGAAGGCACCAACCAATGTGAAGCAAATCCGAGGTTTCTTAGGCATGGCCAGTTATTATCGGAGATTCATTGAAGGCTTTTCCAAGATAGCTGGACCAATGAACAAATTGTTAAGAAAGAATACACCATTCATATGGGATGAGAAGTGCGAAGCGAGTTTTTAGGAGTTGAAGACCAGATTAACTACCGCACCAATCCTAGCAGTTCCGGAGGCATGAAAAGATTACACAGTATATTGTGACACATCTAAGGAAGGATTAGGGTGTATGCTTATGCAAGATCGTAAGGTAATTGCTTATGGATCTAGACAATTGAAACCATGTGAAGTGAATTATCCAACTCATGATTTAGAATTAGCAGCGGTAGTCTTTGCCTTAAAAGGATGGAGGCATTTTCTCTATGGGTCCAGGTGTGAGTTATACACTGACCACAAAAGTCTCAAATACTTCTTCACTCAAAAGGAATTGAATATGAGACAGAAGCATTTGCTAGAGTTAATTAAAGATTATGATCTAGCAATCAATTATACCCCTAGAAAAGCAAATGTTGTGGCAGATGCTTTAAGTCGGAAAAGCACATATATGCAATCTATTAATAGAGAATTGCCAAAATAATTGCAGATGGATTTGGAAAGGTTGGAAATACAATTCATAAGTACAACAGAGTTTGGAGGATTAGCTACCATGAGAGTAGTTGAAGAGCGGAGTAGTGATCTTCAGCATGAAATTTTTAGACATCAAGGTGAAGACCCTTTCATTGCTGAAGAAGTTTGAAGAATCTCTCAAGGTCAAACATCAGTTTTTCACCTAGGAGATTATGGATCTTTATGGTTTCAAAACCGTCTTTGTGTACCAGATGTGCCAGAAATTCGAGAGGTGATACTTTGGGAAGCACATGAAACACCATATTCTATACATCCTGGAAGTACAAAGATGTACATGGATCTAAAAGAATTATTTTGGTGGAACAATATGAAAAGATATATTGCAAAGTATGTATCTGAATGCCATACTTGCCAAAGGGTAAACACAGAACATCAAAGTCCAACAGGACCATTACAACCTTTGGAAATTCCAGAATGGAAGTGGGAAGAAATTGGTATGGATTTTATCATAGGATTACCCATGACACCGAAGCAGAAGGATATGATATGGGTGATTGTGGACAGATTCACAAAAAGTGCACATTTTATTCCAGTAAACCAAAAGGATAATGCTGAAAAATTAGTGGAAATCTATGTCAAAGAGATTGTGAGTAAGCACTGGGTACCTAAGAAAATTGTATCAGACAGAGGATTTGTGTTTACGTCAGCATTTTGGAAACAATTACATGAAGCACTTGGCTCAAAGTTGGATTTCAGTACAGCCTATCATCCAGAAACTGGAGGCTAGACAGAAAGAACCAATCAAATCTTGGAGGATATGCTTAGAGCTTGTGCATTAGATTTTGGAGGTTTGTGGGAAGATCATCTACCGTTGGCAGAATTTTCCTACAACAATAGCTATTAGAGTAGTCTGAAGGAAGCACTATACCAAGTACTATACGGAAGAAAGTTTAGATCACCTATATGTTGGTATGAACCTAGTAGTAACAAGGAATTTGCACCAGACTATATCAAGGAAAACCAAGATATCATAGATATTATTAGAGATCGATTGAAGATAGCTCAGAGTCGACAGAAGCGTTATGTTGATCAAAGCCGAAGATCATGGCATCCAGAAGTGGGGGATATGGTATATCTCAAAGTAAGTCTGATGAAAGGAGTGAAGAGATTCAGAGTCAAAGGAAAACTAAGCCCAAGATATATTGGACCATTCAAGATACTGAGTCAGAATAGAACAATAGCTTATACTCTTGAGTTACCAAAAAGGCTAGCCTAGATTCACAATGTTTTCCATGTACAACTCTGGAAATGTCTTAAAGTTCCAGATGATGCTATCACACATCAAGAGATCAAGCTACAAGCAGATTTGACTTATGTTGAGAAACCCTGTAAGATTCTAGAGGAGAACTAGAAAAGGTTGAGAAACAGGGCAATAAAGTACTGCAAGGTACAATGAGAACATCACCCAGAGCGAGAAGCCACATGGGAGAAAGAGGATGACTTAAGAGAAGCATATCCAGAACTATTCAGGTACTCATCCACAAACTTCGGGACGAAGTTTAATTTAAGGGGTGAAGTCTGTAACACCCTAGCATTAGGATCCAACGAAGGGTAGAAATAGGAATCTAAGTTTGTCCATGCATGCATTTGTAAAAATCAAGGTAAATTTTTCGCCAAACAAAAACCTAAAGAGATCATAGTTCTTTTCACTAACTAGAGGTAGGAATAGCTCTTTATAGTGACTGCTATGAATTTTGACATGATCTTTAGGAATTTTTGAGTCTTCTGGGAAGTTATTTTGAATTCAAGTTTGAAATTTAAATCAATTTGAAAATTTAAATTTAGAAATATTAAATTGTTTTCCAAAATACTTTAATAACATTGTTTGATTATATTATAGGTATATTAAATAACAATAAGGATTAAAGACAAGGAAAATTAAATAAGAAATGAATTCTTATTTCTTTATTCCATAATAAGATTACAACATGTGATAAATACATCAAAAGCAGAAGATTACAGAGAATAGAAATAAAACTTTATTAACTTATAATACTATCTTTACAAGATCCTTTACAAAAATAATAAAAAGAAGGTTGCAATTAAAACCTATACTACTTATCTACTCCTATACTAAATCCTGTATATCCAGATCTTGTTCCTGCAAATAAGATAAACAACTAAAAGGAAAATAAAGGGTTGGTTAGTTAATTTTACTCTCAGTGGTGAACAGTGAAATGCACTATTCATGTTACACCATAGAGTAATAAAAGAGGGGCAAGTTTCACCAAGACAGTAACTAGTAAAAGGGTAGCAGGTGAAGATACTTTCACTTGAACTGATCCACACGACCAGACCACACAGCCAGCTTAGTCACCAAAATGCATGGAGTGTGCTGTGAAGACAGCAGCAGTAGTACAAGCACTCAAACAGAGCACCAGTCGAAGCATAGTTACAGGAACTCATTTCTCCTTCTCAAGCACACACTCAGAACTCATTGAGCTTGCCAAAACCTTAACAAAACCACCAGCTAGTTTACCAAATCAACCACCAGTTCACCACAAGATGGTAACATAAGGAGGGTATGGAGCAGGTGGATAGCAAGGCCAAGTACAAGATCACAGGAGCAGCACCAGGAGGTGCAGATTCAGATCAAGCCAGCAAGCACAAGTTAACAAGATCAAGCCAGCAAGCAACACCACAACCTCACCAGCCATCAAATAGTGTGGTGAGTACACATAAAACCATCACATGATCAAATCATCATAAATTAAATAGAGTATGTGTTGTTTTATACAATCTTCTCAGAAAAACACCTAAGTGACGTGTATATCCATCCTAGAAGAAAGACAAACAGCCAATGATAAATCTTTACAAGTTACTACCAAGATCTCACCCTTTGCATCATTGATCTTGGGGAAATACATAGATTTGTACAGCCAATTTGACAGCAGTCTTAAGTAGATAATTCTGGGCACATCCCATGGATGGTAGCACCTCAGAGGTGATTGTAGCTTTAGGATATAGCTCAAACAGTAGGGATCTATCATATTAAACCTACTAAGAATCACCAAAGTAAATTCCACAAGCACTGTAGGGTTGATACTTAGAGGTATCCATCACAGATCATCAAAGAAGTAAATCAGTAGGTGAAAATAGCTACTTTTCTGTAGCTTTGCCTCAGACCAGCATCACAGGCTAATTTACCCAATAGAATGTTCTGCAACTCTCAGGCACAATAGAGCACAAATAGAAAACAATCCAGTATCTGGATGAACCTGTGTGCCACTCAAATGAGGGTGTCACAAGGGCCTATCCTAACCGAGCAGTTTCAACCAAGGATTCCATAATACCATGCTTGCAAAAAGAACACCTAATCATTTTCCTAACATAACAATTAGGAATCATATTTGACATATCTGAATAATATCATGTGCAAGTATGAGAGAGTAACTGGATTAAATATCCAACTCCAATTCTTTCATACCAAAGCATATCAACAAGCACCAGAGAGCTAATCTCAACCCAGATCATAGCCATAATACAGGACAGTAAGTAAAATTCAGTTAACAGACTACTGACAGAAATAACCGTCAACACTGAGAACCACAATATAGCAGTGAATCATACACAACTAGATTCAGTACAAGACCACCTTAGATAAACATGGCATCAAGGGATGAACCCTAGCATAGAGGGATGAACCCTAGTGCCGTGGACAGATGTAATTAGGGTTCAGACATGGCCATCACTCAGAGAGAAGCAAGCTAAGCTAGAGAATCAGAGAGGGAGAGAATAGGAACTCACATGTGGTCCTTGCTGAGGTTAGAAGAGGAAGCAGAAGCACCGGTGAGCGCACACGGCGGCACGAGGAGCACCTAAGGGCGCTGCAACCGCGCCAAGCCATGGCACGACGGCCACAACCAGATGGGCAGCAGCGGCCACACCACAGGACCGCCAGGAGCCCAGCACAGGACCGCTAGGAGCCCAGCACAGCACCACCGGGGCGGCAAGACTCCACATCACCGGCAACCCCTAAACCCTAGGGTTCGGGGTAGAGTCAACCTGGACGGGAGAGAGACCTACAAACGAATCGAGCAAGACCAGATGGCGGAGCAGCGTCTACTACCTCGCCACACACCACAATGGCGGCCAGAGTAGCCCAGGGAGGCATCATGGCAGCTCAGCGGGGGCGAGCCAGAGGGTGAACGAGAGAGAGAAGGGGAGAAATCGAGTGGTACTGGGCCGCTCATGACAGAGGGATTTGACGGTGGGTCGGGTCAGGGCCGAGCCTCCACATCACCGACAACCCCCAAACCCTCAACCTGGACAGGAGAGAGACCTATACACGAATCGAGTAGGACCAGATGACGGAGCAGCGTCGGCTACCACACCACACACCATGACGGTGGACGCAGTAGCCCAGGGAGGCAGGAATTGAGCAGCGACAGCATCGACATCGCGACGGCTCTGTAGGGGCGAGCCAGAGGGTGAACGAGAGAGAGAAGGGGAGAAATCGAGTGGTACTAGGCCACTCGTGATAGAGGGGTTTGACGAGCCCAGATGGGTCGGGTCAGGGCCGAGCCAGCCCAATGGGTTAGGTCCAGTTTAAAAAGAAAAAGTCTAATTAAATTATCAAATGACCACAATACCCCTATGACTTAAATAGTTCTAAGAAATAAAATAAAAATCCTAAAAATAAAATATCAGTGGACTCATAAAAATGTCCTCTATTCAAGAAAAATAACAAATGGAATTTTAGGTAATTAAAATTAAAATTATTATTACTAACATATATATATATCTTTAGGATTTTATAAATTATACCAAATAAATAAAAATTGAATAAAATTCCTTTTTACATTTCTAAAAGGGGGTTCTATTATAGAAAAATGCTAGTTTGTATTTTTGAAAAGTAAATTAAGTGTGATCAAAATAAAGTCTTATTTCTTTAAAGGAATTTTAGTTAAACATCTAAAAGAGTTAAAAACTAAATAAATTCAATTTTAAACTCTTAAAATAATATTAATCATTATAAAAATACTAAACATAATATTTATGAATATTTTAAATACTTTAAGTAATACTTTTCTTTAATTAAAGAAAATAACAAACTTTTACTAAGAGGGTAAAACACACACATAAGCAAATAATAAACCATTGCATGACATTACTATGCATTGCATATTTCTTCTTTAAATATTGTCCTTACCAGGCAATAATGGTTCTCTATAGAAACCGGAGCTCAAGGTCAGGTGGAAGCATCCGACTTCTCTACCTTGCAGTCACAAGGCAAGTTCACAACTTCCTCATGTCCTTTGATGAGTCTTTATGAAAATATTTGAAAATTGTGTGTTATCACCTATGTTCTAAAGGAGATAGAAAATAAGTATTTTCTCAAACAAATGAAATGATATTATCATCCTAAGTGATGATAAATACTAAGAATTGCAGGGGAATCTAAGATTCCAATTTCAAAACAACTAGGACTTAATAACCCATGACATCAGTGATTCTAGCGCCGTATATTACGCGTTAACCATAAGATTTGGAATGGGACGGAGAAGTCAATTGTATCTTCTTCCTCTTGCATACATCCGGATGGACAGGTCGTGGCTGTTATCCTCGTAGCATGCATTTATTGGTAATTCATAGAGGATATGCAACATATGGGTGGAGCCCTCAACGTCCCACGATAGTTCTGACATCTGACGGTCTGTACTAACCATTGCCGTAATTCAATATGTGGGCATGGCGTACACCAAGGGGACATGCGGGGTCGCAAAGGGGGCAGTGATTGGCTTGGATCATCTACTGGGCCCCACATCATGGAATTGTGGATGGGAAAGTATGCCCGGTTGTGCAACAAGGAGTTGGTCTCTTATGGGTAAAGCAACGCACCTCTACAGAGTGTAAGAATTGTGACATGTTAATCCCTATCCCGGGAAGGAGCTACGAATGCGGCAGGAAAGGAACTCCATGAAGTTCTGGTCAACCTGTGAAGGCTGATGGGCATAGTTTTGATAATTAAAATCAATCTTTGAAGAAATGTTTACCAAAACTATATAGTACCAAGGACGTATCGTCCGAGGTGGTAGATAGAGCATCAAACTTCCCATCTTGCATATAGTGAACTTGCTGGGTAACACTATTACTCACTGACGAGGGTTTAACTCATCAATGCCCATTGTTATGGACTTGGGTTTTGGAGAAGGAGGGAGCGCTGGAGACATCTATCGGCTAGCAAACAAGCACACAGGGGACAAAGATTTACCCAGGTTCAGGTCTCGTAGAGGTCCCTACTCCTGCTTGTCTGCTCGTGGAATTATCGAAAGAATCGAAGATTACAATGGCGCAGATGTGATCTGGCGAGGGTTGTGGAAACTAGGGTTGCGTGTGTCCTCCTCATCGCCCCCTCCTAGCCTTTATATAGGTAGGCTAGGTCTCGGGTAGCAGGTCGAGTCGGTTACAAGTAGGGTTTTCCCCTTCAAACTTTCTATCTTTAGCTTCTTCTTGTTCTTCAAGCAATCGAGAGTCCGTAGGTTACTCGAGTCCTTCATTTGGGCCTTGGCGACACCGTGGGCCTTTACGTATTTGGACCATATATACCAAACTCGAGTACCTGTAGGATATACCCATGTCACTCACCCTTTCCTTTGAACCCCTTGCTAGACTTTGAGGGCCACAAGGATGACCAGGTGTATGCTACGGAGGTTCAGAACGACGTTTACTATGAAGAGCCGGACCTATCCGGTGGAATCGAAGGAGTGGACTACGGGATACAATATGGAGCTGAAGATAACGAGTCAGAGTAGTTGTCAGGCCGTAATCTAGTTACCTAGGTTGAGCCGAGCAGCCCGAACTCTATAGAATAAGCTGTTGAGCTCACGTCTTATTTACCGTTGTGTTTTTCGTTCTTCCGCTAAACTTATGAGATAAGTTATTTGGTTTGTAAGTTTGAACCTTTTGAAGTCTCGAACTTCTGGTATTGTAATAATAATGAAGTGTGTAGGTTTGTAATTTGGACCCGCAATGTTTCTGTTGTATCACTCTGAGGGATGTGATATTTACGGAATGGTGTTCTGTGGGTGTCATGTCAATGACTATAGTGTACTACATATGCAGTGGTATGCTGGGTCACCGCACATATGGTGCTTGATTTCCTTCAGGAGGAAAGTAACTGTAGACCTCTCCTTAGCTCCAGTTTTGATCATCGACACATCCTCCAAACATTCTGAAAGGGAAACAGACGTCGCATATAGGGGGGTGAATAGGCGTTTTAAAGTATTACGGTTTAAGCTCTAATAAATGCGGAATAAAACTTAACGTTTAATTTATCAAGGCAAAACCTATATTCACTAGGTTCACTAAGTGCACCAACAACCTATGCTAAGCAAGATAAGCAACAAGGTGATAACAAAATATAGTACTTTAAGCACAATGGCTATCACAATGTAAATTGCATAAGCAAATGGCTCAGTTGAGATATAACCGATGGACGTGGAGACGATGATTTGTTTCTCAAAGTTCACATCCAAAGAAGCTATGTCTCCATTGGAGAGGTGCGGTGGCGCAATGTACTTCGAATGCCACAAGTGGCTCACCTCGAGGTGTGGTGGCTCGATGCTCACCCAACGCCACACAAGACCTCACCCCAATATGCGAAGGCACGCAACTCACCGACGCCACAAAAGGCTCACCCTATTCTCCCGTGAGCTCGCCACAAAAGCCTACTCACGTTCCACTATGGGACACTTGAGGGCGGTCACCGAACCCGTACAAGGCTTGGGGCAATCTCCACAACTCAATTCGAGGGCTCCCAAGAAATGCCACAAAGGCTCCACAATGCCATAATAGGCCAACAAGCTTGGGAAATCTCCACAACTCAATTAGAGCCCCCAAGAACACACCACAACTCCACACAATCGTCTAGGGTTCCAAGAACCCAAGAGAAACAATCCCAAGAGCTTGAACTCGTCGAATCTCCGAGGAGAACTCAAACCTATGCACCAAATGCAAGAGGCATGTCCTTCACTCTCAAATTCCACCAAAGCTACAAAAGCTGTTGGGGTAATAATAGAGGAAGAACACAAGAGGAGAACACAAAACTCCCCAAGATCTAGATCCCAAGGATTCCTTCACAAAGAAGGGATTTGGTTTGGTAGGGTTGTAGATCTAGATCTCATCTCTCAAAGCCCTCAAAAAGATGCAAGAATCATAGGAGGGGAAGGAGAGAGGGCAAGCTCTTCAAGGTCAACAATGGAGGAAGAGAGAAGGGCAAAACCAAGAAAAAGCAATTTAACCCCCGAAGGGGAAGGGGAGCTCCTTTTAAAGGGCTCCCCGATCCGCACGTTATGTACATTTTCATGCACGGCAGGTAGTACTATTGGGTGGGTGGTACTATCACCGGCGCCCTTACAACGGTTACAAAATGGCAAAACGAAAAACAGAAAAGCGAGTACAACCGGTACTACCGCCTAGGCCGGTACTACAACCCAAGATTATGATCAAAAATCTGATAAATAGAACTCACCAATATAGAGAAGGTACTAAACCAAAATTGGGGTTACTGGAAGCTGGTCCGGAATTAACACCGGTACTACCGACGGCAAAAGCCCTAGCGGTCCTACCGGCAGACGGCCGGAACTTCCGGTCAAGACAAAACTCTAGAACCAAAACTGCCATAACTTTTGTATCTGAACTCCAAATGAGATGAAACCAATTTTATTGTAAAGATAGCGACGTGGGTATCACCATGGGAGAAATTACCATAAATATACGTGTGAGATATCTCCCAAGGTGTGGAGCCGAAAAACCTGCAAGATTAAAAATGCAATAAGATATGCAAGGGGAATCCGTTTTTGATGAACTAGAGCTTGTCATGATGATAACCACAAGCTCTAGATCCTCACATGGACAAGAACCAAACAACAACCAAGAAAGATGATGCTATGCATGCAAAGGTTTGAGCTCTTTCTTCGAAAGATACGATTGAACTATACACTCGAGAGCCCCTCTTGATAGCACGGCTATCTATCCTAAACCCGGTCTCCCAACACTACAAGAGACCGGTAAAATAGAAACCCTATCAAGATCATACCTTTGCCTTGAGCATCCCACTTGAGCTTGATGTAGACGATCTTGTCACCTTCAAGATGCAACACCTTTCTTGATTGCTCTTGCTTGATGAATACTTGCGAATGGCTCCCCCATACTCCATGAGGAAACCTCTTCTTTGACCTTGTCTTCATCACTCCATGAACGCCGAGGGTGGCAAGCTCCAAGCATGAGATCTTCTAGAGATAGTGCATCTTGAGCTTGCACTTCATTTCTTGATGATGTATTGAAGATAGCCATGAGGTACTCTATCTTCTTCTTCTTCAAGACATACTTGATCTTCTTCTTCTACTACTTGATTCCAATAGGCACAAAGCCCTTGGAAATTGCTTCTTCTTTGTCAACCTTGAGACCAACACATGGTCCAAGCGATGCCAATGGACGAACCTACACGTGAAACTCAATTTGCACATTAGTCCATAGAGACTGTCATTGATTACCAAAACCACACATGGAGACATACATGCCCTTTCACATTCCATCTCAACAATGCATGGCAAAGAACTTCACTGTAGCTTTAGAGGGCATCCTTCCATACATGCAGCTAACTCCGCCTCAAGGGGAGACGAGCAAGACCTCAAATAACGACATGATGAAAAAAATATTCTCTCCTCTATCATCACATAGGATCATACCAGCGCCACCAGTCTCTGTTTCAGAGTAGTAAGATCCATCTAGGTTTAGTTTGAATTTACCACGTGGTAATTTGTAGTAAAATAGGGTGTCCACATGTTACTCTGCTGGTAAATGAAAACTGAAAAGCCTAACTCTTTCATCAAAAAATATCCAACTGGAATCTAGATTTAAGACACTCATCGATGCAAGGCTAACGGTGAAAAATGTAACGCTAATTGGAGAACTTAATGAACTACGGTTCATTTTATTCATAAACCTAGCTTCTTAATTGGCGGCATCATTACTCATTCCTTATGTGTTGCTTCAAACCTACTAAATATGTTCCATAATGTACATTTTGACAAACTAATTTATTTTGTCAAAACGTTCTACAGTGTGGAACGAAGGTAGTAGCATGCATGCCCCCTACTAAGCCCGATTCACACAGACAACTACAAAAGCAGAGCAGCTAGCAGACGCCCACGTGAGCGCCATGTGAATCATTTGGGTGTAAGCCTACAACAGTGTTTTTGACGGGTGAATTTGAGATGGCGTGTTTGAATTGAGTTGCGGTCTCAAGTGAAGCAAGGACCACAGAAAAAGCATGGCACGAGTGGGGAACGAGAAATATTCTCTCCGTCCCAAATAAGTGACGTAGATACATATCTAAAAATATGTTTGAACAAAGCTGCGTCAATTATTTTGGAACAGAGTGGGTAGTATTTTTTTTAAATATGTTTCTGTATTTCGATGTGGGCTTGGCTCAATATACATGTGTCTTTTAGAAACACATAACTTAGTGACATATTTGTGTTCTGTTTATGTTACCTAATCACTAGACAACAGTTGCAAACACGGATATAGCCAATAGTAGCGAAAATGCTGACGGTCAAGGCAAAAAAACATGAACCCAAAACAACAAAAGATACGACCAACAGTAGTGAAATGCTACTCATCACACGACATATCCACTGTTGGCGCCGGACAAGCTTCAAACCGTCAGATATTGTTTCATTTGTGCTTCGAATCCCACCTCCACATACGGCATGTTCTCCGTCATTTTTTGTTTCATGCAATTAGGTGTTGAATGAATTGAAACAAAATCTTGCATAGATCTTGACCTTTTGTTGTATTGGTTTCACAATTTTGTTGCATGTTTCTGGTAATTTTCCATACATAGTTCCTACTGGTGCTACAATAGTTCAACAATATCTTGCCTTAATCTCAATTTTCTGTCGCATTTGGTTCTTTGTTGTCAAAGTCTTTATGCTCTTTGGTGAAGAAAAAAAGGAGCATCCAAGAAATCATGTATGAGCTTGTCAAAGACTAATAGATAGACATACTGCTGAACTGCAATACTTTTGGCCCGTGCAATTCCTGCCACTGAACATATGGAGGCAAGTATACAACATCGACAACAATGGGCAGCAGAACCAGGTCAGCTCAGCTGTGTACTGCGGCTCCTGCATGTCTCGTCATCCTCACATCCATTTTATTCAGAAGATGACAGATCAACGAGGAGTAACATTTATTAGCATCACACGCATCCCTCTGGACTCTGGAGCCATGAATCCGTGGGCCGTGGCACTTAGCTGGTGGCTGCCTCAATCATACCTCCTGGACTTGCAATCTACCTCGCCGCTGAAGCTCGTGGAGCATGACCAGTGCAGCAGAATCCATCGCACTCTTCTTATCCGCGAAACTGTCTCCCATGAGGCTGATCGCATCACTGTTTGGTATTTGCAGTTTTATGGTTGAAGCGAAGGAGAACCCTTGAGGCGCAGCTTTCGCACAGCTATTTCGGAAAAGGGGAAGATCAGCTCGTTAGTTTACAGTATTACACAAGTTACCCAAAAGGACAATCAACAGTAGCCAAAGATTATTTTGACATATAAAAGGTACCTTGGTTCTACTTTCACAGAATCAAATTTAGGCACTGGCCATTGTATCTTTTTGCAGAACTCATAAAGTGCTGCACGAGGTCCTCCTTTACTCCTTTTCACCGGTACGTGCACTGCATAGGTGAGATATTAGACACGGTTCTCTTGACTTGATACAGTGCACATACATACATGAGGTCCAGCCATGAACAAAGAACTCTGTACTTGGGATAACAAACAAAACAAAACTGCTGAGAATTGAAAACATGCCTGGTTTACCAAGGCTATCAGCTATCTTTGAACCAGCTGATTTCTTTCCACTGGTTGGTGTTGGAAGTTGTGCATCCATTGCATCAAACAAGTTGTCACATCTATTTGCAATACTACCTTGCTTCTGTAATTGTTGCATCCTGCTTGCATTCTTCGGAATTAGAAGCCCTTCTTCCTGCAGAAGAAAATCGAACATCGAGGGTTGAACTGCCGGACCTTAAACAGACACTATAACAAACCCGTGTGAAAATAGTTAAGCATAAAAAAGAAGAGGATACCTCAAGGTCCTTGAGTAACTTGGAAGCTGCATGTCCTTTAGCATCTTTTTTTTTCTTGCCACAACCTTGCCTGGCAAGGAGTTTCTCCTTGAGTTGCACGTCCAGAGTAGCCACTATTTTCTCTCCATCTGTACACTTAATTTTTACAAAGTATCCATTTTTGCTGCACCATTCAAGAAGCTCTCTGAAAGGAGGTAACTCCAGGTTCTCAGGCGTGACAATAGGGGAAAGAAGAGGTTTGAAAACACCCCAGACAACTCCCAAATCAAGTTTGGAATCTATAAGAATTGCACCCGCGATACTTTCTACAATATCACCTAGAACCTGCATGGCAAAAGATAGTTAACTATAACACATTCATATCGATAGGTGGTCAAAATATACTGGTGTATGGCGATTCTGGAAATGAAACAAAACGTGGGAACCAATGGTAGTACCAATAAATTGAAAATATGACTGATAATCTATCTAGGCCATCATGAGTAAATCACATGCATCAAAGGCTAAGGAAGAGAAACGCACTTTAGGCCCTCTTAATGCCGCATCTGGCAAAAGGTTGGCTTTGTCCAAGGAGGAATTTTCCAAACTATTTGCATATTCAGTAATCTGGTCTGGCAAAATCCCAGAAGAATGCTGGAGAAACTTATGGAACTTATGCTTGACTGAGACTTGTGCAAAATTTTCATTGTTTACTGAAGCACACCGTAAATCTGTCAACTCCCCCTCATCGGTGTCTTTATGACTATGGAAAAGATGTCGTGTTAACAGAATATCCAAGACAGCATCGCCAAGGAACTCCAGACGCTGCAAAAAAGAACAGTTAGTGTTTTCTGGTAGAAAAATTGCATAATAAAGACTAAAAGACAACCAGTATGAATAACAAGTAACATCAACCAATACCTGGTAGCAATATCTTTCTGCTGATTCCTGATGTGATGGGTGGGTAAGAGCTTCTAGCAGAAGACCTTTCACCGAAAATGCATAGCCTAGTTCCGCTTCAAGCATTTTAATTTCATCAACTTTCGGAAGATGAGTCCTCATCGATGCACTCAAGATGGTCTGAATAATCAATTCTTCCTCAATTTCAGTATCAACACCCAACCATTTGAGAACAGCCAGAGCTGCTCTTAAGCCACCTCCTACATAATATGCACCAATTATGGCTTCAACACAATCAGAAATTGTTTTGGAACACAGCCATCTGTGTCCCTTATCACACAGCTGGCCTATTTTCACAATAGGTTTGTCATCAACGGCATCAATATCCTGAGTTACAACCTCGGAATCTAGTGAGCAATTACAAGGAACAGGGTGAATCGAGAGCTGTCCTGGTGCAAGCCATCGGCGAGGATCAAATGCAGCATCACGTATGTAACCCTATGAATCACATGAAACGATTTATGGGATTAGTCTGTGACAATGTTAAAGATCCAACTTAAGAAATGCTGCATTTCTATAAATTGCCATGGATGAGATACAATTTACCTGTATTTTGTGTTCAGTTCCAACCCTATAAAGTGCAGCATTAGATATGATATCCATCCTACTGGATGTTAACTCCCCCTCATCCTGATCAGGAAATTTCAGGAAAAGGTGACAACTCACGGCATACTTCAGCACAGAATCTCCCAATAATTCTAGACGCTCCATGGAGAAGTCTTCAGAGCATCGAAGTGATGTAATAGCTTCAAGAATCTGAAGAGTGTGTGCAAATTGATTATGCCCATTTCAAGAAAATAACAAATGCATGCATAGAAGTGATCAGAAAATACTAATATGATTTCTTACCAGAAAGCTTGATATATTTGAATTGTCATATGAAATTTCACCTCTTAGTTGACTGGCTAGCATTAATGTCTCTATACGGTGCATCAAAGAGGGGAACAAGTAAAATGCTCTTAAAATGCTCTCGGATAAATTAAGGGGAATCAGCAACTCTGGGGGCATGTGAACACGGCTGTTTGCATTGTTCATGCCACCATTTTTCTTCTCACGGTTACCTAGAAAAAGCAACAAACAAACATGAATAATTGGAACAGGCTCCTACAAAAATCAACAACCTAGCATGAATAACAAGGATAGGCTATATAACGAATGCTCCTAGAATGATGCTTTATGTGATAATTCTTCAAGGACAAGAAAGTAACTGAAATTGAAACAGGCTACAGAGAGAAAGACAAGGACCTTCATCTCTGAACTTCGAGGAAAGAAGGTTGTGAGGTTTATGGGTGGGTTTCAGCACTAGCAATGGCTGTGAGGGATGACGAAGAACTATGCCGTACCTGCACATGAAATCAATTAATCCAAACTGAGTTGAGCATATCTATGATTGAGCAATAATATAATTATACACAACAACAATCATACTTATTTTCGAAGTATTCTGTAAAGGTGTTAAACGCTGTTTCTTTGTTATCTGATACACCATCAAATGTGCTATTGGCAGATAAATCAGCAACATGAAGAGCAGTATATATCTTTCCTGTGTGAACTGCCAGCACTACCACATTTCTAAGGGCATGAGCCTCACATGACGTGTTAGCTAAATGAATTAGATCTCTATCATTTTGGTCGAAATCAAGTATTCCTGGTATGTTCATTTTGTCTTCAGAATAAATCTTCCTCATAAGTTTGACAGCTGTAGCGGCTTCATCGATCACTCTCCAATTAATGCAAGAAATGCCATGAGACTCCAGAGTAGGCAAAATAAGATACATATTTGCATTATTCCAGATAAATGCATCACATTTATTGAGAATGAATTCCCTCGGAACGTCGGACGATTTTGATCCAGTGAACAACTTTCCAAACAAACCATTGAACATAAGTGCTTGAAATAGCTTTGCTCGCTCCATCTAAGCAAAAAAAAAAACAGAAGGAACCTTTCAAATTAAACAATAGCAAAGAAGGAGAGCAACAAATGTACCGAGAAGATAAGACAATCTTTCGCAGACCTGCTGAACATCCAACTCAAGAAGGTCACAAGGAGAGACTGAAGCTTTTACCATCTTGTCATGTAGATACAGATCAATATCCAAATTAGCAGCTTCATTTGCAATAGTTGTATCAATTAACAAAACAAATTCAGAGTATCTCTGACCAACTTGATCACAAGAAAAATTCAAATTATAGCTTTGAAGCTTAACAACAGTTTTTTCAGATGCCCAGGTACCAGACAAGGCACGGACTCCAGTTGTGCCATGTAGCTCCTTTCGTTTTGTTGTACCTTCGAGAAAGCAACAGAACATTGTCATCAGAATTATCGGTTATTCTTTACCAGGATGATCTTAGGATGCAAAAACCAGCTCTACCATATATGAAATGTTTTTAGAGCTTAGCCATCACGCACCTACACCCTCAGCAGATGACTGAACGGTTGTTTTTATCGAAATTCCTGGCGGTGGCTTTTCAACAGATGAACAAAGGAAGTCATCAAGTACTCCCAGTTGATGCAGCTGCTTACATGCATCAAGACAGACGAGTTGTTTCGCCTTCTGCTTGCTTCTTGCTTTTGGACCCACCAAAGGTGACAGCACATCACGAAATGGTAGTGTTAATGTACACACAAAACCATCACCATGATCGTTGAACTCAAACGAAGGTTTTGTGGTATTGTACCTGCAACATGAGTGCAAATGTAAGAACATGAAATTTGAGTCCTCCACACAAAAATAAAAACAAAATGGTAGAGCAGTTTTACAGGTATAAATATGTGTAGGCAAAAAGAAACAAAATTGAAACATGATCACTATACTTGTCCTTTGGAAGCTTGCTACAGTATTGGACGATAACACCAATGCTAGAATCAGCAGTTACTTTTGCGCCTGTCATGCCTACAAGGTATTCATTTATTTCTCGAGTGGACAAGAAATCAGGGAGTGGATCCTCAGAATCTCTGTTCAAAGCAGTCTCAACCATCGAGGTTTTGCTTCTCAAAATGGCAGATACCAAATTATTTTGTTTCGCATTTCCCCTGCAAAAAACATCAAAATTATGAGAGTGTGTTTTCTCTTTTTACTGTTCTTTTTCGCAACAGTTTTGTCACCACAAGCATAAAGTTTTAGAATGGATGGCCAAGTGAAATTTTACCGTTCAATCATTAGTATGTACTGAGAGTCCTTTTGGCGCGCTCGCCCACGTGACTGCACAAAACTACATGTAGTCTTTGGTAAATCAAATTTTATTACACAGGAACAGTCTGGGAGATCGATACCCTCTTCCACAACATCTGTAGTAAATATTAAGTTCACCTACATTTCAGTTCAGAATTGGAAGACAAAAAAGTGTTAAAATCACGAGCGACATGTTTCTGTTTCTCCAAATATCGACAGATTTTAAGAACCTTTCCAGAGCGAAATGAATCCAGTGTGTCCTTCTGCATTTTAGGAGTCAGAGCATCCACTGAAGAACTGCCCCCAGTAAGAAAAGAAACTGTAAAATGTGAGAGGTGTGGAATTTTCTTCATTGCCCGTTCAATGACTCTAGCAGTGATCTTTCGGTCCACAAAAATGAGGCATCGGAAATGATTGAAGTTACTCCTATGAACAGAACAATGTCATGTCAGTTAAGGTTGCATAACTATGTCATGTCAGGTAGTGATAGCATCTTACTTGAAAGAGTACAAAATTTGGATGAGTTCATTAAGCTTTGGTGAAACATATCCCATCTTTGTAGCTTTCACACATCCACTCTCAGAATTTAGAAGCGCATCACTACCTGAAATGACATGAATTCATCAAACAGATGATATATCATACTTCATCTAGTGTTCTACAACGCTATATCTGTTGAGAATTGAGATCCTTTGTTAACAGCCTTTGCATCACCAAACCTTTCTGGAGGTGTTTGTCAAGTATACATGACACATCCTCAAAGAACTTCATATTTAGTGCTGAAATTTCTGCACACAAAAACGAGCTATTTGTATCACTTTGAATGTTTGTGGCATCAGATAGTTCCTTCAGCCAACCTTTTCTCTGACCCCTTTCAATGCAGATTTTGGTGGCCTGCAAGGAAGATAAATTATTTAACTATACCATGGAGTTCTAAAGTAAAATGTTGAAAAAAATATGCCCTCCGTACCAAATTAATTGACTCAACTTTGTCTAGATACTCACGTACCCAGTATCTAGGCAAAGTTCAGTCAATTAATTTGGGATGTAGGGAGTATTAAAGATAGAAACTGCGTGTAACATTTTAAGCCCACAATATCAACAAGAACGAAGGTCACATACATCAGAAACAGAACCAATGAATCTAAGAAATACCTCACTAGCACAAAGAAGACCAACGTCATGAAGGCAATACAATATCTTTTCTGAAGAATCCCGTAGATGCTTCCGTGATTGTTTTGCTATTTCATCGGCTTCTTTTTTCTGGTAGTTGTTCTTATTCTGCAATTTTGTTATTAATGCATCATACTGCACAAATAAAAATAAACTGTCCTTAGACACAAAAGTTTGAGCCACAGAACTATAGTACTCCCTCCGTCCAGAAATAACTGATTTGGGTTTGTCTAGATTCGAATGTATCTAGACATGTTTTAGTGTATAGATACATTCGAATCTAGACAAACTCAAGTCAGTTATTTATGGATGGAGGGAGTAACATACTTTGAACAATAAAGCAGGAAAACAAACTGATGTCCATTTTGGGAAGAAAAAAACTGATGTGAAACCTCAGAATGCAGACGTGCAAACTCTTCACTCAAATAGTTGAAACAAACTGTGCTCGGGTCATAGTATCTGTTCACATATTTTGCAGTAGGGGCACAAAGCTCCATCTCTTCTCTATCAGCAATTGTGTAGATCTGTTCGAAGCAAAACACAAACATAGCTTTATGTTCAAAACCACAATAAGAAAGCATATCTGGATATGGCTATATGTTTACAGTTCAATAGACAGAACTAAAAAGTTGCGATATTCATTACTACAATATCCTTCATGATTTCACTGAGCTTGTGTATCCAGGAAAGTAGGATATACCTTAGCATTTAGAAGCTTTTCCAGTTCAGAGAACTGAACTTCACAATCCAAATCAGAAGAGACAGCTGAAAAGATGACAAAGAAAAATTAAAATCATTAGAGAAGATTTATGGGGTGTAGAGAGCAAATCAAATCTACCATTGAAACTAGAAAGCAAGTCAAATGTTAATGAAGTCCGTGGAAAAAATACAACTAAAAATTATGGAATTCAAGATTTACTTCTCTGGATTCATGTTCACTTTGCTATCACAGGTCTAGTTTAGTAGTTTGGTTCATGAACTTTTTTGTAAGAAAACGGCAGGGTAAACCCCAAGAGTATAAATAGGTATTTCCGTCAAATTCATTTTCCATTCACTTGGCCACCACACGTCAAGTTCAGTAGTTCATTTCATGACCTTTTTTGAAAGACAACAGTAGGGAAAACCCCGACAGGATAAACAGTAATAGTTGGTAGAACCATGGAGCTGCTGCTCTAGGCACAGATACCGTTTAGCCATGCAACTACTGTTTATATACTATAAAGTACTGTAAAGTGTCATAAACATCTTTCTCGTACAGTTAACCAACCGCAACGTGACCAGTCCGGCACAGATCCCCACAATGCTTATTTTGAAACTGGCGGCATCCAGGAGTGGAGCAGTGATTCCATGGAGCTAAAAAGTATCGCCAGTACAATAGTAACCCAAGTTCGTACCATGAGAGCTTGGAAAGCTTGAATACAAGTAGCAGGACTGTAAATCCATTATCCAGGTAGGCTCAGTTCCTTATAGTTCACGACCTAAATGATATTGTTAATAGGATTGTGCCAGTAACTTCTTCAGTATATATTTTGTCAACCGTCTTGATGAATTGGTGAGTACTGAGAGCTCACCTGCCACCAATTCAACAGCTTTCATCATAGTGTCTCCAATCAGGCTCACCCATGCCATCATAGTTACCAAGCAATCATTTAATTAACTTAAACTATGTATATGACATGAGGTTCATCAGTTTATTTAGTATCTAACATGTAAATAGAAAAGCAAATACATTGTAGCAAAACAAAAGAGTAATCTATATTTTTGTGAATGCTTACCTTTTTTTATAACAGGTGATGCTGTCATACCGAACACCTTTGGTTTGTGTTCAGATTGGTGATAGAACTCCTGCTCAAACCATAGGGACAACAAACAAAACAATTTCAGAGGGATTATAAGGAAGTGCTGAGCATAAGAAGGTGATATGGTGTTTGACAATACCTTCATTATTCTAGAGTAAGGGTGATTGCCAGTTGCATGATGGCATTCATCAAATATCAGAAAACTAACCATGTCCAAGGTCAAGAAAGCTTTGCATAAAGCGTCTAGCAATACCATTGGCGTCATCACCATGACCTGCAATTTTTAGTGGCGCTCCAAAAGTAAGAAATGAAAGGATCTACATACAAACGAAACAAAATATAGTACTCCCTCCGACCCAAATTAGTTGATTTAGTTTTGTCTAGATTCAAATGTATCTAGACTCGTTTTAGTGCTAGATACCTTCGAATCTAGACAAAACCAAGTCAACTAATTTGGGTCGGAGGGAGTACTTGATCAAAATTTAAGGCCAGCATATGAGAAGGGGACTATGGACCAGTACAGTATATCAATAGTGGTAAAGTCAGATGCACTATTAACCCAGATGAATTGGCAGAAGTTATCATGGATGAAGCATCCAGCAGTGATATATTAAAATAATTTAATAGGGGAGGGGAGCAAAAAGAAAGAACTGATACCTACACAAATTGATTTATTTCTGGATCAAAATACACAGCCATGACATAAGAAAGCATGAACATGCTTGTAGGCCAACTACGTCATTCATACAATGGTACATGTCAAGACCTTTTCGAACAAGCATTGTTCACAACTGATACATGATACATCTATGCCTAACCCCCACTATGTTATTCCTGCTATTGTCTGCGTTATCTGATCTATGCACCTGCAAGGATGAGGAAGTTTCTGTTGCTGCTGTCATGGTAAAAATAAAAGAAATATATGTTCCTAAATATGTGAGGTTATGTTTATGACGAATTGCAGCAATGCATTTGTTTTGTCTGGAGCCCATTGTCGAGTTTACAGAAATCTTGTAAGGAAAGGAAAGAGTGCCTGCAGAAAATGTTAGGAACAAGAAACATGAAGTGGAGCTGCTGAATTTTTTTATCAGCGTTCAATCTGAAGTGGACTCCATTGCTGAGAAGATTAACTCAAAACCGAGGATGTTTTCCCTTGAAGAGGGGGAGTGGGGATGATACAGCTACGGACCTCAGCTACGTCTTTTGCTCCTATTGTCCACATCATTTATCTAGGCACCCAGAAAGAAGATGAACTTTCTACTGAAGTTGGCCCGCTAAAAAAGAAAGATATATATGTTCCTAAGTATTTGAGGTTATGTTTATGATGATGAAATAGACATTGCGTGCATCTAAGTGTTGGCAATTGACTTAGTCATCAGGTCCTTATCTGGTAGGGGTTCGTTCGCCTTTTCTCTTCTGATCTTGGTTTTTTTTTTCGTGTGCGTAGTGCTAGACTAATTATCAAGGTGTAACGTTGCGTGAAAGACTGGGCCACACCCATAATATCTTCCTGCAGCCTGAGGCTTGGTACTTATCAACTGATAACTTGGATAAAAAGCTCCTTCATAAGAAATGAGGAATTAAGTAACTAATGATCCTGGATCAGCACTTACCTGATATTTGGACACTTGTTCGTTCCACCTAAGAGAGGTCCATTCGTCAACCCCTTTGGCACCATAATAGGATTCCACCTCAAAACCCGTGTGGGTTTTAATCACCTCGTGTTGCTGTGAGGAGAAATGTCAGAACAAACTAGTTAAGCATACTTAAGCGAATGCACAATAAGCAGTCTACAGTACTGTAGTTAATTGGTACAACCTGCGTAACGAGCTGAACTGTCGGTGCAAGGAATATGATGATCTTCCAGCCATTCTTCGATTTGTCGAGCTTCCACGCAAAATCTTTCATGAGCATCACAGCGATCATGGTCTTCCCAGCTCCCGTGTCGAGCATCGCGATCGTGTTCCGCTCCTTGGCGACCTCATAGACATCGAGCTGGTATCTGACAGATTTTAACATCATGAAGGGCCGTCAGGGAACAACACTCTGTTTTTTTTTCAGAATGATTAAGATGATACAAAGATAGTGCTCCGACAAAACAAATGGTGCCAAACCTTCTCGGGGTGAAGTCCTGGCACTCTGTCTTGTGGCGTTTCTGCCTGTCTGCATCGTCTTCCTGAGCAGATGACTCCGACGGCCGCTTCAGAGGGTTCATGTTCACTGCAAATCCAACAAGAGAGGTCAATGGCAAATTCAATACACCACTGGGAACCCCCCGCCAGTTCGAAGTGGATCCGTGAGGGGTGGAAACCAAGAAAAAAGTGTCCGAGCTCTGACAAAATAAAATGCTAACTCGGCCGCTTAACCCCCCAAAAAAAACCCAACAAAACAGCAAATCAATGGCGCCCGAATGTTCCGGAAACGCTCGCATGCCCCGATTAAACGAGCGCGCCTCTGCTCCGAAAACAGAATCGCGGCACGCTCCAATTCGCCCGCATTAAACGCGAACGAGGCGGCAATCGAGGGGGGAGCGGGCGCGCATTGCAAAACCACGCCCTCCCTGATTACGCCCTAATCGGCAGAAACAGCCAGGAGCCGCCAATCCCCAAAACGAGAAGGAACGAAAAAAACCCCAATGGGCGAAAACCAAGCGCAAGAGGTTGGTTACCGTCGGGAACGGGGGCGGCCTCCGCCTCCAACGCCGCCGTTGCGGGGCCAGCGGCGTCCATCGCGTCTTCGCCTCCCCCTACTCCGGCCGCCGCTTCTGCCATGAGGGAGGGGAATCAATCGCCGCCCCAGTCGTACGAGACAAGCTTCAAGCGAGGACGCCGAGGGAGTACTCCAGACCCCACTGCGCACTCGTCTGTACTTGGAGGACGCGGCGCTGGGGTTCGTGGACGGGGTCACTGACACGGGCTGGCCCGCCACGAGTACGCCGTCCGATTCCCCTTTGTATACGTCACGGCGGGTAGAGATACTCGGGCGCCTTTCTGTATCCGGAAACGGGCGCTGACGTGGGCTCGGAATTCACTGCTTTCCTTTACCCAACAGAGGCCTATTTCCTCCGCAGAGGGAAACTGGCCCGCGCGTCATCGGCAGCAGACACCGTCGCCTCGGTGTGCGAGGAGCGTCAGAGCCTCAGAGGGGCGCGTGCTGCGGCTTGGTTCGTGCCTGGAGACTGACTTCACGGGGCCACTCGGTTTGGTGGTACGTGGGACCCGATGCCCGGTGGGGGTGGGCTGCAGTGCGGGGACGGTGCTTTCGCGATTCCCTGTGTAGTGGGTGGCGACGTTTTCCCCGTTTGGGCTTTTGGATTTGACGGACGTGCACTAGCATGGTGTGTCCCTCTTTTTTTCCGGGTGGCTACGGTTATGGCACTGCAATTTAGGGGACACGCACCGCGGTCGACGCCGAAAGCTCGTGCTCTGTGCTACCTGAGTTTAACCCGAGCACATGTTCTGTCTCTTTTCTCCCTTCCATAGTTCATTGTGCTTACGTCGAAATAGTCTTGCGTCCCGTTTAATATATAAATAAATAAAGCAACCACACGATACAAGATTTCAAGTAGCCAAAATTGTTGGGGCAACAACAAAGACATGCCCAAAAAGAAAGGAAATGGAAGAAACGACGAGTCGACAAAACAAGAGCGACCCGCCACTGCTGCGCCTTCCGAAATTGTCCCACCATGCTTCTAGTATACCTAACCGCCCAGTGCCAAGCAGCACCTTCAAGAAGGGAAACGGTGTCGTGCCCGGGCCAGCACACTGGACCTAGGATTTCCCCGACCCTCGAAGTACAGTGGACTGGGGATATCCGCAACGCTCTCCAAGAAGGAAAGACGCCACCCGAAGATGCCACCGCGACGGAGTCGGACGGACCGTCAAGTATTTCTCCCTAACCCCACCCAGAAAAGAACCCCGGACGATTCGACGCACCACCACCAACCTCACCGCCAACCAGCGTGTGATGTCTACGCACTTCTATTCTTGTAGACAGTTGTTGGGCCTCCAAGTGTAGAGGTTTGGAGAACAGTAGCAAGTTTTCCCTTAAGTGGATCACCCAAGGTTTATCGAACTCAGGAAGGAAGTGGTCAAAGGTATTCCCTCTCAAGCAACCCTGCAATCAAGATACAAGAAGTCGCTTGTGTCCCCAACACACCTAATACACTTATCAGGTATATAGGTGCACTAGTTCGGCGAAGAGATAGTGAAATACAAGTGGTATGGATATAAGATAATGGTGCCAGAAAATAGATTGATGGCGTGGAAGAGACTAAAGGCAAACTGAAATAAAGATGGAAGTAAGCAAACATGTAACAGATCTAATAGCAAACGGTGTATCAATGCTTAGAAACAAGGCCTAGGGATGATACTTTCACTAGTGAACACTCTCATATAAATATATTCCTCTTTATGATACTACGCTAAACTACTCTCCGGTTGGACACTCTAATCGATGGTAGGGCTATAACAGCACACCTCAAAGTAAGCCTTTCTCATCTAAAAAACTCCACACTATCACCTTGAGTACTAGATGAGTCCAACAAACACCACAATTTCATAGAGACATCCAACTCCAAATATAACTCATAACAAGTATTTGTAATCTCTAGCCTAAGTGCCACCATGGTATGCACGCTGTCGCTTTCACACACATGGAGAGAGCAGAGATCTAATAAAGCACTTGAGTAGCAAGGTAGATCTACTTAATTACAAAGCTCATGATCACAATATGATCATGCATAGAGAGATGAACACATAGCTACCGGTAGAACCCTTAGCCTCGAGAGAGAACTACTCCCTCCTCATCATGGGAATCAACAATGGTGATGGAGATGGTGGTGGAGATCGATGGAGATGGCTCTGGGGGCACTTCCCCGTCCCGGCAGGGTGCCGGAACAGAGACTTTCTGTCCCCCGAATCTCCCCTTTGGTGGCGTCAGCACTGTGGAACTTTTCGTGGTTGGAGGCTTGACGATCTAGGGTTTTTGCCTCGGGAGGAATATATAAGCGAAGGAGTCAAGGTCGGTGGGAGGCTAGGGGGCCCACACCACCTGGTGGCGCGGCCAGGGCTAGCCCGCGCCACCACATGGTGTGGCCGCCCTCCCCTCTCCATCTCGTCTTCTGGCTCCGTGAGTCTTCCGGTAAAATATCGACTTTGGCTTTTGTCCGGTCCAATTCCGAGAATATTCATTTTCTGACTTTTCTGGAACCAAAAACAGAAGAAAACAGGCAACTGACATTGTGGCATCTTGTTAATAGGTTAGTCCAAGAAAGTGTATGAAAAGTACTCCAAAGTTGGAACAAAACATAAGAAAGTAGATAAAACCAAGCATGGAACATCAAAAATTATAGATACATTTGCAATGTATCAGCGCGCGCCACCACGATCTTGCGCTCACCATCGTTATCGTCTCAACGAGGATACTTGAAAGCAACCCGCAAGACGGAGGTACACGCCATTGTTCGAGCTAGGGACAACAGTACTACAGCCACGCGGGAGGAGCCCACCTCCACCACCGCTAGGTGGTCATCGACTAGACAGAGCAGCGGGGGCACACCAGGCACCCCATCCATCAGAATCAGCGTCAATTCGTGATCAATTCAGAATTAGTGGTTTTTGAGATGATCTCATCGAAATGCGGTAGACTTTTGCTCCGAGAGTGTAAAGTGGTGGTAAATCGAAATTTTAAGCATAACGTTGTGATGTGGTGGTTTGATGCTAACAACTTGGTGTTCTCTTAGTTATTCGAGAAGGAAAGGAAGAACCGTCCATCTAAACCTCCGAAGACCCGCAGAAAAGGCGAAAATGCCACCGGCATCCCGAAGCGTTGACTGCCACCTACAAGTTGACCAAATGCTCCACCCACGCTGTCTCGCCTCCGTCCCCAATCATTTATCTCGCTTTTCCCTTCTCCGCCAGCGGCTCGCCTCACCGCCGCCGCACCGCTCAATTGTTCCGTCACATATTCCTCCCACCTAGGTTCTGGCTCTGTGCCTCACACACAGGCCACGAAACGAGCGAGCGATGGGGAGGGCGCAGCCGGCGGCATTTCTGCTGCTGGCGCTGCTTGCGGCGGCGGCGGCGGTGGAGGGGAGGAGGCAGCCGGAGGGCGGCGAGAATGCGTGCGCCAAGGGATGGCAGTGCAGCGGCAGCATGATCTGCTACGACGGGACTATCGCCGACTACTTCAAGGCCCACCACTTCGAGGAGCTCTTCCCAGGCGCAACGACTCCATCGCCCACGCCGCCGGCTTCTGGAGCTACCAGGCCTTCCTCGCCGCCGCCGCCCTCTTTGAGCCCCGCGGCTTCGGCACCACCGGCGGCAAGGACACGGGCGTCAAGGAGGTCGCCGCGTTCCTCGGCCACGTCGGCGCCAGGACCTCATGTACGCTTCTTCTCCGCCCCTTCGTACTAGTAATTGGGATCTGTAGTGATGATGGGAATCAACAGTTGGCTAGGCTTCGTGAATGCTAAGCCGATGCCGATTCTACTAGTACTACCCGATTTCCGGATTGAAGAAACATACCTGGAGCTGTCAAGCAGAGCACATGAGCACATCATAATATGCCTTCTCTGCGAAGAAGCGCAGGCAACGGTGCAGTGTACAGATGCTGAAGCTGCTGATAGATGCTGAACAAGATGACGTCATCCTAAATAAATAAACCATCAACGAATCTCAATGTGCTCAACATGATTTAGCTGTGTGCATCATCCCTGGCAAATAATATTGGAAGTCGATCAGTGACATTCATAACTATGTCAAACAAGATAGAGGTGTTTACTGCAGAAGTGGAACCGTACCAATTGAGCGTTTAACAATGGAATGTGATGATATAGTAAACTTGCAGAGCCTGAAAATACAACAACTAAAATCAACGACACGCATGCTATTGCCAACCGTGAACCGAGAAGAAACCAAGAAGTCCAAACTTCCTTCTGGGTCTTCTCTATCTCAGTCTGGAATAAAGAAAAAGAGGAGCTAGCTCGATAGCTTGAAACTCCAATATGCCCATAATTAATTGATTATTGAAGTGTTATTGCCGAATTCAATTTGATGTGCATTATGGTACTCCCTCCGACCCAAATTATTGTTCTTATATTTGTCTAGATTCGGATGTATCTAGTCATGTTTTAGTGCTAGATACATCCGAATCTAGACAAACGTGAGAACGATAATTTGGATCGGAGAGAGTAACAGCTGGTTTTCATTGGAACCACGTTTCATCAGAATAGTTTCTTATCCAGTTTCGAACTTAATGTGGTCAGTTTTTCATCTAAATACGTGAAGGATTTTTATCTGGCGCGACACCGGAGCTGGTACCATGTCCTGCAACTAAAGCAGCTGCAGTTCGCGCGACAAGCAGACGAAAGCTGACGAGTCGGGCAGTGATTTCTGGTAGAGAGAACATCTGTCGCTCCTCAATGTTTTGCCGTTTAAGCCTCCTTGTAATTCATATATCGATCTGGATTTTCTGCCTGGTAGACCTGGTGTATAGTTGGAATTGATCTGCACTCAGATAGGGCTTTGATATGTCCTGCCACAAACTCTGGTTTTGTGCTGAACTGCTGATGCAATGGAACCAGGGAGTTTGCTCTGTGAGAATAACTTGGATGGACAGGGCTACACTAGTACACTGTACACCACAGCAAGTCAGCAATTCACGGAACATGGCGCAAGTGGTAACCCCCGGACTGCTCGTTTCGTGCTCCATAAACACTACAGCCTTACTTGAAACTCTTGGTGCGTTTGGAAGGTGGACAGGCGAGGGGCGTTAGCGCCAGCGACCCCGGCAGTCGCAAACTCGCGACGGGCGGCGACGGGCGTGTATAGTATATAAGTAAGCGTACGGGTGTGGCATTGGTCACTCACGCGCTTAAGCCCTAGCAACCAGCAGCTCCCATCATGGCCGACGCCGCCCGCGACGGGCAGACGGCCCTCGCGCTCCCACTTGTCAAGCTCCTCGCGCCAAGCGCAACGTCGCGTTCTCGCCGTTATCCATCCACGCTGCGCTGGCGCTAGTGGCCGTGGCCGCGGGCGCGCGCGGCGCCACGCAGGCACAACTGCTCAGCTTCCTCGGGGCTCCGTCGGCCGCCGTGTCACCGACACCGTCCTCGCCGACAGGGAGGACACCGGCGGCCCGCGCGTGCTCTTTGGTGGTGGGCTCTGGGTCGACGAGTCACGCGGGGAGATCAAGAAGGCGTTCCGGGACGTGGCCGCTAGCTGGTTCCTACAAGTCCGAGGCGCGCACCGTCAGCTTCGTCAAGAAGGTCAGTAACACTAAGTGGACATGTCTAATTAAACGCAATCTGCAATCTCCTTTAATCTTCAGCGCATGAACCTGTGTCAAGATGATGAATGGTTTTACTCTTTTGTGAAGCCGAAGGAAGCAGTGGACATGGTCAACAAGTGTGTGAAGCAAGCCACGAACGGCCTCATCGACTCCATCATCTCCACCGACGATATCGACGCTGAAACCGACCTCGTGCTCGCCAACGCTGTCTACTTCAAAGGGGTATGGCTCGACCCGTTCGACTCAGGCTGCACCTCGCCGGGCGCGTTCCACCGTCTCGACGGCATCCTCGTGGAGGCACAGTTCATGTCGTCGTCCTACCCCGGCCATTATGTCTCCTGCATGGACGGCTTCAAGGTGCTCAGGCTCCCCTACAGGCCCAACCTCCCAGCCTACGAATGGAATGAGCTGTTAGAGCGAAGAGAGATGTTTGCTCGCAATGCATGGCATCGGTATGGCTGTCAATTACTCGGGATGTGCTGGACAAACACCTCTCTATCTTGATCCGGTTCTTCAAGACAAACGCAAATATGGCAGCAAGGTGATCAAATCAAACTCCACAGTCGTTGACTTGGTTTAATTTGTATCATTGTATGTAATATCAGAAGAGACACTACAGGAAAGAACTGAGGCGCCGACGGCCGGCCGGCTACGCCGATGGCCAAATGTCGGGGCCGTCGGCGTAGCTGCCTCCCCCGGCCAGCCGACCAGCCCGGCCGTCGGCGTAGATGACGGTGCCGAGGGTAACCCTCGGCGTAGCGTGGCCGTCGACGTAGTAGAGAGGACTGTGCCGACGGTGGCCCTCGGCGTAGATATAGCCCTCGGCGTAGCCCCAGTTCAGACACGGCGATGAAAACGGCGTTAGGTAGCCAGGCTGTGGCCGTCGGCACAGCTCTTTGAAAAAAATTGTTTGGTCTGTGCCGACGGCTAGGCCTCCAGATTTTTTCTTTTACCTCATTAATTTTTGAAAAATCATAACTAAATCATTCTAATTCAGAAAAATACAAATAATATATCAAAATTTGCAGAAAAATAAGATCTATATATCTACACTAAAATATTACATATTTGTAAACAAAAATTAAGTGAAACATAAAACATTGTATATAGTTTAAAACGGGCATTAGAACTTCAAAGACGATCCAAACAATACGAAACCTTCGCGTGGTGTCATATTATGTGACATAGTTAGAAGGAAAAATATCAAACTTGGTATATTGATTATATCTCAAAAAAACTTCACAAAATGACCTATCTCGTTCGAGGTTTCTTGGCTTTCGGGTCGAATGAACAATGTTATGGCTAGAATAAAGGCATAGTTTGTGATAATGTGTCCATATTGTGCATACATGTGTATCATGGGATAACGAACAATGTTTCAGGAGAGAGTTTTCCTTTTTGTCACACCAAAGATCTGTTTTCCATTTTCCGAGTGCAAAAAACGGACGGTTTTGTGAAGCAACCACCAACTGGCTAATTCAAAATGCTACCATCACATTTTTGAAAAATACTATACCACCTTACATGGATAATGTCATAACAGAGTGATCTCAAACCTTTTCGTCTATCCCTGGTGAAAAAGATAAATTCCTACCAAATCGGTAGGAAGTGGGTCAGATATGAACTACAGGTACATAATCGGATGCTCATGATTTTTTACAAAAATCATTTTTAGGTTCACAATATGTTGTTTCATTAGAGATCCACCTCAAGTTTAGCGAGTCTCAGCCCCGAGCTAAGAATCTACATGTCCACCCTTCGATAAAGTTTAACGATAGTTTAAAACGGGCATTAGAAATTCAAAAACGATCCAAACAATACGAAACCTTCGCGTGGTGTCATATTATGTGATATAGTTAGAAGGAAAAATATCAAACTTGGTATATCGATTATGTCTCAAAAAACCTTCATAAAATGACCTATCTCGTTCGAGGTTTCTTGGCTTTTGAGTCAAATGACCAATGTTATGGCTAGAATGAAGGCATAGTTTATGATAATGTGTCCATATTGTGCATATATGTGTATCATGGGATGGCGAACGATATTTCAGGAGGAAGTTTTCCTTTTCGTCGCACCAAAAAGCCGTTTTTTATTTTCCGAGTGTAAAAAACGGACGGTTTTGTGAAGAAACCACCAAATGACTAATTCAAAATGCTACCATCATATTTTTGAAAAATACTATACCACCTTATATGGATAATATTATAACAGGGGAATCTCAAACCTTTCCGTCTATCCCTGGTGAAAAAGACAAATTCCTGCCGAATCGGTAGGAAGTGGGTCAGATATGAACTACAGGTACATGATCGGATGCTCATATATTTTTTACAAAAATCATTTTTAGGTTCACAATATTTTGTTTCATCAGAGATCGACTTTAAGTTTAGCAAGTCTCAGCCCTGAGCTAAGAATCTTCATTCCCGCCCTTCAACAAAATTTAACGGTAGTTTAAAACGGGCATTAGAAATTCAAAAACGATCCAAACAATGCGAACTTTGCGTGGTGTCATATTATGTGATATAGTTAGAAGGAAAAATATCAAACTTTGTATATTGATTATGTCTCAAAAAATCCTTCACAAAATGACCTATCTCGTTCGAGGTTGGCTTTCGGGTCAAATGACCAATGTTATGGCTAGAATGAAGGCATAGTTTGTAATAATATGTACATATTATGCATATATGTGTATCATGGGATGGAGAACAATGTTTTAGGAGGAAGTTTTCCTTTTCGTCGCACCAAAAAGCCGTTTTGCATTTTCCGAGTGTAAAAAACGGACGGTTTTGTGAAGAAACCACCAAATGGCTAATTCAAAATGCTACCATCATATTTTTTAAAAATACTAGACCACCTTACATGAATAATGTTATAACAGGGGGATCTCAAACCTTTCCGTCTATCCCTGGTGAAAAAGACAAATTCCTACCGAATCGGTAGAAGTGAGTTAGATATGAACTACAGGTACATGATCGGATGCTCATGATTTTTTACAAAAATCATTTTTAGGTTCACAATATGTTGTTTCATCAGAGATTCACTTCAAGTTTAGCGACTCTCAGCCCCGAGCTAAGAATATTTATGCGTGCCGTTTTAAACGGGTAAATAAAATTATGATAAGAATCATGGCATAGTTTGTGATAAGTTGATATTGATATCATATTTGGATTCCTCACATTTTTCTAATCAATTTAGACATATTATTTGTCGAATTCCGATTTATAGATTTAAAGATATTATTTATTCCATATTAAATAAAAATACAAAAAAATAAAATCATTATATTTTTATTTGAATTCAATAATATTTTTACTTATTCATTGTTGTTTACTTAAATAATTGCTTGTAATTTCAAAAAATACAACCATGCGACATGATGATATAAGAGTTAATAGGATTGATATCATAGTATTGACAACAATGTGTAAATTGCTATGCGGAAAGAGTTTTTGAAGGAACGAGAAAGTTAAGCGTGCTGAAGCTGGAGTAGTATTAGGATGGGTGACCGACCGAGAAGTTTGACTAAGACTGCAATTTAATCAATTATTAAGTATAAATAGTGTTAAAAATGATTAAAGTGAAGATTAACGAGTCAAACAATTCAAAGATAAAAAAAAATTGAATTTTCTTTAAGAAAAATTAAAAAAAAATTAGGCTGTGCCGACGGCCTGGCCGTCGGCATAGCTCCGTTCCTGTGCCAACGGCCAGGCTATCAGCATAGCTCCAGGCTGGGCCGTTTCCTAACGGCCGTCGCCTGACATCGTGGGGCCCGCTGCGATTGCTATGCCGAGGGGATGTGCCTGTGTCGACGGCTAAGGTGATGTGCCGTCAAGGAGCTACGCCGACGGCCACCGTCGGCACAGCCTGTGCTGACGGCAATTTGGCGCTGTGCCGATGGCATCCGGCCGTCGGCACCTCATTTCTTTCCTGTAGTGAGATTGTATTCATTGATCCAACGATATTATTTTCAACAGGCATGTTACGCCGATGATCGGCAATATTCCATGTTCGTCTTCCTCCCTGACGAGAGTGGCGGGCTAGCCACCATGGTCGACTTGATCACATCGGCACCTGGCTACCTCTACGGCGCATTGCCCCAGACGAAGCCTGGGATGGTGAATCTTAAGCTGCCCAAGTTCGAGATAACCTTCAGCTGGGACGTCGACAGCGACCTCCGTCGGCTTGGGCTCTCGCTGCCGTTCTCGCGGGAGATTGGCGATCTGCGTGGCATATCTGAGAAGGACGATGTTAGCAGGAGGCCGACATTCCTAAGCAAGGTTGCGCACATGGCCATCGTCAAGGTGAACGAAGAAGGGACCGAGGCGGCCGCGGTCTCAGGGGTCGTGTGCGGTGGCGGCGTCCCGTCGGACATTGTTGAGTTCCAAGGCTGACCATCCATTCACTTTCCTCATCATGGAGGAGAGGTCAAGAGTGATCGTGTTCGCTGGGCACGTCCTTGACCCTACCAAGTGATCGATCGGCAGCAACATCATTTTTCAGTATAATGAAAGCTACCGGAGGCTATTGAACTGCATTGCATAGGTCTTCACGTGGTTTCTAAATAATAAAGTATTACTAACTAAGGATAACCTAGCCAAGAGGAACTGGAATGTGTGTAAAAAGTGTTGCTTTTGTGACGAAGGCGAAACAATTGAACATTTATTTATTACATATCATTTTGCTGAAATCATATGGCGTATGATTTTCTGTACCTATAATTTACCACCTCCTACCAATATCACTACTATGTTTGGTAATTGGCTAAATGGAGTGGATAAGGAAAATAAATATAGGATTCGAATAGGCATTTCGGCCATTTGTTGGTCAATTTAGAAATGTCGTAACAATTTTATTTTTAACAATATGAAAGTTCCATCTTTTTTGCAGGTTATCCATATGGTGGCGCACTGGATTCAACTCTGGTCTTTCCTTCTTCCAGACCATCAGAGGCAACCCATGGTTTCTGGGTGCACCCGTCTTGTGACGGTTTCTTCGGATTTTTTTAGCTAGGCTTCGTGGCATCATTCTAGTAGATTGATAGATGTCTAACTGGACTCTGTTCTCTCTTGTGAGATCTCTTGTTTCGTTTTAGATGGTTGGTGTTTGTATCAACCTTATCTGACGGATGTTTTCCTTTTATACTTTGTACTCGATACTGGTGCTTTGATTTTAATAAATGGTTGTGTGCATCCTCTGGATGCAGAGGCCGGGGGCTTCCCCCATTTCGAAAAAAGTGGTTGCTTCTTCCGTTGTACTAGTAGTGCGCTGTTCTACTTTCTAGTAGGACCGCTGGGCTTGTACCATTCAATTTCCAATGGTTTTTGGTACTACTAATAATGGAATTTCGTTTAAGTGATTGTTTTAGGGTTTGTTTGTGCTCGTGCTTGTGTTTTTGGATCCCAAATCACAAACTCAAACAAACACCTGAAAGTAGTATAGGGATGCCCAGAACAGCGGTTTGCGAAATGCACCGAGAACTGTGGGAGCCTGGAAGCAAGGCTAGAGGTGCTTCTCACTAGTAGGAAAAGTCTTATAGGAGTTATTTTCCTAGTGATTCTCAAAAATAAATATACCCATCACTGGCAGGCTAAATAGTAATGACATTCAAATAACCATGAACGCCACCACTAAAACTGAGTGGTGACACTCCCGGCCAGTAAATGGGTCCACCAGATGCAACTGGGTCAAACATAGTGGTCAGGGGCGGAGCCAAGGGGGCGAGCAGGGGCTAGACCCCCCTAATCGATCGCCCCCCTCAAGGTCTACCTTTTTTAGGGGCTCAAGGTCTACCTACATGTGCTAGTATGCCATGTGCGGTAAAAGCTAGATATAAACATGTGATTAATTAGCCCACATTTAGTTTATTCAGATGTAGTCCAATGAACAAAGCCTACTAGCCCATGTGTCTAATGAGTGGCCTTGTTTTTCAAGACCAGAACTTTAGAAGTTGCTCGATCTACATTTGACCATACCGTTTCTGTTGATGGGAATTAGTAGATCGATTTATGACCGATGAATTGTGCATTGCGCTGCTATCTGCAAGGGCACTATGTGCCACCGGCCGCTGCTCGCTGCCTCAATACACCACAACGCAAGAATAGAGAAGTACACGGTCTGCGCAAACCGCTCCGGCGCAAACCACTACCGGTGTGCAATCTGCGATTCTATATGTCTATACCTAAAGTACAGTGTGAATGAATATTACAATATTTTGCGAAGATAAATATTAAAATTCAATTCATGCATACTACTAGCTAGTTTCGTTTTGGTTAGATTGAATAGGAATATATATCAATTTGGACACTACGATAGAGTTGAAAGACAAATGCAAGAGAAGAATAGAAAGTAAATTTCATTTCTTGCAAAAATTGTGCTTTAGAAAATGAAGAGAAAGACAGATAATAGACTAAGCACTAACGATTTGTCACACCGTCGTTCTCTATTGATGCTATACGTATTTATCACCACATCGAAAAAAATATTATCTATATGGTTCTATGGTTGTCGTCCTCGTCGCCCCCCATGGTCAAATCCTAGCTCCGCCCCTGGTAGTGGTGGCGTCCATGGTCAAATCCTAGCTCCGCCCCTGGTAGTGGTGGCGTTCAGGAATGGTAAATGCCACAAGCCGTGATTATACTGACGACGTTTGTTTCTCATCAATGCCACTACTATTTTTTACCAAGACGTCTGACCCTAGCCTCTTCCACTTCACACAGTCAAGTCCAAGCCCCCGTCTGTCGCTCTTTCGCTTTCGCTGACCATTCCGTGTGTCCACGACTCGATTTGCGCCATGCACCATCTGCGTCTGCTCCCCTTCCCTCCCTCCACTTAAATTATCCTCCACCCTCTACCCCCTCCACTCACTGTCTGTCGTATGCTTTCACACTGCCATGTCTCTGTTTTCCATCGCCACCATGTCTCCGTCCGCGTCGTGACGCTAATGCTGCCATCTCCATTCGCACCACCCACCATTGTCCTTCCCACCTCGACTCTGCACCCTCCATCCGCTACGCCATCGGTGAGTCTCCGATCCCGTAAGATTTTTTGGAATAATATACACATGTGTAGTTGATATATATGTTGATTCATATGTGTAAATTCATATAATAGAGATGATATGTATAGCTGATTATAGTTAGTTTTAGATTGATTATTCTTGTAGAGATAAAATGACTATATGTAGAGTTGATATGGTGTTAGATAAACTATATTTTCTTGTGAAGTATATGGTGTTAGATAAAATGGCTATATTTTCTTGTAGAAGACATGACATATTGTGTTAAGTTTGTTTCACTGACTGTAGTGATGGAAGTGTTTCAGACTCACTACTCAGTGTCCATCTCATAATAGAGGGTCACTTTGAACATTTTTTGGTATGTATAATATTGTGACATGTAAATTTAGTTAATTTTTATTTTATGCTATTATCATTTATTTAACTTGTACATTTCATGTGCTGCAATGTATGAAGGAATTTAATGGAATGATAGGATATATCGTGGAATTTCAGGCTCTTGGGTGAACATATTGTTGACGTGTGCAAAGAGGGAGAAATGACTTGCCTTGCAGGTTCAACATGGAGAAGGTTCATTATCCAAAATCAAATCCCCGCAGGCGTGTACCTATATTTTGCAATGGGAGTTCCTGGACCGAGAATCAATGTCATCTATTTCAACAAGGGCGAGGAGGAAGGTGGCGGCGACGAGGAGCAAGACCCATTGGATTCTCCAATTATCTCTCAAAGATGTGAGCTTACCCATAGTGAGGAGAAGTATATCATTGACAAAACTTTACTCCAACGAATTCCTTCATCGTGCTAATGTTTGTCACTCGCTTAACAATTACGCATATTGAGCTACACAATATGATATGTTTTCACTTACCATTATTTTTTTATTTCCTATTGTATTTGTAATGTGTGATGGTGCTCAATTTAACATTAAGATATCTAACTTTTACATCTTAGAAACTACCATCGAAGATGGTTTCTTCTCTTTATATTCCTCCAGAAGGGTTGGTTGGAGTATGTGTTGGAGCAAGAGGTGACGTTAGCGTCGTTTTGTACAAGACAGTGACATATGATCGCATCGTCTTCAACAAGTAGGGGTGGAAGAACTTCCTTCAACCTTAATATCTGCATGTTGGGCAAACCATTCTCCTCACCGGCGGGATCACCTCATGGCATGACTTTTAGATGATGTTCTTCATTAACATCATCATTCCTAATAAGCAACTGCTATCAGATTCGGAGTCGTAATCCGCGTGATAGTTTATCTGTATATGTGTAGTGATGCAACTTATTAGTGTGATTCTTGTTTTAAGCTGTTTGTTAATAACATGTGGTCAAACAACTCATTTATTTCATGATATTTTTGATATTATTGCTATTGTATTATGTAAATTCAGCTATTTTTTAATTCTCTGATTTTTGTTAGTGGTGTTTAACCAATATAAACGCCATGACTGTTTTAGCTACTGGCGACATTCACACCACACACCACTAGCATGGGAGTTACTAATGGCGTCCATAGCACGCGCCACTAGTATCAGTTACCAGTGGCGTGAGCTTGGTGGCGTGCGGATTGAATGCCACCAATCCACTTTTCCAAACGCCACCCATAAGGCTTTTCCTACTAGTGAATACTTATTAGTATTTATGAAATTCTTGCCATCCTCGTATAAACCCTAGCTAGCCCATGCAATTAGGTAGCCATCGGTGCTCCCAACCCAGTTCCCACCTCCTCCCTGCCCGTAGCCATGTCAGACTAGGGTTAGGGTTTCACTACCACCCCGACACCGGTGTACCCTGCCACCATTCCCTGCTACCATTCTAGATTTTGTCATTTTTGTGTAGCCCATAATACAAAAAATTCATTAAGATTTTTCACGCTTGCAGGATACATTTTAGACTACGTGCCTACTTATTTTTAATTATTTTTTTGTTGGAAATATGCCTGAGAGGATATCAATAGTTGATGTTTTCCCTAATATATTCATGAGGTTTAAGTTGCCCTTGATAAAGTATCATTAATATGTATCATTGGATACATGATTCAGTTGTGGAACTACATGTTATGTGATCTGTTCTAAATTTTTCTTGGTCATAAGTTGGAGTCAACCTAGACTAATGTGTAAGTGAGCTGATGACTCGGTTCCACTAGTCATGTGAATGTTGATGCTAATCCAATTTACACCAACTTGGCTAAAGCGTTTAGCGAGTCGGACTGATGCTTAGTTGAGATGTAACGAGCATGTGGTCATTGGCAGTCTCAAGCAATGAAATCTTTAGACTTGAGGTGATCACATGATTCGAGTGCGGATCAGGCGATTTATGTTCTGTCAAATAGTGTTCATAACCGGGAAGTTATAAAGGAAGAGTCTGGGATGGCTATGAATCAAGCTCCATGACGTGGATAACCAAGATGAGATTTGCCTCTAGGTAATGGAGAGATATTTGTTGAACCCTCTCGTGTTATATGCTTCAAAAGCATGGTCATACACGATACAGTTAAATCTTAACCGAGGAGTCTAACTAAGTGTTAGTCCAGTAAATTGTATATCACAGAAAGAGAAGAGAGTTGCGTTATTAAAGGGATGATGAGCATTCGTCTATAGATTGATAAGGTATATCATGAGACAACGGGACTTGAACGAAAGTCATATTAAGAAGGTTCGTCTTATGACTTTGCGAAGTTACCATGTTCTGCTAAGAGCCAAACTTTAACTATCTTCAAGTGACTGTGAACCTACAGAGTCACACACTTAAGAGAAAGGGGTTCATATGGATCAAATCGGTATGGACTTTGGGATATACCTTAGATGTGCGTCAAGCGTTAAGCCCACCTAGCTAGGAGGCATATATAAGTAGAACGGAAAGCAATGGTTCTGTAACCTGGCCTTCACTCCACTCCCAGATCAGGCAAAAGGGATCTAGCAGTTCTGTGCTTGGTGCCCCTCTCACACGTGTGGATACCGCTAGAGGCATTGCATGTGTAATGCTAAAGACAAACGAATTCGTGAAGGATTCTTTGCTACGGTTTGTGCAATCAAACTGCACTGCCTCGACCCGCTTCATCAAGTTCTGCATCTCCGTGTCTAGTAGTAAATCCGTGGCCTAATCCCTAAGCATAGATCTTGGTGTCTGCGGTAGAAAAACTTTCATTGTGCACTGGTTGCACCCCGTGTGGCCCTTTATGTTTGAAACTTGTAAATATGATTCTTGAACTTCTAAAAATAAATGAGTCATTGGAGCTCTATTTTTTTACTTTCTCTGCTTTCGCCTCATAAAGTTAAAAATACCAAAATAATAAATAAAGAACTTACACTAACCATGGAGAGACTAACTACTAGAACCCCAAAATTATAAATGATGATATCGCTCATCCCAAGAGGGGCAAAAAAATGAAGAGTTTGTTTAAACACCTCAATGTTACATGAATTGCACGGATAATATAACTTACTGCATTAAACAAGGATATAAATATTTCCAATATCAATGTCGGTATAAAAGGGATCCTAGCATTGCTTCTTACCAAGAGAATGAGTATTTATCGAAGCCTATGAGATAGATTCCTTTACCGATGAAAAACTAGAAACCTATATGACTCATGAACTTAGAAAGATCAAGTGAATTTTTTCTTAATTTTCCATAGAATATTTTAGTAATAATTCTTATGCTATTGATTATAATAAGAGGACCCACCTTATGATTTTCTGCACCGTATAAATACAACCGGGGAAGGAGGAGATGAAAACATGAGACTATAATAGGAAACTGATTAGAAAGAAAATGAACAACCAAAAAAACAAGAGAAGAAAGAGTGGGACCCTCCACCCTCACTGTCCAAATATGATACTTCCACCGATTCATAATAAGTGTTGTTGATCAAAGACACTCATTATGGATCTGAGGGACTAATAATTAGCAAACTAAAAAGTTCAGTATTGTGTATGAACTACCTTGCTATTATGACGAATCTTTAGACATGCCTACTAGTGTCTATAACCGCGTATGTAAGAAAATTGCAAAAGAAATCAAAAAGGGGTTGAGACCCACGGCCTCTCCATCGAAAATATGCATACGGTTTTTTATTCATCAACACCTACAAACCCAGCAATGGGGAAAAACATGCCATCGGGGCCTAATGCCCTAAAAACACAGAAAAAGAAACACCACCGACTAGGTACCAGGGGCATAACTGAGACATCTTATGGCGAACTGGGAGCACACATCTGGTCCAGACACCCTCAACGTGTACTTCATGCACATGCTCCGGAAGTTGACACTGCGGCCAAACCGCGGAGCAATATTTGGAGCATAGATCTCCATGGTCCTTGCCACGCATGCCCTTATCGCTGCCATGGTGCCACATAGCTCTCCCGGTCTGTACGGGTCCATCATATCAAGTCTATCACCGAGACCTGACGCTCCACGCTGCCGAGACCTGCCATCATCGACATGGTAGAAGCAACACCGTTCCACCTCCTGCCTCCTCCATCGAGCACCTACTCCAAAAGTAATGCCCTAGGAGGAAGAGCGACACCGATAGCACCACCATCATCCAATATGGGAGACCCATATTAAAGGTTTCCCCCAGAGCAGCCTGAGAGAGTAGGCGATGGCTTCCTTCAACAAGGTAACAACGCATAGACGTCGCCATCACCCACTATGAATAGAGTCGGAGCTCGGTGTTTACTGGCAACCGTGCCTCACCAACTCACATCTGAGACTAGATGTGGGATCTTGAGATCCACCACAACTAGCCACCAATCGATTGACCACCTTCGGCAAGGAGGTCAGTGCCCTGATGTCCTCGTGTTACGTGACGAGCCGCACACCTAGGAATGCCTCAGTGTGTCGCTGTCGGAGCCGTCAAACAATAGGAGCAGCATCGCCAATTGCAGCCCACCCAGCTGGGCCTAGATCGTGTCCACCACCACCCACCAGCTGCGCCGCCTACGTCCACAAACCTGCCGCCACACCCTGGCCGTTGCCACCCACAACACCACCTCTAGGGGTGTCAGAGCGGGCGGCACCACCCCCATATTGGGGGTCGAGAAGATCCGACACCGGGCGGGATTTTCCTGGCGATGTCCCCACTGGCGCCGATAGGAGGAGGGGGAGACGCATGCGGCCGGGAAGGGGGTAGAGGAGCCGATGCGGCCGGACACGGCCACAAAGAACCGGGGGAGGGGTGTGGGGGGGGGGGGGGATGCAATTGCATTCAAAATTTATCAAATATACGTACTGTGCAAATTTTCTCAAATATTACTTGCCTACAAGTATCTTAAAATTTACCTCTTTGACCATTGATGAACTTATATGCCAGCACATGTAAATTCAACTTCCATATTTCCTACATCCATAAATTTATAGAAATTCCTACAATTCTATTATAAAAAATTGGTGGCTGCCGCAATGGCCGCCTCACAATCTAATTAATTGATCCAGTGCCGCATGTTGTAAAAAAACATTTGAAAAAACGAATCTCTAGCCGTAGCAGTCTTGATACATTCGATTCATAAAGCTAAAACGTTTTATATTTCTGAACGGAGGGAGTACTTACTACTATTACCTTCAGACGTGTATTCAGTTGGTCTATGATAACGATGGAGGTCCTGAAATCCGTATTCGGATGTGCTTTATGCCCGATGAGCAGCATAACCCTGGGAGTCGATCAGATCATTACATGGGAAAACCGAATACTTATATCCGGTTTGGTACTACCAGTTGTTTAATCATAGTAGACCAGATCAAAGCAAGTTGCAGTTTGGTACATACGGGTGCATCCGCTAATGACAATGATTTGGTCTTTCTTTCCCACGTGTGTCACCTAACAACACCGTTTAATTTATTTGAACTGCCGTTTGCACCCACGGTTTGGTCCTGGCTGCTAAGGTTCTGGTGGCTGCTATGGTCCTAACTGCTATATATACATACCATACACACAGACGACATAACACACTCTTCTCGCACCTAGACATGGATTTGAGAACAGGATTCTGCTGTGCTCTGCTACTGGCCACACTGCTGCCTCTTTCAGCTAATGCGTCGAGCAAAGTAAGATGCTTTCCTCTTTGTTCAGAAGACTTGGCTTGCATTGTTTCTGCATTAACCCGGCTTGTTCTGATATTGTTTCTTGGCGACTTTCTGCATCAAAATCTCAGCTCTACATAGTGTATATGGGGCACAAGAAACATGATGATCCATCCGTGGTCACCGCGTCGCACCATGACGTACTGACCTCTGTTCTTGGAAGGTATGAGCTTGTAATATTTTATGTTACATATTATTACCATGAAGCAGAAACCAGATGGGTAACATTCTTGTTTTATCTACAACAGCAAGGATGAAGCCATGAAGTCGATAGTTTACAGTTACAAACATGGATTTTCTGGGTTCGCGGCAATGCTCACCGATTCTCAAGCTGAGACACTCGCGAGTAAGCAATTGTCAATCTTGAAATATCATCTTTATATCTTACTTGCATGCTTGATATAAACTAATCAACACATTTCCGAATGTAGACTTCCCTGAGGTTGTCACCGTGGAGCCTAATATTTTTCATGAACCGCACACAACTCGGAGTTGGGACTTCCTTGGACTTGACTATTATCAACCACCACAGCAACCGGGTCTCCTCCAAAAAGCCAAGTACGGAGAAGATCTAATCATTGGTGTCGTAGATACAGGTTTGCAATCCCATCTCCAGCTTATAAATCCAAAATATGAGAAAACCTGAAGATTGGGCACCCGTTGACCCCATGCACATGCATATGATTCTGTTACAAGGCATATGGCCTGAATCACGAAGCTTTGACGACAACGGCTTTGGTCCTGTTCCGGCTCGGTGGAAAGGGAAATGCCAAACCGGCCAAGAGTTCAACACCACGAGTTGTAATAGAAAGAACATCGACGCATGGTCGTACGGCCGTGGAATTAGCGCTGAGGCGCTCAAGAACGACTATAACTCGCCTAGAGACATCGACGGCCACGGCACCCACGCCGCATCGACGATCGCCGGTGTTGAGGTACAAGGCGTGAGCTTCCGGGGTCTAGGCACCGGTGTGGCACGTGGTGGGGCGCCACGTGCGCGGCTTGGTGTCTACAAGGCGTGTTGGAAAGGCGCATGTTGCCCTGATGCGGCAATCCTCGCGGCCATCGATGATGCCATACACGACAGCGTGGACGTCCTGTCGCTCTCGCTAGGAGGGGCCCGTCGCGAAATCACCGGGACGATGCATGCTGTGCAGAGAGGGATCTCTGTCGTGTTGATTGTAGAAGGATGGAGAGGGAGAGAGATTAGCGGAATATGATGGATGTATTATTGAGCCTCATGGGCGAGTATATATAGACGTACAGGAGATCATCTTGGAGTACAAGACAAGTTAGGCTAGAGTTCTAACTATTCTACACTACCTCAATTACCGCGTACACATATATTCTAACATCCCCCCGCAGTCATAGCGGGGGCGTCGTGAACAACTGGAACGTCGCGGACGGTCAGAATAGAGAGAAACCGAAGTAGCAACCAATGGGCTGACATCCCCCCGCAGTCCGAGCGGGAGTGTAGTGGACGGTGTCACGGCGCGAAGCTTGGACTGTAGAGGATGCTGGTGAAGCTCAAGCGAGGTGGAAGCCCTTGTGTCGATGTTGAGGGAGCCGAGAGCGTTGGGCGGTGTCGTGGTCAGGGTAGCTGTGCGAGGGGTTGTCGTGGTCGATGTCGTGGCCGGTGTCGAGAAAGCCGCACATAAAGCCGCATGCGCATAGTCACTAGTAGAAAGAGGGCCTTTGGTCCAGCGCCCAAATTCCATTAGTCCCGGTTCGTTTCCGTAATCGGGACCAATGCAAGGCACTGGTCCCGATTCATGCCGCCAGGGCATTGGTCCCGGTTCATCTGTAAGCATTGGTCCCGGTTTGTGGCACGAACCGGGACCAATGACCCCGCGACGCACACGTGGCTCTCTGTGAGGCATTGGTCCCGGTTCATGTCAAGAACCGGGACCAAAAACCCCGTGACGGTCAGCAGTCCAGGATTTAATGTAATTTTTTTTGCGGGTAAGGAATTAATGTAAATTAATTCGGCACAGAAATTAATTCGAGGTAGAAATTGAATTGATCACTATTTTTGAACAAATCTTTCACGAATTAATCGAGACAAAGGTCTAAATTGAGACATTTTATTATTCGACCACAAATTTTTCCATACAAATAAAGATGCGACTTTATAAATTTCTAGTCGACAACACTTCCGCTGCCGTTGTCCTCCGAGCCGTTCTCCTCCGTGCCACCGGCTTCCTCGTCATCGTCGGACGAAATCTCCACGATTTCGGCGTTGTTCGGGAGACAGAGCTCGTCTGCGCGCATAGCGGCGTCGATGGCGGTGTAGATGGTCCGTCCAGGGACGGACCAGAACAACTTCCGCCCTTCTTGGTTGCGGCGATCCAGGTGCACCAGGCGCCCGTCCACGAAACGGTTGTCAAGCTTGGCCTTCCGCTCCTTCTTGAACAGCCGGGGCCAATACTCGCTGCCCGCCGCGTACCGGGGCAACGCCCTAATGCACACGGGTAGTTGGCGGCGATGCTCCGCGATGACGTACTCCATCTCGTATCCACGGGGGTTGAGGAGCGGAGCCACCGGCACACCCCCCTTGCTGATGCGAAATCCGGCGGGAAGGGTCGCGCGCGGCGGCGCGAGGATGCCATAGATCGCAAACTGCGCCGCCTCGTAGTGGTTGAGCGTGGGCACCTCCATGACGGCGCGGTGGAGATTGGAGAGGGAGGGGAGGCGAAACGATGGCGTGGTGGAGAGGCAAAGTGGTGGGGTGGAGAGGGACTGCAGAGAGGCAAAGGAGATGGCGAAAGCGAGCGCTGTGGCCTCATATTTATGCACGGGGACGACGAAGCTACGGAGGCATTGGTCCCGGTTATTGCCACGACCTGGGACCAAAGCCCCTCCCGCGCGACACGTGGCGGCCTAGCAGCGCGCCCCCCACCGAAGTCATTAGTCCCGGGTCGTGCCATCAACCGGGACCAATGACCTGGGTGGGGTGCGAGTTGCTGGGCCGCCACGTGTCGCGCGGGAGGGGCTTTGGTCCCGGGTCGTGGCAATAACCGGGACAAAAAAACCATCCCCTGGCTATATATAAGCCCAACTCTTTGCCCACCAAATTTTGCTAGATTGTGTGTGAGGAGTGGGTGCTAGCTTTTTTTTCTTTGATTGCACACAAGGTGTTCGACGAAATGTCCGAGCCACACTTTAGTTCGCACAACATGGTATCCTCGGCTGAGGTTAGCAACCTTATCTTCTTTATCTATAACTGATACAAAAATATTGCATCTGTCCATGTAGGGTGGTCATTTTACTATTCACGATGTTATTGTAATGGTTAATTATTATGACGCAGATCGATGCACGGATGCGATGGATGTATGGCGACCGACGCCATTCCGATTTTATTGCAGGCCTCCATAAATTTATCGATTTGGCTAAGCAAACAAAGTGGATAATTTTATGCCTTGTCCCTGCGTCGACTGTCGGAACGTGGCGGAGCACTCTGCCCCGAGAATCCTTCAAAGCCATCTGCTTCGGAGAGGTTTCATGCCTGGATATTATTGTTGGGCCATGCACAGAGAAAGAGGAGTTAGGCTGGAAGAAAATGAAGAAGAGGAGGATGATGACAGCTATCCTATGTCCCCTGAAGAATACAGTGATACTGCAATGGAAGACAATGAAGAAGAGGGAGGCGGCAATGAAGAAGAACAACGGGCATCAGATGAGCCCGCTGATGGTCTTGGTCGGGTCATTTCTGATGCAAAGCAACAATGTGATACAGAAAAGGAGAAGCTTAAGTTGGAGGCCATGCAAAAGGATCACAAAAAGTTGTTGTACCCAAATTGCGAAGATGGCAGCACAAAGCTCGGTACCACACTTGAACTGCTGAAATGGAAGGCAGAGACTGGCTTATCTGACAAGGGATTTGAGAAGTTACTGAAAATAATGAAGCCGAAACTTCCAAAGGATAACGAGCTGCCCGAGACAACGTACGAAGCAAAGAAGACTATCTGGACTCTAGGATTAGATGTGGAGAAGATACATGCATGCATTAATGACTGCATCCTGTACCGCGGTGAGAAGTACGAGAATATGGATACATGCCCGGTATGCAATGCATGTCGATACAAGATCAGAAAAGATGACCCTGGTGATGTTGAGGGCGATGACGAGCCCTCCAGGAAGAGGGTTCCTGCTAAGGTTATGTGGTATGCTCCTATAATACCACGGTTGAAACGTCTGTTCAGAAATAAAGAGCATGCTAGGTTGTTGCGATAGCACAAAGAAGAGCGTAAGAAAGACGGGAAACTGAGACACCCTTCCGATGGGTCGCAGTGGAGAAACATCGAGAGAAAGTACTCGAACTTTGCAGGTGACGCGAGGAACTTATGGTTAGGTCTAAGTACAGACGGCATGAATCCTTTTGGTGAGCAGAGCTGTAGCCACAACACATGTCCAATGACTCTATGTATCTACAACCTTCCTCCTTGGTTGTGCATGAAGCGGAAGTTTATTATGATGTCAGTGCTCATCCAAGGACCGAAGCAACCCGGCAACGATATTGATGTGTACCTAAGGCCATTAGTCGATGAACTTTTGCAGTTGTGGGCAGAACCAGGTGTAAAGGTGTGGGATGAGCACAAACAGGAGCCATTTGACCTACGAACGTTGTTGTTTGTAACCATCAATGATTGGCCTGCTCTTAGTAACATTTCAGGACAGTTAAACAAGGGATACAATGCATGCACGCACTGTTTAGATAATACTAAAGGTACATATTTGGATAAATGTAAGAAGGTTGTGTACCTGGGGTGTCGTAAATTTCTTCCGACCAATCATCAAGTAAGAAAGAAAGGCAAGAATTTCAACGGTGAGGCAGATTACCGGAAGAAGCCTAAGCTCCCTAAAGGTGCTGATGTATTTGGTATGGTGAAGGACCTAGAAGTAATCTTTGGAAAGGGTCCTGACGGTCAATCTGTTCCGAAAGACCCCATTACCGGACACATGGCCATGTGGAAAAAGAAATCTATATTTTGGGAGCTTGAATATTGGAACGTAGAGGTCCGTTCTTCAATCGACGTGATGCATGTGATGAAGAATCTTTGCGTGAACCTGCTAGGCTTTCTGGGCGTGTATGGGAAGACAAAAGATACACCAGAAGCACGGGAGGACCAGCAATATATCAAAGACCCACACAACAAGCATACTGATAAAGGACGTAAATACTTAAGTAGCTAAGCTCTTACCAAAGCAGAGAAGGAAATCTTTTTTGATGTCCTTTACAGTATCAGGGTCCCGGCTGGCTTCTCGTCAAATATAAAGGGAATAATAAATATGGCAGAGAAAAAAAATTAGAACCTGAAGTCTCATGATTGCCACGTGATTATGACACAGTTGCTTCCGGTTGCATTGAGAGGGCTTATATCGGAAAATGTTCGATTAGCCATTGTGAAGCTATGTGCATTCCTCAATGCAATATCTCAGAAGGTAATCGATCGAGAAAGTCTAGAAAAGCTACAGAAGGATGTGGTCCAATGTCTTGTCAGTTTTGAGTTGGTGTTCCCCCCGTCCTTTTTCAATATTATGACGCATCTCTTAGTTCACCTAGTCGATGAGATTTACATTCTCGGTCCTGTATTTCTGCACAATATGTTCCCCTTTGAGAGGTTCATGGGAGTCTTAAAGAAATATGTTCGTAACCGTGCTAGGCCAGAAGGAAGCATCTCCAAGGGCTATGGAACAGAGGAGGTCATTGGGTTCTGTGTAGACTTTCTTCCTGACCTTAAGCCGATTGGTGTTCCTGAATCACGGTATGAGGGGAGACTGAGTGGAAAAGGCACGCTAGGAAAGAAAGCAATGATATTTGGGGACGAACATTCTTTGAATCAAGCACACTACATAGTTCGCCAAAGTTCTACCTTCGTGGCTCCGTATATCGAGGAACACATGAATGTTGTACGCTCCAAGTTCCCGGGGAAGGATGACTACTGGATTAAAAAAATCACATGGAGACTTTCGGCACTTGGTTGCAATTACATCTCATGAATGACACCACTATTGGAGATCAGCTCTACTTGTTGGCCGCGACACCATCTGCGACTGTATTGACTTTCCAAGGGTACGAGATAAATGGGAATACATTTTACACGATTGCCCAAGATAAAAAGAGCACCAACCAAAACAGTGGTGTCCGCTTTGATGCAACATGCGAGAATGGGAAAAAGGACACATACTATGGTTACATAGAGGAGATATGGGAACTTGAATATGGACCTACTTCTAAGGTCCCATTGTTTCGGTGTAGTTGGGTCAACATGAATGGAGACGGGGTAAAGGTAGACCAGCTGTACGGAATGACAACAGTGGATCTCAAGAATCTTGGTTATAGAGACGAACCATTCGTCCTAGCCAATGATGTGGCTCAGGTTTTTTATGTGAAGGACATGTCCTCTAGACCGCAAAAAAGAAAAAATAAGGAAACGAATACATCAGACGATGAGCCCTGGCGTCACATAGTTCTTTTAGGGAAAAGAAACATCGCGGGAGTTGAGGACAAGACAGACATGTCAGCAGATTATGATAAGTTTGATGAAATTCCGCCCTTCACCGTGAAAACTGACCCAAGCATCCCGTTAAGCAAAGAAGATGCTCCATGGTTACGGCCTAAGAAGCGATCGTAGGCAAGGGATGGACATGCGCAATGAAGGATTCATATCCTAAACCCTAAACCCTATGTAAATCTATGTAATGTATGGAAACTTTATGTGATGTATGGAAACTTTATGTGATGTATCGAAACTTTATGTAATGGAGTCTTTCACGGGCTTGCAGGGAAATTTTTCCGAGGCGGAGCTTCCGAAGATGCCGTAGGGCGTGTGCACCAACGACATCTTCGAGAAGCTCCGCCACAGGAGATTTCTCAACCCTTTCCCCAACACTGTTAGAGGAGATGGTGTCTTTCACGGGCTTGCAGGGAAATTTTTCCGAGGCGGAGCTTCAGAAGATGCCGTAGGGCGTGTGCACCAACGACATCTTCGAGAAGCTCCGTCACGGGAGATTTCTCAACCCTTTTGCCAACAATGTTAGAGGAGATGGAGTCTTTCACGGGCTTGCAGGGAAATTTTTCGAGGCGGAGCTTCCGAAGATGCCGTAGGGCGTGTGCACCAACGACATCTTTGAGAAGCTCCGCCACGGGAGATTTCCCAACCCTCCATCCATGGGGATGAAACTCTCTCTACCTATGTTGGCTTGTTGAGCTGCTTGCCATGGCGTATCGATGGTCCTTTTATAGGCACGGCGCCGCTTCTACTTTGTCTTGTTCCTCCGACAGGGCGTCGTGTGCTACATGCTTTATCTCATCCAATAGTGCGTCCACCCACACATCCTTATCCCGCCGACAGCTTTAGTCTCGGTTGCACCCACCAGCCAGGACTAAAGGTTACCCACGCGTCCTTATCCCGCCGACAGCTTTAGTCTCGGTTGCACCCACCGGCCGGGACTAAAGGCTACCCACGCGTCCTTATCCCACCGACATCTTTAGTCTCGGTTGCACCCACCAGCCGGGACTAAAGGTTACCCACGCATCCTTATCCCACCGATAGCTTTAGTCTCGGTTGCACCCACCAGCCGAGACTAAAGGTTACCCACGCGTCCTTATCCCACCGGCATCTTTAGTCTCGGTTGCACCCACCAGCCGGGACTAAAGGTTACCCACGCGTCCTTATCCCACCGGCATCTTTAGTCTCGGTTGCACGCACCAGCCAGGACTAAAGGTTACCCACGCGTCCTTATCCCACCGGCATCTTTAGTCTCGGTTGCACCCACCAGCCGGGACTAAAGGTTACGCAAGATGCACATGTGTGCACAATATGGGCACATTATCACAAACTATGCCCTGATTCTAGCCATAACATTGGTGGTTTGACCTAAATGCCATGAAACCTCGAACATGATAGGTCATTTTGTGAAGGATTTTTTATGATGTTTGCAATTTTTCAAGTTCAATATTTTTCCTTGCAACTGTGACACATAATATGACACCACGCGAAGGTTTCACATTGTTTGGATCATTTTTGAATTTCTTATGCCCGTTTCAAACTATATTCAAAACGGTGGGTATGAAGCTTCTTACTCCGGGGCTGAGCCTCGCTGAACTTGAAGTGGATCTCTGATGAAATAGCATGTTGTGAACCTATAAATGATTTTTTAAAAAATTCACAAGGATTATATCATGTACTTGTAGTTCAAATCTTGGCAACCTCCTACCGATTCGGCAGGAATTTGTCTTTTTCATGAGGGATGGACAGAAAGGTTCCACATACACCGGTTGGGAAATTGTCCATATAAGGTGGTATAGTATTTTTGAAAAATGGTTTGGTACCACTACCAAACTTTAATTTGGTGGTTGCTTCACAGAACACCCCGATTTCGGCACCTCAAAAATGGAAATTTGCTTTTTCGTGTGTCGAAAGGGAAAACTTCCTCCTGCAACATCGTAAGCCATCCCAAGATGCACATGTGTGCACAATATGGTCACATTATCATAAACTATGCCTTGATTCTAGCCATAACATTGGTGGTTTGACCTAAATGCCATGAAACCTCGAACATGATAGGTCATTTTGTGAAGGATTTTTTATGATGTTTGCAATTTCTCAAGTTCAATATTTTTCCTTGCAACTGTGACACATAATATGACACCACACGAATGTTTCACATTGTTTGGATCATTTTTGAATTTCTTATGCCCGTTTCAAACTATATTCAAAATGGCGGGCATGAAGCTTCTTAGCTCGGGGCTAAGCCTCGCTGAACTTGAAGTGGATCTCTGATGAAATAGCATGTTGTGAACCTATAAATGATTTTTTTAAAATTCACAAGGATTATATCATGTACTTGTAGTTCAAATCTTGGCAACCTCCTACTGATTTGGTAGGAATTTGTCTTTTTCATGAGGGATGGACAGAAAGGTTCCAGATACACCGGTTGGGAAATTGTCCATATAAGGTGGTATAGTATTTTTGAAAAATGGTTTTGTACCAATGCCAAACTTTAATTTTGTGGTTGCTTCACACAACACCCCGATTTTGGCACCTCAAAAATGGAAATTGGCTTTTTCGTGTGTCGAAAGGGAAAACTTCCTCCTGCAACATCGTAAGCCATTCCAAGATGCACATGTGTGCACAATATGGGCACATTATCACAAACTATGCCCTGATTCTAGCCATAACATTGGTGGTTTGACCTAAATGCCATGAAACCTCGAACATGATAGGTCATTTTGTGAAGGATTTTTTATGATGTTTGCAATTTTTCAAGTTCAATATTTTTCCTTGCAACTATGACACATAATATGACACCACGCGAAGGTTTCACATTGTTTGGATCATTTTTGAATTTCTTATGCCCGTTTCAAACTATATTTAAAACGGTGGGTATGAAGCTTCTTAGTCCGGGGCTGAGCCTCGCTGAACTTGAAGTGGATCTCTGATGAAATAGCATGTTGTGAACCTATAAATGATTTTTTTAAAAATTCACAAGGATTATATCATGTACTTGTAGTTCAAATCTTGGCAACCTCCTACCGATTCGGCAGGAATTTGTCTTTTTCATGAGGGATGGACAGAAAGGTTCCACATACACCGGTTGGGAAATTGTCCATATAAGGTGGTATAGTATTTTTGAAAAATGGTTTGGTACCACTACCAAACTTTAATTTGGTGGTTGCTTCACAGAACACCCCGATTTCGGCACCTCAAAAATGGAAATTTGCTTTTTCGTGTGTCGAAAGGAAAAACTTCCTCCTGCAACATCGTAAGCCATCCCAAGATGCAGATGTGTGCACAATATGGGCACATTATCACAAACTATGCCCTGATTCTAGCCATAACATTGGTGATTTGACCTAAATGCCATGAAACCTCCAACATGATAGGTCATTTTGTGAAGGATATTTTATGATGTTTGCAATTTTTCAAGTTCAATATTTTCCTTGCAACTGTGACACATAATACACCACGCGAAGGTTTCACATTGTTTGGATCATTTTTGAATTTCTTATGCCCGTTTCAAACTATATTTAAAACGGCGGGCATGAAGCTTCTTAGCCCGGGGCTGAGCCTCGCTGAACTTGAAGTGGATTCTGATGAAATAGCATGTTGTGAACCTATAAATGATTTTTTTAAAAATTCACAAGCATTATATCATGTACTTGTAGTTCAAATCTTGAAATGTTTTTTAAAATTCCAAATTATGCAATAAATATTTTGTTAATGCAATTTTATTTGTAAATAGTACAATTGTATAGTTCAAATAAAAATATTTGAAAACAGAAAATGGTTTTTGATTAGTTATTTAAACTGAAGCACTTTTCCTGTTAAAAGTTTTTTAAAATTCCAAATTATCCAATAAATATTTTGTTAATGCAATTTTAATTGTAAATAGTACAATTGTATAGTTCAAATAAAAATATTTGAAAACAAAAAAGGTTTTTGATTAGTTATTTAAATTGAAGCACTTTTCCTGTTAAAAGTTTTTTAAAATTCCAAATTATGCAATAAATATTTTGTTAATGCAATTTTAATTATAAATAGTACAATCGTATAGTTCAAATAAAAATATTTGAAAACAGAAAGTTGTTTTTGATTAGTTATTTAAATTGAAGCGCTTTTCTTGTTAAAAGTTTTTTAAAATTCCAAATAAATAATCATCTTAAATTGAAACATCTTATTAATTAAAGAAGAAACAAATTCGAAAATGGCGAGAAGACCAAAAGGTTTGCCAAAATCTGAAAAAACGGGTCAACGATCCCGGTTCGTCCCACGAACCGGGACCGATGATCCCTGGATGCGCGCGCTGTCATTAACACACCTTTGGTCCCGGTTGTTGGCACGAACCGGGACCGTTGATCCTTTGGTCCCGGGTGGTAGGACTAACCGGGTCCAACGGCCGTGCATGTGGCAGCACAACAACGCTCGTGCCCCAGTCCTTTGGTCCCGGTTGGTGGCACGAACCGGGACCGTTGGTCCTTTGGTCCCGGTTATTGGGATGACCCGGGAGCAGTGGTCTGTACAGTTAACAGTCCCGGCCTTCCTCCTCCCCAACTCCCCCAATTCACAGAGCACATCAACGCGCGGCTAAGGAAAATTTGCGGTGGAGCAAAATCACGCCGGCAGGCAGCCCAAATCCAGAGCGGTCGCTTCACGCCGTCGACGCCCACCGCCACCGCGCCACCACTGTCTGAGGAATCGACCGCGCACGCTGGAAATCGACGCCACGATCACCGTCTGCTCCGACTCCGGCCGTCGCGGTTTCCGCTGCTTCCGAGCTCCTCCGGCCTCGTCGACCCGTCCATCGTCTTCGTGGTGAGTCGATGGTCCTCCAGGACCTCTCCTTTCTCTCTCTCTCGCGCGCTCCACCACCGTTTGTCGCCGAGCGCCACTGTCTGCCGCCGTCGGCCGCCGTCGCAGACGACACTCCGATGGCCAATAAGGGGCGGCGCGACCACCGTTAGCTTCCTCGCGACGCGCTCGTTCGAACCCGACCTTCTGCGTGTTCCAGCAAGCACTCTAGTGCCGCTAACCACCGCCGCCCGACGTGCCCTCCGGCGAGCCCATGTGGCGCCAAGGTGGCGCTCATGTGGTGCCCTGACGTGGGCGTCGAGTAAGCTCTGCCAGCGTGGCAGCCCGACGTGGCCCTGGCCCCACTAGTCAGTCACTGTGGGTAGGCAATGCATCTGTGAGAAAAGGTTACCGTCCTTAGGTGACGTCAGCCTTTACCTATGCTGACGCAATAAAAGTTTAAATAATTTCAGAAAAGAGTTTAATCTTATAAATTCAATAACTAATTATTTCTAAGTCAGAAAAATATGTATAATATATCAAAATGTCCCGAAAAATGAGATCTACACAATAGACTCATAATCATGCATTGTTCAGCAACTTTAATTACAACTTTAATAAGAGAATGAAATCAACCCCTCGTAGGTGATTTCGGGGTCTCTCCTATACTAGGGTTTGGACCCTTCGGATCTCACTTAAATTGCCAAGCATGCCTTAGGGTTAAATCTCAACTATGTTTAACTTGCCATGTGTTGATTGTTTAACTTGCAGATACTATGGATCCAACACATCAGGAAAACATCCTCCAAGGGACGATCTGTGAAAATGAAGATATCGATGTCACGAGTGAGTTTCTGAACGATTCCGGTCAGGGAGATGAGTCTATCAACCGAGGAGACGGCTCTGGTGAGGTAGAAGCCGATGCCTGGGACATGGGAGAAGCCGATAAGGAAGAAGGCGACGGCTCCAGCGGAACCTTAAATCTCATAAACACCGGCGAGGTGTATATATGTATTTTTGTAATTAAAATGCTGCTGTCTATATATACCTGCATATATTAACACTCTTTCTTCTTTTAGCCCTCCGGATCGAGAACTTCTTCCGTAAGAACGAAACGAGGCCCAACAAAAAAGTTGGATGGCACTGTGAGGTATAGGATCGACGTGGTCTGTGTAGATGGCGAACCGCAAGCTCCCGTCGATGTCGCAAGAAAATTTGTCAAGCAATGCGGAGTTCTTGTGAGGGACTACATCCCGATCACCGTTCAAGAATGGAATCGGCCAATCGGCGGTGGAGTCCCCTATGTCGGCGACAACGCCAAAGATAAGCTTTTTGACAAGCTCATGACTAATTTCCTCCTGCCGAAACCAGATGTGACTCTAGATGAGGAGGAGAGAGCAAGAAGGGAGCTTGTGCAAAGAGTCAAGAAGTTTGATCTCAGCAAGATGGACGATGCATTCAAGAACTGGAAGAAGAAACTGTACCATAACTTTGTCAAGGTAGAGAAGACTCCGAATTTCGATGAAGCCGGCTATGCTAAGTTAAGACACCAGTGGGAGGATTTTGTGAACTACAAGACATCGGAGAAAGCTAAGGAAAGGTCTAGGATAAATACGGAGAACGCTGCTAAGAAACTGTACCATCATAACATGGGGCCTGCTGGGTACGTCGGTTGCATGCCTAAGTGGGATGCATTTGAGGTCAATTACATAACTGCCGGGATCAGACTAGAGCCCGCAACATGGACACCACGAGCGAGAAACTGGTTTTACGGCCATGGGGCACGTTGGAAAAAGAAGGGAGGGAAATATATAATCAGAAACACAAAGATGATCCCCTACTGCCCATCGACGATATTAGAAATGCAGTAGATGATGTTGCAGCGGGACGGTTCGTTCCCGATAGAGAGAACGACGAGCTCACACGGGCCCTTAAAAATCCTGAACACGACGGAAGAGCACGAGGCACACCAGGCTCCAAGCCGTGGAAGGTTGCCTTCCCCCCAGAAATAAAGAGATATCCCGATAAAAGCCATCAAAGGAGAAAGGAAAGGGAGGCAGTTGAGAAAGCGGCCGCTACAGACCGGCTACGTAATGTAGAAGAAGCATTAAAGCAGCATCAGGATCAACTCGACATACTTAGCCAGCAAGGTACTAGCGGCCAATCTCAGCGGCACGTGGTAGAAGCTGCATTCGAGGGTACCGGCGCCCCATCGAATAAGAAAAGCAGCGTCGCTTCCACGTAGCTCCATGATGTTGATGATGATGCACCGACGACATCTCCTAAACGCTACCAAGTGGATGATATCACGGAGACAGCAACTTGTGAGCTAAAGGTGCAGGTTATGAACTTAAGGGTGACGGCGGCGATCGGCATGGTGGTACCAATTGGGCCTAACCCAACTTGGCATTGCAGACCAATTCCAAAAGGGTACGCTGTCGTCACGGTGGATGAGGTGAAGGAAGATTTTGAGGAGCTGAAGCTAGACCACCCTGCAGGGGAAGATATAGAGCTGACTCAACTAGGAGAAGCCAAAGGGGGGACTATTCTATGGCTAAAGGAGCGCATCATGCTTCCAAATTATGTGCCGCCAAGGCCACCCACTCCTTAGAGCAGCAATCCACCTTCGCTGCCACCTCACCATTCTCCAGCGCAACCGTCGCCTTCACCGCCTCACCGCTCAGCGCAACCGTCTCCATCACCGCCTCAGCCGTCTCCACTGCCGCCTCAGCCGTCTCCGTCCCCTGAGCCTCAGAGACAAAAGCGGAAGTATACTAAGGGGGGCAGCACCACCAGCAACAGCAAGAGCATGTTCCGATCACCGAAACGTAAGCAATCGCCCCTCCCAAGAGTACCTCATCAGAATATGAAGAAGCTACCTTGCGAGAAGACAGATGAGGAAACTGATGCGGCCGCAACTGCCCATTATGAAAAGTGGAAGATTGACATGGCTAACAAGAAAAAGCCGATAGAGGCATTTTCCCGGTCACCGCAGAAGATAAAGCCAAGTAGCCGCGCTTAAGATTCAGCTTCACCAACCCATAGCGCTCACATCAGACTATAATCGCTCTATTACCAAGTCGGCTGAGACAAAAGAGCGGAGAGTTAGGAAAGAAGTTGCCCAGCTCGGACAACAGAAAAATCAATCGATCGAACCGCTCAAAGTGTACGATACTAATGAGTGGATGATCCAGGAGCGGCATGATCTGAACATTGATCCGGAGTTTGTTCGACTATACGGAGAAAAAGCCCAATTATATGGACTGTCTATTACTGAGTACATGAGCCGTATGCATGAGTTCGAGGGGTACCAAGAAACATCATACGTGTACCAGTACGGGGCTCCTCTCGTCAAACCCGAGTTAGTCAAAGATCTACCAACAAAAATGCGAAGATTGCATAAATGGTACATTCAAGCCTGTGCTGATTTCAAAAACTGGATCTATGCTGCATATAAACACCACCATTACGGTCATGGAGATGGCTTCATACTGATTGAATTTCCAGAATTATTTCAGTTTTACCAACAAGACGCCCTCGGCAAAGCTATCGTCAGTGCCTATTGTTTGTAAGTATTATTAATTTCTGTAATTAAGCCTTTCTAGCTCATCTCATTCGTTGCTTGTATAATCTTACTAATCACTATACTAATTATATGTGCAGAATGAAGATTCAAGAATGCAACAAAGGACAAATCTTTGACCTTGGGTTTGTTGACTGTAATTTCGTTCATGAAGTTACTCTAAAAACAAATCCCAAAGAGACAGAGGATAACTTGTTCCAAGCGTTGAAGTATTTCCGCAACAGAAGGGAAATACTATTTCCTTACAACACGGTGTGAGTGTTACTGTCTTGTACACGTTCTATTTTCGATTACTCAATGTTAAGCGTATAATTGACTTGTGTTATATTTTATTAGTGTGTCAAGCTTCCACTATATTCTCTTAATCATTTCTGTTGACACCGGAGTAGTAAAAGTCCTGGACTCGAAACGCACACCATTAGAAAAGTGGGCTTGGAAACGGTTCACCGCCAAAACTAGGGGTGTTTGGAAGCCAGAGCTTACATTTCAACCATTAACTGTAAGTACTACTTGCTAGATCCACGCATCTCTTTGATTCTAGTTTCAATACCACCATTATCATGCTTGATTATTATTTTGATTGAACTTCATTTGGAAGGGTGAAGTGTATAAAAGAAGTAAATTAGATCAAATTCGTGTGAGAGTATCCTTTGTAATTATAATATGTTTCGACCAAGAAGACGGATGAGACGGTGTATATATTTATGATCATGCATGATGTGTAATATATATATCGTGGTTTCATTATTGCTGTATATATGTAGTACCATTAAATTTATAAAAAATCCTGCCATGACAGAAAAATAGCCCAAAATCCTGCCGCGGCACAAAACCCTGCCGCGGCAGAAAAATAGCCCAAAAATCCTGCCGCGGCACAGAGACCAACGATCCCGGTTCGTGCCAAGAACCGGGACCAATGATCCACCCCCGCCCGTCTCTGGTGCTGCCACGCGGGGACCCATTGGTCCCGGTTTTTCCCACGAACCGGGACCAATGATCCACCCCCCCTCATAGCTCGCCCGCCCACGTGGAGACCCATTGGTCCCGGTTCGTGCGTGAACCGGGACTAGCATTAGTCCCGAGTGATTGGTCCCGGTTCTGGAACCGGGACCAATGGCCCTTATGAACCGGGACTAGAGGCCATTTTTCCACCAGTGAGTGCGCGAGGAGGATGACGAAGACGCGTTGAGGCAGTCGTTGAGGGTGTCGATGCCGAAGTCGATGCAGTCTGAGCCGTCAAGGACGAGGTGCGGCCATAGTTTTGCCAGAACTAGGCGCACGTCGGGGACGAAGGCATACTCCGGTTTTGCCAGAACCGAGTATGCAAGAAGAACTCGTCGGTGACGCGGTCGAAGAAGACGTTGTCGAAGCCGATGAAGACGAGGCGTCTGGCGTGAGTTTGCCAGACTGGAGAACGCGTCGGGGACGAAAGCACTTCCGGTGTTGCCAGTACCGGGCATGCGAGGGGTGGGAACCATCATGAACTTGTCGCCATGTCAGAGGGACTAGCAGAGGAGGCCTCTAGAATCGTCGCGGTCGCAGATCAACGAAGATGTCGACCCTGCCCGCGGTTCTCGGAGTAGAGTAGCAGGTGGTGTAGACGGGGACGAGGCGATGACGCGGGCGATGAAGTCGAGACAGTCGAAGATGTAGAAGGCGGCGGTCCAGCGGCAGCCTGAGTGCTCATGCTGGACGCCTAGAGGGCACGGGGTAGTCGGCGGGACCTGCGATGGCGAGAAGTCAGCCTGCAGGTTACCAAGTGGAGCGCGGCGGTGGTGCTCGAAGTAGAGCCAGGCGTGAACGGTGTCGACGCGGATGAGGTCAACGCGGACGGTGTCGTAGGCCCTGGCGCCGTGGGACCAGGTGAGGCGACGAAGATGCGCGCAGACAGCGGCGATCCGCGCCGTAGGAGAGGGCGTGGTGAAGGCCGAGGGCGTCGATGCACGGGCACGACGAAGTAGACTGCGCGCAGCAATGCCACGGCCCGAAGGCGCGGCGTGGCTGCAGGGCGCAAGTCGGGGCAACAGCTGGAGGCCACCGGCACATACGCGCTTGTGAGGCGCGTTGGCAGCCGGTAGGCGGAGACCAAGGCGGCGGCGCTGCGACCCGAAGGGGCGACGTAGCGGCAACCCGTAGCTCGATCGGTGGTAGGCGCGTGCTCGGGGACGTGCTTGATGTAGACGGGTGCGGGACCGGTTGATCAGACCGATGGTGCGTCGTATGCACCATGGCGTGGACGACGCGTAGATCGGACTCGATGGCGGCGTTGTCCATGCAATCCTGGGCGATGACGACGAAGACGATCCGAGGAGGGTCGGCCGCGGCAGCCTCCCGAGGAAGCCGCAGCAGCCGGCCGCGGGGCGCGGCAGCTTGTCGTGAGGCCGCGACAGCCTGCCGAAGCAGGCACGGCGGCGGAGATGGCAGACGCACGTGCGCGGTAGATCGTCGATGCCGATTGTCAGAGTAGAGGCGCGGCGATGACGACGGCGGTGGGCGAGTCAATCCGATCTAAGATCGGTAAACCAAAAAAGAAAACCGATCAAGAGATCGGAAAAAAGACTTGCAGGGCAGCCGATCACGGATCGACGGACGAACCCTGCGTACGGGTTGCGCGGCCCCCGGCGGAGATCATGAAGATCGAACTCCCCGGGGGCGGCTCTACGCGGAAGCGTGTGCGGCGGCTAGCGCGACGCCATGGCGAGCGGCGGCACTAGGGTTTGGTGGAGGGGAGCCGGCGACGCCTGGGGGAGGGTGGGCAGCGGCTAGGGTTTTTGGATCGGTTAGGCTGATACCATGTAGAAGGATGGAGAGAGAGAGAGATTAGCGGAATATGATGGATGTATTATTGAGCTTCATGGGCGAGTATATATAGACATACATGGGATCATCTTGGAGTACAAGACAAGTTAGGCTAGAGTCCTAACTATCCTATACTATCTCAATTACTGCGTACACGTATACTCTAACATTGATCGGCGGTAACGATGGCCCCGTGCCACATACGGTCACAAATGTTGTGCCATGGGTCACGACGGTGGCTGCTAGCACGATCGACCGGGCTTTTCCGACTTTGATATCGCTCGGGGACAAAGAAAAACTGGTGGTAAGTATAAACAATCTTCAAGCAATTATTTTGTGTGTGCGTGGATAGTTCCAAAGGGACGATCAACTTGACTCGCCTTAGATGAACTCTAGCTTGCATGGATAATTAATCCTATAGTTTTCACAAAGTTGACCCGGCTGAGTTTGTTAAAACTAAGGACCTAACCACAAATTTAATTGCTCGTCCTGAAGCTTTCCTTAAATCTTTTATTAATAGACTCCTTAGTGTGTGGTTTGGTTTCAATCATAGGGTCAATCTCTTATGCACAACGCGTCTCTGATCAGCAACGACTTTATGGACCTAGTTTATGCAGAGAGGTAAATGCATTATGGCAATTACTTGACACAATTTGTTTTGTATATAATCACGACGGTGTCACCGTTAACTTACATACTCTTTTTGTGCAGATGCGACGCGGAGTCAGTGGCGTTGAGCAACGTCACCGGCAAAATCATCCTATGCAATGCACCAGCAGAAGCGAAATCCACGCCGCCCACGATTGCACTTTTGGACGCCCTCAACCATACCTTCGTGAACGGCGCGAAGGGCCTCATCTTTGCGGAGTACACTACCAACCTCCTCGAGGGCTTGGCTGGGATTGAACGCACTATGCCCTGCGTAGTGGTGGATTTTGAGGTCGCCCAGAGAATCATATCGTACGGGAGGAACTCAGCAGGGTAAGAACTTAATGTTCTTGTTGTCTGAAACATAATGAGGGTGTTTTTTTCCCTTATTCTAAGTATTCACGATGTTTCTTGTGTCTATGCTAGGAGCCCGGTGGTGAAGTTCTCGCCAACCATAACCGTTGTTGGAGATGGGGTGTTGTCGCCGAGGGTTGCCTCATTCTCCTCTAGAGGGCCAAGCCCCTCCTTTCCCGGCAACTCAAGGTATGTGTCAGTCAACTTCTTAATTCGGGACGATATACAAATTGTTTAGAATGTAATATTATCCTCAACGAGTCTACTCGGGACTTCATCTTTATCTAGAATCTAAAACTTGTATCTCTATATTTTTACGGCCTGACATAGCTGCACCCGGAGTTGCCATCCTGGCAGCCCAGGGCGACTCCTACGAGTTCAAGTCCGGGACATCTATGGCGGTCCCGCATGTTTCAGCAGTCACCGCGCTGCTCAAGTCAGTTCACCCTGACTGGTCGCCAGCCATGATCAAATCTTCCATTGTCACCACAGGTACGCACCGTGGGTGTACCGAAGGTCTACTACATAAATAATCATAATTTATGACTAATTCAGATTGTTCCTTTGGATCACTTGCAGCTTCGGTCACTGAACGTTTTGGTATGCCGATACAAGCAGACGCGGTCTCAAGGAAACTAGCTGATCCCTTCGACTTTGGTGGTGGTCACATGAACCCGGACAGAGCCGTCGACCCTGGCTTGGTTTACGACTTGGATGTGAAGGAGTACAACAAATTCTTTAATTGCACCATCGGATCTATGGATGGTTGAGAGTCCTACCAACTCAATTTAAATCTACCGTCAATCGCCGTTCCGGACTTGAAGAACCAGGTCACTGTGTGGCGCACCGTCACGAACGTCGGGTCGGTGGACACGACTTATCGAGCGACTGTTGAAGCTCCAGCAGGGGTAGTCGTGTCTGTGGAACCATCTGTGATCAGTTTCACTGCAGGTGGTAGCAGAAGCACAACATTTAGAATGACATTTACGGCGAAGCAAAGAGTGCAAGGTGGGTACACATTTGGGAGTTTGACATGGTTCGACCAAAGTGCGCACTTGGTGAGGATTCCTATTGTTGTGCGCACTGTGATAGAAGATTTCATCGCCGATACATCTTAAATTCATCGGTTCTCTTTCTTTTATCTATGTACTTCACTTATATGAGAGTTCTGGCAACGTTAAAAATGTATTTATTTGTTTATTATTATTACTTGTAAATGTCCTAGATGAATACATCATAAGAGTATATGTTTTTCTCAGGAGATTGTTTCTCTCGTTTCTAACAATTGGTGTCAAACGAAGCATTTGTTTGTACTATGAGTTTACAACATGGTTGGCTTTAAAAATTTCCAGCAACCGATACTGACCGCACCCAAAGAGTGAAATTGCAGCGCCCAAATACCAAATCGCGATTCCCATGTATGAGTGCATAATCATTTTGCGTATCCTCCTTAAGTGAGTTGTGAGAAGATGGTCGTTAAAACCTTTTTTATGGCCTAAACAAGTGCACAAACTCACTATCCACTGGGGATATAACCACGAGGGAAAGGGCATGCTGAGAGCATCTCCACTCCCGTACCCCCAAACGACGTACGGCAGAAGTGCCGCCAACAGCCGGCGCTCCGCTGTGTTTGGGGCACGCATGTTCCTAGCCGTGTGCTCCCAAATGTCTTTTTTAAAATAAAATCTAAATTTTGATTTAAACTTCATATCTTCACAAGGTTCGGACAAAATTTAACTAAAACAAACAAAATTTAACTAAAATCTAATCTAACAACATCCACGGCCCAAGAGGCTGCAACGGTAGTAGCCGTCGAAGGAGCGGTAGTCAGCGCCTCTCATCTCCCCCTTCCCAAGCCTGTCAGGCTCGCCGGCTAGCTCGTCCTTGACGACTCCGTTGGGCCCAGTGATGCCATTGTCGCGCGTCAAGTCGATGAGCTCCCCGTCGGTGTTGCTGATGGACGCCCGTGATTGACTCCTCGAGCGACCCCCATCGACCGTCATGATTGTTCACGAATTCAATCCACGATGTGTCGTAGCCGGCGTGTCCTCGGGATCATCGGTGCTCGGCAGGAGCCGCTATCGGCAGACGTAAGCGGCATGCATAGACTCCCTGCCGGTCTACTCCTCCGTCTTCGGCTGGGGGTGGATGACGATTCCCCACGATGGGTTGCGCCTCGCCGGCGGTGTGAACTCCTAGATCACATCCCTTTCGGGAGCGGGACAGGGGAGGCGCGCGATGAGCAGCGGCCAGAGGAGCGTGTGGGACCATGGAAGACGATGACCGTGAGGAGGAGCACGATGTTGTTGTCGAAACTCTTGGAAGCCACTCGACCACTCATGGTGGCGCTCATGGTGGTGAAGGCGGAGACAACGACATCTCCAGGCGAGGCCCACCGATCCTGATGTGCTCAGTGACAACATTTAGGGTGCGTCCTGGCGCGCCTCACCACCATATGTGCCCTGTTGCGTTGTAGGTGGCCAGTGGCCCAAAAAGGCTGTCATGGTCCATGATAGCTTTTGGTTTGCCAGGTAAACAGAGTTGGGTTCTTACTCAGGAGAAGTTCTAGCAAACACTGATCCTCTCAGGGAGGATTACACAGCAAGGAGGTCACCCAATTGGGAAAACACAACAGCTGGCCAACAACAACATGGACAAGGTGGAGAAGATTGAAACCCAGCAAGCTGGGATGACTATGGTCAGCAGTGCCATCACCAGCATCCTTTCCAGTAGCAAGGTATGCCTCCACCACCGCCGGGGTTCGACTATGTCCCAAGAAGTGATTTTGACCAAGTGGTACTTCGCATCGACAACATAGAAAATACGTTGCAAGATGTCCACGCTAACATAGTCAAACTCACTCAGGACTTCACGTCTTTTATAAACGACTTTCCAAACCGATAGCATCATAGATTTGTATTTGTATCATTGTCTCTTACCTCAATCCAAGGACTTGTCAGGTACCCAAGACCCCGAGAATTGATCAAGGTTTGAGTTGAGATGTGTGGCAAACAACGCCTATGTGTCAAACCTAGTGATAGCAAGGGGAGTACAGTAGTCGTTTAGTGATCCACTTGGGAACAACGACAACATCACTAATCTTAATGTTTTGGTTTGTACTTTACTTAATAATCGTTCATAGCCCGGTGCTTTGTGGTATAATAGTTGGACCAAGTGACTTTATGCTATGCATGTGGCTCATAGGGGCTTCAGTATTTATGGATATGCTGCCTACAAATCCTATCTATATTAGATCATTTACACATGAACATGCTTATTATTATATTTATCCTATATGTATGCATAGCTACAGGTGAATCCTCAACTCTGGCCTATGTCCATCCATTGATACAACCCCGATAAAAAAAGCAAACTGGAAAGGTCTGGTAAATGAAGATGAAGCGAACTAACAAGTCTTGGAGACGCTCCTCAACCTACAACAAATGTTTCCCAAGGTTCAATTAAACCTAGGTCTTCTAGGAAAAAAAGCTACTATACTGCATCTGTAATCTGGATCGAAGGTATCACCAAGCAATCTTCATGTCATAGATCTGCATGGTCCTTGCCATTCGGCCGATGTTGCCATGGCATCAACCAACACTCCCACCCCACGTGAGTCTATCATTTCATGTCTATCACCGAGATCTGACACACCACGTCACTAGGACCCTCTATCGTCGATATGGTAGATGCATCACCGCTGCACCTCTTGTCTCCCCCATCTAGCACCTACTCCAAAAAATATTCCCCCAGGAGGGGGAGCGACACCGGTAACACCGCCATCATCCGATCTAGGAGACCCAGATCAAGGTTTCCCCCCGGAGCAGCCTAAGCGAGTAGAAAATGGATGCCTTCAACAAGGTAACAATGCATAGACGCTCCCATCACCCCTATGTTCAGAGTCGGAGCTCGGTTTTCACCGCAACCATTCCTCGCCAACTCACATTTGATAATAGATGTGGGATCCCGACATCCACAAAAACTAGCCGCCAACCGACTGGCCACCTTCGTCGAGGAGGAAGACACCGCTGCCATACCCAGGGGCGGCTCCCTGATGTCTTCGCATTGTGCGAGTAGCTGCACGCGCAGGAACGCCTCAGCGTGTTAATACTGGAGCCATCGAAGCAATAGGATAAGTAGCACAGAATGCAGCCCGCCTAGCGGGCCTAGATCGAGCATGCTGCTGCCACCCACCAGCTATGCCTCCTATGCCACCAAACCCACCGCCATGCACTAGCCTCTGTCACCCACAACACCACCTCTAGGGATATCACCCTAGATTGGGGACCGTGAAGATCCACCGCCACACGGGATTTGCCCGGCAGCATCCCCGGTGATGGCGGTAGGAGGAGGGGGAGACGCTTGTGGCGGCGGGGCGAGGGTGATAGAGGGGTATGTGTGGCCCACCACTGCAAAGAACGAGGGGTGAGGGTGGGGGAGAAGGAAGATGCAATTGAATTCATAATTTATCAAATGTAGATATTGTGCAGATTTTATTAAGTAGTTCCCTACAAATATCTTAAAATTCACCTCTTTGACCACTGATTAACTTATATGATAGCACATATGTACATTCAACTTCCATATTTCCTGCATCCATACATTTATAGAAATTCCTACCATTCTATTAGAAAAAATGGGTGGCTGCCACAATGGCCGCCTCACAATCTAATGAACGTTTCTGCTTTAGTGCGCATCCTCCTGAAAACCAAAAGTTTCGGAAAACACATGGACGGCTGGGATACGCGCGGACGGTTCATCGACGGGGGCATGATCGTCCTTCCGAGATTTTCGTCGTTGCTCTATAAAAAAAAGAACCGTAGAAGCATGTGTAGAAGCCCGTACGGCCTGTTCACCAGCGCGTATTATCACGTATGCACATGGGTGCTAAACAGCCCGCTTCTTTAAGTAGCATAGTTAGTGGTTGGTCTGCATTCCAACCAATTCCAGAAATTCCCCAAATCGGATAGCAAACCCCGGCTAGTTGTCTCTCCACAAAGCCTCGATCGCGGCGGCCGTCCATGGAGAAGGGGAAGTAGGTGGCGGCGCCTGCTGACAACACGGAGAAGGGGAAGCAAGTGGCTGCGGGCGCTGAGCACGCGGAGAAGGGGAAGTAGGTCGCGGATGCAGAGGGCGGCAATGGGAGCTCTGGCTTGGGTGGGTCGGCCGTCTACTTTGGTGTGCATCCAATGAAGCGGAAATTCGAGACGGAGGCGCAGATCAGGCGCAAGAAGAAGAAGAACCTGAAGAACAAGCTACGTTAGGAGAGGAAGGAGAGGGGGAGAAGATCTACTCGCATGTCGACGTCAAGACCTTCCGCGAGTTCGACAGCGATGACACCGATGTGGTAAGTCCAGATCTCTCTCTCCTAGTGTTCTTGCCGCCGAGGTCTGCCTCGTCCTGTTCTTGCTAGGGTTTGTGGTGCTAGTAGGGTTAGATGCGCCTAGCAATACTAGTTTGTGGCAGGTTAGATGCACCGTAGATTATCTACTGATTTCCCCAGGACCCCTTTCGCGATGTTCTGATGGATGTAGGATCAAGTAGGCTTCTGATTTGGCAGGCTAGGTCGTCGAGTGGTTCCTCTTACTTTGAATGTTATGATATATGTAATCTGTGCCAGGTTTACATGCGCCTAGATGCAGTAGCTTATGCTTGGCCTTTGTGCCTGAGTTTTTGGTCTTGAACGATCTAACAAGAACCTGGCATTTTGTTTGCAATAAAAATGGAATGGGCTGCTGCCTATTGATCTACACATATAATTGATTTATGGGTTCTACTTGCGACCACTTCGAGATTGTAAATTTAGGTAATGTGACCATGGATAGCTAGTTTGTGAATTTGCTTGTAATAGTTAAGTAAAAGAGACATGGGAATCTGTACCAGGTGCATATCAATATACTATTGTACTGTTGTGTAGAATGTGTTTGGTGTCATTTACTTTTCTTATGAATTTAGTTTATTAGATCATCTGATCACTTTATACTGAGCTTAATATACCTAGTCTATGTACTCATAGCAGAGTCTCTGCCTTGGTAATTTGCTAGTCTTTTGAAATGCTTGTTTCACATAGAACATATGATTCTAGTACATTCATGATAGTTGTTTTATATTTGTATTTGTAAAATATTTGTAACATATCAAGAGTTTGTGTAGTTGTAGTTCTAGAGATAAAAGTTTATGTGTTTTGTTACAGATGCATAAATTCCTGGTTGTAGTACTTCTAGTAATAGTTGTTGTTGTCTTGCTTCATTGGTTTATTATTTTTGTTGCACTACTACTTTCAGTAGCTGTTTTCTTATGCTCCAACACATAAGTTGGTAGTTAATGCTGATGTGATCTAGCTTAAGATTATTACGTGTGATACAACATTCTACTTCATAGGATTATAATATTTGTTGCACTACTGCTTTCAGCACATGGGTTGTTTTGCTACAAACTTAAGTTGGTATTTAATGTTGTAGTGATACAACTTAAGATTAATAAGTGTGATAAATCAATCTACTTGTAAGGCATAATTTTTTGTTGCACTAATGCTTCCAGCATGTTTTGTTTTGCTGCACACAATGGATTTGTACATAATGCTCCTCTGATCTAACTTCATATGTGTGAAATATCAACTATTCTGTTATGATTTTTAAATGTTCAATTAAAAAGCAATTGTCCAAGTTTCCCGTTGTATAATATGTGGCACATATAGTCTTTCACAGAGTAATTATTGTAAGCCTTATTTCATTTCACAAATTTCCACAGGAGTCAGACGATGTCAGGAGTGACGAGGAGGACAGGGACCACAAGAGCCGTGCTGTGCTGAAGAAGCTCAAGGCTGGGGACATCCCCCATCTTCTAGGCCCAGGGGAGTACAAGTGTCCGTGGTGCTTACAAAAGGAGATGCCAAAGGACTACCTGGGAATGCTGCAGCATGCTACCTACTATGGATCTGGTAGCCAGAAGCATAAGCCGCACCTAAAGGCCAAACACGTCGCTTATGGCGTGTTCCTGCTGAAGCACCTCCCCCAGGTGTAGATTGTGTGTTGTGTGTGTCTTTGCTAATATGGTTGTTATGTTTGGACTATGTTTATCTGTGATGTGTTGAACTTGATCCAGTTTGTTAATTGTTGTGGTTGAACTAGTGTTTGAACAATCTAATGTTTGTGCTTAAGAAGGTTGTTTCATGTTTAACTGGTTTGTTCCTGATATTTTTAATCCTATGCATATGTACTCTAGTTGTGTATTTGCGGGAAATGGTGGCATAAAGGGAGAATAAGGAAATCTAGGGAATGTATATGTATTTGGGTTTATTTAGCTAGTTGATAATGGGTTAAATTAAATGATTAGCTGCATTACATTGATTAAAGTTTCACGTACTTACAAATGACTCTTTTAGTGCGGCATCAACGGTGCATTTGTGGTAACAGTCTTATGTGAGACTCTAGATGATAGTATGATTAGCCGGCGGTGGTAGCCCTGGTTTATAGAAATGTATGTCAGTGCAGGGATAGCGTTTGGGTTTTATAAGAGGAATAAAACTATGAAGGTCGGCCCAATAAGACACCCAAGTAATGTGTCCTAGCTATTTATAAGAGAAACAGAAACCCTAACTTCCTCTAACCGCCTTCCCAAAATAATTGTGGCGCTGCCACCGGAGCCATCTACCGTCGGAGTTGTCGCCCTGGTCGGGATCCTTAGTGGCCGGTTTCAAGGCCGTCTCGCACGTCGCATAATAGGCATCGTCCGCCCTACATTCCCCTGGTTCCCTGCTCCGACTGCGGCGTCGTCATCAATAGGCACGTCACCGGCACCGATGACCATGATGGTTGGGTCTTTTACAAGTGCAAAACTCATGGGGTAAGCATTTTGGTTTGATTTTCATGCAGTCGATGGCGCATGTAGCTACAATATGAGCAGTGTTCATACAAAATTCAATGTTTGATATTCAGTTCCTAATTTTACAAACTGAGTGCAATTTTTGGCGGTGGGAGCTGAAGTACATGGAGTACTTGTGTGAGGACGGTATTCTGACTGGTGATGCAGCAATAGATGCTTATGGATGGGTTGGTCATGATGAAGTTGGTCTCTACGGTTGATCTGCTTACAAAACCAGTGCTTATTCTAAAATGCGTAATAGGGTTGTTAGTTGTCCTTTGTCAGATGCTTATTCAGCAGAAATGAAAATCCATGTGCGTTGCTGGTATATCCTCTATGTGTCTCTATTGTATCCGTGTGTTGAATAAATTTTAAAGCAAGTGAACGTACCTCTGTGCTATCTCTGTTGTATCTGTTTGCTGGTGTAATGGTATATGGACATACCTTCGGCACGGTAGACGGCTAAAATCTAGGGTTTTAGGGGTGTTTTGGACAAGTATGGACGAATCGTCAGGCCAAGTGTTCAAGGAGTGTGCTCTTCTTTGGCACATTGCTCCACCATGCCCTCACAAACACTCTCATCCCTTGTTTTACAAACAAGATGGTGCTTGGCCATGCACTTCCTACACTGGCCAGCTTCGGTCTAGGGTAGTAGGGTGTAACGCGTCTACCCATCGGGAGAGCAGCAGGACTATTGAGGAATGGCCTCAAACTTGGCACAATGGCTCACAATGACACACCACACACTTATATCACTTCAATGAGCAATGATGGCATGCTTGGGCATGCCTTTGGCACGGTAGACGACTAAAATCTAGGGTTTTATGGGTGTTTTGGACAAGTACGGACGAGTCGTCAGGCCAAGTGTTCAAGGAATGTGCTCTTCTTTTGCACATTTCTCCACCATGCCCTCACATCCCTTATTTTACAAACAAGATGTTCCCACACTGGCCAGCTTACGTCTAGGGTAGTAGGGTGTAACGCATCAACCCGTCGGGATAGCAGCAGGACTATTGAGGAATGGCCTCAAACTTGGCACAACGGCTCATAATAACACACCACACACTATATCACTTCAATGAGCAATGATGGCATGCTTGGGCATGCCTTCAGAATGGTAGACGGCTAAAATCTAGGGTTTTAGGGGTGTTTTTGACAAGTACAAACGAATCGTCAGGCCAAGTGTTTAAGGAATGTGCTCTCCTTTTGCACATTGCAAAACCATGCCCTCAGAAACACTCACATCCCTTGTTTTACAAACAAGATTGTGCTTGGCCATGCACTTCCCACACTAGCCAGCTTCAGACTAGGGTAGTAGGGTGTAACGTTTCTACCCGTCGGAACAACGGCAGGACTATTGAGGAATGGCCTCAAACTTGGCACAACAGCTCACAATGATACACCACACATTTATATCACTTCAGTGAGCAATTATGGCATGCTTGGGCATGCCTTCGGCACGGTAGACGGCTAAAATCTAGGGGTTTAGGGGTGTTTTGGACAAGTACGGACGAATCGTCAGGCCAAGTGTTCAAGGAATGTGATCTTCTTTTGCATTGCTCCACCATGCCCTAACAAACACTCACATCCCTTTTTTTACAAAAAATATGGTGCTTGGCCATGCACTTCCACACTAGCCAGCTTCGGTCTAGGGTAGTAGGGTGTAACGCGTCTACCCGTTGGGATAGCGGCAGGACTATTGAGGAATTGCCTCAAACTTGGAACAACGGATCACAATGACACACCAAACACTTATATCACTTCAATTAGCGATGATGGCATTCTTGGGCATGCCTTCGGCACGGTAGACGGCTAAAATCTAGGGTTTTAGTGGTGTTTTGGACAAGTACGAACGAATCGTCATGCCAAGTGTTCGAGGAACATGCTCTTATTTTGCACATTGCTCCACCATACCCTCACAAACACTCACATCCCTTTTTTTAGAAACAAGATGGTGCTTGGCCATGCACTTCCCACACTGGCCAGCCTTGGTCTAGGGTAGTAGGGTGTAACACGTCTACCCGTCGGGATAGTAGCAGGACTATTGAGGAATGGCCTCAAACTTGGCACAACGGCTCACAATGACACACCACACACTTATATCACTTCAATGAGCAATGATGGCATGCTTGGGCAAGCCTTCGGCATGGTAGACGGCTAAAATCTAGGGGTTTATGGGTGTTTTGGACAAGTACGGACGAATCGTCAGGCAAGTGTTCAAGGAATGTGCTCTTCTTTTGCACATTGCTCTACCATGCCCTCACAAACACTCACATCCCTTGTTTTACAAACAATATGGTGATTGGCCATGCACTTCCCACACTTGCCAGTTTCGGTCTAGGGTAGTAGGGTGTAACGCGTCTTCCCGTCGGGATAGCGGCAGGACTATTGAGGAATGGCCTCAAACTTGGCACAATGGCTCACAATGACACACCACACACTTATATCACTTAAATGAGCAATGATGGCATGCTTGGGCATACCTTCGGCACGGTAGACGGCTAAAATCTATGGTTTTAGGGATGTTTTGGACAAGTACGGACGAATCGTCAGGCCAAGTGTTCAAGGAATGTGCTCTTCTTTTGAACATTGCTCCACCATTCCCTCAGAAACACTCACATCCCATGTTTTACAAACAAGATGGTGCTAGGCCATGCACTTCCCACACTGGCCAACTTCGGTCTAGGGTAGTAGGGTGTAACGCGTCTACCCGTCGGGATAGCGGCAGGACTATTGAGGAATGGCCTCAAACTTGTCACAACAGATCACAATGACACACCACACACTTATATCACTTCAATGAGAAATTATTGCATGCTTGGGCATGCCTTCGGCACGGTAGACGGCTAAAATCTAGGGGTTTAGGGGTGTTTTGGACAAGTACAGACGAATCGTCAAGCCAAGTGTTCAAGGAATGTGCTCTTCTTTTGCACATTTCTCCACAATGCCATCACAAAGACTCACATCCATTGTTTTACAAACAATATGGTGCTTGGCCATGCACTTCCCACACTGGCCAGCTTTGGTCTAGGGTAGTAGGGTGTAACGCGTCTACCCGTCGGGATATCGGCAGGACTATTGAGGAATGGCCTCAAACTTGGCACAACATCTCACAATGACACACCACACACTTATATCACTTCAATGAGCAATGATGGCATGCTTGGGCATGCCTTCGGCATGGTAGACGGCTAAAATCTAGGGTTTTAGGTGTGTTTACGACAAGTACGGACGAATCGTCAGGCCAAGTGTTCAAGGAATGGGCTCTTCTTTTGAACATTTCTCCACCATGCCCTCACAAACACTCACATCTCTTATTTTACAAACAATATGGTGCTTGGCCATGCACTTCCCACAATGGCCAGCTTCGGTCTAGGGTAGTAGGGTGTAACGCGACTACCTGTCGGGATAGCGGTAGACTATTGAGGAATGGCCTCAAACTTGGCACAACGGCTCACAATGACACACCACACACTTATATCACTTCAATCAGTAATGATGGCATGCTTGGGCATGCCTTCGGCATGGTAGACGCCTAAATTCTAGGGGGTTAGGGGTGTTTTGGACAAGTACGGACGAATCGTCAGGCCAAGTGTACAAGGAATGTGCTCTTCTTTTGAACATTGCTCCACCATTCCCTCACGAACACTCACATCCCTTGTTTTACGAACAAGATGGTGCTAGGCCGTGCACTTCCCACACTGGCTAACTTCGGTCTAGGGTAGTAGGGTGTATCACGTCTACCCGTCGGGATAGGGGCAGGACTATTGAGGAATGGCCTCAAACTTGGCACAACGGCTCACAATGACACACCACGCACTTATATCACTTCATTGAGCAATATGGCATGATTGGGCATGCCTTCGGCATGGTAGACGGCTCAAATCTAGGGGTTTAGGGGTGTTTTGGACAAGTACGGACGAATCCTCAGGCCAAGTGTTCAAGGAATGTGCTCTTATTTTGCACATTGCTCCACCATGCCCTCCCAAACACTCACATCCCTAGTTTTACTAACAAGATGGTGCTTGGCCATGCACTTCCCACACTGGTCAGCTTCAGTCTAGGGTAGTAGGGTGTAACGCGTCTACCCGTCTAGATAGCGGCAGGACTATTGAGGAACAGCCTCAAACTTGGCACAACGGGTCACAATGACACACCATATCCTTATATCACTTCAGTGAGGAATTATGGCATGCTTGGGCATGCCTTCGGCACGGTAGACGGCTAAAATCGTTAGGCCAAGTGTTCAAGGAGTGTTCTCTTCTTTTGCACATTGCTCCACCGTGCCCTCACAAACTCTCACATCCCTTGTTTTACAAACTAGATGGTGCTTGGCCATGCACCTCCCACACTGGCCAGCTTCGGTCTAGGGTAGTAGGGTGTAACGCGTCTACCCGCCGGGATAGCGGCAGGACTATTGAGGAATGGCCTCAAACTTGGCACAACGGCTCACAATGACACGCCGCACACTTATATCACTTCATTGAGCAATGATGGTATGCTTGGGCATGCCTTCGGCACGGTAGACGGTTAAAATCTAGGGTTTTAGGGGTGTTTTGGACAAGTACGGACGAATCGTCGGGCCAAGTGTTCAAGGAGTGTGCTCTTCTTTTGCACATTGCTCCACCGTGCCCTAACAAACACTCACATCCCTTGTTTTACAAACAAGATGGTGCTTGGCCATGCACTTCCCACACTGGCCAGCTTCGGTCTAGGGTAGTAGGGTGTAACGCGTCTACCTCTCAGGATAGCGGCAGGACTATTGAGGATTGGCCTCAAACTTGGCAGAACGGCTCACAATACCACACCACACACTTATATCACTTCAATGAGCAATGATGGCATGCTTGGGCATTCCTTCGGCACGGTAGACGGCTAAAATCTAGGGTTTTAGGGGTGTTTTGGACAAGTACGGACGAATTGTCAGGCCAAGTGTTCAAGGAATGTGCTCTCCTTTTGCACATTGCTCCACCATTCCCTCACAAACACTCGCATCCCTTGTTTTACAAACAAGATGGTGCTTGTCCATGCACTTCCCACACTGGCCAGCTTCAGTCTAGGGTAGTAGGGTGTAACGTTTCTACCCGTCGGAACAACGGCAGGACTATTGAGGAATGGCCTCAAACTTGGCACAACTGCTCACAATGATACACCACACACTTATATCACTTCAATGAGCAATGATGGCATGTTTGGGCATGCCTTCGGCACGGTAGACGGCTAAAATCTAGGGGTTTAGGGGTGTTTTGGACAAGTACGGACGAATTGTCAGGCCAAGTGTTCAAGGAATGTGATCTTATTTTGCACATTGCTCCACCATGCCCTAAAAAAACACTCACATCCCTTTTTTTACAAAAAAGATGGTGCTTGGCCATGCACTTCCCACACTAGCCAGCTTCGGTCTAGGGTAGTAGGGTGTAACCCGTCTACCCGTCGGGATAGCGGCAGGACTATTGAGAAATGGCCTCAAACTTGGCACAACAGCTCACAATGATACACCACACACTTATATCACTTCAATGAGCAATGATGGAATGCTTGGGCATGCCTTCGGCATGGTAGACGGCTAAAATCTAGGGTTTTAGGGGTGTTTTGGACAAGTACAAACGAAGCGACATGCCAAGTGTTTAAGGAATGTTCTCTCCTTTTTCACATTGCTCCACCATTCCCTCACAAACACTCACATCCCTTGTTTTACAAATTAGATGGTGTTTGGCTATGCACTTCCCACACTAGCTAGCTTCGGTCTAGGGTATTAGGGTGTAACGCGTCTACCTGTCGGGATAGCGGCAGGACTATTGAGGAATGACCTTAAACTTGGCACAATGGCTCACAATGACACACCACACACTTATATTACTTCAATGAGCAATGATGGCATGCTTGGGCATGCCTTCGGCACGGTAGACGACTAAAATCTAGGGTTTTAGGAGTGTTTTGGACAAATACGCCCGAATCATCATGGCAAGTGTTCAAGGTATGTGCTCTCCTTTTGCACATTGCTCCACCATGCCTCACAAACATGTACGACAAAATTGAGGCAATTTTAAGATTGTTAAAAAATCACAAGTCTACAAAATAGACCGTTTATGCCTACCTGAGAGGGCCATTACTAATAAGTCATGGTTTTCCATTATTTTAAAATATTCTAAAAAAATACTCTAAAATGTCCGTATTATTAGAAATACAACCGTATATTTTTTTTTGTCATTTTCGAACATATGGTTATATAATTTATATTTAAATTCAAAATTTAGTACATTAGGTTGGGCAGGCCCACTAGGAGGATCATAAGGTAAACTCGGCCATTAGGGTAACTACCTTATTAAACCAGGACTATTTACCTCTCGCACGTACACATTCCCTTAGATCTACCCGTCACCTCATCACATCGCCTCGTCTCATCTGAAACTGGACAGGAGTGAACTTCATCAACGACGGTTGTTAGGAGGTAGTTTCGGATATCCTTGGTTGCCATGACGTAGGTACGTAAAATCGAAGCCCTGTCAACGATCTATATTTAGGTTAACTTACTGCCCGCGGACAGCACGGACAGACAATAGATCTAAGAGGACGTAGATCTAATCCTCGCAATTTTTGTTTCGTCGTGAAAAATTCGGATTTATAATTACCTGAATTGTTCGAAAATATATATCTAAATGTGTTCGTAGTAGATCTAGTCTAGGCTGATCATGCATGTGCGTTTTAGCGTTGGCACAATTTTAGCCGCTGGTTGCGCCATCTCCTTTTACACGTAGGCGAATGGTCGATGTTATCGCATGCGGACTGTGTCCTAGGGAGCGAAAATTAATTGGGCGATGGGATGCTCGGCTACTTTTGATTTTCAATTTGTATTATTTGTATCTCTTAGCGTGCATGTAAACGTTTAACATTATTCATGCCGTAATATGACATGTGATTTAATTATTCTTCTATATTCCGTCAGGTTCTATTACGTGTTACCGCTGCTGAGATCCGTGCTATAATCAAAAGGAAGAAAAGACTATTTTTGTCAGGGGTAAGCATTTTGTGCTAATTTTATTTTATAAGCAATTGATATATTGGATGTCGCTAATGTGTGCAAAAATTACACTAAGGACCTGGAATAAAAGGCAAGCACGATTTTGAAGCTTTCCTTGAGTTTGGCAATCGCGTGAAGATGACAGAGGAAAAATTTGATGAACTTGAGTGACTAGTCGAGGCTCACATGCCAAATAATCCGTTTTATGTATGCACCATCAAAAAATCCAGCACAGTGAAAAATAAAGCTAAAATGGTAAACTATTTCGTACATACGAACATTTCACGTTTATTTGTTTGTGTATATGTGAAATAATTTGTATAACTGGTTTGTCAAATCTATGTGCGGTACTTTTTAAAGAGCTTCACCATGGAGCATATTGTTACAAACATTCAATTGACAGTAGTTATAAAAGCCCATTCTAGAGAAGGAAAAGTTGCACATGTTAAGTTGGTGATGAACAAGTCCCAAGTGAATGCAGTATCTAAAGGAGGTTCCATGATTACAACAAACTGGATGAACATTGTCAGGCTGAATGGTATGGGAGTTAACCAAAAATTCGTGTTCTGGTTCTGTCGTGGGGATGATGGTACTACAAAGCTACTGGTTGATCAAGTGTGAAATCAACCTAAAATTCGTGTTCTAGTTCTATATTATGCTTATATACACTCATGTTTGTGAAACACTTATGTAACGATTATGGCTTACTTAATTCGGTCTATATAAAATTATTAAGTAATCATCATTTCATGTTATGTTCACAATTGTTGATGCTTCATTTGGGTTTCTCGCCGTGAACCCATATTACGGTTTTGCATTTGGGTTTATCCAAACCTTTTCTTATGTCGCTGATCTTTCATTTGGGGTTTCTCGCCATGAACACATGTCGGTGATCCTTCGGTAGGACTCGTGTGCGTCATACACATCCTTTGCGATGTACGTACTAAAAGTTCTTTAAGAATAGGAGCAACACTCCCATCGTATGAAGTTGATTCTGTTCGTATTGTGCATATCAAATTCAGAAAAACCCTAAATATGGTAAGACATTAAAGAATACAATAAAACACTTAAAAATACGAAAAAACGCATAAAAATAGAAAAAAACAAGCCACTAAAAAGTAATAACCCTGTAGGCCCAATTAACTACCTACAACTGGCCCACCGTCGCTGTAATCACGGAGGGCGTAGTTATCGGCACGTCGATCGTCCATCAACCCACGACTCAACCTAGGTAGGCCGCCTCTCACCGCTGCCTCCATTACGAGCCGCCCTCGCCGTCCCACATTGCCGCCTCCCTTCTCCACCCCTTCTCGTCTGTCGTCCAGGGATCGACGCGCCATTAATCACGATGCGGGAAAACTTAATCAGATTCATCATTGAGTTGTTCAATCCATCGTCTAGCACCTTCGTCATAAAAGAAAAATCAGGAGAAATAGTAGGAACTTGTAAGGACGTAAAACATATTTATGGTTTACGTAACCAAGGTTATTCTGCATTTCAAATTATAAAGGAAGATGGTCAAACTAATATGCATAACATATCCCCATGTTTTCTCAGCAAGTCAAGCGGTAATATAGTGATAAGAGATTTGATTAATGACATAAAGACTGAGAAGGCGTCTGATGACAACTTCATCCGCAAAGCGGTGCTTGCGCTAATTGGTCTTGTCATAGCCCCATCGAATAATGTAATTGTACCTAAGACCTTCTATGGTTTAGTGGAAGACATTCCTCGTATTTTTCAGATTAACTGGAATTACTTCACACCGAAGTTTCTCATAGATAGTTTGAAGGATTGCTTTGTAGGATCTACTATGAGAGCATGGTCCAAAGAAATCTAGGTCTAACACGGGTATATATGTTAAGTCAAACAATCATCAGTTTTTATGTTCAACTCTCGATGTAAAACTAAATTTATTTGTCTGTACAATTTGGTTACTTTTTCTTTACTGGGAGAAGTTGGTGATCGTTGATGATCCTACTTATATTCCCCCTGTGTCCATTCGGCCACTAATGAAAAAATGGACAGAAGACGAATTAGAAAGGAGATGTTGCTATGATTATAAGAATGGTCGAGGCCTCGGAAACAATGCTAAAGTGATGGTAGTCTGTTTAATCATTTTTTTGATATGCCACCATACATAGCTCGTGTCTGTATTTGTAATTTGTATAATTTATTCATTTTTATAACATGCAAATCCGTAATAATATTGGGGAGCAATATAAGAAAAAGAGTGTGCAAAAACCATCAATGAATGGTGAACAGTCAAGTTCAAACAAACGGGTCAGTAACATGGACTTTCTATTCGAACGTATGACGCCAGATTTGAAAAATCACATGGACATGAAGATAGCACTTATACCCCAGATATGTGCAGAGGTGATACGATCTATATTTTATGTGTTGTTTAATGTTGATGATAACGATACTACACTATGAATGAAAACTCAGTACTTAATATTTTTTATTATGCAGGAGGTTCTAAAATTATTAAATACAAATGGTGTCATGTACAAACCAAATGAAGCATCACAGTCGGACAAAGGAGGAGATGGTGAAGATGTAAAATATGTTCCCAGTGAATCACAATCGGGCAAAGAATTTATCTATAAACATGGTAATAAAGAAGCCAAGCTTGATGACATTCTGAGAGAAACGTCGGCTAATTCTGAAGCAGCCATTGCGAATGATCCATTTGGTGGTGACAGTTATATCACACCCTTGAAGGAAAAAAACGTATGCCGACATCTGCTGTTGACATGTCAATGAACACACCAGACCATCTTCGGAAGATGGATGGTACATAGGAGAATCCGTTGGACGTAAATGAAAATACCAAGTTTGCATCATCATCGGAGGTACCGTCATGCGTTCTTGATACTTAGAAGGATACACCAAATGGTGCACAGAGCGGTGTCATGCAGAACGAAGCACGCAATAATATGACTTCTACCGCGGGGAAGAAAGATGCAACAAAGTGTGGTAATTCTATTGATACCGTCAAAAAGAAAACGTGTACCCAAGGGTAATAGTAAGTATGGCTCCCCATTATTTGAGCGATCAAAAACAACCGAAACGTAAATCAAAAAATACGAAAGGTATAATGCTTTATAGATTTCATTAATTATTTTTATTCAGCAAACAAAATGGCGCGGTAACTTGTGTGTTTTCATAAATATTATGCAGCGATGTTATTTGAACAACATGATATTGGGGAATGTTACACTATGTTAACACCTGCTGAAATAGAAGGTGTTATGAAATATGTTTCAACTTTGGCGAAGATCCCCAAAGAAGCTATAAAAAGGGCATACCAGAACATAGATGAGGCTATCTTGTCTTCGAAAAATCTTAACGATGTCCTTATAAAAGAATGGTTTGGTACTGCTATAAGTAATTCGCTAACCTATTATTGTTATTTTACAACACAGCAATATGAACATGCAATTATTGTACAATTATTATTTTCAGATACTTGATGCCTACATTCTAGAGCTGGCTCCCCATCTTGACTATGATCTGCACATATGTGGACCATTGAGGTCAACCTATCTTAGCAATGAAGCCATTAAAATGTACAAAACGAAAAAAAAAATGAAAAAATTTGACGTAGAATAAGTGCTAAGACTAGGAGCTGTAGGAAAGGTTATGAATGAATATTTTGTGCATGACAAGGTAAACTGTGTTTTTTTATAAAGTTAATGTTGTTATTAACTATTTGGAATCCTACATAGTACATGCTAGTGATCTTATTTTGCAGGCATATTTCTCTCTGAATATACACGGAGAACATTATGTGATAGTTGTAATGCATAACATCAAGAAGAAGTTCCAAGTCCTTGACCCTAAGTACAATTTAACCTATTCGCATGCATTGTGGATAACTTGGTATTATCTACTTTTCTCATCAAAACCGTGTTATCTTTTGGTGTTTCACTAACTCTTAATCTTTTGCAGAAAGGACAAATTGCACTAGAATTATGGTGGACAGACAAAACTACACCCAAAAAAATTCCCGAAGTCGATACTTGGCCTATTAAAAAATATGAAATTGGAAAGCAAGGTGATTCGTAAGTACTTGTGAATCACATCACTTTCTCACTACTGATGTCGTAAATGAATTTTATTTCATCCTATATGGCAGCAACTCATGCGGATTATGGGTATTGCAATGTCTAGAGCACTGGGACGGAGATCGTACGACTAAGAACATTTCTCAGGTCTGTACACTATTCTTTTGTATATTCGCAAAAATCAATATGATTACAATTTAATTTATAAACTCTTCTATATGGTACTGTAGACAACAATCGAGGAATCAAGAGGACCTACCATTACAACAATTCTTCTTTCTAGAAGAAACAAGCTAGAGGCTGTGAAAAGGAAATTCAGATCAGTGATTAATAATAGTGTACCTTGAAAATTTACTAGTCCCTGTAGGTTTCCATACCTGGTAAATTCATATTGATTTGTAAAACAGTTTATTGTTTGCATTTTACGACAATAGTCCATATCCTGTTGTGTCAGGTCAACTCAAAACTAAGAAATGGTTTGGTTGTTTAACTTGTTTGTTTCGACCCAAATTAGTTGTTCATGTTGAAAAACTAGTTCATTCTTTCAACCAAACGCCTTTTAATATACATAGCGTGCTCTGCATATTATAATATATTTAGTTTGATCTGCATATTTCGGTGAAATCAAACTAGAAGGACACGAACAAAGTATAAAAACAACGAGATAGATATAATATAGGAGGGGGCATCCCTTACAACATAGAAAACATACATAGACGGGCATATATGCCCAAGCAAAAAACATGAAAATAAACACTATAGATGGTAGTGAACCCTAGCACAACAGGGGTTCACTACTTGGACTCTCTCCTCCCTCTTGCTCTTGCTCCCCTCCTCTATCACATCTCCTCGGTGCTGCCCCAGCCCTCACTCTTCCTCGGCGTTATACGGGAGAGTGTGCATCCCGTTGATGGTAGGGAAGGTATTGTCGAAGTTCGTGAAGATGTTGAAGGTGGTGAAGAAGATCGACTCGCACCCACACCAGTAGACCTCGCCGAGGAGAAGGTATGCATCATAGTGGTTGGTGAAGTGCACCGTGAGCCCTACCACAAGGCCTTCGAGGGCATAGTGATCTTCGAGGCGGAACATGGCCGGAGAGCCGGGTCGGAGGTGGCGATAGCCGACGCTAAGGAAGGCGTGGGACAACTCCCTCGGGGACCTCAACCTTGAGTTCGCCCATACTCAAAGGGACCCCTCAACAATGACCCCGACGGGGTAGGTCATCTCCGGCACGGTGCGAGGCAGACGGAACGTAGCACCGTTGAACTGCATGGTGGCGGCGGGCGATGGATCTTGCTAGGCGGCGGACGGTGGACCTTAGTGAAGAAGAAGGGCTTGGCAGATGGATGTGGTGGAGTGTGGGAGAGGATGCTATGAAGATATGGCAGTTTAAATAGCCTGGAGCGCCGCTTGAACAAGATCGGTGAGTAACTGCATGACACGTTGGATACTCTGCGCGTGTATTGGTGTGAAACGAGGCGTGGTCGTATCCATCACGCGTGTCGTCTCGGTTTCCATGCTCTCTAAATCGTTGCGTCGCTAATTGATGCACTGATTCAACGAGTCTGAAACGAGCGCAGTCGATGTGTCGTAAAGTATAAAACGAGCGATGCATGCTACGTCGATCGACGTGTCCGCTCAGCTGTGTGCCCATGCATGCATCCATGGTGGGGACAGGGCCTAATCAGGAATCCCACGGCCCAACGGTCCAACGACCGCTCCATTTCAACGTGTATTAATGAGGTGGGGCTTTTCGATGCATGTGCCATGCAGCGTCGTAGCCTGTCTATTGCACATCGCCGCAGCCTCGAAGCCTAGATACTTGCACGTCTTTTTTTCGCTGCGAATTCACGCGGGCGTGTCGCTAGATCGGTCATGCGCCAAACAATTTCACACGGGGCGCAGCTTTCCGTCACACGCCCGCCGAAAAGAGTCAATGCTCCTCGATACCTTGCACCCGCGCCTCCTCGATATCGTGCGTCCGTGCCTCCTCGAAACAGTGCACCTTAAACACGAGGAGAGAACGAAGCGACCACGACGCGCCCATATATCTGCCCCTCGACATCTCCCTCTCTCGCTCGCTCACACCCATCCATCTAACCACTAGCCGCCGAGCCCCGCCACCACTCAAGAAACCGCTAGCCACCGCGTCCCGCCACCACTCAAGCAAGCGCTCGCCACCCTCGCCCCCTCCCCCACCACGATGCAGTTCAACAGCCTGACGTACCGCCGCCCCGCCACTACGAGGGAGACAGTGTGGCCACACGGCCAGGTTGTGGAGAACCGCCTCTGCATCTGGGCCATCTCGAGGTGGAGGGGACCGCTGGAGCTGGCCCGCTTCTTCCTTGCCACCGGCTACCTCCACCTCTCCCGGCACTCCACCCATGTTCCAGATCGAGCAGCAGTTCAACGGTGCCAACGGCAACAACAACTTCTGCGTCGGCCTCTTCGTCACCTTCATCAACCACTACGACGCCTACCACCTCCTCGGCCAAGTGTTCTGGCGTGGATGCGAGTTCATCGCGTTCACGACATACAATATCTTCACCGACTTCCACGGCATCTTCTCCATCAATAGCGCGGCCCACTCTCTCCCGTACATCATGGCGGAGGATGATGAGGGGTATGACGCGTAAGGAGCGGCCAAGGACGAGCCAGGGAGCGGCCAGGCCGGAGGAAGAAGAAGACGATGTCGTGTCCGTGTCGTGTCGTGTCGTGTTTGTTTGTGTCGTGTCGTGTATGGTTGGACTTGCTTTGCTACTATGTAATGGTTGCTAATCGTGTTTTATTAATATATGTGCTTATAGTTCGTGAAAAACACACTTATGCATACTACCAAAACGGGTACACAAGTGCATAAAACAAAAGGCTCAAAATGTGATAACAGCTCGTGCATCAAAAGGTTGGAAAAAATATCGCTACAATTATTATCAAAAAGGAACTATACAAGTGCATAAAACCAAACTGTCAGTGAGTTTTTTCTTAACACTGACGACCTGAAGAAGCAAAATAGATCATCTAATAATAATTTGCCCGAATTCGAGTTGATTTTATTCAAGCCAAAGACATAGACCATAACATCCATGTCAGTGGGTTCTAGGATAACAAAGCATCACGATTTTTACTCGAACACCGATTGCGTTGTCTAACGACCAATGATCAGAATATAAACAAAACTGAGAGAAATTACGAGGACTTCGCTCTACTTCCAATTCCATGAAAAACGTCACACAAGAGCTATTTTCCCGAACAAACATCAGCAGACTATAAATATACATCACAAATGCATATTTTCACGTGAACTATCTAAAAATTAATTTCCAGGTATGATACTTGAAAAATGACTACACTTACTGTTGTAGGACATTCCTGCACGAGATGACACACAATATTAGATAATAAAGTCTAATAAAAATGCAGGCAATATATCAAGCTAATTTTCAAAACCGTACTTGGGATGATATATGCATATTGGGTTCATCCTGTGATGTCCCTCCTGTTGGCAAGCGCTGCACACCTGCTTCCTCCGCTCTTTGTATCCTAGCGATCGATCATTTTTGGTCAAGGGAGATTGTTTCTCGACTGGAACTTTCTTGTTTTGCTTAGGCGCGTCCTTGGTGGACAATTTTTTAGGATCATCAATATCAAACTGGCTTGCTTGACTTACATCTGCATTTTCATTAACTGAATTACGAGGACCATATGCTCTGCATTTATCATACCCTTGTCTTATAGAAATAATTCCATTGGTGTTACTCTTAAGAAGATCGTACTCCGCTGTGTCATTGCATGCAATATGCATAGCTTGTGAGGCCAACACATTTATACTGCTGTATTTTTTCCGCTTCTCTGGCCTAGACCAACCCCAACCAAACATATCGCTCGTGCGTCTAGCAGGCAACCCAAACCTGGCATTTTTAGTGTAACGTTGTAGAGCACAGCAGTCTGGTATTGCCGTAAATTTTAAGTGATTGAGCACACGCAGTATGTGGTTGCAAGGGATTCCTTTGTGAATCATCCTTCGGCAGCTCCACCTTATAATTTCTGACAGGTTGGGAGTGTATTCCATGTAAAATTGTTGTCAAGATTATTTTTTCATGCGACGACAAAGGTGTACGAGTCAGATCCTAGCTTTCTTTCTAAAATATGCATGGTGTTAATCTTCGAAATGTCACCTTGCAAAATATAGAACACGGCTGGAGTGAAGACTGTCGCAACAGCTACCTCTAGTTCTTTGAAATCAGTAACTGGCACCGGAAATGTCTGTGAAGCCGTACAGTCATCTTTGGCCTCCTTCTCATGGAGACGTGCGATGGTATTCTCGTAGTGACTAACCATGTCCACCAAGTTCATTTCCCCATCAAGGTGGAGGTGAAGAGACGAGTTTAAACTTTCACTCCTCTGGTTGCTTTTCATACCCAGCCAAAACCTTTCTGAAAGATACGCGGTGGCCCATAATCTCTTCTTCGTGTACATTCTCTTAAGCCAATTTGTAATTTTGGGTGACGTCCACTTCCTAACAAAAGCGTGCCATCGCTGCTCGAATACTTGCTCCGACGTGGTGTAATATAGAAGAGTCCTAAACTCGTTCAGTGACTTGTTAGGTAGGTGCATCTCCATATTTTTTTCAATGTGAAAGCTGCAAATACGATGGTATACACCAGTAAGTACTTCATCCACAGCGGAGATCATCACGACATCTGCATCCGTGATTACTGCATTTGGCTTCTGCTGGCACATTGCTTTCAAGAAAGTCCGGAGCAGCCAGGCATATGTTTCTTCGGTCTCATTTGATAGGATGGCATAGCCAAATACCGTTTTTTACGGTGATTGTTCAAGCCAACAAAGGAAACAAATGGCATTCTATACTTATTCATCTTGTATGTGCTGTCAAACACAATGATGTCGCCGTAGTCCTGGTAGTACCGACGTGATTCAGAATCGCACCCGAACAAGTGCTGCAGATGACCTTCATCTAGCGTGTAATCATAAAAAAATTCAGGGTCCCTCTTTTTTTCTCTCCGCCATGATGCCCAAGGTTGTGTTAGCATCACCCTTATAAAGCAGCTTCCTCTTCTCCCTTGAGCACATGTTGTACAAATCCTTCCTTGTAAATCCCACACCAGCAAATGAACCACCAGAGTTGCTAATCATCGATCGCATGATGATATGCTTCCTAACCCCCATGTTACACTGTGATAATATCTCAGCTCTCTAGGAGTCGTTGATTTTCCTATGGGACCAAAGAAAAGGGACTGCATCACGTCTCGCTAACACATGATTGTGAGTGTCATCAAAACTCTGAACGATCCAAAGACCAGTTGTTCCATCAAACTTCACCACCATACGTTACAGTTGCACCTAGACTCACCTCTGAGCCTATATTTGTGGCCTTCCATTGTCAGTAACTTCTAGTCACGTTTACCTTGCTTGCAACATACAAAACACCTTAGACGAACAAGTTCATCATCAAATCGTCTCACTTGGTGCTTCCTAATGCCGAACCCATGATTTTTGGCATATCTGTTGTAGAAAGAATAGGCTGCTGCTTCACTATCAAATGTCATTTCCATTATCTTGCAGTATAGTTCTCTCTTATCATCAGGATACCCAGTGTCATTGCTACATTTATTTGAACTCTCAAGCTGATTACATGGTGCCTGCTACAAATTCAAAACCTAGCCATTAGAACTACAGTAGTATGCATGTCAGTTCGTTGATTGCTAAAAAACAACATATAAATAATACCTCACTCGTGTCAACGAACATATCAAAATTTGGTGCATCTTCACAATCATCATAATTACCCATCTCCAAGTCTGATTCACCAAAATATCATACTCCATACCAGAGTCATTTGTTACCTGAACAATTTAGTAATATTTAGTATACAATTGCATCATACGGTGCATGACATGTATAATTTTACACCACTACACATACCTCAGTATCAACAAACATGTCCGTTTCTTCATGGTTGTTAAAGCCATTGTGGAAATCATCGTCATAGACAATCTGAATAAATCAAGCCATGAGATATCATATATTATTTAATTTAACATTTAAATATCAAAGAAGAAGCTAATGTGTCCTCATATCAAACTCTTCTTCGCTCCAGCCGTCTTCAGGATGCCTATTGGCAGAAATGGAATCATCACCGACATGTCCGATTTGATCATCTTTCATAGTAGATCTAGAGTTCTTCATCTCCTCTATCAGTGATTGCGCCACATTGTTAGAATCACCAATGCTATGTGTCTCTAACAACGTTCTAGAGACGAAGCATGGTCATGGGGTGAACTTACAAGATCGGAAGATAAAGCCGACGATTTGGATTAGAAACCCTAGTGACGAAGACGCCGAGCCGCTGGCGCGCCTTCTACCTTCGAGGATCTGCGGCGGCGGAGGAGAAGCAGATCCGCGGATACGAGCGACCGAGTTTTACCAGGCGGCAGAGAAGAGAAAGTTTCAGTTACGCCGAACAATGGTGCATGTATGGACGTGGGAGCTAATCGCGGTGATTAGATCTAGGTGGACCCCACGTCGGGTCGTGTCGTACGGCGTCGTCAGTCCCTGTATACAGATACGAGACTATACTGGGCTTGGATATGGGTTTCACCTGGGCCAAAAAAACGAAGCCAACAAAACGGGCCGGACTAAAATGCCCCTAACAGTTCGGACTTTCTCCTAAGACGGTGTGCACTGAAGCACTCCTCTCTAATGAATTGATACAGTGCCGCATGTTGTTAAAAAAAAGTAAAATACAGTTGAAGAAACGAATCAGCCAATCTCTAGCCGTGGAGTTCAGACTCCAGGCCTACAACGAAAGCGTTTGTCAACTTCGATCGTGTTCAGATGGAGATGGTCTATGATAGTGATGGAGTTCCTGAAATCCGTGTGTTTTGTGCCCGATGAGTCGATCAGGTCATTACATCAGAAAACAAAACAGTACTAATATCCGGTTTGGTACTACTACTATTATAGTTATTTAATCGGATTTGCTAGTTCTCAGGCGTCTGAGAACTTCTTAGTTCTCAGTCACCTTTTTCACCATTCGATTTACCTCGTGATTCGTGTAAAGTGTAAGTTACACATGAGTTACAACTAGGATGTAACTGAGAATTTAATGAGTTGCAACTAGGTTGCAACTGAGAATTAGTACAAATCTTATGAGTTGCAACTAGGTTGCAACTGAGAATTAGCACAAATATTAGAATGACATCAGCGACTTAAACATAAGAAGTTCTCAGGCGCCTAAGACCTAGGCACTCCCTTATTTAATATCCGGTTTGGTACTACTAGTGGACCAGATCAAAGCAAGTTGTCTTTTTCCTCGCAAGAAAAGGCACGGTGCATCCTCTAATGACATTGATTTGGTCTTTCTTTCACCAAACAACACCGTTTCTTTGAACTGTCTTTTGCACCCACGGTTTGGTCCTGGCTGCTATATATACATACCATACACACAGACGACATAACACAAGAACATAGCATACTCTCCTCGCATTCAGACATGGATTTGAGAACAGGATTCTGCTGTGCTCTGCTACTGATTACACTGTCGCCTCTTTCAGCTACTGCGTCGTCGAGCAAAGTAAGAAACTTTCCTCTTTGTTCAGAAGACTTAGCTTGCATTGTTTCTGCACCCGGCTGGTTCTGATACTGTTTCTTGGCGACTTTCTGCATCAAAATCTCAGCTCTACATAGTGTATATGGGGGACAAGAAACATGATGATCCATCCGTGGTCACCGCGTCGCACCATGACATACTGACCTCTGTTCTTGGAAGGTATTAGGTTGTAATAATTCATGTTGAATATTATTACAACGAAGCAGAAACTATTGCTAACATTTTTGTTTTATCTGCAACAGCAAGGATGAAGCCATGAAGTCGATAGTTTACAGTTACAAGCATGGATTTTCTGGGTTCGCGGCAATGCTGACTGAATCTCAAGCTAAGACACTCGCAAGTTAGTAATTGTCAATCTTGAAATGTCATCTTCATATCTTACTTGCATGATCGATATAAGCTAATCAAAAAAAAATTGAACGTAGACTTCCCTGAGGTTATTACCGTGAAGCCTAATATTTTTCATGAACCTCACACAACTCGGAGTTGGGACTTTCTTGGCCTTGACTATTACCAACCACCACAGCAACCGGGCCTCCTCCAAAAAGCGAAATACGGAGAAGATGTAATCATTGGTGTCGTGGATACAGGTTTGCAATCCGATCTCTAGCTTAAATCCAAAACATGAGAAAACCTAAAGATTGGGCACTAGTTGACCCCATGCATATGCATATGATTCTGTTACAACAGGCATATGGCCTGAATCACGAAGCTTTGACGACAATGGCTATGGCCCTGTACCAGCTCGGTGGAAAGGGAAATGCCAGACCGGACAAGAGTTTAACACCACGAGTTGTAATAGAAAGATCATAGGCGCGAGGTCGTACGACCGTGGCATTAGCGCTGAGGCGCTCGAGAATGACTATAACTCACCTAGGGACATTGACGGCCACGGCACCCACGCCGCCTCGACGATCGCTGGCATTGAGGTGCAAGGCGTGAGCTACAGGGGCCTCGGCACAGGTGTGGCACGTGGTGGGGCGCCACGTGCGCGGCTTGGTATTTACAAGGCGTGCTGGATGGGCGCGGGTTGTCCTGACGCGGCAGTCCTAGCGGCCATCGATGATGCCATACACGATGGCGTGGACGTCCTGTCGCTCTCACTGGGAGGGGCTGGTCACGAAGTCACCGGGACGCTGCATGCTGTACAGAGAGGAATCTCAGTGGTGTTTGCCGGCGGGAATGATGGGCCCGTGCCACAAACGGTGACAAACGCCGTGCCGTGGGTCACAACGGTGGCCGCTAGCACGATTGACCGGGCTTTCCCGACCCTGATATCGCTCGGGAACAAAGAAAAGCTGGTGGTAAGTATAAACAATCTTCAACCAATTATTTTATGGGTAAGTGGATAGTTCCAAAGGTACGATCAACTTGGCTCGGCTCAGATGAACTCTAGCGTACACGCATAGTCCATCGTATAGTTTTCACAAACTTGACTCAGCTGAGGTAGTTGAAACTAAGAACCTAACGACAAATTCGTTTGCTCGTCCCTGATGCTTTCCATTAATTCTTTTATTGATTGATTAATGTGTGGTTGCTTTCAATTGCAGGGGCAATCTCTTATGCACAATGCGTCTCTGATTAGCAACGACTTTATGGACCTAGTTTATGCGGGGAGGTAAATGAATTATTAAAGCAGTCGCTTGATATAATTTGTTTTGTAGCTAATCACGACCGTGTCATCCTGAACTTACATACACTTTTGTGCAGATGTGACGCGGAGTCAGTGGCGTTGAGCAATGTCACCGGCAAAATTGTCATGTGCAATGCACCAGCGGAAGCGAAATCAACACCGCCCACGATAGCACTTGTGGACGCCTTCAACCATACCTTCGTGAACGGTGCAAAGGGCCTCATCTTTGCGCAATACACTACCAACCTTCTCGAGGGTCTGGCTGGGATTGAACGCATTATGCCCTGTGTACTAGTGGATTTTGAGGTCGCCCAGAGAATCATAACGTATTGGAGGAACTCAGCAGGGTAAGAGCTTAATGTTCTTGTTGTCTGAAACACGATGAAGGTGTTTTTTTTCCCTTTTTTCCCTTTCTCCAATGTCTTGTGTCTATGCTAGGAGCCCGGTGGTGAAGTTCTCACCAACCATAACTGTTGTTGGAGACGGGGTGTTGTCACCGAGGGTTGCCTCATTCTCCTCTAGAGGGCCAAGCCCCTCATTCCCCGGCATACTCAAGGTATGTATCAGCCAATATCTTAATTCGAGACAATATGCAGATTGTTTAGAATCTAATGGTATCCTTAACGGGTATACTCGGGGCCTCATCGTTATCTAGCCTCTAAAACGTGTATCTCTATATTTGGATAGCCGGACATAGCTGCACCCGGAGTTGCTATCCTGGCAGCCCAGGGTGGGTCCTACGAGTTCAAATCCGGGACATCTATGGCATGCCCGCATGTGTCAGCAGTCACCGCATTGCTCAAATCAGTTCACCCTGACTGGTCTCCTGCCATGATCAAGTCCGCCATTGTCACCACGGGTACGCACCGTGAGATTGTACTGAAGTTCTACCACACAAATAATCGTAATTTATGACTAACTCAGATTGTTCCTTTGGACCCCTTGTAGCTTCAGTCACCGATCGTTTTGGCATGCCGATACAAGCAGATGCGGTCCCGAGGAAATTAGCTGACCCCTTCGACTTTGGCGGTGGTCACATGAATCCAGACAAGGCCGTCGACCCTGGCTTGGTTTACGACTTGGATGCGAAGGAGTACAATAAATTCTTTAATTGCACCATCGGATTGGTGGATGGTTGCGAGTCCTACCAACTCAATCTGAATCTACCGTCGATCGCCGTGCCGAACTTGAAGAACCAGGTCACCGTGTGGCGCACTGTCACAAATGTCGGGCCGGTGGACGCAACTTACCAAGCGGTTGTTGAAACTCCGGCAGGGGTAGTCTTGTCCGTGGAACCATCTGTGATCAGTTTCACTACAGGTGGTAGCAGAAGCATAACATTTAGAATGGCGTTTACGGCGAAACAAAGAGTGCAAGGTGGATATACATTTGGAAGTTTGACATGGTTCGACCAAAGTGCGCACTCGGTGAGGATTCCTATTGCCGTGCGCACTGTGATACAAGACTTCATTGCGGATACATCTTAAATTCATTGGTCCTCTTCCTTTTATGTACTATATACTTCCCTTACATGTGAGTTCTGGAAATGTTGAAAATGTGACTTCCTTTTAATTATTTATTATAATTACTTGTAAATGGTCTAGATGAATATGAATACAATACAAGAGTATATGTTTCTCTAGGGAGAATTTTTTTTCTCTCATTTCCGACAATTTGTGTCAAATGAAGCATTTGTTTGTATGAGTTTGCAATATGGTTGGCTTTAAAATTTTCCAGCAACCGAGGCCACCCAAAGAGTGAAATTGCAGCGCCCAAATACCAAATCTCGATTCACATGTCTGAATGCATACATAGTTACTAGCTGGACCCCGCGCCGCACGATGTCCTCTATGAGATGAAGAACAAAAGGACGTTCCTGTTGTAAACTACGACAGAGTCAATAAGACACGCTAGAGGTGAGTACAGTATTGTTTCGCATGGTGGGAAAATCCATGAAACGAAACCGATCAATTTATTGCACTATAACAGATATGTGTGTGAAGGGATTTGACTACGGATTTTACTGAACCTCTTACATAAGACCCGGTTAGTAGGTAAAACTCATAATTATATCATTGATATTTCTTGAATTGCAGAATGGTAAAATAATTAATTTAGACTACGGGGAAGCGTAGTAAGAAAGGAGCCGTCTGAGCTCGTTGGTGTTGTGGCATTTCTGAATTAATTTATGGTTGTCATATGAAGTTTTCTCGCCAATGCCGGCCACCTCGATCAAATGTCTATTTAGGCCCGTTTTGGATCTCTGTTTTTAAAGTATTTGTGGAATATTTCAGTTTCTAAAATTACTGGAGTACTCAAGGCGGTTGGGTCCAACTACTATGGTTTTGGAAACTGAAGTATTACCAAAAACTGCAGTTTTTTTTTTTTGCTGTATTAGAAACCTTGATCCAGACCTATTTTTCCTATATGAAAGAATTCCTAGATGGAGACACCGCTCGCTACAAAATGCACTTGCTTCGTCGTGTCATCTTCGCTTATGGTGCCTAGGGAGATGTCCCCTTCTTCCGCCATGGAGAAAGCAAGCTCTGGAATTGGAAAGAAAGGTCTGTTCTAGTCTATTCTTGCTTGATATTCTTCTTAACTTGATTGCACCATGGTTGCCATCTAGGACAAAATATTCTTGCCGGATCCCCTCCAATTCCCACACATACCGATGTCATCGATCAAGTTTTGGTGCTCAGCATATCCGTATTGTCATGGTAGCATGCATGAATCAAACCCAAATATGGTGTAGATCTATTCCCTTTGGTTCACATGTATGTTTTTTCCAGGTTAGCTTTCACCTCCTGTGAAGATGTGTTAGATAATCTTCCTTACCGAGATCTCCACCGTCGGCTGACCCGGAAGCCGACCCTCCGGCACCTTGTATTCAGCGCCAATCCTCCAGCACCTAGATCGTCAACATCAGCGCCTAAGAAAGCCGTGCAAGCACAGCAGTAGTACACTGCACGAGCATGAGCGGTAGCCTACCAAGAAACATAGCACCCATGGTTCCTAGTTTCATGCATGCAATCTGCTGCCTCTGATGCCTTTTATTCATCCATGCCTCACAATATCAAGTCCGATTATCCTACACACGTATCTCAAGTTCTTTGTTTGAAGCATTATCACCAATTAGTTTGTTAATTTTTTTTTGAAATTTCATGTAGTAGGATATGATGTTCCCAACATTCATTAGTCAGCCATGCATGCACCTATTCGGTCAAAAGGGGCCACCCATGCAACAGAACAATCGGTCAAAGTGACAGTGAAACAGCAATTCCCAAATCGCATTGAAGTTTGCCAAAAACTAAGAAATACTACAATATCAAGAAACTTTTTTTTTTGCGTGGATACAATATCAAGAAACTGCGGTATTTGCCCATGCATTGGAATACTTCAGTTTCGCAATACTAGTTTTGAAAAAGGGAGCTCCCAAACCACTAGTAGAAACCAGGCTATTAGCCCCGGTTCATCCATCTCATGTCATCATTGCAAAAATTACTACCAAAACTAAATCCACAAATCCATCTACAAGGTAGAGCATGAAATAAGCTAATATAGCAATGAGAGTTTAAATGATGAGTTGCTCACCTTTTAGAACCTTTGGATAGATGGGACACCACAAAATATAGACAAATCTTGAGAAAAAATTGGGCATGAACTCGAGCTTGAAACAAGAAAGAGAGAGGAGCCACCAGCTTGAACTGGTGGCTCAGACAGGTGGGGAAGAAGATATAGCCAGGCTTTTAGTCCCGATTCTTGTCTAGAACCAGAACTAGCCCCGGGTCGTGTAACAAACCGGGACTAAAGGGTCTATAACAAACCGGGACTAAAGGGTCTGGCGCCCGACCCAACCTGACTGAAACCCTTTAGTCCCGGTTTGTTACACGACCCGGGGCTAAAGGTCCTGTTCGAAACGGAGCTAGTGCATGCCAACCCCTGGGGCTAGTTCTAGCCGTTGGGACGGAGCATTAGTCCCGGTTTATAGCAAAACCTGGTCTAATACTCTTGAACCAAAGGTCTGTTTTCTACTAGTGAACATAGCATTAACTTTCCAACACAGGAAATGAATGCAACAGTCAACAATTAAATGGTACGGATAGTCTAGTAAAAAGTATCAATGCCACTTTTCTTGGGCCAGTGAGCTTTGCAGGTTGCAAGTCAGTGTTCCAGCATTGAAAAAAAACTGCAGGCTGGCAGATCGCAATTTCTACAAAGTAATTAAATTCAAACTGACTGTGTCGCTGTGGCGCCTGCGTGATGTGAGCAGACTCCGTCGAAACGCTTGCTTCTGAACAAAGTATTTCTACTAAACATAGTTGCACTAAACTGAACAGCTAACTTCACTTCTTCAGCTACAACTGAACATAACTGTACTAAAAAGATTCAGAACAAACATCAAGAACAAGCTTAGGTAAAATCTTCTACAATTACAGCTAAACGGGACCCCAACCTAAGGCTATCATGGAACATGCATTGGTTCATCTACAAACTCACCATTCTGCCAATCGCAGATTTGCCATTAATTAACAAGGCAGCAATTGGCAGCAGAAGAGGTGTCGTCTCCGAAGAACACCTAGCTACAGATGGAGGGCATGCCGCAGCATGTTGATCGGCTTCAGTCCGCCAACGCATTCCCCTCACGGATCATGATCTATGGATGCTTCGGAACTTGCTCGACGGAGAACCTGAAGGAGTTTTGTGGCAGAAAATAAAAAAATTCCTACGTTTCTGTTGAAACGCCTAGACACCTAGGATCTATCAATGTAGTAATGCAGTAACAACCGGAGAATATAGAATACATCTTTATAGATCTTACGCGGTTAACGTTTCGAGAGGAACGTGATTGAAGTAGTCGAACTCGTAGCCGATCTTAAGGTCGTGAAGCTTCTCGCAGGTCACCCCTTGCTCCACCTTCATCGTGTAGTAGCTCCGGCTCACGACATTCAAAGTGTACTATTGGTAGCACCCTCGAGATTGTACACATACGATGTACGATGACGACCTCCGGTTCTCTCATCCCTGTCGGGAGTGCGGAAGTAGATCTTTTGGCTGGAATCCCTACAGCGCAATGTCATGCTACGGGTGCGTCGTATCTTGCAAGCGCCATCCTTCCAGGGACATCTCCATCGCGAGAGGACAACAAGAGAGAGCGAGAGGGAGAGATTTCCCTGAGAAATTGCCCCACCGATTTGCTTGAATTATTGTGTGTTTAACCCAACCCATGGGCACCCCTTTATATAGATGGAGGGAGGTGTACCATTCCCTTTGGGTGGCCCATGTGAGACTAAAATAATAAAGGAAAAGGGAAAACTGGGGCAACTGGCTGGCTGAGCCATTGGGGCAGCCAGGTGGGCCAATCCGGCCTCGTCCCAGCTCGGCGCAGCAAGCAGCATCAGAGAGCAGCAGCTAGCCGTCAGCCAGGCAGGCCCACCTCGCGGCCCAGCACGCGCCCCGTGCGGTGGCTAGGCTGGCTTCCTGGGGTGGGCCCTAGAAGAGATATTTTTAGACTAAATGATAACTATGACACTATAAATGATATTTTTGGACCATATGTATCTAATACAAAATAATTATGACATTCAGACAAGTTAATACACTTTCATTTTGTCCAATCATCAGAATTTGTGAAATATCTTTCACAAGTCATTTTATGCTAAATACTTAACTTAAATACTTACTCATGTCGATCAAATCAAATAGACTTTGTATTCTTATTAATTTCAATATCCTCCTTTATTCCAAAATTATTTGAACAATTCAAATAGTTTTAGCTTTGTGTTTCATTAAGTAAATACACATATTCACTTAAGTTCACAATTAAGTTTTATTATAATGATTTCCACTATTTTGTTGAAAATGCAATACATCATATGTATAAAATTCAACATTTTGTCGCATACGCATATCACCGTTTTACCAGAATGCGGGTTTTTTAGTCATTCTGCCCAACGAGGCATGGTTTTGCAAATTCTATAGATCAAGCATCTAAGACCCCAATCTTCATTAATATGAAAAACATGCAATAACCAAAATGACTTAAACTATAGTGTCATTCAATATTTTAAACTTGGATATCTTTTAGCAATACTCGAGCAGACAATCCTATTTTCACAAAACTAGACAAGTAAAAAATACTTCGTAAACTGCTACGAGTTTTGCAAGAATAGAATTTATACTTTGTATATCTAACATATACTATTTTTCTTCCATTACTCCCACTGTGATCAAGCCCTTTTGAGAGTCCTTAACTTTGTCATGAACTTACGAAGTTGAACTATTCGTGTTTCACGACATAGCCTTTGATGACATCTTTGTGATAAGGAAGAAGCGAATTGCAAAGACCCATTTGCTACAAAGTTTTCCATAGTCCACACCATCTATGTGGTGTTCATGACGCTATTGCAAGATCACTAAGTGATTCTTCCAAATCCGTTTTCTTCCACCTAGTTTGGAACGAAAACTCATCCAACGACTCAGTGGCTTTATTGGACGGTAGTGGAGAAAACACAAACTATCATCAATGGGGCTGAGCCCATTACATGAATTTGTGGAGTTATTGGAATATCTCCTATTAGTCCTTGTATCAAGAAGAGAAGATCATCTAATTACAAGGATATCCCCCAGGCGTGGGTATTAATCTATGAAGTTGGACCCTTTCTAAAGTTTTACAACAACAATAAAATTCCCATGGTCTCAAGGACCTAAATGGGGCAAGTCAACATCTACTAAGATATTTGCAAAAGACATCTAGACTAAGTTTATAATATGAGTTCAATTCTATAATTGAGCTCCCACTAAAATTGTCATCCCTTGGATGATTTTAGCAATCACATGATCCCTTTACACCGCATCATCCCCAATCATCATGGTCTTTCATGCAACTGCCAGGGTAGATATCACATATCGATCACATCCCTATGCGACTCGTGCTCGATCTTTCTATCTCCCATGTTCTGAGGTCAAGTCTATACATACTAGGCTTGCCAATTAAATCATAGTGTATTCGTTGTGCATACATGGCTTGCACCCACTATATGCGAATGCACGGATGTCTAGCACCCGATCATCACGGCCTGCTTCATAACTGTGAACTTTCTTGGTGGTTGCGCATTAATGGGAGAACATTACATTGGTATTAATAGGTATCATCCTATATAGTATGCTACCATTGAGTATCTAATACACGCACACAATAGAATGTAAAACTGGTATCAGCATCACATGTATATTGTGATATGATATGGTACTTCTTCACGTGCCTTGATCTCCATAGAGCGCTCCGACATGATCTCCATCTTGCCACCGGTTTGACGCCAAGTCCATGACGCCACCAGTAGGTCTTCCATCGGAATGCATACTATTACTATACTACTTAATCATAAGAAAAATAAAATACTTTACCTTTCGTAACGACCAGGCCATATCATAACACAAGCCCACCTGCAAAATAAAGTTAGACGCCTCTAATTATCTTTTGCAAGTTTTACGTGGCTATTAGGGCTTTTGCGATAGAACCATTTCTAATCTACGAACTTTCTAACCACGACATGGATCCAGAAGTTATCTCTACTAAACCCCTTTTGGGGCCCTAATACGTTGCTAACGTATCCATAATTTTTGATGTTCCAATACTTGGTTTTTATCTACTTTCTTATGTTTTGTCCACACTTTGGAATATTTTTATACACTTTCTTGGACTAACCTATTAACAAGATGCCATAGTGCCAGTTGCCTATTTTCTGCTGTTTTTGGTTCTAGGAAAGTCATAAAATGAATATTATCAGAATTGGACCGGACAAAAGCCAAAGTCGATATTTTACCGGAAGACTCACGGAGCCAGAAGACGAGACGGAGAGTGGCCACAGGGCGGCCACACCACCCCTTGGCGCGGGCAGCCCTAGGCCGCGCCAGGGCATGGTGTGGGCCCCCTGGCCGGCCACCGACCTCGCCCCTTCGCCTATAAGAAGCCTCCTGATGCAAAAACCCTAGATCGTCAAGCCTCCAGCCACGAAAAGTTCCGCAGCGCCGCCGCCACCGAAGGGGAGATTTGGGGGACAAAAAGTCTCTGTTCCGGCCCCCTACAGGGATGGGGAAGTGCCCCCGGAGCCATCTCCATCGACTCCACCGCCATCTCCATCACCGTTGTTGATTCCCATGATGATGAGGGAGTAGTTCTCTCTCGAGGCTAAGGGTTCTACCGGTAGCTATGTGTTCATCTCTCTCTATGCATGATCATATTGTGATCATGAGCTTTGTAATCAAGTAGATCTACCTTGCTACTCAAGTGATTTAATACATCTCTGCTCTCCCCATGTGTGTGAAAGTGATAGCGTGCACACCATGGTGGCACTTAGGCTAGAGATTACAAATACTTGTTATGAGTTATATTTGGAGTTGGATGTGTTTATGAAAATGTGGTGTTTGTTGGAACCATCTAGTACTCAAGGTGACAGTGTGGGGTTATCTAGATGGGAAAGATGAACTTTGAGGTGTGCTGTTATAGCCCTACCATGGATTAGAGTGTCCAACCGGAGAGTAGTTCAGCGTAGTATCATAAAGAAGAATATATTTATATGAGAGTGTTCACTAGTGAAAGTATGATCCCTAGGCCTTGTTTCTAAGCATTGAAACACCGTTTGCAATTAGATATGTTACATGTTTGCTTGCTTCCATCTTTATTTCAGTTTTCCTTTAGTCTTTTCCACGTCATCAAGCTATTTTCTAGCACCGTTACCACTTATCATTATCCATACCACTTGTATTTCACTATCTCTTTGCCGAACTAGTGCACCTATACACCTGACAAGTGTATTGGGTGTGTTGGGGACACAAGAGACTTCTTGTATCTTCATTGTAGGGTTGCTTGAGAGGGGATACCTTTGACCACTTCCTCCCTGAGTTCGATAAACCTTGGGTGATCCACTTAAGGGAAACTTGCTGCTGTTTTACAAACCTCTGCACTTGGAGGACCAACAACTGTCTACAAGAATAGAAGTGCGTAGATGATGGATCAATGCACGGTGCCCAGAAAAATGCTTGATGGCGGTGTTGATGTAGAGCTCGCTGGGAACCCCAAGAGGAAGGTATGATGAGCACAGCAGCAAGTTTCCCTCAGTTATGAAACCAAGGTTTAATTGAACCAGTAGGAGCAAGGAAACACCTCAAAGGTGTTACTAGCTGAGCTTTGGCAGGGCGCACTACCGGTGCTAGTAGCAACGTGAAGACCTGCACAACACAACCACATAATTTTGTCCCCAACTTGCGATGAGGTTGTCAATCTCACCGTGTTTTGCGGAAAACAAAGGATTAAACGTATCGAATGGAAAGAAGTAAAAGTTTGCAGAAAGAAAACACAAAGCAGAAACAGTTTATAGATTGTATGTAAAGTAAAGGACCGGGATCCATAGTTCACTAGAGTTGGCTCTCCTTAGATAGATAACATGCTGGGTGAACAAATTACAGCGGGGCAATTGACAAACACCGAGAAAGCAATACATGCATATACTAATCATCTTGACTCCTTTGAGACTTGATTGGGCATTACAACATAATACATAGACCGCCATCCAACTGCATCTATGACTAATAATCCACCTTCAGGTTATCATCCGAACCCCCTCCAGTATTAAGTTACAAGCAACAGATTATTGCTTTACGAACTGCGTGTAAAGTAAACAATACAATTGTTCTATGAACAAAGGATCGTTGTTTTCTCCCTAGTAGCAACATCACATCTAGTACCTTAGAGATTTCTGTCACTTCCCCAGATTACCAGAGGCATGAACCCACTATCGAGCATAAATACTAACTCTTGGAGTTGCTAGCATCTACATGGCCAAGATAGCTACTAACAACGGAAAGCATGCAAGATCACAAATAACAAAGACATGATAGAATCAATAATCAATCTGAAATAGCATCTCAATATCCATCGGATCCCCACAAACACAACATGCAGAATTATAAATAGATGATCTTGATCATGAACGGAGCTCACAAGATCTAAACATGAAAGCACAAAGGAGGAGAACCAGCCATCTAGCTACTACATGGATCTGTAGTCCAAGGATGAACTACTCATGCATCACACCCGAGGCTTGCATGGTGATGAAGAAGGCCTCCAGGGTGAATTCCCCTCTCCGGCAGGGTGCTGGGAAGAGCTTCAGATCCCTCCCGATCTAGGGATGAAGATGACGGCGACTACAGACTCTTTCGTGGATTTTTGATCGGGTACTTAGGGTTTTCATCCCGAGGGTAATATATAGGCGAAGGAGAGGCCGAGGGGGTGCCGGGAGCGGCCACACCACCCCCTGGCGCGGGCCAGGCCTGGCCGCGCGGCCAGGTGGTGTGGTGTCTCCTTGGCCCTTCTCCGTCTCGTATTCTAGCACTTGATCACTTCCGAAAAAATAGGCACTTTGGCTTTTGTCCCATCCAATTCCGAGAATATTCATTTTCTGACTTTTCTGGAACCAAAAACAACAGAAAACAGGCAGCTGGCACTGTGGCTCTTGTTAATAGGTTAGTCCAAGAAATCATAATAAAAGTACTCCAAAGTTGGAACAAAACACAAGAAAGTGGATAAAACCAAGCATGGAACATCAAAAATTATAGATACATTTGCAATGTATCAACATCTCCAAGCTTAACTCATGCTCGTCCTCGAGTAGGTAAGTGATAAAAAGAAATAATTTTTGAGGTGACATGCACCATCAAAACTTGATCAAAGTATTTGCAAAACTCAAAGCTGGGATCATAGTACTTCAATCATAACATGAAAGACAAAGTTCTAGCAATAAGCAAAGAAACTATGATACAACATGAAAAGGCACAAACAAAAGATTCATGAATAACATGCTTTGCAAGACGTTTGTTTGTTTCACATAAAGAAAACATAGCATAATAGTATTCAGCTTGTCCCTCAATAGAGTAGCAAATATAAATGCATAGGACACCTTCAAAGTTCATAAGAGTGACTAGATACAATAGTTTCAAACAAGCAATAACAAGTTATGCATCAATCAACTAGTCTTGGGACAATGCACATAGAACTAGAAATGGCCACTATGCTCTCAAAGTAGTGCATAAAGATAGAAGGTGGAGACTCAATATAATGGTGGAAGAAAAGCCTTTGTAAAAGGAAGTAGGGATTCAAGTCTCATAAAGAGCTTCTAAAAATTATGGTACTTATAGCTTTCAGCTCTCATTGCCCCTATCATTAGCATCTTGAAGGTGATTTAGGTAAAAGTGACACAACTAAGAGGATATGCTTGACAAGTTATAAACCAAAATCTCATGCCCCTTACTTATGAAGACCAATCCTCATGCTACTCAACTTCAGTCACGAGTAAGCTCTTGTCATTGTAAGTACATGTGTATCATTAAGAACCGCCAACGGGGTACCCCTTGCACATGATACGGGAGCTTTCCCATAATCAAAATGACAAGGCAAGCAGACAATGAGCATCTCAGCGATCTTTTTATTTGCTATTTGCATAGGTTTTTATTGAGGATGCTTCATAGAGTGCTCACTATGGTGATGCTGCAAGTTTCCACCATGATTAGGCATGGCTTAGGCTAGCAGCCCAGGCGTTTCTCTAACACATATACAAACTCCATGATCTTACAAGTTCCACTTTTATTTCACACCGCCGGGATCCGTAAGCAAAAGAACATGATATCAACGGGGTACAAAGTACAAGTGCAATGTTGAAAGCGTTCCCCATAGTACATGGTTCTGCTAATTTCAACTTATAAAGCGCAAGCATATGCACAACAAAGAAGGACCCAATGGTTCAAGTTTATTAAAGGCAAAAAGTAAAGTGTGCCATCAAGTTTGTGAGAGCTTTAATCACTAGTTTTCTCATAACAAGTGAAAGGTAAACAAAAGCATGAATATACTTGGAATAGCATAAGCTAGTAGGTAGGTATGGTGGACTCTTTGGAAAAACTTGGTTTAGGGAGTTGGATACATGAGTGGAACTCATACTTGGTTGTGGAGGCTAGCAAAAGACTGGGAGCAACAAACTAAGAGAGCAATAATGGCCATAATCATGCAGAGCGACAAAACATCATTGATCAAAGCATAAAGTGATACTACAAGTTGAAAACTAAAGGATCATAAAGGCTATGGTGACTTGAGATAGTCATAACATGGTGTGCGCATGCGCCAAGTCAACCCAAATAAAGCATCAAAGGAGAATACCACTATACTATGCTTTAATATGCTAAAACAACGCATGATTCATCCAAGGCACATTAAGCAATCTCAATTGTTTATAACAAGTCATGCTACAGCAAAGAATACTAAGCATAAAGACAAAACAATATTGAGCATGGCATGACAAAGCATAGGCCATAGTCAAAAACGAGCTCTTTTTACCACATAAGCATAAACTTTCTTACTCTTTTCCAAACCAAACCAAACTATTTGTAAACCAAAGTGTGAAAGAGGGGGTCCAACCAACTTATTCAGAAAACTAAGCAAACCAAACAAACTAAAAACCAAAATGAAAACGAAAAAGAAGACGCTCCAAGAGAAACACAACTGTGCACGAAACAATAAAAATGAAGCGTTTGGAAGAAACCTGGAATTTTTATTGATGAAAAAGGGGATGCCTTGGACATCCCCAAGCTTTGACGCTTGTACTTCTTGGATATTTCTTGGGGTGACACGCGTGGCATCCCCAAGCTTGAGCTTTAGTCCATCCTTCATCTCATTACTCATTCCTTCCATACACCTGAAAATTTTCCTTCATACAAAACTTCACACAATCTCATTAGCAACATTAGTGCACTTTAGATAAATAAGTCTCAAGGTTCAGTTATAACACCAAATAAACTTCCATTAGAACACTATCTACTGTAGCACTTCCCTCAAAAATCTCAATTCCCCAAAGGAACTCAAGAAGGAACTAACAAGAAGCAAATGCAGAAAATGGCAGAAATCTGTCAAAACAGACCAGCAGGTAAAGACGAATTTTTTAGAAGACCTTCTGTTACTCAAATCAAAAAGTGTTGAACTAACTAAAGTTAGATAACAACCTGGGTCAGAAGCAAAAAACATTACAGCTCAATCCGACATACAGAGCTCTCTCAGGAATTTTTACGGTGAAGCACAGAAATCTGTTTCGGGACAACAACTTTCCCAATCATTACTTCACTCTCATTAGAGGTTACTCTTGGCACAAAAAGCAAATAAAAAGGATAAGGAGAGGTTATTACAGAGGTAATAACTTCCAAGATTCATCTAAAACTTTTGGGTTATCTCCCAACAAGTACTTTTCTTTAACGCCTTTAGTTAGGCATAAGAACCAAAGAAAGAATCAAGTGTTCTCAAATGAAGAAGCATTAAGACCAAATTTTGTTTTCATAGGAGAAGCAAAAGAAATCTTTTATCTCTTTTTAGGGAAGTGTTCTATACCTTTATTGAGTGGGAGTTGATATTTAATGCTGCCTTTTTTCATATCAATGATGGCACCAACAGTTCTAAGAAAAGGTCTTCCCAAAGTAATAGGACAAGAAGCATTGTATTCAACATCCAAAACATAGAAATCAACGGGGACATAGGAATCATTAACCATAATAAGAATATCATTAAGACTCCCCATGAGTTTCTTTTTAGCATTACCATCAAGTGGGACATTCAAATAACAATCTTCAAGAGGAGGCAAATCAAGCATATCATAAATCATTCTAGGCATAATAGAAACACTACTATCAAGATCACACAAAGCTTTGAAATCAAAGTCGTTCACTTTCATATTAATGATGGGTTCCCAACCATCTTCTTGTTTTATGGGAATAGAAGCTTTATGTTTCATCTTTTCTTCTTTAATCTCTATGACAGCATCAGTAATGTGTTTTGTAAAAGCCATGTTCATAGCACTAGCATTAGGACTTTTAGCAAGCTTTTGTAGGAACTTAATAACTTCAGAGATGTTGCAACCATCAAGATCAAAATCAACTTTATCATTTAAAGTAGTAGAACTATTACTAGCCTCAACACTAGTGGTGGTGATAGTAGAAACACTAATGTTTCTAGCAATTTCATCTTCGCTTTCCCACTTAGCATGTAATTCAACTAATAGTCTAACATTTTCATCAATTCTTATTTGTATGGCATTAGTAGATGCAAAGGGATTCTCATTAGTTTCAGGTTTAGCAGCCATTTTATTCAAAGTAGATTGAGCTTCAGCCAAAGATGCTATATTTCTTTTAGCATTAGAGAGTTTTTCCTCAATAGTTTTATTGAAAGCAGTTTGTTTACTAATAAACTCTTTAAGCATAACTTCAAGTTCAGAAGGAGCACTCTTATTATTGTTGTAAGAATTTCCATAAGCATTACCATTGTTGGGAGGATATGGCTTATAATTGTTGTTACCAAAATTGTTCCTATAAGCATTATTACCATAAGCATTGTTGCCAAAATTATTATTTCTTATGAAGTTCACATCAACTTGCTCTTCTTGGGCAACCAGAGAGGCTAAAGGAACATTATTTGGATCAAAACGGGCTTTCCCATTAACAAGCATAGACATAATAATATCAATCTTATCACTCAAGGAGGAGGTTTCTTCAACAGAATTTACCTTCTTACCTTGTGGAGCTCTCTCAGTATGCCATTCAAAATAATTAACCATCATATTATCCAATAATTTTGTTGCAGCACCCAAAGTGATGGTCATAAAGGTACCTCCAGCAGCTGAATCCAATAGGTTCCTTGAAGAATAGTTCAATCCTGCATAAAAAGTTTGGATGATCATCCAAGCAGTCAGTCCACGAGTGGGACAATTCTTTACCAAAGATTTCATTCTTTCCCAAGCTTGAGCAACATGCTCATTATCAAGTTGTTTAAACTTCATTATTTCACTTCTCATGGATATAATCTTAGCAGGAGGATAGTATTTTCCAATAAAAGCATCTTTGCACTTAGTCCAAGAATCAATACTATTCCTAGTTAAGGAATTCAACCATTCTTTAGCTTTTCCTCTCAAAGAGAAAGGAAACAATTTCAGTTTAATAATATCACCATCTATATCCTTATGCTTTTGCATCTCACAAAGTTCAACAAAGTTATTTAGATGGGAAGCAGCATCTTCATTACCAATACCAGAAAATTGTTCTCTCATAACAAGATTGAGCAAAGCAAGTTTTATCTCAAAGAAAGTATTTTCAGCCATAGGTGGAGCAATAGGAGTGCTCATAAAATCATTGTTGATGGTGCTAGTGAAGTCACACAACTTGGTGTTTTCAAGAGTAGTCATTTTTTTGGGTTTTCAAATAAGAAAGCAAACAAGTAAAACTAATTTTTTTGTGTTTTTTTAAGAACAAAACAAGCAAACAAGGCAAAAAGAAACTAAGCAAAACAAAAACAACAAAGTAAAGAGATTGGTTATGAGGGACTCCCCTTGTGAAGATGTCCTTGACTCCCCGGCAACGGCGCCAGAAAAATGCTTGATGGCTCAATGCACGACGCCCAGAAAAATGCTTGATGGCAGTGTTGATGTAGAGCTCGTTGGGAACCCCAAGAGGAAGGTATGATGAGCACAGCAGCAAGTTTCCCTCAGTTATGAAACCAAGGTTTAATCGAACCAGTAGGAGCAAGGAAACACCTCAAAGGTGTTACTAGCTGAGCTTTGGCAGGGCGCACTACCGGTGCTAGTAGCAACGTGGAGACCTACACAACACAACCATACAACTTTGTCCCCAACTTGCGATGAGGTTGTCAATCTCACCGTGTTTTGCGGAAAACAAAGGATTAAACATATCGAATGGAAAGAAGTAAAAGTTTGCAGAAAGAAAACACAAAGCAGAAACAGTTTATAGATTGTATGTAAAGTAAAGGACCGGGATCCATAGTTCACTAGAGGTGGCTCTCCTTAGATAGATAACATGCTAGGTGAACAAATTACAGCGGGGCAATTGACAAACACCGAGAAAGCAATACATGCATATACTAATCATCTTGACTCCTTTGAGACTTGATTGGGCATTACAACATTATACATAGACCGCCATCCAACTGCATCTATGACTAATAATCCACCTTCAGGTTATCATCCGAACCCCCTCTAGTATTAAGTTGCAAGCAACAGATTATTGCTTTACGAACTGCGTGTAAAGTAAACAATACAATTGTTCTATGAACAAAGGATCGTTGCTTTCTCCCTAGTAGCAACAACACATCTAGTACCTTAGAGATTTCTGTCACTTCCCCAGATTACCAGAGGCATGAACCCACTATCGAGCATAAATACTAACTCTTGGAGTTGCTAGCATCTACTTGGCCAAGATAGCTACTAACAACGGAAAGCATGCAAGATCTCAAATAACAAAGACATGATAGAATCAATAATCAATCTGAAATAGCATCTCAATATCCATCGGATCCCCGCAAACACAACATGTATGAATTACAAATAGATGATCTTGATCATGAACGGAGCTCACAAGATCTAAACATGAAAGCACAAAGGAAGAGAAACCAGCCATCTAGCTACTACATGGATCCGTAGTCCAAGGATGAACTACTCACACATCACACCGGAGGCTTGCATGGTGATGAAGAAGGCCTCCAGGGTGAATTCCCCTCTCCGGCAGGGTGCCGGGAAGAGCTTCAGATCCCCCCGATCTAGGGACAGAGACGACGGTGGCTACAGACTCTTTCGTGGATTTTTGATCGGGTCCCTAGGGTTTTCGTCCCGAGGGCAACTTATAGGCGGAAGGAGAGGCCGAGGGGGTGCTGGGGTCGGCCAGACCACCCCCTGGCGTGGGCCAGGCCTGGCCGCGCGGCCAGGTGGTTTGGCCGGCCCCCAGCCCTTCTCCGTCTCGTATTCTGGCACTTGATCCCTTCCAGAAAAATAGGCACTTTGGCTTTTGTCCCATCCAATTCCGAGAATATTCATTTTCTGACTTTTCTGGAACCAAAAACAACAGAAAACAGGCAGCTGGCACTATGGCTCTTGTTAATAGGTTAGTCTAAGAAATCATAATAAAAGTATTCCAAAGTTGGAACAAAACACAAGAAAGTGGATAAACCAAGAATGGAACATCAAAAATTATAGATACATTTGCAATGTATCAATAGACATCAGGCCTTCCGATGTAAATGCCATATCAACTATTGAATGAGAGACAGACACCCTCTAGCCACTTATACGGTACAAGACGTATGTCGATCGTTGAACCAGTCTCGCATAAGAGTACGCGTAAGGTCGGTCTGGGCCACTTCATCAAACAATTCCGCAATAATAGCAAGTACATGTTAGAGGGTAACAACTAAAGGATCAATGCCTGCACAATCCACGTGTGTATTGGCCGTACAGCATTCCTACGTTGGAACGCCCAGACACCCAGGATCTATCTATGTAGTAATGCAGTAATTACCGGAGCGTATAGAGTACATACCCTTGTAGACCGTACGTGGTTAACATTCTGAGAGGAACGTGGTTGAAGTAGTCGAACTGTTAGCCGACTTAAAGGTCGCGAAGCTCCTCGTAGGTCACCCCTTGCTCCACTTTCATCGTGTTGTAGCTTTGGCTCACGACATCCAAGGTGTACTATTGGTAGCACCCTCGAGGTTTCATACACATACGGTGTATGATGATGAACTCCGGTTCCCTAATCCCTGCTGGGAGAGCAGAAGTAGATCCCCTGGCTAGAATCCCTACAACGCAACGGTGTGATGCAGGTGCGTCGTCTCTTGCAGGCGCCATCCTTCTAGGGACAGCTCCATCGGGAGAGGACAATGAGAGAGAGAGAGAGAGTGATTTCCCTAAGGAATTGCCTCGAAGAATTGCATGAATTATTGTGTGTTTAATCCCACCCATGGGAACCCCTTTATATAGATGGAGGGAGGTGTACCCTCCCCTTTGGGTGTCCCATGTGGGACTAAAAATATAAAGGAAAAGGGAAAACTGGGGTAGCTGGCCGGCTGGGCCATTGGGGCAGCCAGGTGGGCTATCCCAGCCTTGGCCCAGCTCGGCGCAGCAAGCAACAACAGAGAGCATCAGCTAGTCGTCAGTCGGGCGGGCCGGCCTCACGGCCCAGCACGCGCCCCGCTGATGGCTATGATATACAACACTTTTTAGCAATATAAATTGTGTCATTTTCCTATCATATCATGATCTATCTAACTATTGTTATGCTTAATATGCATGATTACTTGTTTTTGTTAAATTCAATATGAGCCTTGCACATTTAGTAGTTTAGGTAGAATTTTATCTCTCTTCCTTGTCTTTGACATGTGTGTAGGTGTTGATGATGATTATGGACAAAACAAAGGCAAAAGGAACAAAGAGAGCATAGTATGGAGGAGCTGCAGGGACCATACTTAGCCATTTGAGAGGTTGAAAAAGTCAATTTTCCAACTACTCAAAATAAAGATTCAAGACCATAGGGTTGTAGCCCTCGACGACACGCACTCAACGAGCCCAAAAACACCCAAAATAGAGTTTGTATGAAGAAATGGAGGCCAAATACTAAAAGTATCCGCAAGTTTAACGAGCAACTATATGGCCTGAGCTATGTTTTGGTCGTATAGCTCCGCCCGTATAGTTGCCCAAAAGGTCGGAAATGACGGGATTTTTCTCCAGAAAAGCTCTAGAACCTTCCCTAAGTCATATGACGGTATTGGGGGAATCCTAGGGCACCCCCAAGGCTTATATAAAGGAGGGAGGACCCAAGAGGAACCATCCATCAACTATATACAAGATCTAGATCCCATCTACTGCCTCCACGGCGGCGCCCTGCCGCCGTGCCACCTCCATAGCCTCTCAAGCTCCACCAAGATCTAGATCTCCATCAACACCATCAAGCCATCCAAGCAAGAAGAGAAGGAGAAGGAGGACGCCGCCATCACCACGCCGACGCCACCATCACCGTGTCGTCATCACCATCTCCATTTCCGCTACTCCTTCATCCTTCCCCATCATGATCTTCGTGATGGGTTGTAACATGGCTTGAACCCCCTTTTATTAATGTTATGATGATTTGAGTAATTGAAGTGTAGTGTGTTCTTGTTAATTAATATGTTGGTGCTTTCTCTTTATATTGTTCTATTCATGATATTATTCTAGTGATTGGAGACGTCCAATCTATTGTTGAGGAGTTTACTAGGGATTCACGGAGTGTCACAAAATTTATCATTAGTCTCTACTCATTTCATGGACCTGACAAGTCTGTGGGTAGAACTAATAGGCTATTTGCTATAAGTGATTTGCGGATGCAATAGCATCTTAGGATGCACCGCCCATTAAGATTTAATTTCCTCAAGATCACTCATGATATAGATAGGTATAGTGTTGCAAATTGCTTGACCCCAAGGTGACATAACGGGATATATTGTGACTAGCACACTTGCTTAGGAGTACGGTTGTCCGTAGAAATTAATGCATTTCCTCTGGTTTACCTTGATTGATCTTGTTACCTCAATACACTATTCTCTTACGGATGACCCTTCTCCGGAGGGGGTGTGGACAATTGATATAGTTTCCACTTACCAACGGTGGGAGACAACGATATATGAGGGACCGCCACAATTATAGTTAACAGCTATTCCATAAGCACTTATCATGCACACTGGTATACACAATATTACTTGAGGAATCATAGCATTAATATTTCATCTCATTGCATTCACCTATTTTCAGTTTTACTTTTGTTCTAGTTTTCTTCCAGTTCTAGTAGTAGTTATTACAAAACATCTTAAATTCATTTATCCTAGCAACTTATAGAATAGGTTATTTCCAAACCACGGTTTGGGTGCGTACGTGGTCGCATGGACAACGCGGCTGCGAAGGTCATGTTCGCTGAGCTCCCATCGGGACAAACTCTTAAATATTTACTGCTGCAAGTACTACAATAACCCTGTTTTGGTACATGAACTCAGCTACATCACCCGCGTGGTGGCCAGGCGCAACGGCTAGGCTGGCTTCCCGGGTGGGCTGGCCGAGTGCCCGTGGTCCAGCTCGCACGCCTGTGCGTCAGAAGCGGTAGCGGCTCCATGGCCTGGGTGGGTCGGCTCCTGCTCGCCCTGCCCGCCTAGCTCCTCGTGCGCCCTATTGGGCCGGGGTCGAGCAGGCCAGCAGCAGCGGCTGGTGGAAGCAGCCTACCCTGCTCGGCGGCTGTTATTCGCCACACACCCACGTGGGTTGGTCGGCCCAGCAACATTTATGCTGCCCTTTTTTTGCTGTCTTTTCGTGCAGTTTCCTCCTGGTTCAATTCTCTCCGAGATTTTGGCCTAATGAGGAAGTTGCACTATAAATTTTAATTTAAGTATTTATTTAGTATAATTTAATTCACAATTAGCATATAATAAATGCATATTATAAATTGTCATTTATCTCAAACTCCTTTCGGTCTCTTTCTTTCTCCAAACAACTTCGAGTATCTCCCGAAACCATCCTCGTGACCTAGTCACATGTTGCAACATTATGAATGTAAGTCGGTCGTGTGTATCTTCCTGTCACACGGGTGAACAAATCTCGATCATGATAACATAGGCCTCAACTATTCCTCTGGTATACATGATGCACACCTTTATGGCCACCCAGTTACGGACATGTCAGTTGATGTGATCAAAGCAGCAACGGGAGATAGTGATTAATATGATCTCATGATCTAAGGAGAAGGAAACTATGCTTTAACTATTGCAATGATGAACCTTGTGACTTGATCACGCTGCAAACTATGTTTGGGAAATGTCCATCATATCATATATGACTTCGTTGTCAACTGGCATAAATGCTCCATGATCAGGAAACTTTGATCATCGGTTGCCCAACGAACTAGCATAAATAGAGGCTACTAGGGACTTGGTATGTTTCATACCACACATGTATCAATATTTCTGCTTGATACAGTTATAGCACAATATGAAACTTTTACGAACTAATTGAAATATGATAATAAAACTGACGAGGGGTAACCTTGGCAATGTCAATGCTGAAGGACTTAGGGTTTCGCGGAAAAGAGAACGCTGGGGATTTCGTCGAATGTCAGGAAAACAATGAAGTCAAAGTTGCCTGAATATTGGGAAAATTGCACTATTACAAGTTGTTTGGGAGATTTCGGTACCCTCGCTTGGGCTTCTCCCGTCCTATATATAATAGTCTGGGTCTCAAAGCTGTATGCGGATAGGTTCTTACATACGCGCAATTACAATACCAACACAATGTCGGTTCATAGTTTCTTTCCTAATACAATTAAAGTCTTTCTCGGTTGCTTTCTTGGGCTGTCATCTGAAGTTTTCATGGGCCGTAAGCCTTTTACCCAGTATAGGGTATCAAATCATAAGCATCTAAGTAGTCGTACCTATGTCAAAAACCCATTTACTATTTGCCTCTAGGGCATATCTTTTTCAGAACTTGCGGGAGACGTCCCTATAGAGCATGCGATAGATGAGGTCCTTGGCCTCGAGATGGACATGAAGATGCGTGACAGAAGCGCAAGCTGCCGTGGAGCACATCCTAGAAGATCTCCGGAGTGGTGGCATTGTAGAAGGGAAGAGTGTTGGAGAGCATCATGTAGATTGTAGAGAATCACCCTGGCGCTCCACAAGTCCAACTTCTCGCCGTACTCCCTCACGGTGACCACCTCAGGCGCCACGTAGTAGGGTGTGCCCACCATCCCCACCATCGCTCTCTCAACCAATGTGTGAACCTCGAAGTCCCCGAGCATGAGCATAACCATGGCAGCATCGAAGAGGAGGTTGTCGGTCTTGACGTCTGGATGCGCGACCGCATGCTAGTGGCAGGCGGTGAGCACGTAGGCGAGCTGGGCCGCAATCCCGATGGCCTCATTCTCAAGAAGGCGGTTGTGAGCATTAAGGAGGGAGAATAGATCCTTGTCGTCGCTGAGGTCGAGGAGGATGAGGTGGATGGTGTGGGCATCCTCAAAGATGGCGTGGAGCGCGACGACGTACAGGCTATAGGGCAGAACCAAGGCGAGGGGGTGTACCTTAGGCTCCTGCTCGGCCAGGGCCAGGTCAAGCGGGTCCGCCTTGCCGTGGAGTGGCACCTTGGGCGTGGATTTGACGGTGAGGGACTCCCCCGTGGCCAAAATACATGTAGAACCAGTCGAGACAACTGCGGTGGCACCGATACCTCGTCCGTCAGTGGCGGCCCAACTGGAGAAGACAATGGGAAGGCTCAGCTATAGTGGTCCTCCTCAGAGCCACCCAACCGCCTGAGGAGGGAGATGTGGCAGGCTCGTAGCCGAGATGCTCCACCGTGCTACTAGGCAGCCCAGGAAGGAGAGTAGGGCGACGAGCTCCTCCTCTGTGCCACTAGCTAGGGTGTCCCGCAACAATGTTGAGCTCGCGCACATCAATGCCATCACTCTCTTGTGAAGGCCACTCTACATTGAGGATGCACACTCCACTCTAATTTCTTGTGTCCCCATCCATGGCACGCTCGTCCATCGCATGTTCGGCTGGCGCAGAGAGGTGGAGTACGGATGGTTGCTACTGGTGGGTGTGGAACTAATGAGGACAGGTGGAGGATAGAGCTTCTCCATGAACGGTTGTTGTCGGCGAGCAATGGATATAGAGGACAAGCCGTTTATGGACATCATGAATAACCACTAGCACCAACATAAGGAGAGCATGCTTGATGGCTTGTAGGTGCTTGTTGCACTCGAGTCCTTGACCTATATTGGAAGAATCCATGCTAGAGATGGTCGTGATCGTAGCACGGTGAGATGGGTGGTTCTTGGGAATGGTTTTGTGCTAATGCCAAGCTAAAATAGACAACTAAAAATGTGATGTTTCTTTCGGTATAGGGCATGCGGTTGGAGCCACCTCCCCATACGCGGATGCGGTGACCTAGGATACCACTTCATGTTGTAGTATATTATAGTTGTTGATATAACACCAATGAAACACCGCCCACTAGTATTACATCCCTCGAAGTGGTACAAAAGAAACATCGCGGGTCCAAAGTATGACTTTAGGTTACATATAACACATTACAAAAGATCTAGAGAACTTCCTCGAAACGGTGAGGAATATAATACGGAACAAAACCAGAAAGAGCAAGTCGAAGTCTATTCTAGGAGTACTACAACTAATATGTGTAGCTATGGCTTGCCATTGCTGCTATAGCAATGTTCTACAGAAGTAGGTTCTAGCTTCTAGGAATTTATTTATACTCTACGCTTCAGCTTGACTTCCATAGCTTCTGGTGAAATTGTCGACTCCGTCGATTTCCACTAGATATCTTCAGCTCTTCAAAGTAGATCACTTCCTAAGAATACCATTGATTTCCTCGACATCTACCAAGGGTTAAGAAGAACGGTTGAGTACGAGCATACTCAGCAAGTTCACTAAAAAGGACTATTTGATGCTCTAACTACAGTCGTAGATAATAGGTCATAAACTATGCATGTTTTCATAAACATTTCTTGGAAGGTTGTTTTTATTCTAAAAAAACTATGTCTGTCAGCCTTCACAGGCTACCCAGAACTTCATGGAGTTCCTTTCCTGTCATGTTTGTAGCTCCTTCCCGGAATAGGGAGTAACATGTCAAAATTTAATACACTCTACATAGGTGCTTCACTTTTCCCATAAGAAATCTTAAGACTTGTTGCACAGCAGGAGTATGTCCCCGTTCATACTTCCTTGGTTGGAGGCCTAGTCTAAGATCCAAGCCATTCGATGTCCTTCTCCACGGCCCCACATGACAACACGACCCTACAAAGCAGGAATACCTCTACTATACCCCCCAAATGTGAGTTGTTATAACTACGATAACCCCTTATAGACTCTGTAAGAAGATCTGCCCTGGTAGCCACCATTAGATATGGTGAACCTCCACCAACGATAGCTCTTCATAGATGATCTAGACACCAATATCATGGGGCACTGAGGGCCACCCATGTGCTAGATCCTAGCAATGAATTTGCAGCTTCACGATAAGGTCGTCTGTTGGCACACGAAAGAAAGAAGATCTAGATGACTTTCCCGTCCCATTCCAAGTTTTATGGTTAACACGTAATATACGGTGCCATAATCACTGGCGATATTGGTTGTTAAATCATAGATAATACATTCCCATGCAATGGTGATCCCATTTCCAGTCATAATAGATTAACTAATCGCCCTAGATCAGTAACCAATAGTTCACATTATCATTGAAAATAGTGTTTTCAGTTATCCTTTTTGAAATGCAGGTGGTAACAATAATAGATTGCAAATACTTGATAGAAAATAACCAAAGGACATGAGTAAGTGTGAACTTGACTTTTTGACTACAAGATTATGTAGCCAAGGTCTTCTAGTCGGTATAAATTCCAATATCTGAAAACAACATCATTGTCCGGTAAGGACTAATGTTTAAATAAGAAATATGCTATTATGCATAGATAATGATATATATTTTGTATAAATCCAAAAGTAAATCCCCATGTTTAAGTATGGATTGAGTTTGGTGATTTATGAAAGATTTGTGTTGCAAACAAGTGTATTTTACAATAAATACGGATTCAGATTTTAAAAGTAATCGGTAAGTGATAAGAATAAAGCATAATAATAGTTGATGATAGATGTGGGTTAGTAAGTATTCTTAAGGATATCCAAATTTCAAGTTGGTAGGTTTTAGCAAAATGGCTAAAGCTTTTGTTTGAAGTGGCAAAAAGAATAACTTTCAAAGAAAGTGCTTATTACATTAAGTTAAACAATTTGTAGTATTCACAGAACACAATCGATGATAATTTGAACCGCTCTAACGATATTAATTTAATGCGTTCCTCGCTGGTTATTTCACAGACCAAAGTTAACTATAAAATGTAATTAAGATTCATATACAATAGATTTGTATTGCTCTCATGATTAAGAGTTCTCCTTGATACGATTGATGATGGAATCATATAAGGATTGGGTATAGCTCTAAGAGTCTAAACTTAGCAGGTTGATGATAAGTGGATTATTGAGTTAAGGCTAACTTCGAGGTAAGGTGATTTCATTATATGATTTGTTGAACTTCTATTAAGCTTTAAAGTCATATTATGTATGGTTAGAGAGATGAGATCATTCACCCTCAATATAAGTGAATGATGTTAAAAGTTGTAATGAAGTTTTTGGTTATAGTTAATTTAAGACTTTAAAGGAGTATTAAATAGTTAACTTATGATAAAATAACTATTTATTAGTATAAAATAGATAACTAAGGATTTATACTTTAGAAATTTTAAAACCTTGTGGAATAACATAATTAATATTTTTTTAGTAAAATATTTTTTTTCAAAAGATCAAAAGCGATTTTTATTTATTTTTAGTATTACTCTTATTTTACTGAAATTCCATAAAGGAACAAGTGTTTTCAAATATTCATTTCAAATTTATCAAATAAAAATATAATTTAGTATTTTTCTTGGATAGATTATATTTTTTTGTGGAGATTTCGAGATGTTATATGTATTTTTAAGGATTTTTATTTATTTTTCTAGGGCCAAAATACTCATAGGGGTATTTTTGCAATTTGTATTTTATGATTGAATTATTATTTTTAATCTGGGCTTAGCCCTTAGGCCAGCCCATCCTAGTTCGACCCAATGGGTTGGGCTTAACCCACTACGGTGCCCTGGGTCGACCGACCCAGACCACACACACGCTCACCCCCTCTCATCCTCTTCTTCTCTCTAGCGACCTCGCATCGCCGCTCGATTTCGGTCGGCTCTGGTCGCCGCCTCCTTATTTGTCATCGCTACCGATGATGCCATGTCGATTGGCCCTATTCGATTCGCCGCTCGAGCCCTCCTCTGGCCACGATGTCTTCTCTCTTGTGACTAAGGTTTGTGGCCTCCCTTGTAGTGCATGCTCCAGCAACCCCTTGTTGTTGTGCTAGTGGTTTGGCGGTGTGCTGATGCCCAGCGCCACCATCCTTTTCATGTTGCTGCTATGGTTGCAGCATGGTGCGGGTTGCAGCGCCTTCTGGTGCTCCCCGTGTTGTCATGACTTTGCTGCCGGTTCTCTCTCTCTCGCTCTCTGCTTCCTCTTCTTGCTGAGCGAGGCCCTAAGGTGAGTTTTTGTCTTCCTCTCCTCTCTTTGTTTCTCTCTAGTTACCTCATTGAATGGTGGATGTTAACCCTAATTAGGGTCTATGCTATGTTCTAGGGTTCAACTCTCTCCCATTGTCGACCATGTACACAGTAGCTCTTGTCTAATATAGATTATATTCCAAAATTTTGTGATGGATGAACCTAGGCTCAACTCTGATAGTTGCATGCTCTGTGAAGTTTGTCTTGAGTTCATCTTATAGTGATGTTGATGCTTGGCCTAATTTGTTTAGTGTTGCTGCCTATGATTCTATTCATGTTCTTAAGTTGTTGGCTTTAAGTTGGGAATAATAGTATTATGTGGTGATCCTGTTGTTACTGCTATTGTAGTAAGAATGATACCTTCCTAGATTAGATTCAGATATAAGTTATGATCATGGTGATCATTGACTGTTGAAGTAATGATAGGTCATACAAATATGATTCCTGGCCTTTTGGTTAGGAAGATGATATTGGTTTTATGAATTATGAACCAAAGCTTGCTATTTTGGATTGATGGCATGATACGAAGTGAATCAATGATGGTTAATCTCTTGCTGGAGTGATACTTGTTATCAAATTACCATTATGTGAATATATTATGATGTATAGTTAAATACTGATGATTCCTAGTACTTTAGGAAAATGATTTGATTAAGTTCTTTCTGAAGCTTGTAACTGTGACTTCTTATTTGAGAAACATTTATCAGGCTAGGTTGCTATTGAGGTGCTACCAATACTGGGATGTGCCCGGTAGCAACCAATTCACTAGGTTTGCCTTGTTCTAGTTGCTTATTATTTGCTGGCTCCAGATTAGTTCAATGATGCATAGTATGAGACCTAATATGTGGATTAAAAGTAAGAACAGATGCTACATATGGCCGTTATGCATCCAATGATGATCTAACACTCCACTTGAGTGTATCTCTGAGGTTTAAACTCAACTCCAACAGATCTTGTCTATATATATGATATGAACAAGTACAAGATTTGGATTTGCTTGGAAATCTCCCACCTGTTGTGGTTGCTGATGTTTATGTTATTCTAGTTGTTGTTGGGAAGCTTGTCCAGACCCTTCCTATGGTTAGCTTGCCTTCCCATCCTTGGCCACTTCCTTGATCTGCTCTTGGCCTTCCCTTGCTCCATACCTGCTCCACCCCCTCCTCAGGTAACCATTTTGGCTAGTGAAGTAATGCATTGTTGGGGTGTTTTATTGGTTAATATGATGGAATCTGGTGACGAACAGAAGTTTGTGTACGCTATTCTTACTAAGTGAAAGTTGGGTTAGTAGGGAGAAACTCCATGTATTGCACGGTTGTGCTCCTTATCAACTACCTCCTTTCAACCTGGTGTCCACAACACACATTCATGCATGTGTGACCGAGTTGTGTGCTTGTGTGCTGTGATTGTGGATCAGCTCAAGTGAAAATATCTGATTTCTCACCCTTTTACTTCTATCCACTATGGTGAAACTTTCCCTTGTGTGGTTTATGATTTTGTACTAAAACCTTTTAAATAAAAGAAAAGATGTTGCCTTCGGTGAAATTTGACCCTTTTCTTTTTTAAATTTGCTCTATGATGAAATTCAACATGGCAATTCACTATTAATATCTGAGAGAAATTCTTCTAACAATAACCCTTTTGTTTTAGTTTTGTTTCTTTTATTTTCTTTGTTTTATTGTGCAAGAATAAAGGACAAGAAGAAGTTTTGAAGATAAAGAGATCTAGCTAGAATTTTAGTTTTAGCTACTTTCTTTTATTCTTTAATGTAAACTTTCATTTTTTTTAATTAGCCATATGTAAAAATAGCGTAATATTATATTCATACATCAGTAAAGATTTCTTTCATCGAATTGTTGTTTCATTTACTTAAATGTAATTTACCTTTTCATTCTTAAATTGTAAGTAAATTGTAATTTTTTGTATGTCATTGATAAAAAAGAATTTATTTATTTTATTATGTGTGTAATTCCATTTCTATTATTACTTCATTTCAAATTCCTTTTGAATTCAAATAAAGCATTTGAATATTCAATTCAAATTGTCTTCCCTCAAACATGAACATTCAGTAGAGGTCATGTCAAAATCCGTCGCACTTGTCCTAATGTTTCCATCAGAACAAGAGAGATCTCGATCCCTCTACACTCAATTTTTTTGTGGGGAAATTTTCCTGGATTTTCTTATGCATGAATGCAGTGCACACACATGTGGTCTCTTATTTCTAACATAAAACTCTGGGATGTTACAGCGTACAACACCCGGGCACTCTCCAGACAGTGTCCGATCGCAAAACAGTTAGACATAGTTTGGGGTCTTTGAGTGGAGATGCCCTATTTCTCCCATGTAGCCACCACTAGGTGTGTTGGAAATTTACCCTTGAGGCAATAATAATGTTGTTGTTATCATATTTCTAGTTCATGATAAATGTTTATGTTTCATGCTATAACTATGTTAACAAGAAACATAATACTTGCGTGGTTATATAAACAACACTTTGTCTCTGATAAGTCTCTACTAGACTAGCTCGTTGATTAAATGATGGCTAAAGTTTCCTAACCATGGATATGTGTTGTTAATTAATAACAAGGTCATATCGTTAGGATAATTATGTGATGGACAAACCCAAAACTAAGCATAGAAATTTGACCATCTCACTAAGTTTGAATTTCTGTACCTTTCTAATGTCAAGTATCCTATTCCTTATATCATGTGACCATGTTACTCACTAGCACTGAAAGAATACTTTAGGGACAACAACCGATACTTCTTAACATGGTGATCATAAAGTTGTTTTTAGGTATCTCAGAAAGTACTTGTTTAGTTGCATGAATCAAGACAAGGATTTATCACTCCAGGTGATGGAGAGATATCTCTGGGCCCTCACGGTACGGTTCAACCGATAAAAGATCTTCGTAAAATATGTGGGATCATTATGGGAATCCATAGAACCGGTATTTATTACTTATTGGAGAGGTGTCTCGATTATTTCAACATGTTTGCCAATTCGTAGGGTCACACACTTAATGTTTGGTAAATCTAGCAAGGTAGTTATGGGACATTTGTAATGGTGAGTTCAAATATTGATTCGGTGCCTCAGATGAGATCCGTGACATCACGAGGAGCTTCAGAATGATCCAGAGAAAATATTCATATAATGAAAGTGGGTTTTAGGGTTTCGAAAAGTTTTAGGATTTTTCGTATCATATCAGAAAGTTCTAGGTGGTTCTAGTGGGTTCCATGGTGGGGTCCACCTACCCCATAAGGTAAACATGGACTTGGGAGGGTCACCAAACCTGCATGGGCCAGGGAGCCACATCCCCTAAGGCAATGCGCCATTTGGGTAAGCGCCTTGGGGGAGTTTCTACCTTGGCCTTCGCCCCATCATCTTAGGGGGGGGACTCCCCTACCCCCACGCCTGTAGAAAGTAGAGAAGGCACACATAAAAGCTAAGTTGCTGCCCCATCTCTTCTGCTTAGAATCATCATCCCTCCATGTTCTTGCGAAGCCCTTCATGCAAGATCTCCACCATAGCCATCACCCCATCATGATGCTGGCCTAGATCCCATACGCTACTTCCTCTATCTTGCTAGATCGAGATGAAAGATTCGTTGATGCATCATACGTGTGCATATCTCGGAAGCGTCGCTCATTGCGGTATTTGATAGACTGGATCATGGAGGGAACGACTACGTTAACCATGTTGTTAAAAAAAAATATTCTCGTGTTTCTTCAATAGTATGTAGATATTATCCATCTCGTTACTTGCATCTCCTAGATTAGATTTGGTTCTTGTTCGCTCTCTCGTGTGAATTTTTTCTATGTTGCGAATCCCATCAAGGTGGAGTGACAAAAATTTCAGGTTAGGCTCCACTGAAGACGAAAACCAAGAGAGAGAGTAAGGAGAGAAAATCGAAGGAAGAACTTAAGACCAAACACCGAGTACTAACCACAAGGTTGTAAAGTCTAGATCCACTATCTTGTTTTTGAAGCTGTGGTTCCACTATTTTTTGTGAGATTGTTCTAATCTCTCACTTTTGTGCCATCAATTTTCTCATTGTATGTGATACCTATAATACCTTGATGTATGAGATCATCTAGTGCTCTATAGAGAAGAATTTTGTTGTATCCCACTATTGATAATGGTTGAATAAGATTTGGGTAGCTTCATTATGTGGTTTCCTTCAAGTTGAGGGGTTTTCCATGTAAAATTTGATGTCTCTAGGATGATGATTATTGCTGCACTTTTAGGATGAGAGCTACCAATACTTACACTACCAGCTTATTGAAATTAGGTGATACTTGTACTACCCGGTTGCTGTTTGCACCCAAAACTTGTCTAGGTTCATGAAGAACCAAGTTTGCTCCATATATGTTTGAGATATTGTTTCCTTTTGAGATGAGCAATGATTCGTGAGTTCGTACACATTGTTGTTGAAGTTAATCAATGATTTTGCTATGTATTTTTAGTTCACCTTAACTGTGCTAATTCCCATAAGGTATAAGTCAATCTATTCAAAAAAATAGGCAAAGGCCACCTAAAAAGGCGAAGATCTCCAAATGTCCAAATGTTTCAGGATGGATGGCATGTTTAGGGTAACACCAACATGACGACATAAATAGACACGAAATGTTCCGTTTTGTTCTATTTGGGGGGAGAGGGTCCATGGACATGTGTCCGACCCATCTTCGTTCTTTCCTAGCCATGTCACCTAATGACGCCGCCCCCATTTGGTCCAAGCATGTCCCTTTCTGCCTATTTTCACCATTTCAGGAATTTCAGCCATTTCTATACATACAATTTGTACATAAATGAAATAGTCCATACAAGATAAAAGTGTATGAAAATCTGATTGGATGGGGTGAAGGGGCCTCAATAGTGGCTCTATGAAGGAAAACAACGCCCAAAAAATATCGATGCCGATGTGGTCAATAACAAGGATTTCTCCCTGATCCAGCTCGCGCCACTAGCTCCCTAATCAGCAGATGCACCACCACCAAGAGGACACCCACATTAAAGACAGGTGGAGAGGAGAGATCCAGAGGGAGGGCAAGATCTAACCTTCGGGATCTGGTGCACAAGCACATGGAGCAGCCCCCACACCTTTACCCACACTTGCAGTCAGTGGCGGACCCAGGAACTTTTTAAAGTATGGATAAACATGTCTAAAGTTGTATGAAGTCATGTAACGCAAGGTACGGCACCATCAACCCAGGCGGTCGGCTGGACTGGAGGAACCTTGGGTCCACCCATGCCCGTTGTCGACATGTAGGCCGCACGGCCCAGGACACCGGCCAGTATCTGCGCACGCCACCGGTTGTGCAGCCGACGTTGCTGCTCAAACCGAGGTCGTCGCCTAAGCATCCGAACACTCTATGCGAGACGCAGAGCGGTAGATCCTTGCCGCCACTTTCACCGGCGGGCCACGCGAGCTTGCCTGGAGACCTCCTTAGGTGGCGGCAGGAGAGGAGAGCTAGAGGGGGTAGTGGTGCCAAAGGGAAACCCTAGTCGCCCTTGGGGAGGGGGAGGGGGGGTGACCCGAGGGCCGGGACCGACACCTCAACTGCTGACTTCTGCCTACCTCAATGTTAATGAGACTGCTATGCATCCAATGGTCAAATGAACTCTCTGGTGAGATCTACGCCTCTTTTGTTTTCTGAATTCTGTGAATGATATGTGTGCTTTCGGCTAACCATATGTATACTAGCTAAATTACCAAATATGGACACCAATTTCGAAGGCTATAAGAATTGCTGCTTTCCACATTCGCAGTAGATTTATGCGAATTTGGATATAAATTTGTGGCATGATAAGTATACATGCCGTGTGAACGTTGTCGACTGGCTGCAGATTCTTTGCAGCCCTTCTCTGGGGCTCTGCTGGCACGTCTGCGAAAACAGCCAACTGTCCGAACCCGCCGCCCGTTGTCTCTTCAGGGAGCTCCACCTGCAAGCCGTGTATGGCAAATTAAAGGCCCTCGGAATGATCACTCCCGCTACGATACAAGGCGGACGCCGGCCGCCGGCCAAGACACGCGGTCGATCACTTGACGCGATCTCCGTAACAAAACCTTAATTACCCCCCACATCGCACCCCGATTAACCAGTCTAAGACTGTACCACTGCAAGCAAAAAAGAAAGAAGCAGCAGCAGCATCGACGCAGCTAGCTGCCAGCCATGGCGGAGGTAGACGGCGCGCCGGACCTGACGGACTTCATGAACGACTGGTTCTTCGGCACAGTCGGCGCGAAGCACAGCACCGCCTGCGCCGGCGCCGGGGCTGGAGGCGTGTACGACTTGACGGGCGAGAGCAGCAGCAGCAGCAGTAGCAAGAAGAAGCCTGCAGCTGCAGCCCCGTCGGAGAAGAAGCTGCAGCAGCGCAGCAGCTCGAGCAGGCAGACGCAGGATTGGCTGGAGGAGGCGAAGAGGATGGTCGGGTCCGGGTCGCCGGGGAGGATGGGCTCGCCGTCCAGGCAGGTGCCCAGGTTCGCCGGCGGCAACGGCACCGAGCCCTCGCCGACGCTCGACCGCCGGGACCCCATGTCACGTTCCGCCAGAAGGTAAACCCGATATCACTCCATTCGTCCACATGGATGCACAGGTTATTAGGAATATGTAGTTTCGCGCGGTCCTAAATATTTCGTAGGAAAATGGGTTTGCAATTCTCCAAGTGTTAAATGTTTTCCTAAATTTTGTCGACATTATTTAACCTTTGCTTGTACTATCACAAAATAAATTAACATGTAATCATCCCATAGACGAACAAGTCAATACATGGCTGCGGGTACATTATAGTAAAATCGAATACCTCCATACATGACATATAAACAAATAACAACACTCACAAGCACAGTTTTTATCGCGCTAGATTCGGTTGATTTCTCAAAGCAATGCTATTTTGCATCAATGCTGACTATGTGAAACCGGAGTGTCGGACGGTAAAAACCTGAGGAGGACAACATACCTAAATGTATTCCATTTTTCAAATTTTGAGAAAGAGGACGTTATATGGATAATTAAATTGGGTTCTAGTGTGAAACAAATAATATTACTAATATTTATAACTTTACACACAAACATGTTCAGTACATGTCCTAAGTGTATATGTAAATTTTTATGGACGATTTGTACCGCTTGCAAAAAAAATGCTCGAAAAGTTGCTTTTTGAAACATCAAAATTGTTATGTTCTTTCAAGACATATCGAAAGTCTTTTCTTGAGAAACTTTGCCGGCACATACAAGACACACTTATGTAAGTTATAAAAACATAATAGTATTATTTTAAAACATTATATTATTGATCCTTTTTAGGGATTTTTATCATTTTTTATCAAAGGGGCCACATGGCTCTCAATTTCATTTACTAGAAACTAGAGTCTGGAATTTTTGTCTTACAGCTCAAAGAAACATTGCATCACATTTCATGATGCTAAGTAGAGAACAAAACCCATCTACCCAACAAGAGAAAAACTACCTTAATGCAACACCAACAGGAACCGTGAGAACACATCTCCAAACCTGACAGGAAATCTAAAACTCCAATTACTTCAAAATGACCATGACCACCATTCTCTGTAACACAATTCTGCATAATTGGGGAGGCAACTTTTCTTCCGATTCTGCACACAACTTATTTTGTTGGAACCAAGCTGTCTCCTAACTAAACATGCACTTACCCGCAAAAAAAAAAAAAAAAAACTAAACATGCACAGACTGTTCTTGCCATATACGAGTATTTCATTTTTATTCGTAAGGAGTTCACACATTTTATAGCTCACCTTCAACAGGCCGAACTCCACACTTTAGTCTCTCTTCATAAAATCTCTACTGTTAGTAGGCTGAAAGCACATATTTGTGACCCAATTATGATGAATTAGAAGCCAAATTACGACGAATTAGTGGCCCAATTTCAAAAACCACGTTCGCCTCACTAACAAACACTCTTTTCTTCCCGGCGCTCGTGCAGGCACCGGCAGCCGGGCGGCATCGGCGACGAGATCCTGCAGCGCGCGTCCATTATCTCCTCGCCGTCGCGCTCCGAAGCCTCCGCCCCCTCAGCGCCCCCCTCCCCTTCCCCGTCCCTGCCCCCGAACCCGCACTCCTCCCGCCGCAAGTCCCGCTTCCTGGACCTCTCCGCCCCGGACTCCTCCTCCCACCGCCGCACCACCTCCTCCGCCTCCAGCTCTCCCTCCCACCCCCCTCACCACCGCCGCCACGCCTCCACCTCCAACGCTCAAGTTGCCGACGGCTTCGACGACGGCGTCGCTCGCCTCAACGCCTTCCTCCGCCGCCAGCGCGCCGCCTTAGACGACCTAGCCTCCGGGGACCGTCCCGGCTCGAGGCCCACGAAGGTCGTGCTCTCCGACGCCTCGAAAAGTAAGATCAGTCTTCCCGTTTCTTTCTGCGCTAAATCATCTTCCTCTGCTCGAATTGAATCTAACTCGTGATCTCGAGCAGGCGTCAGCTCGATTGTGGCGGCGATATGCTACGCGTGGGTGCTGTCGAGCAATGCGGATGGCCAGGGCCAGGCGGCGGTGCCCGTGGTGAACATGCAGCGGAGCAGGATGGCGAGGTGCAGGCAGGCGGCCTGGCTCCTCTACCACGTCGGGGTCGACGCCTCGGCTCTGCTCTTCGCTGACGAGGTAAGCAATGCTATATGACGGAGGATTCGTTTCCGACAAATTGGACAACTGGTCTAGGCCCCGGAGTTATTGGGCGTTTATAATCTGGGCAGAGGCACGACAAGGATAAGGCTATACATCATTTCAATCGCAGTAGTGTCATGTGGGTGTTCTTAATTTCGATTGGTACCATGTGGCCGCCATTCCTCGTTCGGGTGACCGATGACAGATAATATGCTTTGTGCATTTGAGAGTTTGTGCAAAGCTTGTACTGTAATGTCTTCCCTTGCCGTTGATACACACATAGGGAAAGAGTAGGGGCTCCAGCAACAATTGAGGGACACCATAAATATGGCCCATTTATTTTCTTGATAAGATTTGAAAGATCTTAATGTGCCGCAGCGACAGCTAATTCTATCAATGGCTTGTTCCTGCAACATCCTGGGTAAAAGGCAAATGTACATGATGCTGACTTTGTGAAGCTGAATCAGGTTGATATGGAGGGACTGATAATGGATCAGCGAGCCAGCTTGGTAGTGGTGGGGCAAGACGTTTTGAGATCAAACGGTGAGGTAATACTGGGTACTTGTACTGAGTAATATCTATTTGTCTGCTGAGGAACTTATCTCATTCCAGCATTTACTTCATAGTCATGCTCCTTTTTGCCTCTTAGGTGAGCTCAGTTTGCACAGTACTCGTCAATAGCTATTGTGAAGAAGTCTATAGCCCACTTCAGAGCCAGGACATAAAGAAACTTCTGGTTGGTGTATTTTCTACCTTCTCTAGCGACCATTGTGCGATAAATTACTGACTCTCCTGATTATGTTCTGTGGCTTTGCCCTCAGCTTGCAGGTATCCTGTTGGATACAAACAACCTTTCCAAGATGTGCTCGGACAAAGATTCAGAGGCAGTGCAACTGCTCTTGTTTGGTACCTCTGAACATAAGAGGCACGACTTGTTTCAACAATGTAATGTGCTAATCTTCGTCTGACTTTAATTTACAAAAAAACATGTACAGAATATTTGCAAAATCATACTAGTAATAACTATTGGAAACTTTGACATTGCTTTGGAACAGTGATGCTTGATCACAATGATAATTCTTTTGTCGAGTTCCTGAAGAACACCTACAGAAAGTCATCCACAGATGGTGAGTTTCGTAACATCTTCAAATGCTTCCTCGCATTTTTTTAAAGTTTCTTTGTTGAAGTTATTGTACTCATCCATGTGTAAGACAAATTTTGCAATCTTCCCATTCTTATTAAAATTAAAACATCACCGACTTGTTATAGCTGATGCTATTAGAGTTGATTTTGCTTATTACTAGCATCTTGTGTTCAGTAAGCATTTCAGCTCTAACAACTTCTGTGACTCAGTTGAAACTTCTGCAGTAGCTATGCTAGTGCTACATTTTTTTTTTCAAGTATGTTGGTCGTGTATTTTTTCCCCTAAAAGGTTTTGACACAATTTATCCTGCTATTCAAATTAACTAGGTGATGTGGACAGTCCTCCAGAGAAAAAGCACTCGAGCCAAGATACCAAAAAGTCAAATTCAAGTAATTCTTCCTACCCCTCCGTTATGATTTGATAGGAAGGTTGCATGTAAATATCTGCAAGATCCAATTTCAGTGAGAGCAGCAACTATATTTTGTTGGTTTACCTTCATTCTGAAAGGAAAAAAACTAGCAATACACTTGGAAGTTTGCTTCAAACAATCTGACAATTGCTTTGGATTGCATTGTCAAACATATGCCAAGTTTACACATTTATTGATGCTAGGAACGATTGATCAAAATTTACTCAGTTCCTATTCCAATGAAAAAACTACTCCCTCCGTCCCAAAATAAGTGACTTCGATTTGTTTAGACACACTAAAATATGTCTAGGTGCATGCGATTCTAGACAAATCCAAGTCAATTATTTTGGGACGGAGGGAGTACTATTAAATGTTGCATAGCTCTGATTTGGTTGTTTTTGTTTCCATCACAGCTAACCAGAAACCAGCACGGGGAACTGGTGGAAAGCCTGCAGACGAAGCTCCTCGTGCGAAGAACAAATTTTCCTTGGCGAAATGGTTTGGTTTTGGCCCAAAATAATATATTTTTTGTTACTTTGATTGTTCAGTCAGCCGATATATCGTGAACTCGATAAGTATCATGGCTTGTTTACTGAGGAAGTATATACGAGGTTTGGAAACATTCCTCTTCATACTGCGTCCATGTGGAAAACAGCACTGTATGAAGTATTTTGTAACAATTTGATATTGGATGTCTGGTCAATAAGTTTACTTTTCCATGTTTACATATTTGACTATGAAGCACTGTCTGTATTATATTCTATTTAAGTTTACTTTTCCATGTTTACGTATTTGACTATGAAGCACTGCCTGTATTATTCTAGAATTAATTAAGAATAGAATCGTGAGAAGAGCATATGATGCTGACGATTAGAAGTACTTATAACATAACAAAGACGGATACAAATTCTCTCTAGCATTCCTAGTTTTAACAATTGCTGACAGCCAATTAGAGAGGTAGTACGAGCATTAGAATGGATAAAAACATGTCAACTTTTTCAGTTGATGGTAGGTGTACATGGCTGACTTGTTCTCCAGGGAGCTACTCTCCTTTTTTTTTGGCACTCTGTATAAACTATACTACTCCCTCCGTCCCAAAATAAGTGACTTGAGTTTATCTAGATTTGTATGTACCTATATACGAAAACGTGTCTACATATATCCGAATCTAGACAAACTCACATCACTTATTTTAGGACGGAGGGAGTACTTGTTTTTAGTATCTATGAGACGTAGTACAGTAAGTAGCATTTTTAGTATCTATGAGACGTAGTACAGTAAGTAGCATTTTTCTGTGTGTCTGATAGTGACTCGAGGGACAGCTTAATGGAGACCCCTACTCAACTTGGACCTGGGAATTACCAAAGCTACATGGTCCAATGGATCATTACATAAAAAAACCCTGGGTGGACTCCTTGCTCTACTCCAGTTGCCAATACCAATAGTTACAGTTGAGTACTTCTGTTAAACTTCAAGAATATTATATAAGAATAGTATAGGTATTTCTGCCTCTATCTGCTGTCCCTGTTCTTGGACAGAGGAAAGCAGAGGATGTTAGTTAGGCCGGGTCAAAACAAGTGAGTAGGCAGAAGCAGTTGTAGTCCTACTAGTGTATACTAGCAGAAGATAGGAAGGAGTTAGGAAGGACCAGTTGTTAGCTGGAATTTGCCTAGATAAATCGGCAAGAATGAATGCATGATTGGGAAAGGCAAATGCGATTCAGAATCCTGGCTGTCATGTCACCACCCTCCATGTTTCTCCATCAGGACCAGGCTGTTCCTCATGCATCCCCAGGACTATCCTGTGCCCCTCCATGCCAATCTTCCATGTGCAACACTCTCCGGTAGTGTACATGGCAATGAAACAGAATATGGTCTCAACCTCAATCAATCACTCACATTCTTCCAGTCTCTCATTACATGGTAGTAGTATGAGTTATCGGTCCATAACATGGTGAAAATGTCCACTCTGTAACGTAGCAGCAGTAACAAATGTAGGATACCTAGCTAGCTATTCAGCCCATTCATTCAACCTTCCAGGCGTAGAGGAAGAGGCAGAAATCGGAGAACTCGTCGTCGTCGGAGAACTCGTCGGGAGAAGCCGCCGACAACAAGGACGGCGGCGCCTCGGGCTTGAAGATGAAGAGCGCCTGCCTCATCCCGGTGCCGAAGAGCCAGTCGTGCGCGTCCCAGTAGACCTGCACCTTCATCTTGTTGATGGAGATGCAGTCGTTGCCCCTGAACTTCCACTGCAGGTGCCTGACGAGCACGTTGACGGCCCCGTCGATCTTGATCGCCATGTCCACGTCCATCCCGGCGGCGAGGTTGCCGCTGCTGCACTCGATGCTGATGTCGTGCAGCTTGCCCTTGTCGTGGAACCTGGCCCTGGTGAGGAAGCGCTTCTTGCTGAAGACGTGGTCCTTCTTGCACACCAGCTGCGCCGCGTCCTGCAGCGACAGCGACGGCCGGGACCCCGTGCGGCGGAACGCCTCCTTCTTCTGGTTGCCGAGGAGGAGGACCACCTCCTCGCCGGAGACCACGGCGACGTAGTAGTCGGAGACGGGCTCGGGCTCGTCGGAGAAGCGCGCGGCGCGCAGGTCCCACACCACGTCCACGGGCCTGCCGTCCACCTGGAACTGCTTGGCGCCGTACTTGCGCCAGAAGTGCCACGGCTGCATCTCCACCTTGCAGGCGCTGCTGCAGCTGCTCTTGTTGGCGTCGCCGTTGCTGTTGCCGTGCTCCCTGTGGCCGTTGGCGCCCACGGCGCCTGTCTTGTCCTTGCCGCCGCCCGCGGAGCCCTCGATGGACACCTGCATGCCGTGGGTGAGCAGGTTCCTGCACCAGGTGACGGTGACGAGGCGGCTCTGCCCCGCGATCTCCGCGCGGTAGATGAGCGTCACGGCGCTCTGCCCCGACCTGGTGGTAGTCGCCGCCGACGCCGGGGCGTCCGGGAGGTGCTGCTTCTCGCCGGACGAGAAGCAGGACGGGACCGAGAACAGGTCCTGCATCCTTCCTAGCGGCAGCGGCACTGACTCTCTCTCACTCTTCCCGAAGCGAATCCGATCAGGAAGATATCTGGCGTGTGACACAACACAAGGGCTGAGTGATGGACTACGGCAGGCTACTAGCTATACATAGGCCGCGGCACAGGGGTGAGGCGCCATGGATGCATGCACAAAGCCGGCGTGGAGTTTGGCGGGGGGAGATCGACCGGCCTGTAGGTTCGCTAGCGAACCGTTCGATCGAGCTGGAAAGGAGGGGGAGGCCTAGAGCTAGAAGGAAAGTGAGCTGGAAACGAAAGTGATTCGGGGGGATGCCATTGCCATGCCCAGGCCGGGATGGATGGGTGCGCGTTTAAAACCAGGGAGGGAACCTTCTCCTCCTCCGCTTGGAATGAATAAATGCGCCATCTCATCTCGCAGCCAGGTCCCGCCCGGACCAAATCTTGAGTCATTTCTCCCTAGGCCATCACGCTCTGCTCCTGCTCCGTCCCATGCCAACGGATAAATCAATCAACTCGCTTAGAGAACTATGTAAGTACTTCTAGTATTTTTCTACTGCCGTGCTGCCAACTTACTTACACCATGTAGTACTACTCCGTCTCCGTAGTAGAATTGGTGTGAGGTCAGGGCATCTCCATCGGTTCGACCCAACCCCGTCCCGGTGCGTCCGAACCCGTAAACCCCGTCCCGGTGCGTCCGAACCCGTAAACACGCGACGTGTGCGGCGCCGCATCGGCACGACCCATCCGTCCCGACGCTGGCTCGACCCATCCGTGCACCTAATTTGTGTGACCACTAGGTCGGCCCGGACACGCTTGGGTCACGGGCGTGTCCTCCGCGCGCGTGGTAGTGGCCCACCGGCCAGCGACAGACGCAACCACGATTCAGACGCAACCGCGGCACCGATTCAGACGCAAAGGCCGCGGCACCGATTCAGACGCAAAGGCCGCGACATCGATTCAGGACGGCCGACTGCACTGTGGCACCGAGTCAGACGCAACTGCGGCAGTCTTCGCCATCAATGACGACGGGACGGGGCGTCGCCTGAGTTTTCGCACCGGCATTGATGGCGAAGGCGCGAGAACCTGCGCCGCCAGGGGCTACTTAAGTTGCCCTCCTGCGGTCGTCGGTGCCGCACACCTCCCCTCCTCTCGCCATCACCATCGCCATCGCCGTAGCCACTGACCAACTAGCTGCCGCAGCCACCGCCACCAGCACCACCACCGCTGCGATGAAGAAGCCGGGGTGGTTCAAGAAGTCGAAGAACGGCAACGAAGCCGGCGGATCCGGCTCGAGCGGTCGGCGCCGCCAGAGCGGCACGCCAGCATTCGGTCGGTGGGTGCTGCCACCGCCATCCCAGGCGCAGGACTTCGTCGGCTTCCGAGCCGAGTGCCGGGAGGATGCGGAGCAAGCCCGCAACCGCCGGTACTTCCGCATTGCGGAGTGCGAGCGGCGGTGGAGGGAGGGGAGAGGCATCACCCACCACAATGTCTCCCTCCCCACGGGCTAGCACCTCAACCAAGACCGGGTGCCGGTGCCGCCCGCCCCGAAGGACGACAAGGCGCTGGTGGCGGAGATGGCCCGCCGCATCCGAAGCTCTCCAGGCCTTTCGGTTCGACCGCGTGTACCACAACCTGGTCTTCTGGAGGAAGTTCCTCGACTGGGAGCACACGGCGCGCCCCCTCAGCACCTACCGCGGCGAGTTCGACCTGTTGGGCCCCCGCGACCTCCGACGGTGTCGTCAACCACTTCGATGCCGACCTCGGTGGCGACGACAATGACGACGACATCGTCGTCAAGGAGGAGGATGAGGCGGAGGGGTCATCCTCCGCATCCGTCGCCGCGCACTTGCCCCCGGAGTACCAGGCGGTCCTGGTGCGGGGCTACGACGACGCCATCCTCGAGCAGGCCATCGCGGCCAGCGCCAGGGATGAGGAGGCCATGTGGGCCGGCTACCAGGAGGCCGTCCAGCTCACCGGCCTGGTGGCGCAGGTGAACGCGGGGCAGCTGCTGCCACCGCCGCAGTCGCTACGGGGGTGAGCTGCTTCGCCGCGTCGGAGTGGTCTGCCCCACCCGCACCGGGATGGTACGCTCCGCCCGCGCCGGCAGAAACTGACGTGTGGCCGCCGTGGCTAGGGCAGGTGATCAACCACCCGACACCTCCCGCGCCGGCGTCAGCTCCGGGTTTGCCGCCGCCACACCTCTGGACTTTGTCGGAGTACATCGACCTCGATCCATAGATGGACGCAGCGGCGGCAAGGTCGTCGTTAGCTAGGGCTAGGGCTAGGGACAGTTTTTTCTTCCTTTTTTATCTTTTTGAATGTAATATATTTTATATAATCATGAATGAACTTTGCCAGCTTATTTTACACGTGAATCATGCCGGTTTGAATTTTAAAAAACAACAACGTGGCCCGGCGCGGACATTTGGGTCCCGCCGCTGGTCGCGGCTGGCCGAAAAAGCCGGACCACGATCCAATAATAATCGCGGACCGACCAAACCGACAGAAACGGACCGTTTCGATCAGAGCCCCCGGTTGGGATGCCCTTACAGTAGTACTACTACACGAGAGTTGGTCCTGGCTAGTGGTTGCTTGATCGGTCCGAGATGGCCAGGTATACACGTAGGCTGGGCTCGATCGGTTTTTCCCTGTTGGGGGGCCTCCCAGGTCTCGGCGACGGCGAGCAGGCGCATGTGGGTAACATGCTGCGGATCGATCATAGCGACGCATGTGGCGCGGGATTTCCGGTCTCTGCAGTCTAGGCTGGGGGAGAGTATTGAGCAGTGTGCCTAACATTCTGCCTTGCTGGCCACTTGAGCTGCTGGAAGCGGGAAAAATCAACTGATAACGGCTCGGGAATGTGTGTGGATCGCAGTCGTCGGTCTGGGGACAGGAGAAGCATGATTAGGGCGTCCTGTTTAGTTACCGGATCGGATCGGATCCCTCTCATCAGCCATCAGGTGGATTACGGTGCTAAACTAATTGAACCCACTGTGGTGGTCAGGGGCCGGCCTACGATGATCCTGCGTGCATGCTGCTTCGGATGAGATGCGATTAAACTGCGGAATCTGGCCATTTCTCCGAGCGAAAGGAACGGTTGGTCCTGGGACAAGAGAGCGGTCAATGGACACAACTGGCCTTTTGGACAAGACCTCTCATCCCCTTGCGGGGACTGCGGGAAAAAAAAGGGAAGAGGTGACAACACTCTTGGGCTGCGGATAGGGTAGATGGACCTGTGTGACTACGCCTGTCGTCGTCGTCGTCGCTGTCAGTCGTGACAACCCACGCCTGATCTGGGATCGGAATGGTCAGTGTCACGCCCTGTCGTAGTGTCGTGTAACGCTTTTTGGCCTTTTGGGGAGGGAGGGTGCACAGGCGACGGACGGATGATGCAACGTGTGATTACGGAGAGGTGCGATGGCCAAGTGACGGCGGACTGCGCAGGTGCCCGTTCCGTTGTGAGCCTGCTGGGACTGGGAGTAGTAGAATCTACTAGCACTGGAGCATGTGCTGCAGCAGCTGGATCTTGTAGTAATTAGTATAAGGGGGAAAGTGCTGAGGTTACTCGAGAGGTTGGCAAATGCTATCTACACTAGCTTTGACAGATGCTAGAGAGAAGCTGTGTCATAACTCGGGGTGTCATTTCAGCCTTTTTGGCCGGCCGCCAGCATTCAGATCTCCGGAGATCGGCCGATTGGCACGGAACCAACTAACTAACGAAGTAACGAACCGAACCCAACCCCAACTGCCACGTACGCGGATGCACGCGCACATGCCTGTGTTCTCATCATCCCCTTCCGTGAAATCAATCAAGCACGCCTACGCGCGTCTTCACGTGTGCCGTCCGCGGAGGAGCGCGCGACCCTGCACATGATATGGCCGGCCTTGCCTGCCTAAGTACAGCACAGCCCACGACAGCCGCGCTGCTGTGGCCGGTCACCGGGTCTGAATGTCTGATTGTCCTGGCGCCGTATGTACGCCCATGCAGTGCAGCCCGGCCGGTGCGTTGCCAAGCTGCATTTTAACGAGAGCGTCGTTCGTGTCAGAGTGCTCCGTAGCTGCATGCCAGTGCGAGAGCTCACTCTCTACCGCGTCGCTCTTCAGCAGTTCAGTGCTAGCTGCTGCATCATCCCGATGCTCAGACCACGCCGCCCGTGCGAGCCGCAGGCAGAGTCGGGCCACGTCCAAATTAAAAGGCCCTGCTCAATGGTAATGCACAGAATAGCAGTCGTTGCCTTCGGTAAATTTTACGAAGGCTGTGCGAGCTTCGTCTCGCAGCCTATATCGTGTTACACGTCGCGGACGAGCACGCGAGTTTTTGTCACGTCTTTATTTCTCTTTTTTATCTAGTTCTGTCAATACATTAATAGTGCGGACACGATTAATTGGCGAAGTGTTGTTAGCACTTAGGTCTAATCTTATTATTAGAATATAAATGAATATTTTCAGGTTAAAAAAATAAATGTTTAATTCCTTTCTCTAAACACGTGATTTCTCTAACTAATAAATTAGCACATGAAGGATCGGTGATACAAAATTCAGAAACAATTATGCCATCTGTAGTAAATTTTGCAAATTAAGAAGAAGAAGAAAATAGAGAGTTGGGAAGAAGGAAATGACAACTCCACCTAGGGACGGATTCTGCACTCACCATATCCACAATAACGCCTATTCAGGACGTCTGACTGTTCTACACAAGTTGAATGAGAAGAGAGAGCTGGAAGTGAAGGAGTGGAGCAGATGAGAGGGGGGCCGGCCTGAGGAGGAAGCGCCTTTCCTTATCTCCAGGCAAAGACGGAGCGGAAGGTTTAGGCGGAGTCGGCCCGCTCAAGCGCCTCCTTCTCCCACGCAGTGCTGCCCTAGAGTCGACGTCCCCATGCCTCCTCTGCAGGCTCAACTCCACGCCAAAAACCCTGCCTCAAGATGCGTATCCAAGCCCTCCTCCCACCTGACCAGTGCCTCCTGCAGCGCTTCATCACCGCCGGCACGTTGACACCTTCACCTGGAGCAACACTTCCGTGCACCCCCTCCTCGCGCATGGACGCATGGTGGTCGAGATGAGGCTGAGAGAGGCAGCCTAAAGGAGTTCCGGCTGAGCGGGCTTAGTGTGGTAGCAGTCGGAAAATCGTAGGAGGCAGCCAGACACCCTAGCCCTGAGCTCTTGTGGAAAACGAATAGAGAGATGAGGGGAAAAGAGGGTCAGCTCCACGGAAAATCGGTTTAGAGCAGCTTTATAGAGCCCCTTTTTGAATTTTTTTTAAATTTATTAATATTTAAAAAAAAATACATACGTGTAGCCAACAATATGAAATAGACGTATGTAAAAAATTAATAGAAAATACCTTATATTTCAGGCGCAACAAAAGAGACAAATATGATAAATTTTGGGAAAAGGAAGACCCATTTAAAATTGCACCGTTTACGTCCAGATTTGATTTCTTTTTTTCCTGAGACCATAATACAAAGTATTTTCACATAAGATTTTGTCGTGTGTATTATAAATCATTATCTACTGAAATTTTTACCGAAACTTTTTAAAACTTTAAATTTGTTTTTTAAATAAGGTCCTCCATGTAGCCCGTCCAGGTCCGCACTCCATAGATACGGGATGTGCAAGTGTCCTCATTGCGCATGTTACCAAGCTTAAGCTATAGTAGTACTACATGAACCTATAATGCAAAATCAATACCAGTAGATCCACCAAAGAATATAATTTCATAACATATTATTCCATATTTTAGATGTTGAAAACGTTGACCAAACTTATAGGACTTTGAATTTTGACCATGGACGGACCTCTTGAGCCTAGGTCGCCCAGGCTTGACACTGACAGGGGCGCAACATCATACCATGAATTGGTTTTCGTGTGTGACAGGGGCGCAACATCACCGCAAAGTGCATGATATAAATACACACAATGCAAGACTCGGAAACTATTCAAGTAGCGATTCTTTCTTACTTGATTGATTCATTGACGAAACTGATCGCCCGAAAACCCTTATCCATGTTGAAAGAGCATGTTTTCCCTCATGTGAGTTTTGTCACAGTAGACTTACGTTTGTATTGAGTTTCGCTTGAAGGTTTTGTCCATATGAAATGATTGTAGGACATATGTTGGTTTCATGGTAAAAAAAGGAGAATAATACAAAGAAGATCAAGTGATGACCAAGGTGTTATTCAAGGAGTGATCCGAAGATTGGTCATAAGAGTGTTGAATCTATCGAAAGTATATCTTGATGAAGAAGATGGGGTGATATCTAATTGATACCTTTAAGACATCAACATAATGAAGAAATAAGAAATGAAGTGAAAGTTTAAGTTGATCCATCTCGTAGAGATCAAATGCACTATAAGAATACCCCCATATGCGGCTCCTTTTTGGGGAGACATAAGCCGAAAGTACCTCCAAAAGTTGGTTGCCTGGCGGATGAGAGTTTACGGTGGCTATCGAGGGCGACACATAGATTTATGTTGTTGTATTACCAATACCGGCATAAATTGTGCTGTGGTAGATGGTATGCAAGTGTGCTCTGCTGATTACCGTGGTTGACCGGGTGCAGGCATATTAACCGACGCAATGGATTATATGCGACCTACACAGTAGGTCCGTTTGAGCTTGCAGGTTAACCCTGTCGCACTGACCGCTGAGCGCCTGAGCCCCATCATGGAAGGCAAGCATTGACCGGGCGGTTATAAGTATCTCGTATGTACTCTTCAACGTCTCCTACTCCTCACTTATCTTTACCCTCTCTCTGCACGAAATATTCAGCGCACGACAAGGCTAATCTGATGAGAGCTAGGAGACGCGCTACAGAGATCGACTGTGAGATGGACGTAAGCGTTTCTTTCTGGTTTTTAATTTTCATTTAGGCGTATATTGAGGGTTTCTTGATCGAGATCCACTTGGATTTTCACACTTGGGGGAAATATTGTTTCTTCACATTTCATCACCCCTCTCGTAGATTATGCATGGATTACCACCTGATTCTATTAATGATAGCACGCAATGGAATGGCGTCGACATGGAGACACGACTTCTGTGCAGGTATGGCTTTCCACCGCATTGTAGAGTTATGTGTGACCCTACACGGAGCAGTGAGGCCGGCCGTAGATTCCTTGGATGCGATAAGGAGAATCCTATCTGCAGTGCCATTGTATGGGTTGATCTGAAGCACAAGACTCCATCTCTTTTGTGCCTGTTGTGCTATCTCTAGAATCGAGTTAAATATAAGGACGTGTTGCGCCAGAATATTTCCACGAGCAGAAGATTTGGAATGCCAGAATATCTCCTTCCAGATGGACGATATTATTGGTAGAATCAGTCAATTAGTTCATTGTGGATTAGATGAACTATCGGATGATGATGTAGACTTTGTTACCTGAGAAGGATTAGTGGATAATGAGTATTAGTTCTCGTGTTTTTATTTAGTTTGAACATGTATTGTATAATTATTATTTTTTGGATCTGTATTGTATAACTATTATATGAGAACTTTATTGCATTCTTTTCTTTTTTTGAGAATTATTGTCTCCCTATATCTGCTTTTTTAGAATTCATTGTTTCCCTACTTGTTTGCCTGTCTGCAAACTTATATACTGGTCTAGAATGGCCAAGTCCACCCAAGCTTTAGATTTGAACCTTATCCGAAAAAATTGTCCGGCTCTAGATCTCACTTTCCGCGCGGTGTGGGGTCATGCGGTCAAACTCACCGCTGACGCGCCGCTCACGCATCGGTCAGCATACATCATGGACCCACTTATGATGTGTCCCATCACGTACTCCCCGTCACAACTCGAGCACGCCAGCATCGGCAGCAATGGCGTCATTCGCGAGGAAGAAAAAGCGTTGGGTGGTGACAACAAAATTTACATGGTAGCTTGGCCGCTTAAGGAACTAGAAGACCCAAGTCAAGTACCTCCTCAGATGAAGAATATGTTTTGAGCCTATGCTCTAGTGTAAGCACCCGAACATAGACTCTGGGGGCTACTCCCATCGGGAGCGCTAGCCACGCACCCGATAGAAAAGATTATGCAAAAGAGTTAAATTTTGGCAATCGGGGAATTAGAAGACCCAAGTTGAGTACCTCCTCGGATGAAGAAGATGCTTTGAGCCTATGCTCTGGTGCAAGCACACGAACATACTCGGGGGCTACTCCCATCGGGAACGCTGAACGCGCAACTTGATAGAAAATAATTTCCTTCTACAGAGTCAACATGAAAGCAAAGTTTCAAGAAAAGCAACTCTGAACCGACGCTCGAATACAAGCAGTTTAATTTTGCCTCGGGGACTACTACCGTCGGGAGCACTGGCCACACACCCGAAAGAAAAAGCAAAATATTCACCAAAAGAGTCGACAAAAGAATAACTTTGAATATACCCATGTGAAACTTCAAATGATTACTCCCATCGGGAGTACCCGATGAAAACTTCAACATTACTACAACGAAGTGTCAAGCTTCAAACAAGGCAGTTGATAAAAAAGAAAAAACTTCAAGTTCTCAGACCACGTCCGTCATGATAACATGTCTGAATGCCATGTTTATGACTTAAATATAAGACCCCGGGATCCGTCATGTGGGTCTGGTACCCGCACACGAATGCGCTCTGCTGGAAAATTTTCATATCTACGATATGATGAAAAATCCCGACGGACGTGTTGGGTACCCAAAACACAAAACTGGAACTCGGTATTTGATAAGGCCTTCGCGGCCCGGACTGAGTTACGCTAGTATATACCAAGTCCGAGTCTAGAGACTTGCGCTTTAGAAATTTCATGTTGTTTTTGCCCAAGAGTAATTAACAGGTTCCGATCCGTCTGATGCACCAGACTCATTATACCAAAATCTCCATGACAAATTTATTAAACTTACAAGTCGCCTACTCAATAGAAATTTCAGGTACGCTACTTATGAATGCTAAAAATGTCTTGAAGACTCAACCCGAATCTACGATTCGAGTAGAGCCTCGAGGGCTACTGGCATGGGTATGACTTATCAGCTTGTCGTTATTGGTATACCTGATACGTATCTAAACTAAAGCCTACCAGAAATAAAGAGTCCTAGGAGCATCCGAAGTCTAGGAACCAAACATGATGATCAAGGCATAAGCCTAAAGTTGTGAATTGACAGTCATAGAGTCGTACTCAAAATGTAATCCGAATTGTGCATGACGCTGGGACCCAGCTCCTCATATAAGGGCCGGGAGGAGCCAACGAGGAGTGTACCTTTTTTCCAATCATAACAATCCCCTATAAGTTAGATCACCTCTAGCAATTCGGCTATTTTGTACTCCCCATCAATAAAGACCGGACAAGCAGGAGCGGGGTTTCCTCTATGAGGGCCTGAATCCGGGTAAATCGCCTTCCTTATTTGTCTGGTAAGCCAATGAAATCACCAGTGCTCTCTCTTCTCTGAAACCCAAGTCCATAACAATAGGCGTTGTCGATGTCACCCCTCATCATCAAGTGTCCCATAGTGGATCGTGTGCCCGCCTTGGTGGTGCGCATACGGGGGAATAAGGTGAGGCCTTTGTGGTGTCAGTTGGTGGTGTGCTTCCGCATCTTGGGGTCAGGCCAGCCTTTGTGGTGTTTGATATGCATTGAGCAAACACTCCTCAAGGTGAGCCGTTTTTGGTATTTGTAGAGTATTATGCTTATGCACCCGTCCAATGGAGATTAGCTTCCTTGGAAGTGAACTTCGGGATAAATCATCGTCTCCGTGTGCCTCAATATTTGTATACTCGAGTTCTTTAGTTATGCACTTTACTTTGTGATAGCCTTTGTACTTGAAGTTATATATCTTTTCTATCACTTAGTTGCTTGACTTTCTTAGCATACATTATTGGTGCACATAGGTGAACCCTTGTACATATAGGTTTGTGCTTCACAAATTAAACGCTAGTTTTATTACACATTTGTTCAACCCACTATTGTAAAAGTTTTTAACCGCATATTTACCCCCTTTAGACATCATTTGTGTCCTTTCACCCTTCACCACCACTTCCGTCTCCACTGCCCACCACGTGTTGGGTTCGCAACATAGAAAACAAAAAAAATCCTGCGATGTGAACAACTAAGCACCAAGATCTATCTACCTTGATACAATCAACGGGTGGATATACATCCATAGAGATCTTACCCTTGAAGACCAAAAAGCTTTGTTAACGAAATCTGATTTCGTGGATGATGTAGTCGTACACTTGCCAATCTCAAGATTGTGATGAAGTCCAGCGAGTCCAGCAGGTCCAGCACCAACAAGTCCGGAACCGCAAAGCAGTGGTGCATCCGTGATCGTACACATGTCCGGTACCCCAACAACCTCCGAGTCCTCGCTCCAGCAAAGCAGCGGAAGCAGCAAATCCATCTAGAAAAAGCCACCGGTGTAGCACCATATCCACTAGGCCTCGGAGGTGTCACTCCTGTCATCTTAATAGGATATCTATACTGGCCCCACAGACCAACACTAGTCTTTTTTGTGCACTTTGTCCTCACTCCTGCGCACCCGATACCCACTTCTCGGTCAGTCACCCATCCTCAAATTGCTCCAGGCCAAGCACGCTTAACCTAGAGATTCTTTTTGGATGAGCTTCTGGAAAATAAGTTGCAACTTGTTGGTATGAGTATCCTATCAATCCTATTAAGCCATGTGCCTGGATCTCACATACACCCACCCTTTAGAATATTGATGCCCTCATCGATCAAGCACACCCCAGGAACATCCCCTCTTGGCACACGTATGTGCGTCTAGTGTCGGCACATGTGTCATGTCGTGTCCACTCTAGGTCACACACGCCATGCTCCACATGTCCCTCCACTGACCCGCACACCCGTGTAACCACGAGGATTGGCTCTGATACCACTTGTAGCACCCCGTCCACTGGGCCGGGGGTGTCACTCTTGTCAGCTTAATAGGATATCTAGACTAGCCCCATAGACCAACACTAGTCTTTCCTGCTCACTTTATCCTCACTCGTGCGCACCTGGTACCCACTTCTCGGTCGGTCACCCATCCTCAAATTGCTCCAGGCCAAGCTCGCTTAACCTAGAGGTTCTTTTTAGATGAGCTTTTAGAAAAAAGTTACAACTTGTTGGTATGAGTATCATATCAATCCTATTAAGCCATGTGCCTGGATCTCATAACCAGGAACATGTATCTCGCTAATCCGAGACCATGGGGAATTGCTAGTGGAGGAAGAGAACCTTCACGAGGAGGTGGTGCTAGAGGAGAGGAGCCATGGGCTCCTTTCATAGTGGATGGGGCGTAGCCCCATGGCCATGGCTGGCCGGCCATGGTGGGTGCCCCCACCTCTCTCATTCATGTGGGTGGAGCTTCCACTAAACCCACTCACATCAATTTCAACTCCACTCACTTGCATTTAATGTCCACTAAATTAAATGCATTTTTCTCTTTAAATAAAACACTTTTATTTATTTTTATTCATAATTTTTTAATTACTTTAATTAACAAACATTCACATAAAACCCCCTGCAACATTTCAATATCACATGCAAAACTAGTTTCTACAATTTCACCCGATAGAATTCCGGTTTCCATCGAAATGATTTCAGCGCTTTCATAATCTTTCTCTGGTATCTTATTTTCTCCATATGGTGTCGGTATCCCTTAAGTGTATCACCCTACAGTTTGCGAATAATGCAGACATGATCGAGACCCATCTCCGGTCAATAATCAGAAGCGGGGCCTGGAGATCCGTACTGACTCCCACACATTCAACGATGACTCTAGTGATTGTGTGAGCCTTTAACGTTTGTAACTAAATCCCTTTGTCTGACGATATATTACATGTCCGAGATTCGATCATCGGCGTCCCCATACCTAGTTTGATCTCGTTGCCAACAAGTACTCTTTTCTCGTTCCCGTGATATAACATTCTATTGATCTTATCACTTGCTTGCAAGTTATGTCAATGTGATATCGCCGACAGGGCCCGGAGTATATCTCTCTGTCATTGGGATGTACAAATCCCACTCTTGATCCATGAGCCTCTACATAACACTTTCGGAGTATCTGAATCCACCTTTATTTTCACCCTATTATGGTGTGACGTTTGATGTTATCAAGTTACTCTTCCAGTGTTAGTGATTGACATGATCTCATGGTCTAAGAACTAAAGTTACTTTGTATGTTGTCATAGCAATTTTAACACAATAACTTTGATCGTATTTCTATTCTTCGGATGAATGTTCATCAAAACATTCAACCAATATTGTGACCTCGTTATTAACAATATCCAATGTCCATGATCAGGAAACTTTGATCATCTTGTTAATCAATGAGATAGTTTATAATAGAGTCATAACTTGGAACCCTTTATTTGTTTATTAAACACACATGTATTAATGTTTCCAATTAATACAATTATAGCATGCAGAATAAATATTTATCATAAACATGGAATAAGATAATAACCACTTTATTGTTGCCTCTCGGGCATATTCCCTTCAAACTCCCACTTGCACTAGAGTCAATAATCTTGTTTGAAAAACTTTCGCATTCAACACCTATGGCTTTCTGGTGTTGTGTATACGCGTTTGCTAGTGGTAAACATAATCTCCGAATCTGACACTTCTAGGTCCGTGTGTATTTGCATGTCTTTGCGTCTCTACGCATCACTCATTCTCTAATGAGATGGCATTGTATTAATTTTGTCCTTTGATGAGACCTTTAGTTCCTTTGGTTTAAAACATGTTGATATCATTGTCATATTATATATATTCATTGTACTAGCCCACTGTGAACCACACCTAGTTTGATAACAAACTACTTAACCAAATGCCTTCCTTTGCTGCTACTATAGCAATCGTATACTTAGCCTTTTTGTTATACTATCCGTCACAATGTCTTAACTTTAAAATTCATCCAAATCCATCATGGAACCTCCTTTCCATTACATTGTGCCACCCGCGTAGTTTAAATTGGGACAAATTGTATCTTGTGACGAAACTAGTATCAATGTAACATTTTACAATAAACTATTTGTAACTTTTTCTCACCTCTACATAAATATATTCTTAGTTCTTCCAAAGATCATAAGAATATCCTTAGTATTGTCCAATGATCATCTTATGAATCATTCTGGTATATGCACATAACATTTAGAGCATAGGACATATCTGGATTTGTACATATCACGGTATATATGATTGATCAAAATATTCATGTGATTTCACTCACTAAGTGTAGATACACTTGAATCTTGATACAACCTTTTCCATGCGGGAAGAACCTTCATTGTTGTTTCCATATTGAACTCATTCAATATCTCATATATGTATGTCTAGTATAACCATATTAGCGCCTCAATCCATCCATATAGACATTGATGCCTAATATTTCGGTTTTTCCCAAGTATTTCATTGAAATCCAATTTTAACAAAATTCTTAACCCATGTCAATAAAAGATAAATAATTTCTAATCAAGAATATGTCCTCTACATAATGTATTAGAAATATTTCTCGACGCTCCCACTTAATTTCTTGCAAATGCAAGCATATTCATCGTCTCCAATGAAATTAAACTCTTTTAACATTTTCATCACGGTGAAGATTCCAACTCCGCTATGCTCACTTCAACCATTGAAGTTTGCATGCCCTTTTAGCATACTTTGAATTAACAAAACCCTTCGGACTATGTCATATACACGTCCTAGGTAACCATTCTATTAGAAGACCTTTATTTTGTTTGTTCAACTACCATATACCAAATTATATGTAGTGGTTGCTACATTAATCCGTCAATACTGCATATCGCTATGAAAGATCAAATCTTGTCATAGTTAACTCCTTGAACATTGTCATAAACTCCTTTTCGACATGTCGACTATTTCATAGATGTCAAACATCCATGTCTATTTCTTTATAGATCCAAATACGACTGATAGGCTTCATGTCTTTCCGGAGGGTCTTCCAAGTTCAGAAACTTGATTTCTCGTGTATGGATACTATCACTGATTTTATGACTTCTAGTAATTTTATGTAGTCAGGACCTATCATCGCTTCTTTGCATGCAGTCGGTTCATCATTGTCAAAACAATAATAACTTGTTTATCAAATCTTACTATTTGATTATTAGCCAACCCACACGGTTTAATAGGAACTCTAATCTCTGAGATCACAACCTTTGTAATCATGTGAGCCATGAACATTGTGACTGCCTCTGGTACACTTTCCAGCGCTGCGCTACTTAGCACATGTTTCTTAGGTCATTAACCTAATCAAAGTTCTATTGTCCTCCCACTTAACTTTTTGAGAAAAATTCCTTCTCAAGAAACTTGACGTTTTAAGTGACAAACTCTTTTGTCTTTAGTGTTATGGAGGAATACCCAATAATTGCTTTAGGATAACCTACAAAGACGTGCTTATCTGACTTTGGTTGTAAACATTTTACTTATGCATAAAATGCCAAAATTTAAGAAAAGATAACTCGGGTTTTATCCCAAACCATAACCCTTATGGTGTCATTTCAACGGATCACGATGGTGCTCTTCTTAGTGTAAAAGTGGTAGTCTGTAGAGTTTTAATCCTTCAAATATAATGGCAGTTTTATAAATGACACCTTTGATCTTACCATGTCAAAAAGGTTCGAATTAATCTTCCGCACACTCCATACTCTTATCGTTTATCGGGAAATGAAAATTCATGGAACAATTCCTCAAATCTTAGGTGTTTTTACTAAACATGTAACTCAAATATCTTCCTTTATGATCGAATCATAAAAAAATTATTTTCTTGTTACAATGATTTTCCACTTCATTTTGAAAGTCTTTGAACAATTTTCAAATGTTTCATACTTCTTCCTTATTAAGTAAATATACATATATATTCACTCAATTTTTTGGAGAAAGCATATGAAGCTGAAAGATTCACCGCATATGGCTACACATAATGGACTATATACATCAATATGCACAATTTCTAATAAGTTAGTCATCCGTTCCTCTTTGTCCTATGAACAGAGTTTCAATTATCTCTAGGAAAGTCTCACATGCGTCAATTGATCAAAATCAAAGACTCCAAAAATCCATCAACATGGAGTTTATTCATGTTTTCTTTCCAATATAATTTAAATGGCGATGTCACTTCGTAAGTGACCTTTCAATTATTTGTCTTGCGACATTTTAACATTAGTTTTTATAGACGTGATTTCTCCAACTAGACTTGTAAAAGTTCATCCATCTTCTATGGAATACGGTAATTATTTGAACAACCATTGTTCTCATAATACCGGAACAAAATAAAAATTATTAAAACAAATCTTGAAGGCAAGTTTTGATGTCAACGAGAAACATAATAACACTTTATTTGTTTTCGATGAACATGTATATCATCTATATACCCAAGCCGGACATTTGTAGTCTTTTTCTTTTCTGCCAAATATTTTATAGATTCTCTCACAGCATTTCCTCTTCCTTTAAAAGAATCTATCAACATCAATAGTGGCACCGTACACATGACACATAGTCCAAAGCGTGTATAGTCAAATACTAATACCTTTGGACTTGCACTTTGAAGTGGATCACCATCATCAAATGTTTGGTGTTCTTTCAAAAATCCATTCTTCAGTAATCTTTTAGTGTAGTAAAAAATTTACCCACATCTTCTATTCAGCCTTATGATGACAACTTTCATGATCAAGCTACTATATCCTATAAGGGCTGATACATTGCAAATGTATCTATAATTTCTGATGTTCCATGCTTGGTTTTTTATACTTTCTTGTGTTTTGTCCACACTTTGGAGTACTTTTCATATGATTTCTTGGACTAACCTATTAACAAGAGCCACAGTGCCAGCTGCCTGTTTTCTGCTGTTTTTGGTTCTAGGAAGTCAGAAAATAAATATTCTCGGAATTGGACGCGACAAAAGCCAAAGTCACTATTTTACCGGAAGACATCTCGAGCCAGAATACGAGATGGAGAAGGGCCAGAGGGCGGCCACACCACCTGGCCACGCGGCCAGGCTTGGCCCGGGCCAGGGTGGTGTGGCCAGCCCAGGCACCCCCTCGGCCTCTCCTTCCGCCTATAAGATGCCTCCGATACCAAAACCCTAAGTACCCAATCAAAAATCCACGAAAGAGTCTGTAGCCGCCGTCATCTCCATCCCTAGATCGGGAAGGATCTGAAGCAATTCCCGGCACCCTGCCGGAGAGGGGAATTCGCCCTGGAGGCCTTCTTCATCATCATGCAAGCCTCCGGTGTGATGCGTGAGTAGTTCATCTCTGGACTACGGGTCCATGTAGTAGCTAGATGGTTGGTTCTCCTCCTTTGTGCTTTCATGTTTAGATCTTGTGAGCTCCGTTCATGATCAAGATCATCTATTTGTAATTCTGCATGTTGTGTTTGCGGGGATCCAATGGATATTGAGATGCTATTTCAGATTGATTCTATCATGTCTTTGTTATTTGTGATCTTGCATGCTTTTCGTTGTTAGTAGCTATCTTGGCCAAGTAGTAGCTAGCAACTCCAAGAGTTAGTATTTATGCTCGATAGTGGGTTCATGCCTCTAGTAATCTTGGGAAGTGACAGAAATCTCTAAGGTACTAGATGTGCTGTTGCTACTAGGGAGAAAACAACAATCCTTTGTTCATAAAACAATCGTATTGTTTACTTTACACGCAATTCGTAAGCAATAATATGTTGCTTGCAACTTAATACTGGAGGGGGTTCGGATGATAACCTGAAGGTGGATTATTAGTCATAGATGCAGTTGGATGGCGGTCTATGTATAATGTTGTAATTCCCAATCAAGTCTCAAAGGAGTCAAGATGATTAGTATATGCTTGTATGCTTTCTTGATGTTTGTCAATTGCCCCGCTATAATTTATTCACCCAACATGTTATTTATCTTAAGGAGAGCCACCTCTAGTGAACTATGGACCCCGGTCCTTTCTTTTACATATAATCTACAAACTGTTTACTGCTTTGTGTTTACTTTCTGCAAACTATTACTTCCTTTCATTCGATATGTTTAATCCTTTGTTTTCAGCAAAACCGGTGAGATTGAAAACCTCATCGCAAGTCGGGGGCAAAGTTCTGTGGTTGTGTTGTGCAGGTCTCCACGTTGCTGCTGGCACCGGTAGTGTGCCCTGCCAACGTTCAGCTAGCTACACATTTGGGGTGTTTCCTTGCTCTTACTGGATTGATAACCTTGGTTTCATACCGAGGGAAAACTTGCTTTTGTGTGCATCATACCTTCCTCTTAGGGTTCCCCAACGAGCTCGATATATTTTGGGCCATCAACAACTTTTTCTGGCGCCGTTGCCGGGGAGTCAAGGACATCTTCACAAGGGGAGTCCCTCATAACCAATCTCTTTACTTTGTTATTTTTGTTTTGCTTAGTTTACTTTTTCTTTGTTTGCTTGTTTATTTATCAAAAACACAAAAAAATTAGTTTTACAAGTTTGCTTTCTTTATTGAAAACACAAAAAAATGACTAATTTTGAAACCACTAAGTTGTGTGACTTCACTAGCACGAACAACGATGATTTTATGAGCACACCTATTGCTCCACCTGTGCCTGAAGCTACTTTCTTTGAGATAAAACCTGCTTTACTCAATCTTGTTATGAGAGAATAATTTTTGGTATTGGTAATGAAGATGCTGCTGCCCATCTAAATTTTTTTTTGAACTTTGTGAGATGCAAAAGCCTAGGGATATAGATGGTGATATTATTGAGCTGAAATTGTTTCCTTTCTCTTTGAGAGGAAAAGCTAAAGAATGGTTGAATTCCTTAACTAGGAATAGTATTGATTCTTGGACTAAATGCAAAGATGCTTTTATTGGAAAATACTATGCTCCTGCTAAGATTATATCTATGAGAAGTGAAATAATGAAGTTTAAACAATCTGATAATGAACATGTTGCTCAAGCTTGGGAAAGAATGAAATCTTTGGTAAAGAATTGTCCCACTCATGGACTGACTGCTTGGATGATCATCCAAACTTTTTATGCAGGATTGAACTATTCTTCAAGGAACCTATTGGATTCTACTGCGGGAGGTTCCTTTATGACCATCACTTTGGGTGCTACAACAAAGCTTCTAGATAATATGATGGTTAACTACTCTGAATGGCATACTGAGAGAGCTCCACAAGGTAGGAAGGTAAATTCTGTTGAGGAAACCTCCTCCTTGAGTGATAACATTGATGTTATTATGTCTATGCGTGTTAATGGGAAAGCCCATATTGAACCAAATAATGTTCCTTTAGCCTCTTTGGTTGCCCAAGAAGAGAAAGTTTATGTGAACTTCATAAGAAGTAACAATTTTGGCAATAATGCTTATAGGAACAATTTTGGTAACAACAATTATAAGCCATATCCTCCCAACAATGGTAATGCTTATGGAAATTCCTACAACAATAATAGGAGTGCCCCCTCTGAACTGGAAGTTATGCTTAAATACTTTATTAGTAAACAAACTGCTTTCAATAAAACTATTAAGGAAAAACTCTCTAATGCTGAAAGAAATATAGCAGCTTTGGCTGAAGCTCAATCTTCTTTAAATAAAATGGCTGCTAAACCTGAAACTAATGATAATCCCTTTGCAGCTACTAATGCTATACAAGTAAGAATTGATGAAAATGTTAGACTATTAGCTGAATTACATGCTAAGTGGGAAAGAGAAAATGAAATTGCTAGAAACATTAGTGTTTCTACTATTACCACCACTAGTGTTGAGGCTAGTAATAGTTCTACCACTCTAGATGATAATTTTGATTTTGATCTTGATGGTTGTAATATCTCTGAAGTTATTAAGTTCCTACAAAATCTTGCTAAAAGTCCTAATGCTAGTGCTATGAACATGGCCTTTACAAAACACATTACTGATGCTCTCATAAAGATTAAAGAAGAAAAGATGAAACATAAAGCTTCTATACCTATAAAACAAGAAGATGGTTGGGAACTCATCATTAATATGAAAGTAAATGACTTTTATTTCAAAGCTTTATGTGACCTTGATAGTAGTGTTTCTATTATGCCTAGAAGGATTTATGATATGCTTGATTTGCCTCCACCTGAAGATTGTTATTTAAATGTCCCACTTGATGATAATGCTAAAAAGAAACTCAAGGGGAGTATTAATGATGTTCTTATTATGGTTAACAATGCCTATGTCCCCGTTGATTTCTATGTTTTGGATGTTGAATACAATGCTTCTTGTCCTATTATTTTGGGAAGACATTTTCTTAGAACTGTTGGTGCCATTATTGATATGAAAGAAGGCACCATTAAATATCAACTCCCACTCAAGAAAGGTATAGAACACTTCCCTAAGAAGAGACAGAAGATTTCTTTTGTTTCTCCTATGAAAACAAAATTTAGTCTTAATGCTTCTTCATTTGAGAACACTTGATTCTTTCTTGCTTCTTATGCCTAACTTAAAGGCGTTAAAGAAAAGTACTTATTGGGAGATAACCCAAAAGTTTTAGATGAGTCTTGGAAGTTATTACCTCTGTAATAACCGGTCCTTATCCTTTTTATTTGCTTTTTGTGCCAAGAGTAACCTCCAATGAGAGAGAAGTAATGATTGGGAAAGTTGCTGTCCCGAAACAGATTTCTGTGCTTCACCGTAAAAAATCGTGTAAAATCTTTGAACGTCTTTTTGAGGTGTGAATTGTTTTTCTTCTGCCCCAGGTTGTTATCTAACTTTCTTTAGTTCAAAACTTTTTGATTTGAACAACATAAGGTCTTCAAAAAAATTCGTCTTTACCTGCTGGTCTGGTTTGACAGATTTCTGCCATTTTCTGTATTTGCTTCTTGTTGGTTCCTTTTTGAGTTCTTTTTGGGAATTGAGCTTTTTGAGGGGAGTGCTACAGTATCTAGTGTTCTAATGGAAGTTTATTTGGTGTTAGAACTGAACCTTAAGACTTATTTATCTTGAGTGCACTAATGTTGCTAATAAAGATTGTGTGAAGTTTTTGTATGGAGGAAAAATTTCAAGTGTATGGAAGGAATGAGTAATGAGATGAAGGATGGACTAAAGCTCAAGCTTGGGGATGCCACGCGTATCACCCCAAGAAATATCCAAGAAGTACAAGCGTCAAAGCTTGGGGATGCCCAAGGCATCCCCTTCTTCATCAATAAAAATTTCAGGTTTCTTCCAAACGCTTCATTTTTATTGTTTCATGCACAGTTGTGTTGTTCTTGGAGCGTGTTCTTTCTTGTTTTCATTTGCTTTTGTTTGCTTAGTTTGCTGAATAAATTGGTTGGACCCCCTCTTTCATACATCCGTTTTCAAATAGTTTGGTTTGGTTTGGAAAAGAGTAGGAAAGTTCATGCTTATGTGGTAAAAAGAGCTCATTTTTGACTATGGCCTATGCTCTATCATACCATGCTTGATATTGTTTTGGCTTTATGCTTAGTATTCTTTGATGTATCATGACTTGTTATACACAATTGAGATTTCTTAATGTTCCTTGGATGAATCATGCGTTGTTTTAGCATATTAAAGCATAGTATAGTGGTATTCTCCGTTGATGCTTTATTTGGGTTGACTTGGCGCATGCTCACACCATATTATGACTATCTCAAGTCACCATAATCCTTTATGATCCTTTAGTTTTCAACCTGTAGTATCACTTTATGCTTTGATCAATGATGTTTTGTCGCTTTGCATGATTATGGCCATTATTGCTCTCTTAGTTTGTCGCTCCTAGTCTTTTTCTAGCCTCCACAACCAAGTATGAGTTCCACTCATGCATCCAACTCCCTAAACCAAGTTATTCCAAAGAGCCCACCATACCTACCTACTAGCTTATGCTATTCCAAGTATATTCATGCTTTTGTTTACCTTCCAAATTAATCTTGTTATGAGAAAACTAGTGATTAAAGATCTCACGAACTTGATGGCACACTTTAGTTTTCTTACCCTTAATAAACTTGAACCATTGTGTCGTCTATGTTGTATATGCTTGCACTTATTTGTTGGGAATTAGCAGAACCATGCTGTCATGGGGAACGCTTGCAACATTGCACGGGTACTTTGTACCTAGTTGATATCATGCTCTTTTGTCTATGGATGTCGTCGGTGTGAAATGAAAGGGGAGCTTGTAAGTCCATGGAGTTATGTATATGTGTTAGAGAAACGCCTGGGCCACTGGTCTAATCCATGCTGACATGGTGGAAACCTGCAGCGTAACCATAATGAGCTGTCTATGAAGCATTCTTCTTATAAAAAAAGAGTCTTATATTGAGAAAAAAGAGAAAAAGAAAAAAAAAGATTATGAAAAGAGGAAAGAGAGAAAAAAGCACCATATTCCCATGGTAAATAAGAAGATTGCTGAGATGCTCGTTGTCTGCTTGCCTTGTCATTTTGATATGGGGATTCTTCCGTATCATCGGGCAAGGGGACCCCGTTGGCGGTTCTCTATGATACACATGTACTTACGATGACAAGAACTTACAGGTGACTAAACTTGAGTAGCATGAGGAGAGGCCCTCGTATTCAAGGGACATGAGATTTCTAACTTATACTTCGTCAAGCATGTACACCATAGTTTGTTCACTTTAACCTTAATCACTTCAAGATGCTTATGATAGGGGCAATGAGAGCTGAAAGCTATAAGTACCATAATTTTTGGAAGCTCTTTATGAAACTTGAATCTCTGCTTCCTTCTATGAAGGCCTTTCTTCCACCATTATATTGAGTCTCCACCTTCTACCTTTATGCACCTACTTTGAGAGCATAGTGGCCATTCTTAGTTCTATGTGCATTGTCCCAAGACTAGTTGATTGATGCATATCTTGATATTGCTTGTTTTAAACTATTTGTATCTAGTCACTCTTATGAACTTTGAAGGTGTCCTATGCATTTATATTTGCTACTCTATGAGGGACAAGCTGAATACTATTATGCTATGTTTTCTTTATGTGAAACAAACAAACGTCTTGCAAAGCATTGTTATTCATGAATCTTTTGTTTGTGCCTTTTCATGTTGCATCATAGTTTCTTTGTCTTATTTCTAGAACTTTGTCTTTCATGTTATGATTGAAGTACTATGATCCCAGCTCTGAATGTTTTACAAATACTTTGATCAACTCTTTGATGGTGCATGTCACCTCAAAATTATTCTTTCTTTTTATCACTTACCTACTCGAGGACGAGCAGGAGTTAAGCTTGGGGATGTTGATACATTGCAAATGTATCTATAGTTGTTGATGTTCCATGCTTGGTTTTATCCACTTTCTTGTGTTTTGTCCACACTTTGGAGTAGTTTTCATATGATTTCTTGGACTAACCTATTAACAAGAGCCACAGTGCCAGCTGCCTGTTTTCTGTTGTTTTTGGTTCCAGGAAAGTCAGAAAATGAATATTCTCGGAATTGGATGGGACAAAAGCCAAAGTGCCTATTTTTCTGGAAGTCATCAGATGCCAAAACACGAGACGGAGAAGGGCTGGGGGCCGGCCACACCACCTGGCCATGCGGCCAGGCTTGGCCTGCGCCAGGGGGTGGTCTGGCCGACCCCAGCACCCCTCGGACTCTCCTTCCGCCTATAAGATGCCCTCGGGACGAAAACCCTAAGTACCCGATCAAAAATCCACGAAAGAGTCTGTAGCCACCGTCATTTCCATCCCTAGACCGGGAGGGATCTGAAGCTCTTCCGGACACCTTGCCAGAGAGGGGAATTCACCCTGGAGGCCTTCTTCATCACCATGCAAGCCTCTGGTGTGATGCGTGAGTACTTCATCCTTGGACTACGGATCCATGTAGTAGCTAGATGGCTGGTTCTCCTTCTTTGTGCTTTCATGTCTAGATCTTGTGAGCTCCGTTCATGATCAAGATCATCTATTTGTAATTCTGCATGTTGTGTTTGCGGGGATCTGGTGGATATTGAGATGCTATTTCAGATTGATTATTGATTCTATCATGTCTTTGTTATTTGTGACCTTGCATGCTTTCCGTTGTTAGTAGCTATCTTGGCCAAGTAGATGCTAGCAACTCCAAGAGTTAGTATTTATGTTCGATAGTGGGTTCGTGCCTCTGGTAATATGGGGAAGTGACAGAAATCTCTAAGGTACTAGATGTGATGTTGCTACTAGGGAGAAAACAACAATCCTTTGTTCATAGAACAATCGTATTGTTTACATTACACGCAATTCGTAAAGCAATAATCTGTTGCTTGTAACTTAATACTGGAGGGGGTTCAGATGATAACCTGAAGGTGGATTATTAGTCATAGATGCAGTTGGATAGCGGTCTATATATAATGTTGTAATGCCCAATCGAATCTCAAAGGAGTCAAGATGATTAGTATATGCATGTATTGCTTTCTCGGCGTTTGTCAATTGCCCCGCTGTAATTTGTTCACCCAGCATGTTATCTATCTTAAGGAGAGCCACCTCTAGTGAACTATGGATCCCGGTCCTTTATTTTACATACAATCTATAAACTGTTTATTGCTTTGTGTTTACTTTCTACAAACTATTACTTACGTCCATTCGATACGTTTAATCCTTTGTTTTCAGCAAAACCGGTGAGATTGACAACCTCATCACAAGTTGGGGACAGAGTTTTGTGGTTGTGTTGTGTAGGTCTCCACATTGTTGCTGGCTCCGGTAGTGCGCCCTGCCAACGTTCAGCTAGCTACACCTTTGGGGTGTTTCCTTGCTCCTACTAGATTGATAACCTTGGTTTCGTACTGAGGGAAAACTTGCTGCTGTGCTCATCAAACCTTCCTCTTTGGGTTCCTCAACGAGCTCAATATATTTTGGGCCATCAGCCCCCTGGCCGCCCACCGACCTTGCCTCTTCGCCTATAAGATGCCTCCCGATGGAAAAAACCAAAGTCGTCAAGCCTCCAGCCACGAAAAGTTCCTACAGCGTCGCCGCCACCGATGGGGAGATTCGGGGGGCATAAAGTCTCTATTCCGGCACCCTATCGGGACGGGGAAGTGCCCCCGGAGCCATCTCCATCGATCTCCACCACCATCTCCATCACCGTCGCTGATTCCCATGATGAGGAAGGAGTAGATCTCTCTCGAGGCTAAGGTTTCTACCGGTAGCTATGTGTTCATCTCTCTCTATGCATGATCTTATTGAGATCATGAGCTTGTAATCTATAGATCTACCTTGCTACTCAAGTGCTTTAATAGATCTCTGCTCTCCCCATGTATGTGAAGTTGACAGTGTGCACACCATGGTGGCACTTACGCTAGAGATTATAAATACTTGTTATGAGTTATATTTGGAGTTGGATGTCTTTATGAAATTGTGGTGTTTGTTGGAACCATATAGTGCTCAAGGTGACAGTGTGGGGTTATCTAGATGCGAAAAGTGAACTTTGAGGTGTGTTGTTATAGCCCTACCAATGATTAGAGTGTCCAACCGGAGAGTAGTATCGTAAAGAGAAGATATTCATATGAGAGTGTTCACTAGTGAAAGTATGATCCCTAGGCCTTGTTTCTAAGCATTGATACACCATTTGCAATTAGATCTATTACATGTTTGCTTGCTTCCATCTTTATTTCAGTTTGCCTTTAATCTTTCCCACGTCAACCACACGCCAGCAAGCTATTTTCTGGCACCGTTACCATTTATAATCATCTGTACCACTTGTGTTCTACTATCTCTTCACCGAACTAGTGCACCTATACACCTGACAAGTGTATTGGGTGTGTTGGGGACACAAGAGACTTCTTGTATCTTGATTGCAGGGTTGCTTGAGAGGGGATACCTTTGACCACTTCCACCCTGAGTTCGATAAACCTTGGGTGATCCACTTAAGGGAAAACTTGCTACTGTTCTACAAACCTCTACACTTGGAGGCCCAACACCCTTGAAGATCGAAAAGCTTTGTTAACAAAATCTGATTTCGTGGATGATGTAGTCGTCCACTTGTCGATCTCAAGATCGTGATGAAGTCCAGCGAGTCTAGTAGGTCCAGCACCAGCAAGTCCAGCACCGCAAAGCAGTGGTGCATCCATTATCGCACACATGTCCGGTACCCCGACAACCTCTGAGTCCCCACTCCAGCAAAGCAGCAGAAGCAGCAAATCCTTCTAGAAAAGCCACCGAAACATGTATCTCGCTAATCTAAGACCATGGGGAATTGCTAGAGGGAGAAGAGAACCTTCACAAGGAGGTGGTGCTAGAGGAGAGGAGCCATGGAGCTCCTTTTATACGGGATGGGGCGCAACCCCATGGCCATGGCTGGCCGTCCATGGTGGGTTCCCCCACCTCTCCCTCATTCATGTGGGTGGAGCTTTCACTAAGCCCACTCACAACAATTTCAACTTCACTCACTTGCATTCAATGTCCACTAAATTAAATGCATTTTTATCTTTAAATAAAAAACTTTTATTTATTTTATTCAGAATTTTTGTTAATTACTTTAATTAACAAACATTCACATAAACCCCTGCAACATTTCAATATCACATGTAGAACCAGTTTCTGCAATTTCACCCGAAACAATTCCAGTTTCCATCGAAATGATTCCAGCACTTTCATAATCTTTCTCAGGTATATTTTTTTCTCCAAATGGTGTCGGTATGCCTTAAATGTGTCACGCTACGGTTCGCGAATAATGCAGACATTATCGAGACCCCTCTCCGATCAATAATCAGCAGCGAGACCTCGAGATCCGTACTGACTCCCAAACATTCAATGATGACTCTAGTGATCATGTGAACCTTTAACATTTGTAACTAAATCCCTTTATCTCGCGATATATTACATGTCCAAGATTCGATCATCGGTATCCCCATACCTAGTTTGATGTTGTTGTCGATAAGTACTCTTTTCTTGTTCCCGTGATATAACATTCTAGTGATCTTATCACTTGCTTGCAAGCCATGTCAATGTGATACCACCGAGAGGTTCCAGAGTATATATCTGTCCGTCATTGGGATGTACAAATCCCACTCTTGATCCATGAGCCTCTACATAACACTTTTGGAGTATCTAAACCCACTTTTATTGTCACCTTGCTATGGTGTGACGTTTGATGTTATCAAGTTACTCTTCTGGTGTTAGTTATTGACATGATATCATGCTCTAAGGACTAAAGTTACTTCGAATATTGTCATAGAAATTTTAACACAATGACTTTGATCGTATTGCTATTCTTTGGATGAATGTTCATCACAACATTCAACCAATGTTGTGACCTCGTTATTAACAACACCCAATGACCATGATTAGGAAACCTTAATCATCTTGTTAATCAACGAGCTAGTTTATAAGAGAGGCATAACTAGGAACCCTTTATTTGTTTATTAAACACACATGTATTAATGTTTCCAATTAATACAATTATAGCATGCAAAATAAACATTTATCATAAACATGGACTAAGATAATAACCACTTTATTATTGCCTCTCGGGCATATTCCCTTCACCACCAACATCCACGCTAGCTTTCCATGGTGACCTCATCAATACCATAGGCGATCAACCTCGGTTTGCCGCTGTCAGGCAAACTGACGCGCACAAATTATTCTGAATGGCGCATCTAGGTTCTGCCATACGTGGTGCTCACCTTGTCCAACTCCTCAATGGAACTAACGCCGAGCCATCGGAGATGCAGGTCATTGATCCTATAAACAAAGTTGCTGACAAGTAGGCAAAAACAACACCAAATCGTAGGTATGACACATGGATTTCTCGGGATTAGATCATGCTTGGATACCTCCTCCAATCGCTCTCCCTGAGGTTCTTCCTCATGTCCAAAGGATCGAGCGTTCCATCGATGATCGAGGAGATGTTTGCCTCCCAATCTAAAGTGAAGGTCACGAACCTTAGGATCGCTTTGGCGAACATAAAGAAAAACAACACATCTATGTCGGCGTCCCTCACCAAGATTCAAGGCATCACTGACGAACTTGCTGATGTTGGATGCCCTATCACTACCTAGGACACCTCTCCTTCCTCCACGGTAGCCTCGAGTCTCGCTACAACGCCATGGTCGCCGCTCTTGGAGTCATTACCACCCCCATATCGTTGAGCTCCCTCTACACATAGTTGCATGCATACTATCAGCGGCAAGAGATGTTGCATGGCTCCCCTGACTTTGACTTTGACACCTCGACCAATATCGCCTCGTATAAATAGTGTGGGCACTATACCGATCATTTGCTTGATGATTGTGGTGACCGTAATGCCCGTCGTGATGATCGACGCGATGATCCCCATGAAGACTATCAACCTCGCCAAGGCCATGGCGATGGCCGTGCGCCTCCAGAAGGGTGCCACAGACGTGGCCATGGATGACGTTGTACCACCACCATAGGTCGATGTGACCTGCTAGATTTGTAACAAAGAGGGCCATCCTACCAAATACTATTGTTGGTGCTTCTAAGATGATGATGATTATTTCATATGATGATAAGGGGGCTCATGTCGGCTCATATGGTGTGGACACAAAGTGGTACTCTAATACCTGTGCTACTCACCACACTACCGGAGAGCTCAATAATTTAACGGTATGCGGCACATACAAGGGTCACGACAAGGTCAACACCACTGCTAGTGTTCAAGGTATGAAAATTATCCATGTTGGTTACTTAATTTTTCATAACCCCATTTCAAAATTTTCAACTTCACAATGTCTGGCATGTTCCAAATTCGTCAAAAAGATTGATCTCCGTTCATCATTTCACATATGATGACCACATATTTATAGAATTTCATCCTTTCTTCTTTTTATCAAGGATCAGGTCACACATAAAATAACTCATAGAGGCTGGTGTGGTGGGCCTTTATCCCCTTATTTCATTATTGGTGTCTTCCTCGCACCGGAGAAGACTGCTTTTATTGCCGCCAAGCCTTCTCAAGCTTGTGGCATAGTTGTCTCGCTCATCCATCATTATCTCTTGTTAGGCAAACTATTGGAAAAAAATAAACTTCCTTCATTTAGAGATTCTAGCATAGAGTCTGTTTGTGATTTCTGTCAGCAGGCTAAGAGTCATCAACTTCCCTATCCTATATCCACCAGTGTATCTACAACTCCCCTTCAATTAGTTTTTCTTATGTACTGGGTCCTACGCCTACTTATTTTGGTCGTCATGACTATTGTTTAAGCTTTAATGATGATTATAGAAAGTTTACTTGGATATATATGCTCTAGAAAATGAAAATCGGAAAGGTGCCATGGATAAGACGTATGGTGCTTTTATTAAAAATCAAACATGAAGGTTGGTTCCACCACGAAATGGTACAAATATAATCGTTTGCCGACGAGATTTATAAGATAAAAAGAGAGCATATGGTTCCCCAGATATACATAAGCCTAGGCATGTAGATAACGGTTTCAAGCAGCAATATGAGGATACTTTTAGCCTAGTTGTTAAGATTGCTACTGTTCGCCTTATTTTTGATGTTTTTATCTCTAGGGGATGGAGTTCGCGACGGCTGGATGTCAAGAACATGTTTCTTCATGGTGTTCTAAAGAGGAGGTGTTCGCATGAAACAACTACCAGGGTATGAAGATAAATGGAAACCAAACTATGTATGCAAGCTTGACAAAGCACTATATGGACTGAAACAAGCGCTTGATGGTCCTGATGATAGTATGATAGGAGGGAGATTTATTGGGTCCTAATGATAGTATAATAGTTTCTTTACAATATCTCACTCTCACACGACCCGATGTCTTCCTTGCAATTAACAAAGTATGTCAGTATTGCATGCTCCCACTTGAAAGGGTATGAATGCCCCCACGTGTGGTTTTGGTAATTAATGACAATCTATGTGGATTAATGTGTAAATTGAGTTTTACTTGTAGGTTTGTCCATTGGCATCGCTTGGACCATGTGTTGGTTTCAAGGTTGAAAAATAAGAAGCAATGTCCAAGGGCTTTGTGCCTATTGGAATCATGAAGAAGAAGAAGAAGAAGATCAAGTATGTATTGAAGAAGAAGAAGTTGGAGTTCCTTATGGATATCTTCAAGACATCATCAAGAAATGAAGGGCAAGATCAAGGTGCGTCATCTCTAGAAGATCTCATGCTTGAAGCTTGCCATCCTCGGCGATCATGGCGTGATGAAGACAAGTTAAAAGAAGAGGTTTCTCCATGAAGTATGGGGGAGCATTTCTCAAGTTTTCATCAAGTAAGAGCAAGAAAGTGCAATCAAGAAAGGCGATCCATCTTGAGAAGGACAAGATAGTCTACATCAAGCTCAAGTGGAATGCTCAAGGAAAAGGTATGATCTTGATAGGTTTTCTATACCGGCCCTTGTAGTGTTGGGAGACCCGATTTAGGATAGATGTACTATCAAGAGGGGCTCTCAAGTGGGTGACTTGTTCATATCTTCCGGAGAGAGCTCAAACCTTTGCATATATAGCATCATCTTTCTTGGTTGTTGTTTGGTTCTTTTCCATGTGAGGATCTAGAGCTTGTGGTTATCCTCATAACAAGCTCCAGTTCATCAAAAATGGATTTCCATGATATATCTTATTACAGTTTTGATTTTGCGGGTTTTTCGACTCCACACCTTGGGAGATATCTCATATATATATAGGTATTTTCTCCCTTGGTCATACCCAATATTCATGGTATTTTCTCCCTTTGTTGGATTCTACATGTCGTTTATCTTTCCAACAAAATTGGTTTCATCTCGTTTGGAGTTCAGACACGAAAGTTCTTGCAGTTTTGGTTATGAATCTTCCCTGACCAGAAGTACTAGCCTCGCACCAGTAGTACTGCTCAGCGGGTTCTATGTGGCTGGCCTAGGGGTATTTCCGGCCCTTGTTCCGGCGCTACCAGCCGTGCGTGAGTATGTGAGTAACGAGCAGATCCGGGAGCCCTTTAAAAGGAGCTTCCCTTCCCCTTCGGGGGCTAACTAACTTTTCTTGGTTTTGCCCTTCTCTCTCTCCTCGATCGTTGACCTTGAAGAGTTTGCCCTCTCCCCTTCCCCCTCCTATGATTCTTGCATCTTTTTGAGGGATTTGAGAGAGGAGATCTATATCTACAACCCCCACCAAACCAAATCCCTTATCTGTGAAGGAATCCTTGGGATCTAGATCTTGGAGAGTTTTGTGTTCTCCTCTTGTGTTCTTCCTTGTTGGGGGGATACCCCCGGGTAGGGTCATGCCGGGGTATAAAGGCCGAGTTAGCCGAGGTTCGGCAAGGCCAAAGCAGAGGCTAGCCGGGTCACCTCAAGGCCGGCCGAATCACGGAGTGACCCGGACCAGGGGGTGTTCGCCTAACTAAGTCTCAACCGACTTAAGCAGTAAGTCGGAAGTATATGTTTACTTGTATGCAGGAACAGGGGTGCCCGGATCAGCTGTGATCCGGGTCATGTTTGGCTTCTAGGAGAAGGAAGGAATCTTGCTGGTCAAAAAGAGGGCCCGGTACGCACTGCATGAGCGAAGCAGACAAGAGCAGGACCACCGGGTCATGGCCGACAGGGGTGACGACGCCCGTGTCGGCTGACGTGGGTGCTGCAGAGGCTCACGTAGCTAAAGCAAGTGTGACGCGGGGGGAAAAGCACCCCGGTCGGCTTACCACTTTGGGAGGAGGCATATTCTTAGGAATATTCCTCCACATATGCCCTAGGTAGAAGCTGAGCCTCCTCTATAAAAGGGGGGCTGGGGCTTCTGTAGAAGGGGTTGGTCTTTCTACTATTCTGTTTTGGCTAGGGTTTCAGGTGTGAACTGTGGGTGAGAGTAAGAGAGCTCCTTCTTCCTCCTCTCGCCAATACAGCTCTAGGAGCACTTGTAATCTTGGAAGGAAATCAATACAAACTTCTGTGTGGAGAATCACTCCACTATCCCTCCCTGGATTCCCCTAGCGTGTATTAGTCCCCACCTTTAGCCTATCCATGGCATCTTCCGTGACACCACCACGACAGTTGGCGCCCTCCCTGGATTTCTCTCTTATTCCCCCAATAGTTTTTGTAGCTTTGGTGAAATTTGAGAGAGAAGGACTCGCCTCTTGCATTTGGTGCATAGTTTTGAGTTCTCCCCGGAGATTCGGCGAGTTCAAGCTCTTGGGCTTATTTCTCTTGGGTTCTTGGAACCCTAGACGATTGTGTGGAGTTATGGTGTGTTCTTGGGGCCTCCAATTGAGTTGTGGAGACTCCCCAAGCTTGTTGTCCTATTGTGGCATTGTGGAGCCTTTGTGGCGTTTCTTGAGAGCCCTCCAATTGAGTTGTGGTGATTTCCCCAAGCCTTGTACGGGATCGGTGACCGCCCTCAAGTGCCCCATTGTGGAATTGGACGAGATAGGGTCAATATGATATTGGCGTGGGTTCTACCAACGAAACGTAGAAGTTTTGGATTCATTCGGAACCGTCTCCGTATTAGTAAGTGGGGCCACGCCTTTGTAACCGAAGGACCTATGAACACATGCCCTTCTTCCTATCGCTGGTGAGCTTCCTCAACGGTGTATGTTGGACGTCCTACGCTCTCATAAAATTTGACCTCCACGTCACGGTCAGCCTCCCGTCCCGAGCAAACGTCGAGAGTAGGGTGTTGAGCCAAAAAGTTCTCTCATTGTGGAAGCTTTTGTGCTACTATCTTGAGGGCCCCTAATCCTAGAAGAAATGGTCAATAAATTTGCTTTTCCTCGCCAAAACTCAGTCATCTCAGAGTTATTTGATGAGCTTGCATGGGGTGGGGCTAAATTCTTATCCAATGCCATCATTTCCTTCACTGAAGCCCACTAGTTGACGGTTGGGAAAGCGAGGGTGAAGCCTTTAGATTGAATTTGCATTTCCTTGGGCAAGAAAGTTCCGTCAGACGGTAGCTTAGCCAGCTTTAGCAGTATGTTTGCATGTCATGTTTTTGGCCCTTAGACAATGCAATGCTCTGAACACAAAAGTTTACAGTTCAACCCTCTTCTCCCATGCAGAGTCACAGGCAGCGCCTCGGATAAAAGCACGGACGAGCCACATGCAGGGAAACTTGCACGTGTGGTTCTGGAATCAAGTCTAAAATGAAGCATATGACGCTAGATAATACTAGCAAAAAAAGAATCCTTCCGGTGGAAAATGGCATCTGAAAATGAGACTGGGACCTACCTTTCGAATTGTTTGAGGCTATGAGATCCACTTGCTTTTGGAAAGGAGAAGGGAGAAGCAGCATTTCAACTGTGTAGTCTAACTCCGACTGCTCGATTTTCATACTAGCAATCCACCTTGCTCTTCAGATAGATTTTGATCTTGCTTATGTGGTTCTGCAAAGAGGTAGATAGCTAATATGAACGGATCTTGCAATTTCATATGCCAAAGTGAACTATTTCATCATTTTATTGTAATTCAAAAAGCATTGGAAATACGCATCATCGACAAATCTTTCCAAAATAGAGGGCAAATAAAATCCTCGTGGTTACCACGACGATTTTAGGAACACTAAAGTAAACTGAAAGTTGCTCACACCTACTCGTTTCGGTTCAAGAAAAGGAGGAAGTTGGGTCGGGCATGTCCAAAGAAGAATGTACCTGGTTCGGTAGCGAGGAAGTAAACTAGTGCTTTCCAACTGATCCTTGGCTGACCTTGAGAATTTCTTTCTCCGTGGTCCGCAGGAGCTTCTCGTTTGGATCTCCGGTCATCCAATCTGAGGGACCAGCCGGCGGTAGAAATTACTTTTCCGGCTATCATATGAACAATGTCGTTCGCTTTTATTTTTTGAGTTTCCATGGATCTCTCCGACGAAGTAGCGGAAGCATGAAATGCCCACCCGATCCTATTGACCAATGTTGTCTGACCTTCTTCCTTTGCAAGGGAAAGATAATAAGATTGTGGAGAATACCTTGTTATGGCCTTTGTTGGCATTTCAGCCTTTCTTCTCCTTTCAGGGCCTATCCGAAAGAGAATCCAGTACCTCTTGGTCTTGAATAGCAGAATAGGACAAACGAACCAGCCCCCACGGATATCTTTTCTTCGGAACAAAACAAAACCCTGCAATCAAATAGATTGTCCCAAGGGCGCCATATTCTAGGAGCTCATAACAGTGATATTGTAGGTTCGATCCCTACTAAGCCCATCTGACCTGCTTAATCAATGACTCCGGTAGTCACCTGAACAACTCTCTCAGATAGCCCATAGCCTCCGACTCCGCTTCTCCCTCTGATGCTAGTAGATTAATTCATTGACAAAACCCATTGATTCCATTGGTGAGAAATCGCTGATGCGAACTCGGTAGTGCTACTGAAACCACTTTGTGTAGGTCTGATTACTATTTCGCTCTCTCTCATGTGTGTTTATGGGCTTTAGGGGTATAACAGCTCCCTCCACCGGAGAGCATGGACCATCATGCCTGATATGATCTCCTCCAACTCCATTTTATCCTCTCCTCTGGCTTCAGTAAATTATTCCTAGCTCTGTTACTCCTTTTGCAGATGGTTGGTCACCACTCTTAGGCTTTTTGTTCTCTGCTTGTGGTGGGTCTCCAATCTTGACCAAGCTGCAGGAGGAACCTTCCATGGAGGACAAACGGTGAGCTCTGGATCCTAGGATATTGACACGATGCAAAACTTCCCATTTTAGGCGGAGCTTGCTTTGAAAGGGCCCCTCTAGAACATTCCTTTTAATGGAATTGTTCATTGGGTTCGACTTGTTGTTCTAAAAAATATAAAGCTGGATCCTTGCCTTGTCTGAGACGAATCCCTTTAGGGTGAGGCGAGTCAAGTGTTTGAGATGAACTCAAAAGAGTGAGGCGAGACTAGATCCATTTATTAAGGAAGTGAATGACCAATTATCCTTGGGAGTGAGTAGGCCTTTGTGACGAGCTCACGGGAGAATAAGGTGAGCCTTTTGCGGCGTCGGTGAGTTGCGTGCCTTCGCATCTTGGGGTGAGGCCTTGTCTGGTGTTGGGTGAGCATCGAGCCACCACACCTCGAGGTGAGCCATTTATGATGTTCGAAGTAAATTACGCCCCTACACCTCTCCAACAGAGACGTGGCTTCTTTGGAAGTGAACTTCGGGAAACAAATCATCGTCTCCGCGTCCATCGGTTATCTCTCAACCGAGCCCTTTACTTATGCAATTTATATTGTGATATCCATCGTGCTTGAAGTATTATACCTTTCTATCACCTTGTTGCTTGTGTCGCTTAGCATAAGTTGTTGGTACACGTAGTTGAACCTAGTTGATATAGGTTTTGACTTGATAAATTAAATGTTAAGTTTTATTCCGCATTTATTAGAGCCTAAACCGTAATAATTTTAAAACGCCTATTCACCCCCTCTAGGCGACATCTGTTTCCCTTTCACCACTACTATTCATTAGACTACTTCTAAACGCATCTTGAGATATGTGAACCATACAGTTGGTATAGGATTAACTTTCATGCAATCCAACTCTACACCAATCATTGCTTTTTCTAATACGGATTAGGCAGGATGCATCGATGATCGTCCCTCAACTAGATGGTTTGCTATTTTCTTGGGGCCAAATCTTATTTATTGGAGTGCTAAATAAAAGCCACGGTGTCTAGCTCTAGTACTGAAGCAGAATATAAGAATGTGGCAAATGCCACAACTGAGTTAATTTGGATACACTCATTAACTTGAGGAAGTTAGAGTTAAGCTGACTCAACTACCATGTTTATGGTGTGATAATTTGGGAGCGACATATTTGTCAGCAAATCCAGTATTTCATGCCAGAACCAAACACATTAAGATATATTTTCATTTTGTCAAAAAGAGCACTCGCCAAACAATTATGTCAAGTCGTCGGTGGTTTTACACCACTCCCCGTAAATTTGAGGAATTAGACATAATCTCAAAAGAGAGAGTGCTAGCGATATAGATTCCTATATGTATACAGGTTGTCCAATCCGTCTCCTACCCGTACGCTAGCACCGCAAAGTGCACGGTATAAATACACACGATCCTAGACTCAAAATCTATCCGAGTAGCGATTCTTTTCTACCCGATCGATTCCCACTTTTATAGCGGTATAATTTAGTCATTAGTCAATGAGTCATCACTCAAGGATATTTAGAGTTTATATATCTACTTTAAATTTATAGCGGGATCAACTCCGAGCCCCTAAGGCCTCCGGAGGCTGCACGAACCGGTGGCGTCGCCGGTGAAGGGAAGGAACTCTAGATGGGTTTAACCGCCGCCTCTCACGAGTTCCTCTCTCTGGCGTACCGGTTCGGTTCAAATTTTGAGTTTATTATATATCCACTCTTCAAAAATTTGAACTAGAGGTGGTCCCTAAAACTTCAAATTTGCTTGAATCGATGGCTGAACTTTTTTCTCTGTTTTATCGGAACACTAAACATGTTCTCCTATGCATGGATTTTTGAAAAGTAGATATATAAACTCTAATTATCCTTGAGTGATGACTCACTAACTAATGACTAGATGATCCCGCTGTAAAATTGGGAATTGATCGGGTAGGAAAGAATCGCTACTCGGATAGTTTTCGAGTCTAGCATCATGTGTATTTATACCGTGCACTTTGCGGTACTAACGTACGGGTAGGATACGGACTGGACAACTTATATACATATAGGAATCTATATCACCAGCACTCTCTCTTAATTGAGGGTTTGGCCATCAGGGGAGGCGAACCCTCTTGAAAGACTACCTCCGCAAGCACAAAATCGATGTTGTCTGTCTATAGGAAACCACAAAACAGGAGTTCACGGATGCGGATCTACGTATCCTAGAGGTGGGCGGTAAGTTCTACTAGTGCTGGCTCCCTGCCTCCGGTCATTCTAGGGGTATGATTGTGGGCCTAAGGGACAGTGTGTTTGAGGTTGACCACATGGACCGTGGCCTATTCTTTCTCAGTGCAGCGGTTTTGCACAGGGACTGTCATCACACGATGGAGATCATGGCCGTGTACGGGCCCGTGGATCATGGGCGATCTGCAGGCTTCCTGGAAGAGATCTCAGGGAAGATTTCCCTATGCGACCTTCCAATCATCCTGGGAGGGGATTTCAACCTGATTTGAGTGGCAGAAGACAAAAAGAACTCGAACCTTAACTAGAACAGGATGGACATGTTCAATGCTCACATAGCTAATTGGGCTTTGCGTGAGATGGTGCGCATGGGAGCGCGATACACATGGTCAAACTGGCAACTGAATCCGGTTAGATGTGTTTTAGATAGAGTTTTCATCTTGCCGGATTTGAATCCATCTTCCCTCTGTCCTCTCTATCGCCTGAAACTAGCCTAAGCTCGGACCAAACCCCACTTATCTTTGACACAGGAGAAGGAACCAGAGTTCAATCGAATTGCTTATTCTTCGAAACAGGGTGGTTTGAAGTCCAAGGTTTTTCGAAGCTCCTGCTTACGAAGTGGGATTCGTTTGCAGGCTCAGCACCGTGCCACAACATTGTGGATTGGTGGCAAGCTTTCTCCTCAAGCCTGCGCCAATTTCTCCACGAGTGGATCCTGAACCAGGGAAAAGAGGTCCACCACAGCAAGGGAGTGTTGCTTAATCAAATAACCCAGTTGGATATGCATGCTGATTTGTCGGGGTTAGACGAAGAAGGCTGGTCAGCGTTACCACCTGGAAGAACAACTATGCCAAATCTACCGCCAGGAAGAGGAGTACTGGCGCCAGCATGGCCGGGTCCGATGGGCCCTACGGGGGATGCTAACACTAGATATTTTCATGCCGTGGCTAACAGGAGGTGGCGAAAATGTCACATTTCTTCCCTTGCTGCCGTTGACGGGGTTATCACTGACAAGGAGGCCATTCAGGCGCACATCTACAGCTTCTACCGAGAACTTATTGGGTCTTCACCGTCCAGGTGTTGTGGCCTGTCGCCATCCACATGGGGTACATGCGGGCAGGTCTCAGACGTGGAGAACCTTACACTGACCATCACGTTCATGGAGCAGGATCTTGATCTGGTCCTGAAGGATATGAAGTCTGACACGACACCGGGTCCAGATGGTTTTCCGGTGCCTTTCTTCAAGTTTGTCTGGCCACGGCTTAGACATGGGGTCCTGCACATCTTAAATGAGTTTGTTCTAGGGTGTATTGACGTATCCCGTCTTAACTTTGGCATCCTCTCGCTCATCCCTAAGGTACAGGGAGCTGACGCGATCTCCTAGTATCGTCTGATAGCCCTGATCAACGTGATATTCAAAATCATCTCTAAATCATTTTCCTCGCGCCTCGACCCAGTAGCCAATAGGATAATCAGCCCGAACCATACCGTGTTCATCAAAGGTCATTTCATCCTTGACGGTTCGCTAGCACTGATGCAAATCATCCATTAGCTCAAGAAGAAGTGATGGGTGGGGTTCTGCTGAAATTAGACTTCGAAAAGGCCTATGATCGGGTGAATGGGATTTCCACTTCGAGGTGCTCCGGCTCAAGGGTTTTGATGCCGGATATATCCACAAAATCTCCCAACTTGTATCGAGTGGACAAACCGCTATCTCTATCAATAGTGAGGTGAGATCATATTTTCGCAACAAGCGGGGGGATGCGTCAAGGGGACCCCCTCTCGCTGCTGCTCTTTAACTTCATAGGAGAAGCACGCCATCATCTCCCTAGCTAATCTATCAGGCCACATCCAAGGAGTGGTTCCTCACTTGATCCAGGGGAATCACACACCTGCAGTATGCGGATGATATGCTCATTATGATTCATCAGGATGATCGAGAAATAGCTAACCTCAAGTTTTTGCTTATGTGCTTCGAGGATATGTCAGGCCTGAAAATCAACTACCACAAGAGCGAGGTTGTGGTGATGGATCAACCACTAGAAGAACAACAGAGAGTCGTTAACTTTCTGAACTTCAGGCTAGGGACATTCCCATTTACCTACCTTGGCCTTCCTATCTTTGATCGCAAACTCACGGTGGAACAATGGTTGTTCCTCGTGAGGAAATTGGGGGCCAGAATTGAACCCTGGCTTAGCTGCTTTCTCTCCTCGAGAGGGAGACTCATCCTGACCAACTCCTGCCTGGACAACCTCCCCCGTTTGCGATGGGGTTGTTCCTGCTGTAGGATGGCATTCACGAGAAATTCGACCCCATCAGATCAAAGTTCTTTTGGGAGGGGATGGGCCCCCAAGCGCAAATACCATCTGGTGAACTGGCCCGCGATTTGTCGGCCCAAGGACCAAGGCATGTTTGGTCTGATTAACACCAAGAAAATGAACATTGCGGTATTACTAAAATTGACCTAGAAACTATACCAAGGCGACGACTCAATCTGGGCTAACATTATCAGAGCCAAGTATGGCGACGCTAGCGATATCTTTACGAGCTCCGGGTAGGGGGGGTCCTAGTTTTCGAAAAGCCTCCACAAAATCAAACACCACTTCAAAACAGGGGCTAAACACCAGGTGGTTGACGGGGCTAGGACGATGTTTTGGCTCGACTGGTAGTTTGGGGAGAGCCCCATGTGTGTGCGCTATCCTGGGCTTTTCTCCATCTACGACAACCCGTATGTGTCAGTAGCTGAAGTGTGTCTGCCAGCCGAAATCAAACTCCGCTTCCGTAGGGCCCTGGATCAAGGGCGTTGCTGCTTGGCTGGCGCTGGTAGAGGAGCTCGAGGCGGTGACCCTTTTCCCCGGATAGGTTAGGATTCGTTGGCACCTAGAATCGACGGGGGAATACTCGGTGAAATCTATGTACAACCTATTGACACAAGGGGTGTTAGTAGCGTATTGCTGAGACATCTGGGCTGCTAAAATCCCTCTTGAAAACAAGATTTTCTTGTGGCAGCTTGCCCTTGATTGTCTACCTTCGAATGAGCCTCGATACACGGACTTTCTAACGGTGTCTGTGCGTTATGGGTGCAGAGGAAAATGCCTCCCACATATTTTTCCGTGCTCGATGGCAAAGTTTGCTTGGGGGGCTCTTTGCCAGATCCTTGGGCGTAATTGGCACCCCGCTATCTCGGGTTTCTCTAGGCAACGTCATCGCCTTCTATGGATAACAAGCTGACGATTGAATCAAAAGTGCTCCGCCAGCTAACTGACTTACTATATAAAATGATCATTTGCTTGCAATTGTGGAAGCTAAACGCAAAGGAAAAGGACAAGGAGGGCCTCGTTTGATGGCCAACGAACTTAGGCTGCTTTACCTCAAGATGGCGCCAGGAAGCGGTGATGCTTAGTCTGTTAGAGTTAGATCTTATCCTCGGCTTGTGTGGGGATGCCGACCCAGTAATGTTTCTGGTGTAATCTCCTTTATGTGTGGCTAAGGTGCACGCCTCAACACGCTTGTTTTCGAGTGATGTTTATGACTCTGTTTGGCTTTATTAATTTAAAGCTGGGCATTAATTGGGCATTAATGCTTACTCCCTCCGTTTTAAAATATAAGATGTTTTAGCTTTGTGAAAAGAGTGTATCTAGATCACTTTTAGTATGTAGATTCAATTTAAATCTAAATAAACCTACACACTAAAAGGAGTCTAGATACATATCTTTCATAAAGCTATATTATGGAACGGAGGGAGTATTATCTAAAAAAATGCATGAAGTAGTAGAAGAAGAGTTACTAAACACGCAAAGACAAGTTCAAGGTCACACGGAACGGAAAGCAAGTGATTATCGGCTTGTCTTGCTGGAGATACAGAAACAAACAGCGATAATGACCACATACAGGCCCCACAATCCAGCGAGACGAGGGTATCTTAATTACTTATATTTTATTTACCGCCAGTTAAATATACCGAAATTATTCTCGCCCTGAATGATTGCCATGTGTAGGACAACCACATACAGCTACGAGTATTCTAATCACTGTCCGCTTACAGCACAAACCCCAATTCCACCACTGTCCCTGTAAATATTCCACTGCCGTACTACTACTAGTCATCATCTACCAGGGAGAGCGAGGACTCCGTCGCAGCGAAGAGGGGTCTGTCCGCTGCTGCTGTGCCCGCTCTCCTCCGCCACCGCGCGCTTCCACGTGCTCGCCTCCTTGCCTTCGCCGTCCTCCCGGCCGCCGGCAGGCGAATCCGCAGGTCGGCGACGCCCTCGCCGGACTCCCGAGCAAGTGAACTCCCGGCCCGGTGCGCCGCCCCCTGCAGGGCTGCTGCCGCTGCCGCCGCTGCCGCCGCCGCCGGATCGCCGGCACGGTCGTCCCGATCCGCGAGGCGGCGCCCGCAAATTTGGTAAGCAACGGTCGTGCGCAGCAACCCACCCGCACGCTCGCACGCACGAACGCCGAGATGACGCGAGAGAAATTCAAGTTGGCCGACGCCCAATTAGGGGATGCCGGCCCCGATTTGCCTTCGGTTCATACTTCTCTGTTGCTCCTTCGTCACTTTTCTCTGCGAATTTTCGTGCGGCTAGTGATCTGCGCATGTAGCTGGCTTTGCTCCCCAGCTGGATCTGACTTCCAGACTAAGATTTCTCCCAACCCCCATCCAGAATTTCGATTCGGGAGTTTCAGAATTACTCCTAGGTACTTCTGTGTCTGCTTGCTTGCCCAGTAGTGCTCTTACCTTAGAATTTGCTTGTGGTGGAGTAGCAAGCAATGCTGAGTTGCTGACTTTGCTAGTGGTGAGTTGTAGATGTACAAACGCGAACAGAACTGCATTAGCTTGTGTTGATTATAGCTGTGGTATTTGCTGTAATTTCATTGATTCGCGCTGAAAAATTCTGTTCAAATTAGCATTTGGGGATTGATACTTACTCTGAGAAGTAAGTGATGTTATGGAACTAAACCTTATTCATGCTACTTGTGATTCACTACGGTGGTTTCTTTCGCCTGTCGGTGCAGCAGCGAGCAGGCAGTAGCTGTGTGCCCATCTCGAGATCCAAGAGAAAATGCTCTTGAAGATCTGTCTCTAGTGCATCAGCCACTTGGGCTAGGTTGATATTGTGTTTTCTGAGATATAACTCCTGTGAAGTTGGAATTGACTCACAAACTGATAGTTTAACTTGTATATATAGGATACTGATGGAGTTTGAGATGTAACGATATTTGTACAGTAGTTGATTGACAGCATTCAGTTTATGAGGGCGAAGAACACTTGTTATCTGTCTGTTTGCATCTTGTAATTAGACTTGAGCATCACTCCCCGTGAACTTTTACTAAAATACTTAAATTAGGCATGAGTTAGAAATCAGAAATACTATTATCTGCACAGGATTGAAAATATTAGGAATGTCCATGAGTGGTATATGCATAACCATATAGGCTGGTTTCTCCATGTCGTGCTGGTCCCTAGAATATTAGGTTCATCTGTTCATCCCTGTGCAACTTAGTGAACTTAATTAGCACCCCTTTTTCTTCTCAATGAGTTCAAAATTCAGGGGCATCCTTTTTCTCATGTTTGAATCACCTCATGTTTTACAGTAAGGTCTGATATGTCATTACTATCTTCCTGCTAGATTAGTGGCTACAAGTTCCTCAGTGGTGCTTTCATTCTGCTAACAAGCTCCATTGCGGCCAACCCTCACAGCTCCCATGGCAAAGCCCGGCATTCTAGGCCGGAGGTATGCTCAGTGCTTCTAGTCTATAGACGGTATTGATGTCTAGCGACAACTAATATACTTACTGGCGATCTTCATCAGCAGCAGCATGCCAAGATCAAATGAGGGCATGAGGCTCATATTCTCAGCAGTTATCGGTGTTATGCTAGGTTACTTGTTTGGGATTTCCTTCCCTACAGTCAATATAACTAAGGTAAATTGGATCATTTGCATCTATTGTTTTCTAATGCCACATACCTTTTTTCTAGAAAATAATCTCTACTCTCTGCATTCTGTAGCTTCACTTCCCGTCCAGTATTGTCTCCTATATTGAAGATAGAAACTCTGGAATCACAACCCAAACATTGTTGAACCATGCATGGACATCTGCAAATAGTCACAAGAAGAACAATTCTGACTCCAAGTCTGATGAAATTCCAAAGGTACTTTGCCAGGCTAATACCTTTTAAAACAGAATATGCTGCTTTGTGGTTTATGTCATGCATTAGTTGGATTTTACTTTCTTGTTTTTGCGCAAAGCAATTGGTGTTACTTTCTTCTGACCTGCATCCTTTTTTGGTTAGATTTCTACATTGTTATTTTCTGGTCAATATATTATGGGTCTGTTATATGCTTATGTTGCTCCTGTATTTTTCATGTTCGGCATGTGAAGGTTAAAAGTTTGAGATTTTATGTAGGATGTAAATTTGCAAATCAAAAACTTCTGCCTATGTTAGGACAATGGGATGTATTCTTTTCTGACATATTCTCGTTTCTAGTGGAGTTTGTGTAACCTCCTTTCTTTGAAGTATATGGCATAGCTGATTGTGTCTGCTCCTAATAGGCTCGTAGATAAAATATTATTGTATACATTGTTTTAATTTTTGGTTAGTTTTTCCTTATTTAGATTTACGTTACCACAAACCCGAAAGGTGCTGAAAGGCTTCCACCGGGCATTGTTGTCTCTGAGACAGACCTTTATCTGCGAAGACTATGGGGTGAACCTAGTGAGGTTAGTTGTTGTTTCACTTTCTCAGTATCAAATGATGCTTTCAAATCTCTCTCTGACTGACGCAGTTTGAACCATATTCCTTCTTTGATCTATGATCTGAAACATACTATCAGGATCTTACTATCCAGCCAAGGTACCTTGTTACATTTACAGTTGGAATTTCGCAAAAGGCAAATATTGATGCAGCAGTCAAGAAGGTGATTAATTATGCTTAAACTGTATAAAACATATCCTGGAACTGATTTCGCAAAACTGATCATGCATCCCAGTGAATTGTTCATACATGAAATAGTAATGATTGCTTTTCATGTTCATGCATGTCTTCTATATAGTTCTCGGAGAACTTCACAATTATGCTGTTCCACTATGATGGTCGGACTACTGAATGGGATGAATTTGACTGGTCAAAAAGGGCTATCCATGTGAGTGTTAGCAAGCAAACTAAATGGTAAGTTAGTGCTATTGTTCTATCAAGTTTTGTTTGTTTGTTTGCAGTGTTTCTAATCTATGATTGCCAAAGTTTAATGCTTTACTTATTATTTACCCAGGTGGTATGCCAAGCGATTTTTGCATCCTGATGTTGTTGCCCGTTATGACTACATATTTATCTGGGACGAGGATCTAGGTGTTCAACATTTTAATGCAGAGGCGTAAGCACTATACCCTTGTCGCCTTTGCTTGCCACCCTGGTGTTCCTTCTGAGTCAGATAATTCCAATACTTCTGCTTCAGGTACATCAAGCTTGTTAGGAAGCATGGGCTGGAGATCTCTCAACCTGGTTTGGAACCTGATAGAGGTCTGACATGGCAAATGACTAAGCGGCGAGGTGATCGAGAAGTTCACAAGTGAGTTATTGAACCTATATTGTGTTTGTTGATGCTTAAGCATCATCCACCTATATTAGTTCCTTCTGTAATACTTTGCTTTGTACAGAGTAACTGAGGAGAGACCAGGCTGGTGTTCCGATCCCCATTTACCACCCTGTGCAGCGTATGGGCTCATCATTTATCATCAAATTATTTTCATCTGTCAAAATATGTCTTCATATTCATTTTTTTCCAAGAAACCTCCTTCATATTCAGTTTGATATGCAGTTTTGTGGAAATTATGGCGACTGTGTTCTCTAGGGATGCATGGCGCTGTGTGTGGCATATGATTCAGGTAGAGTGTCATTTAGATCTCTTAGCTAGTTATGTTTGTTTGGAGTTGTATGTTTACACTATGGTTGCACACTGTCTTCTGCAGAACGACTTGGTCCATGGATGGGGTCTCGATTTTGCTCTTAGGAAGTGTGTGGAGGTATTATGTTTTTCTATAATCTATTAGGCAATGGTCTGTTGAAAGTGATCACTATGCATGTTAGTTAATCTCCTAAAGGTCTTAGGATAGCTTTAATTGCTAGTGATCCGAAGGGGTAAGTCAGGTAGCTGTGGCACATATGCGAGATTGTAGTTAGTAGGTAAGGCAGCTGGGCTAATCTGCATTATTAACAGTTTCATCACATCTTCATAGAGGGGTTTGCACCATCCATGATTATAGCCAGTTGTAACTTTAATGAGCTATACCTATACGTTTGTTCATGTTACATGCTTTTGCCATCCATCCATGTTTTACTGAATTTGAAATATTTTACTTGATCTTGAATTAAACAGCCAGCTCATGAGAAAATCGGAGTTGTTGATGCTCAGTGGATTGTTCATCAGAGTGTTCCATCACTTGGTAACCAGGTATAGTCACCGTTCATCTCACCCATCAGTCAATGTGCACTGCCACTGGTTTCCTGATCATTTAGCATTCATGTCCTGGCAGGGCAAGTCGGAGAATGGACGAGCACCATGGGAAGGGGTAAGCTAAATCTTCTTTATTCCATGTATTCTTTAGATTTCACAGTGAACTTTACCAGTCCACGAGTTCCGAAATTCCACACCATGGCACCAACCGTTTGCATATGGATTTGCACTCACTGTTACACTTATTTGGGGGCATGCTACAGGTAAGAGGACGCTGTAGAAAAGAATGGGGGATATTCCAGGCAAGGTTGGCGGATGCCGAGAAGAAATATTACTTGGATCAAGGGATCACGCCACCGAATTCGACTAGATGAATTAGTGCGGCATATGCAGGAGTCAACAGTATGGTTTCTGCTACGGAAACCTGGCCCTTACATGCTCAGCATGTTCGTGAAAGCAGCCTGCTGCCTTAATATAGCTGAAGCTCCAGGGCCAGATTTGTACATGGGAATATGGCGGGAACGAATAGCATGTTAGCAGAGAGTGAGAGCTATGCTAATAATGGAACTTGTGTAATATATTTATTGTACCGACATGTTTGGTGGATGCACAGCATCGTCAGTTATTTAGACTTAAGATTACATGTTGCGAGGGTTCACTAGCATACATGCATGATAAAGATGTATGCGCACGTCGGCACGACCATGTACGCTCGTAGACGTAGTTGGGCAGGGTTGTAGGAGCACGGATACCGGCTCAGACGAGGCTGGGCTTTGCTCACCAACCGTAGCCGCCACCGGAGTACCCCTGAGTGGTGGTGCTCTGGTAATACTGGATCCCGCCGCCAAGGTTCTGGCGGCGCCCGTATGCATTGTACTGGTGCGTGCCGCCGGCGCCGTGCTGGCCATAGTCCAGCTCCTCCTCGCAGTCACTCTCGTCATCGCTGCAGTCGCTCTCCTCGCTCTCGTACGGTTGTGCAACGGCGCCGACCTGGTGCTTGTATGTCTTCCCGTATGCTGCCTGCGCCTTGTTGTGGTGCACGGCTCCGGTCACGGCGCCGTAACCTCCGCCATAGGCTGCTTGTCTCTGCATCGCCTTGTTCATGATGAGAGCGTCGTACCCCGCGACGCTGTCACACCCCGCCGGCTGGTACGCGCCATAGCCGCCGTGCTTCGCGTTCTTCTGGACAAGCGCGTCGAAGCTCCCCACGTCGCCGTACGTCGTCTTGTGCCCGCCGCCGTATCCGTACTGCGCCGCGCCCTTCTGCGCGAGGGCGTCGTACCCTGCGACGCTGTCGACGCAACCTTCCTGGTACGCGTTGTGCTCTCCGTAGCCGTAGCCTTCGCCCCCCGCGTGCTGGTACGCGTTGTGCCCCCCGTAGCCGTGCTTCTGGACCGCGCTGTCATGGTGCCCCCCGTAGGCCTTGTGCTTCTGGGCCGTGCTGTCATGGTGCCCGCCGTAGGCCTTGTGCTTCTGGGCCGTGCTGTCATGGCGAACAGCGCCGTACTCTCCGGCGGCGGCCCCACGCTGGTACGCCTTGTCGCCGTAGCCGTGCTTCTGGACCGTGGTGTCGTGGGGGAGAGTTCCGTATCCTCCGGCGTGCCCCCCGTGCTGGTACGCCTTCTGGTCGCCGTAGCCGTGCTTTTGCGCGGCACCGTCGTGGCCGTACCCTCCGACGACGTCGCTTCCATGCTGGTATGCCTTCTGCCCCCCGTAGCCGTGCTTCTGCACCGTGCTCTCCTGGTGGTACCCCTTGACGTCGCCTCCGTACTGGTACGCCTGCTGCTCGCCGCCGTAGCCGTGCTTCTGCATCGAGCCGGCGTCAACCCCGTGCTGGTACGACGCCTTCTGCTCGCCGTAGCCATGCTGCTTCTGCATCGAGCCGCCGTTAGCCCCATGCTCGTAAGCCTTCTGCTCGCCATAGCCGTGCTTCTGAGTCGAGCTCTCGTACCCTCCGGCCTCCGCGCCATGCTGGTAAGCCTTCTGCTCGCCATAGCCGTGCTTCTGCGTCGAGCTCTCGTACCCTCCGGCCTCAGCGCCATGCTGGTAAGCCTTCTTCTCGCCGTAGCCGTGCTTCTGCGTCGAGCTGTCGTAACCTCCAGCCGCAGCGCCATGCTTCTGCGTCGAGCTGTCGTACCCTCCAGCCGCAGCGCCATGCTGGTAAGCCTTCTGCTCGCCGTAGCCGTGCTTCTGCGCCGCGCCGGTGCTGTCCTGGTGGACAGCGCCGCCGTACCCTCCAACGCCGCTCCCATGCTGGTACGACGACGCCTTCTGCTCGGTGTAGCCGTGCTTCTGCACGGTGCCGCCACCGTAGTGGGCAGAGTAAGCTCCCTCCTTCTCCTCGCACACCTCCTCCAGGGTAGCCTTCTTCTGCACGGCGGCGCCCGTGTATGGCAGCTTCTCGTTGACGCTCATGCGGCTCATCTCCGTCACGACGGTGGTCACGGAGTCGGAGCTTGTGGTGTGGTAGTTCATCACGGGCTTGCTCTGGCCGTAGCCATAGGCGCCGCGCTTGACAATCGACATGCTTAGCAAGCTACTTTATGTGGAGCTTCGAATGAACTCGATCGCTTGCTCTTGGCTTGTTTTGTGCACGTATATGTGGCCTTCACGGGCAGGGTCTTATAGGCGCCGTGGCGAGTGGGCGACCCATAGCATTTGTGCTCTGGTATGGTACGTAGCTGATGATGGATATATGCTCTGTAACTTTATATCTTGTCAAGCATCGGGTGATTCGAGCCAAGGTCGGTGTATATCTCAAATTCTCCATGATCATGGCATCTTCGTAACGTCACGCATATATACACCCATCTATTATTGGTGAAACGATGAAAGAAAGATCCCATTCGTGAGCCACAATTGATGGCCTATTCTAACCTACGCCTATAGGTAATTATGCTTACTTATCATAACTTATCTTACAGTGAAGTGATTTGGTAAAACTTTCTTTTTTAAATGGGCGCATTGTTACTTATTATTGTAGCATTTACATCTGGCCTCTGCATAATCAGGATGCACATAGCCAATCAAAACTGAAAGTAAACAACAAAAAAATCAGGCCACCATTAAATCAAGCTCTGTTTAGTAACAGATCATGCAGCCATCCATGACGAAAAAAAATATCCCTGACCGTATCCTCAAACACGTACACCCCTCCGTAATTAAATCTCTAAACTCCACACATTGTAGAGAAGCCCATGAACGGAAAGAAGCTGTGCTCCGATAAATAACCTGCAAGTTAGAATAGAATTTATTATTAAAAATCTTGTCATTTTTACATAGCCATAGCGACCAAATAATGGCAAACGCTCCACCCTAAACAGAGTCCTGTATTTATCATCGATCCCCAACAACCAGTTACCAAATACATTGGCTACCGAACATGGAGGAGATAAATCATAAGCTACTTGGATGATTGACCGAACTAGCGAATTTACAATAGAAGAATAAATGCCTAATTGTCTCCTCTTGGTGACAAAAAAACACATTGTTTACTTCAATTCTAATTCCTCTTTACAAGGTTATCTTTTGTGAGAATAACCCCTTTACGAAGAAACCATACAAATATTTTCTTCTTTAGTGGTATCTTTATCTTCTAAATTTTACTATTGTCATCGGCCGTAATATCAGGTTACATCCAAGCACTATACATTGAGTCAACATAAAATTTACCGTTCTCTAATAATTTCTATTTAAACTCACCCACACCTTCCGACAATTGTATCATGGATAATCTTAATAATGATTATTCCAAGATACTAATCGAGGGCCGATAAGGTCTATTCTAAAAGACACATTCGGGGGATTCGATTCTATTACAGTGGAAAATGTATCTCATTTATATTTCACAATAAAATATAAAGCTCATACTGTTCGCCTAGGGTGGTGTGACCAAGCCATCTATCTTCTCAGAAGCGTATGTGTGATCCATCCTTGATATTAAAAGCACCGAATCACAGGGTTTCCATACCACTTGAGACACAACTTTCGAGCCAACATATTTTCTTCAGAGAATTGTTTGCCAAACAACTTTTTCTGTAAATAGCTTAGACAACAATTTACCTAAAAGAGCAGTATTCTTAACTTGCAAATCATGTATGCCCAGTCGACCTTGTTCTTTTGGACAACAAACCAGATTCCATTTGGCCAGTCGTTTTTCCCCACTATGTCCTTGACAAAAGAATTTTGATCGGAAATAATCCACTCTATTCATGACACCTTTCGGTAACTGGAAAAACGAGATCATATACAATACCATATTAGCGAGTACTGAATTTATAGGTACAAGCTTCTCCCAAGAGATAATAATTTACCTTTCCAACTATTGAGACGTTTTTGTAATCTTTCCTCTACGAGTGTCCATTCAGCATTTGTGAGACGCCGATAGTGAATCGGAATTCCCATATAGTTGATTGGAAATTGCCCCTGCCCATAGCCGAATAAATCAGCATATAGGTGAGCCTCACCAAAACAATATAAATCACTTTTATGGAAAATTATTTTTAATCTGGAAAGTTGCTTAAATACTGATAGAATTAATTTTAGATTCTTTGCTTTCCCCAAATCGTGTTCCGTAAATAAGATTGTATCATCGGCATATTGAAGAATAGAAGTCTACCATCAACAAGATGTCGAACTAATCGTTCAATCTGGCCATCAACCTTAGCTCTCTCGATCATGATTGTCAACATGTCCGCCACTATTTTATATAGTATAGGTAATAGTGGATCTCCCTATCTCAATCCTTTCTTAGTCTCAAAGTTATTTTCAGTGTTATCATTGACTTTTATAGTAACACTACCTCCAGACACAAAAGAATGTATGAGATCACACTACTCTTTAGAGAAACCTTTCAAATGAAATGTTTGCTAAAGGAAAGACCACTTAACTATATCATACGCCTTCTTAAAGTCAATCTTAAACAGTACTCCAGTAAGTTTCTTGGATTGTAGTTCGTAAATTATTTTATGCAAAATGATTACACCATCTAGGATTTTTCTTCCTTGCATGAATGCAGTTTGAGAAGGATGAACAATATGATCAACCACTGAGTTTAGTCTAATCGTAGCAGTTTTTTTTGAATATTTTAAAACTAACATTAAGAAGACAGATTGGACGATACTATTGTGTGTGTTCTACGTCATTAACCTTAGATAATAAAATATTGTCGCCAAAATTTAGTCTAAAAAGATCAAGTTGACCGACCTGCAGAAACCCAAACAAAGTTATCAGATCCTCCTTGATGACATCCCAGAAATTTTAGTAAAATTCCATGAAAAATCCATCAGGACCTGGCGCTTTGTTATGTTTCATTTGGAAAACAACTTTCTTGACCTCCTCCTCAGTATAAGGAGCGGTTAGAAAATTGTTTTCCTCAACTGAAACTTGGAGAATATCCGTGGTATGGGACTCATTCATAGAGAATATATTTTTCGGAGGTGCCCCAAACAAGGATTTTGTAATAACTTGTAATATAAGACTTAAGTTGCTCATGTCCCTCAATCGTACCCTCATCCTGTGTCAGAGTGTGAATACATTTCTTCTTGTGCTTGCCATTGGCCACATCATAGAACTATCTTGTATTTGCATCTTCTTAGAGAATAAATTTCGCTTTAGAATGTTGATACAGTTTGAGTTTCTCCTCTTGCAGCAGTTGCGCAATCTCCGCATTTGACTAGCTTTTCAGCTCAATTTCTTGTGCAGATAATGGCCTGACTTCGGCAGAAGGCTCCAAGTCATTAATAATAGATGAAAAGCATTTGTTATTTTTTTAGGATCCCATCAGTATGTCTAGCCAAACCTCGTAGGAACCTGTGCATAGCATGTATTTTAATATTCCATCGTTGTATAGATGTTTGACCAGTGACATGTTTTTCTCAAATAGCCTTCACCATTTCATGGAAACCATCACGAAGCAACCAACCAAGTTTGAATTTGAGCTCATGCTTAGTTTTTCGTGATGGCAACCCAATAGATAAAAGTAATGGAGTGTGATCCGACAAAGCCTCAATATGATCTAGAGCACGAACAATTACCATAGGGAACTTGTCTTCCCACTCGGTGTCCATAAATACTCTATCTAGTTTCTCGTATGTTGGCTCTCGAAGAATGTTAGCCGAAGTAAACTATCTTTCTAACATGGTAACCTCTCTTAAGTCTAAGCTGTCGATGACAATATTAAATAAGAAAGGCCAATGTTCGAAACAACCCTGACTTTTCTCGTGAGGAAATCTTAGCAAATTAAAATCTCCACCTATAAGGATAGGATACAGATTCTCTTTTGCCATATTAACTAACTGCCGTAAAAAGTCAGATTTATAAACATCCTGGACAGCCCCATAAACAACGACTAGAGACCATGTGAAAGCATCGGCCTTCTTATGTATATGAAGTTTGATGAAAAATCTCCAACCGAACTGACTAAGACCTCCATAGTCTCATATCTGACGCCTAACAGGATTCCCCCAGATCAACCACGAGGCGGATGTGAAATCCATGTAAAATCCACTCCACCAGAAAGGTGATTTAGTAGAGTTCGTGAGACTAGTCTCAGAAATATCCAGAAAATCCAACTTATAACCTCTCACACAATCAGCAAAGAACAAATGTTTAGCCAAGTCACGGAGACCGCAGCTATTTGAAAACTTGCCATTCATTGAGAAACTATAGGAATTTTGGATACATGGAGCCTCTTACGAGACTTCTGGCTCTTCGATTTATGACCGGAAGCTTTAAGTTCATAAAACGAACCAAGTCCAGTCTCATCAAAATCCACTTACGACTTCACCCACTAAGTGAGAGAGGAATTGACCATCTACTGTAGCATGCAACTACTCCTCCTCCTCTGTTAGCAAAGAGTTGGGAAGAAGGGAGACTTTAGGAGTAACCGTTAGATGGTCAAACTCCATATGTCTCAAAACATTAGAAGAAAAAAAAACTTTCTTTGCTAAACTACCCAAGCTAACGCTTACATTGGCTAACTTTGAATTCATAACCGGGGTAGAAAACGAAAGATAGGACTTGGATGAATTATTTATACCAGGCGAGTCAATATTTTTTGTGCCTTACACCGCATCGCCTTGACCAAAGAGCCTTCATGAATGGCAGACGCAACTGAGGCATCAACCCCATGACGAGCGCTTAGCCTAGATGGTGTACCTCCACCCGAGACAACAGTAACCTCAACATCAGCATGTGTTGAAGACGGAGGCAGTCCTGACCCCTTCTGGGTTGGACCCCCTCCAGCCATAGCAAACCTGCCTAGGCTGGCATGCGAGGAGTCGTGTCCTCCTGGGCCACCTCCCGGCACCGCAAGATAGGACCGCACCCCGCCTAGACCATCCTGGACCGCTCGTGGGATAGAAAGGTGGCCGAGTGGGTGGCACGTAGCGTCGGGTCTTCCTGATCAAGCCCCGCTTGGGCCGTCTTGCCCACCGGCCGTGTGAGGACCTTAGTGAAGACCGCTTGGGTGCCGTGAAGCGTTGGGTCATCTCGAGCCAGCCCCTCCTAGGCTAGGATCTCACGAGACTGCCCCGCCTAGGCCGTGTCCTTCACGTCACGGTCGACCAACCCCTCCTAGGCAGGTCCCCACGAACCACCAGCGCCTCCAGCCTTCATGAGCATTGGACCTTGCCTATCCGAGGGTATCAACCTCGAGATCGTACGCCCAAGCACATTCGTCCTTGATCATGCCAGAGATGTAAACTTCCGAGTGTATTGTGCCTCCACACATGAATCCAATGTAGTCTGCAAATCCTCCTGCAACTGTGAGTAGGTGTGACCCTGGTCAGGGGAGTAGGCACACTCTCCATGTCCTCCACCGGTGAAGATCTCCTCCCACATAGAGGACAATCCAAAGGAAGCACATCTAAAAGCTCCCTCCCACGAGTCATTGAAAGATTAGCACTGAAAGGAGTAACAACAAACACCGAATGAGTAACCTGTCTCGAAGAGGATGGCGCTGAATTTCCTTGACCAACTGTCGTGGCTGTGGAAATCACCGTCGTAGTACCATAGGAAGCATTGGTCGGCTCCAAAGTGTCCATCGCATCCTCCCACCCTTTCACTTACCATCATCCTCGGGGTCCTCATAATCCTTTTTCCGCAAAAAGGGTGTAAAATATGGTTTCGGAATATATCCCTCAAGCTCTCTCCTAAAGCGGAACTCATAACCCTTCAACTTGACCACAACATCAGAGGTGAAAAAACCCAAGGCATCCTGTTTCTTTAAGAACACACTAATATCAAACATGGCAACCAGAATACGAACCACACCCTGCCTACGCAAACTAAGGACATCCACATCTAAAGTATTTCTCATAAGAGAACCAACAACCCACATATCCAAAAAGGAGCGTAAGGTATCCACATGTAACCAAACCTGATGAAGCTCACACTTATGTGGAACATTCTGAGTCCTGTAAGAATAAATAGTGATCTGGGTCTTGCCCAGCGGTATGTAAACTGACTCCCATAAGCTCCGTCCAAGTCCTCAAAAGAAGGAAAAATTACCAGGAAGGCATTCTACCCATACGACATTGCCTCCCACTTCCATTGAGACCAAACCGGGCGTCTCCTCGCTAACTGTTTCTCAACCACATCCATAGGCACCGCCTCCCCAGTGACCTGTACCATGGCAATAGGTGACATACTTGGCGCAAGGTGTTCCTGAACAACATTGTCTGGAATCTGTGCAAAAAGAGTGTCCTCATTACCAACCTCTGCCATGTATGCATCATGGCTGCTTCAAGAAAGGACATCTTAGCGTAGGATGAGTAGAATTATCACAAATATAGCAGTAATGCACAACATTACAATCTTTGAAGCATGAGTATCCACCGCACACTTCCAGCACCTGACCACCTTCTTACTTTTCTTACCAGATGCAATAGCCTTAGGCACAGTAATTGGTACAGAAGAAATCACATGCTCACTATGTTGCGGATGGTTCTGCGATGTGACCTGATACTGTGGCCCTTGTCCATGGGATGGATGAAACATACGTGCCAGGGACCTGTGGTTGTGCATACCCATACTGCTGCAAACTTGGCTGCTGGACATGGGCTGGTTGAATAGGCTGAAACTGATTCACAAACGACCCCTAATTCACCTATGGTTGAACCTGTGGTTGCTTCTTGTTCTTTTGCTTTGGCGCTGCAGGCGCAACAACTCTTGCCCCCACAGAAAACATCAGCGCAGCTGCAGGTCCTCCCACTGCCTGCGGAACACCTCCATATCACCCAACAGGTTGCACGAAACTACGAGCACCGCTGAATCCAGGAGCCGCCCCCGGCATATGCAACTAGGTTTGGATCACGGTAAGGAGGCTGCAAAGGCCTAAGTGGTGGTTAATGATTAGCGTTGAAGAAGCCCACTGGTGCCACGGGTAGCTGTGACCTTGGCGGTGCCATCCCCTGCTGACCCGGCGGTGGCATCCCCTGCGGCCCGGTGAATGACGTTGGACCCCACGGAGGTGGCATGGAAGGCGGCCCCTAGGGATTTTCCATGCCATGCACGGCGAGGCAATGGCCGTGGCATAGGATCAGCCCGACGTGCGAGTGGGAGACAATGACGGTGCGATCCTAGGCAGAGATGAGGACGAGGATGTTGTAGGTGATGGTGCAATAGTCGGCGAGGAGAATGTCGGAGGGCAAGACATAAATACGGAAGAGGGCGACAAGCGAGGCAATCGAGAGGGTGGATGATGGGCTAGGGCATCTCGGTGCCAGGTGTTACATAACTTATGCGCAACCCCGGTCCAGGAGAAGCCCTCCGAATCCAACTCGGTGGACCAAGCTGTCAAGGCCACATCAGCTTGCCGCGCCAAATGCGGATCGATTACTGATAGAGGACAACTCTGCTCCACCGCCACTACCATGATCGATCCAAGATTCAGAGGCATAGACGTCCTTCTTGGATGAAACGGCCTCCTCTAGGGCTTGATCCTTGGGCCTCGGGTCAGCAGGATCCTGGTCAGCGATGCTGAGACACCGCGGCGCATCATCATTGGAGATGTGGGCCTCCTCCTCGTAGTAGCGCACCCGGTCACCGGCAAAACCACACAGGGCGACGAGCTCTAACCCCGGGATGCTGACGCATTCGAGCTCCTCTCCCAAGATCGCCATTCCTCCCAAAAATCTTGGCGGATATCCCTTATCCGTCTTCCGACATCGATGAGCCACCGTAGTCCAACCCAGCTCATCGGTTTCATCCTCAAGCCCTTGGAGCGCAACCCTAGCCACCACATCCGCCTCCCCATCCTCAGAGTCATAACCAAGGCATTGGAAACGCGAGCGAGAGCCCATCGCCTCGGCGACGCATAGGGCGGTGGTGCGAGATCTCCCAGCACTAGGGTGAACCGCCGTCGGCCCATCGTCACTGGACAAGATCTTCTCAAGGTTTATGTCCAAGTCAGATCCATTATGTCACTTTTTTTCCTTTTCGATGAATAGGATTACCCCTCGATTGCTTGGGCTGGTGACACATGATAGAAATCCCATCATACCTGCAAAAATAATGTGCATCGTTGCAAATAGAGTGAATTCCACTTTTTACCCCCTACTTGTGCATTTGTGACACTAATTACCCCATTTAGTGGAACTAAAACCAAAACATCTTATTTAAGAGCCTTTGAACACATTTTTATTCCAATTTAGCACTTTGCTTGTTTTTGTTACATAGAGCTAGCATGTTACGCTAGGGTGACGCGGTAAAATGTTTAAAGATCGGAGGGCATGATCGACAATCATGTTCATACTTTTTTTATCCATATTTTCAATTCCTCGTCATCATCTTAATAAATTTAAACTTCGGTCAACACCTTATACCTTTCCCAATAGACACACATAAGAAAATGAGGGTTTAAAACTTTTAAAAGGGGTAATTCCTACAAGTTTTCACTCGACGGGATAATTAGTGTCACAAATGCATATATAGGGGTAAAAAGTGAAATTCACTCTTGCAAATATTTCTACGGTGTTTGTACGATCTTTGTTCGAATAATCTTTGTGTTCAGTGGTTTACATTATTGTTACTAATCTGATATTAATACTCCGTGTGATCCACAATAAGTGTCGCTCATTTTGTACTAAGCTAGTACAAACTTTGTACTAGATGAACGATACTTATTATGGATCGGAGTGACTAACTAATTTAAAGCACCGACTATCTTCATCTAAGCAACCCCTATCATTAGTTCTGACAATTTGTTGCAAAAAGTCATTACAAAATGGAAAACAAGCAAGCGGGTTTCGTTGAGGCTGCACCTGAAGCATTGAACCTTTGGAAGCTCTCAACAAACCCGTCACGTTGCAGGACGTATGAAAGGGCAAAGCCTTATCTAGGCACAACAAACCCGTCAACGTTGCAGGACGTATGCAAGGGCAAAGCCTTATCTGTTGCCCGCTAGATTTGATACCACATGAAGGGCTTGGATGTGGACCCAACCAATTTACCGGTACCCGGTTTTATATTTTCTGTCTTCTTTCGTTTTCTATTTATTTTTTATTTGCTGTTTCCCTTTTCAGTTTTTTACATGAATAATGTTCTCGATTTTTAAAATATGTTCATGGTTAAAAAAAAATACTTTTACAAGATTTAGACAATGGTCGAAAAAAATGTCACACGGCTCGAGAGAATGTTCACGATGTTTAAAATGGTAGGGATTTAATTTTTGCCACATGTTCAAACATATGTTCATGGTGTTTCCAAAATATTCACAAGGTTTGAAAAATTACTTTCATGGGATTAAATTTTTTGGCCGGTTCAAAAAAGTTCCCGGTGTTTCAAAAAATGTTCAAGGATTGAAAAAATGTTATTTTATATCAATAAACTAAAATCTCTATATAAATAGAAGCTAGATACATATTTTTGTTTGGCTGCATTCGTAGCAGCCCATGAAGGCACTGCTTCAGGCGGAAGTGTGGACATGTGAAAGAACATGTGTGCTTTCATATGTGGTTTTGGTAATTAGTGATAATCTCTATAAACTAATGTTTACGTTGAGTTATACTTGTAGGGATTATCCATATGCAACGCTTGTAGACCATATGTTAGTTTAAAGGTAAACAAAAAAAGAAGGCAAATAAGATCATGTGATGACCAAGGTGATATTCAAGAGAAGATTCAAAGCTTGTTCATGAGAGAGTTGATCCTATGGCAAATATTTCTTGAAGAAGAAGATCGAGTAATATCTCTTGTGTTTTTTCAAGACATCAACATAATAAAGAAAAAAGAAATAGAGTGCAAGTTCAAGATGAGCCACCTCGAGAAGATCATATGCTTGAAACTTGTCATCCTTATGGTCATCATGGATATGTGAAGACTTTCCTAAAGAGGCTATCCCATAGTAGAGTATGGGAAACAATTCGCAAAACTTCACCAAGCAAGCACAATCAAGAAAGATGTTCCAACTTAAGAAGGACAAGATTGTCATCATCAAGTTCAAGTGGAATACGCAAGGCAAAGTTTATAATCTTAGTAGTGATTTTCTCTTACTGGTCTCATGTTATTAGTTGGAGACCAGGTTATATAGGATAGATACTCATACTATCAAAAGCGCGCTCGAGTGAGTAACTTGGTCGTATCATTCGAAAAAAGCTCAAACCTTTGCATACTTGTTATTATCTTTCTTGACTATTATTTGGATCTTATCCATGTGGACTTTTAGGGCTTGTGTTTATTTTCATCACAAGCTCTAGTTCATCAAAGGATTTCATATGAAAACCTTGTTGCATTTTTTATGTTGAGTATTTAATAGTTCTTCTGTGAGGGAGCTTCCACACCTCTATCTACTAAGTATTTTTGTTGGATACTAATTGTATTTATCTTTTTTGACAAAGTTGGTTTCATTCTAATCATAGTTCCCAAAGTCAACTTATTGTGTTTTGGGTTCTGAAGGTGTTATCGGTACGTCGTCTTTTTTAGAGAGATCAAACCTTTCATCTTGTGATTTATATTCCGTGGTTTTACCATGATGTTTCTCTACATGAAGTTGTAGATCTCGTTTTTTCTGATTTCAATGAGTTTAAAATCATCAAAATCGAAGTACGGATGCAAAAGTTATTGCCGTTTTTGTATAGAATGTTAACGGGTCTAAATCTGGTAGTACCGGTGGTCCTGGTAGTACCAGACTTTTGGTAGTGAGGTGTCCAGGAACATACATAATTTGGAGCACATAATCGTCTATACTACCTGGTACTACGGGGGTAAGTCCGGTAATAGCGGACTGCGTGTTTTCTAGGCATAGTGGCTGGTTTTGTGGGTCCTATTTAAGGACCCTTTCTTTCCCATTGGTTTTGAACTTTCTTTCACAAGTTTTCTTCGCAATTGTTAACTTTTCTAAACTTGCTAACTCTCATTCACTCCATTGATTCTTGCATCTTATTGATGGAAAAGAAAGCGGAGATCTACACAAACATTATCACCAATCAATCTCTTACCTATTGGATCTAGTTCTTGGAATCTTTTGTCAATTTCCTCCATTATTTTCTCTCTTATTCCACAATATCTTTTGTAGGTTTTGTAGTACTTAGATTACATGTTGCGAGGTTCACTAGCATACATGCACGAGTATGATAAGATGTATGCGTACGTCGGCACGACCACGTACGCTCGTAGACATAGTTGAGCAGGGTTGTAGGATCATGGATACAACCCATAAGAGGTTGCACTGTGCTGAGTGTGCTCACCACCCGTAGCCGCCACCGGAGTACCCCTGAGTGGTGGTGCTCTGGTACGACTCGTAGTGGCTCCCGCCGCCAAGGTTCTGGCGGCGCTCGTATGCAGAGTACTGGTGCGTGCTACCGAGCTTGTTGCCACCGGCGCCGTGCTGCTTGTATGCATCGTGGTGCTGCAGTCCACCGGTGCCGTGCTGGCCATAGGCTAGTTCCTCCTCGCAGTCGCTCTCGTCGTCGCTGCAGTCGCTCTCCTCGCTCTCGCACGGTTGTGCAAGGGTGCCGACGTGGTAGCCACCTGCGCCGGCGATCTGGTGCACGGTCCCGGTCACGGCGCCGTGGCCCGGAGCACAGTGAACTCTGCCATAGCCTTGTTTCTGCGTCGTCTTGTTCACGACGAGAGCGTCGTACCCCGCGACGCCGTCGTCACACCCTGGCTGGTATATTCCGCCGTTGTAGCCGTGCTTGTCGTCGTACGCCGTCTTGTGTGCGCCGCCATAGCCGTATTGCTTCTGCGCCTTGTGCTCGCCGTAGCCGTGCTTCTGTACCGTGGTGTCGTGGGGGACAGCGCCGTACCCTCCGGCGTCGCTGCCATGCTGGTACGCCTTCTGCCCGCCGTAGCCGTGCTTTTGCACGGCGCCGTCGTGGCCATACCCTCCGACGACGTCGCTTCCATGCTGGTATGCCTTGTGCCCCCCGTAGCCGTGCTTCTGCACCGTGTTCTCCTGGTGGAGAGCGGTGTACCCCTTGACGTCGCCTCCGTACTGGTAGGCCTGGTGCTCGCCGCCGTAGCCATGCTTTTGCATGGAGACGGCGTCAGCCCCATGCTGGTAAGCCTTCTGCTCGCCGTAGCCGTGCTTCTGCGCCGCGCCGGGGCTGTCCTGGTGGACAGCGCCGCCGTACCCTCCAACACCGCTCCCATGCTGGTACGACGCCTTCTGCTCGCTGTAACCGTGCTTCTGCATGGTGCCACCACCGTGGTGGGCAGAGTAAGCTCCCTCCTTCTCCTCGCACACCTCCTCCAGGGTGGCATGCTTCTGCACGGCGGCGCCGGTGTATGTCGACTTCTCGTTGACGCTCAGGCGGCTCATCTCCGTCACGACGGTGGTCACGGAGTCGGAGTTTGTGGTGTGGTAGTTCAGCACGGGTTTGCTCTGGCCGTAGCCATAGCCGCCGTACCCATAGGCGCCGCGCTTGACAATCGACATGCTTAGCTAGCTACTTAGCTTTCTCTGGTTCTCTGAATGAACTTGATCGCTTGCTCTAGGCTTGTTTTGTGCATGTATATGTGGCCTTGACAGGCAGGGTCTTATAGGCGCCGTGGCGAGTGGGCGACCCGTGGCATTTGTGCTCTGGTATGATACGTAGCTGATGATGGATATATGCTCTGTAACTTTCTATCTAGTCAAGCATCCCGTACGTGATTCGAGGAAAGGTCGGTGTATATCTCAAATTCTCCATGATTATGGCATCTTGTAACGTGACGCATATACTCCGATCGATTATTGGTGAATGACTAAGAAAAAATGCCATTCGTGAGCCACATTTGATGGCCTATTCTAACCTGCGCCTAGAGGTAATTATGCTTACTTATCGCATCTTACAGTGAAGTTATTTGGTCAAGCTTATGTCGCGTTCTTTTCCTTTTTGGGTAAAGGGATTACCCCTCGATTGCTTTGCGTGACACATGATAGAAATCCCATGCAAATAATTTGCATCAATCAAAAGATACTTGCAAATATTGCTACGCAAACGCAATCGCTTGTTTCTATGATATTTGTTCGGATAATTAATCTTTCTGTTCAGCGGTTTACATTGTTACTTCCACCGTTTTTATTACCTCAGATTCTAGATTTAGTCAAATTCAAATTCAGTAAAGTTTGATAAAAAATAAAAAATTCCATCAACATCTATAATACCAATTGCATATATAATATAAAATATACTTTATAAATATTCTTAAAGCATAGATTTTACGTTGTACATATTGTTTTTTAATTCCACCGATTTATTGATAACCAACAACAACATTACAAATAATCCTAAAAATAAAAAAAATTACAAATAGGTATATAGATCACCTAGCGACGACTACAGACACTAGCACGAGCTGAACACGCGCCGCCATCATCGCCCCTCCATCACCGGAGCCGGACGAAGCTTTTCATAGTAAAGCTTGTTGTAGTAGACAGACGAAAAGTCGTCGTGCTAAGTGTCTAAAGGACTAGCGCACTAGAGCAACAACCATCAGCAATGATGACATCCGTAAATCGGAAGAGACTGACCTGAATTCGCACGAACGAACATGAAAACAGACCCGATCCGAGGAGATCCCCGGACACACAACTCCACACGCCCTCCATCGATGCTAGATGCACCACTGGAGTAGGGATAGGGCGGGGAAGACCTTATTCTGACTTCAAGATGTTGTCATCGTCTCAATATCCCAAAAAAGACAATGAAAAAATATCTAAACAAAGAACGAAAAACCTCCTGCCAGCGAGGGATGTTAGATAATCACGTGTCCGCCACGTATTGATGTTCGTATCCGAGTAGAACTACTAGTATACCTATGTGTATACTAGTCGAGGTCGTGCATGTATCAGGTTAGGACTTCTAACTAGAATCGGTTATGCTAAATCCTAGAATATATATATATATATATATATATATATATATATATATATATATATATATATATACTCTTGGTCTTTGTAAGATACACCGAGAAAGCAATATTAGAAGGAAAAAAGGCAGGAGCTATATGCTCCTGTAGCAATCCAAACTCTGTTTCACGTGACGAACTAGTTGCATGCAGAATCGATCAAGCACAGCTAGATTCTACGTACGTGACCATCTCGGCTAGTCCTACATCTTGCCGGAAGTTGATCGAGTGAGTCTTGCTGCTACCATGTCGTCGGTTGTCGGAAAGTAATCGACGAACAACATCACATATCGGGCCAAATCCAACAATTGATATCAGAGTCAAGGTCGTCGTGCGTGATCTGCTGAAAGCACTAGGAGGTCATGGCGATGGTGAAGTTTGGCGAGAGCTCGGCATCATCACCGGTGACAGAGACGATGGGCGTGGCTTTGTATCCGCGCCTCAATCGCAAGGACTACGGGCTATGGACACTCAACATGGAGGTGGCCATGGAGGCGCAGGAGGTTTGGGAAGCACTCAACATATGTTTGAACATCTTTCGTTTTCTATTTATTTTTTATTTGCTGTTTCCCTTTTCAGTTTTTTTACATGAATAATGTTCTCGATTTTTAAAATATGTTCATGGTTTAAAAAAAATACTTTTACAAGATTTAGACAATGGTCGAAAAAAATGTCACACGCGGCTCGAGAGAATGTTCACGATGTTTAAAATGGTAGGGATTTAATTTTTGCCACATGTTCAAACATATGTTCATGGTGTTTCCAAAATATTCACAAGGTTTAAAAAATTACTTTCATGGGATTAATTTTTTTGACCGGTTCAAAAAAGTTCCCGGTGTTTCAAAAAGTGTTCAAGGATTGAAAAAAATGTTATTTTACATCAATAAACTAAAATCTCTATATAAATAGAAGCTAGATACATATTGTTGTTTGGCTCCATTCGTAGCGACCCATGAAGGCACTGCTTCAGGCGGAAGTGTGGACATGTGAAAGAACATGTGTGCTTTCATTTTTTGAAGATACATAATATTCATTTTTTGTTAAAAAAATTGATTTGGTCAAGCTTATGTCATGTTCTTTTCCTTTTGGGGCAAAGGGATTACCCCTCGAGTGCTTTGCGTGACACACATGATAGAAATCCCATGCAAATAATTTGCATCAATCAAAAGATACTTGCAAATATTGCTAAGCAAACGCTGTCGATTGTTTCTATGATATTTGTTCGGATAATTAATCTTTGTGTTCAGTGGTTTACATTGTTACTTCCACCTCAGATTCTAGATTTAGTCAAATTCAGTAAAGTTTGATAAAAAATAAAAAATTCCATCAACATCTATAATACCAATTGCATATATAATATAAAATATACTTTATAAATATTCTTATAGCATAGATTTTACGTTGTACATATTGTTTTTTTAATTCCACCGATTTATTGATAACCACCAACAACATTACAAATAATCCTAAAAATAACAAAAATTACAAATAGGTATATGGATCACCTAGCGACGACTACAAACACTAGCACGAGTTGAAGACGCGCTACCGTCATCGCCCCTCTATCACCGGAGCCGTGCGAAGCTTTTCGTAGTAAAGTTTGTTGTAGTAGACAGACATAAAGTCATCATGCTAAGGCTGTAAAGGACTAGCGTAGTAGAGCAACAACCATCAGCAATGATGACATCTTTAAAACGGAAGAGACTGACCTGAATTCGCACGAACGAACATGAAAACAGACCCGATCCGAGGAGATCCCTGGACACAACTCCACACGCCCTCCATCGATGCTAGATGCACCACCGAAGCAGGGATAGGGCGGAGAAGACCTTATTCTGACTTCAAGATGTTGTCGTCGCCTTAATATCCCAAAAAAGACAATGAAAAAATATCTAAACAAAGAACGAGAAACCTCCCGCCGGCGAGGGACCGTGTCTGCCACACCCGCGAGGTCCCGAGGCCACCGGAGGCGGAGTAGACTAGTGACACCGCCGGCGGGAGTGCGAACCCTAGATGGATTTTAACTTCGCCTTCCAATCGCCTTTTCCGTCTGTACCAGTTCGGTAAAAGACACGACTTCAAGATTCATGTTATTTTGATTATATGTTGCCTCATACATATTGTTATTTTTTGTACCTATTTAATCGAACTTTACAAAGTTTAATTTTGACTAAACCTATGACGCGAGGTAATTATGAATATAGTAATTATCCCAACACTAATAATCTAGAAAAATAACAAGCCCCTGGGGGATTCCACCTGGCTTTGTCATTAAGATAGGAGCGAGAACTCAACCCGGAACCTAACCCTTATACGCTGTGCACGGCTACCACTGGCCCGCGGGGGATTTCTCAATTTTAACTCAACTTATTTAATAAAGTACCGACGATCTTCATGTCAGCAACCCCTATTATTAATTGTGACAATTTGTTGCAAAAAGTCATTACAAAACAAAAAACAAGCACGTAAAGCATTGAACCTTTGGAATCTCAATAATGTGGGCCCAGCCCATTATTGGTATCCGGTTTTCTGTTTTTTGTCTGCTTTCATTTTCTATTTCTTGTTTCCCTTTTCAGTTTTATACATGAAAAATATCTCCCATTTTAAAAAATGTTCATAGGTTTTTTTAAAATATACTTTTACGATATTAAAAATGTTCACGGGTTAAAAAAATAAGTCACGGGGTTTAAAATAGTAGGGACTTATTTTTCTATCACTGGTTCAAGCACATGTTCATGGTGTTTCCAAAAATATTCACATGGTTTTAAAAACTATTTTAATGGGATTTATTTTTCACCGGTTCAAAAGAATATTCATGGTGTTTCTAAAAATGTTTAATGATTTGAAACATATTTTTACATCAATAAAATAAAATTTGTAAATAAAAAGAAGCTAGATACATCTTTTTTGTCTGCATTTGTAGCGGCCCATGAAGACAGGTTCATGCGGGAGTGTGGACATGGCTCAATTTGCCCGCGAGCTGTCATCGTATTTAAAGGGAAGGATACCAAGGGCTGGCTAGGTCTGCCACCTATATGGCCAAAGTTATTATCTATGGCTTTTTTAGGAACATTAGAGAATTTAAATCTTATTATTGTTTGCTGAGTTAAACGTAGGATACTTGGCTGATGTACTGAAATTGGATAAGTTTACCGGAGTGCACTTTAAGAGGTGGCAGTACAAGTTCACGCTCTAGTTGGGAGCTACGAAAGTATTTGAGGTTAGTAAAGGACTACCTGAAGGAACTATATCTGACGAGAATTAGAAAAAAGTTCGAGGAAGCGTATATTGTCCTTACAGGATACGTTCTGAGTGTTCTTAACAATAAACTGTTTGATGTATACATGCACATCATAGATGGAAAAGAGCTCTGGGAGACACTAAATACTAAGTTTGGCACTACTAGGGAAAACCCGATAGGAGATAGGTTTATAGGAGGCGCATCCCATCCATACGCGCCTCTACTAAATATACACGGCGCATGGCTCAAGGGTATGCCTTATATATTTGAATATTAGAGGCGCATCTATGAGGTGTGCGTCTGCTATATTTCATGTACGAACCAGATCTGGCTGGGCATATGGACCGGGTGCGCCTCGAATAAGGTGGGTGAGCCCGGTGGTGGTAGGTGCCCAATACCGGAGGCGCATATGCCCATATACGCCTTGTATATTTTTTGGATATTGGAGGCGCATCACTCGAAGATGCGCCTCAAGTAACTGAGGTGGGCTGGAGGGTGGTAGACGCCAGATACTGGAAGCGCACCCTTACTAGATGCGCCTTGTATTCTTAAAGTATACAAGGTGCATCTCGTAGGGGATGCGCCTCGAGTATTCTGGTACCACCCTTTTCATTTTTTAGCACATGGAGCCACCTACTACCATTCACTTCTCTCCACACTTGCTTCTCCTTCACAAAGAGAGATCTGGTCGCCCTCCTCCTTCTCACCTCATTTCCTCCATTGTTTTACCATAGAAGCTTGCTAAACCTTCATTGGTTGGCACACATATGTAAGTGAAAGCTCTTGTATTTCTAGATCTACAAGATCTCACTCCACTTCTCCTTCGGCTCTCCTACTCCTACTCATCGTTGGAGAAAGCGTGAAGGCGTTGTTGTATGTATGCGCGTTGTCGGTGGCACCGACTAGATTGTGTTGTGTGCTTTCTTTGTTTTGTGCAGGAATTTCATTTTGGGTTGCCAATGTTTCGTCAGAATGTCGATTCATTTCTGTTCCGGCAAATTTCTAGCACCCGACGGATGTCCTCATTTTAGGGGAGGTCATGCTGAATTTTTCTGGCAATCGACGTCCATGCTCTAATTATTATCTTGCTCTTTGTATACCGTGCATGCGGCCATGGTTCGACCACTGAGCACACCCCTCGTGGATAGGTGGATGAGATGCACGAGGGTTGACATGGCACGGGCAAACATGACAGATATAAGATGTCCGTGTCGCGACTGCAAACTGATTTATTTGATAAAGCATGATTGCGGAATGCTAGAGTCGCACCTGCTCCGGCGTGGTTTCATGGATGCCTACACTCGGTAGATACGTGATGACGAAGATGATGAGGATATCAATAATGGTGAAGATGAAGATCAAGATGCTAGTCATGATCACGAAGATCAAGATGCCGGCGGGGCAGGTGATCATGAAGATCAAGGTGGCGCCGAGCATGAACATGAAGATCAAGGTGCCGAGCAGGAACATGAAGATCAAGGTCCCGGGCATGATTCGAGATAGGTGCGAGACCCTCATTACCAAGAGCTGCTTCTCAGGGAGACAAGTAACACGAGAGCCGCCGCTAGAGAGAAAGCTAAGCTGGAGCAAATGGAGAAAAACACGGTTACTCCATTGTTTGACGGATGTAACGACGGGGATACCTGTCTGAATATAATACTCAGGGCTCTAGAGATAAATGTCATTGTCAAGAAACGCTAGCTAACTCCGACGAAGAATGCCGTGTCGCATGTGTGTGTGTGGCATATTATGTATCGACACATTATTAATTATCACTTGTATGATAATTGGATAGAATATTATGTATCGAAACATTCTTAATTATTACTTCTATTGTTTTGACAATATTTAGATATTTAAACTATTTACACTATTTTTTATAGTTCATATTAATTTTAGACAATGTTTATACATTCAAATTGTTTTTTATGTTCCAAAAACGGTGGACTCAAACTTGTGTGGCCATAGTATAGGGAACAAAGGGTCGGATGTCTAGCCACTCGGGTACGAAGGGTTTTGGGAACAAACATGCACTCCTTTCCTTTTGAATGCAGGTCCACTATTATACGAGGCGATGCGTATCATATTAGTTATACGAGGCGCATCTTTGATATATGCATCTCGCCCAAGTTGCTACCTGGAGAAATTGCATCGAGACACGTTTCCTCGATTCAGTTCATTCTCCTCCCTACAACGTTGCTCGCAATCCCCTCATGTCTCCGTCGAGCTAGCCGGCCGCACGCTGTCCACCGTCGTCGAGTCCACGGCCGCGAGCAGCTTGAGGGGTGTGCTGCCCCTCCCCTCCCCCTCCCTCCTCCCCCTCTCCTCCTGCGCCGTTCACCTGCAGTGACCTCCTTCCACCGCTTGCCACCGCGAGAAGGAGGAGGAGAAGAGCCTGCTACCTTGTCTCCAATCTACGCCGCGATGGTGAGCCGCCCCTCCCTATCTCCATTCCCATTTCCCCCACTCCCCCAACTCACACATGCGCCTCCTCCTGCGGTGACCTCCTGCCACCGCCTGCCACCGCAAGGAGGAGAAGAAGGAGCCCGTGAGCGCCCTGCATCATCGACTTCGTCTCTGACCTACGCCACGACAGTGAGCGCCCCTCTCCTCTCCCCTCTCCTCTCGATGTTCACTGTGAGCATGCTTAGGCAATTTCTTCTCTGTAATCTATCCATAATTTTTTCTACTCAAATTTGTGCCATTTTCCTGCATGTATAATACAATATATATTATATATATTATATTGTTCCTAATTTTCTTAGGTAGGAATGGTTCTAGCTAGAATAAGAGAGCTCTTGGCTCCTAATTTTCTTATGTTCATGTTAAATGTGCTCTATTTTAGCTAAATTTGCAAAGCAAACAAAAACATAAAGAAAATGATTTATTTGTATTAGCTAAATTTGCAAAGCAAACAAAATTTTGTAAACCAAATCAAAGTGCCCAGGATTAATGTCAAACAAAACATGCTAAAATGTTCTCAGTTTAGCTAGGTTTAAAATGTGCTCTGTTTTTGTTTGTTGTTAACTGAACACATTTTAGGATATTTTAACATTGTGCTCAATTAAAAGAAAACAATTTCTTATCTGCTCTAGAGAAAATGTTAGGTTTAGGACAATTAAAAGCATGCTAAAATGTACATTTGCCGTGAACATGTGCTTTTGTTTCTAGACATGTGCTTGCACTTCTGAAAATACAATGTTTCTGGACATGTGCTTTGGTTTCTGGACATGTGCTTGCACTTCTGAAAATACAGTGAATCTAAATCACCGCGTATATTTTTATTTATGTTTATTTTGCTGCATATGATAGGTTGGAAGAAGGAGCGCCCCAAGCACCGCCGCGTCCACCTCGTCCGCGACCGCTTCATCAAGACTACGTTCGGCACTCTCGGTGATCACACACTTGTACCAATGAATCATATGTTGGCATGAAAATGAGAGCATTCCTCTTATTGCTGGTAGTATTGTTGGATGTATTGTGTATGCTGTCCAGCTTTTGCTAGACTATTTAGGCCTACGTAGGCCTTTTATTGTGGACAAATGTGGTTGTGTATGCTAGCAGCAAGTTGGTGGTGGTATTTGTGCCTATCTAGGCCATTTTTTGTGCAGTTTTTCTTTCTTTTTGAGATGCCAATGTTTCGCCGGAATGTTGATTTATTTCTGTTCCGGCAAATTTCTAGCACTCCTAGGTCTAGAAAATTAGCAAAGATCATGCCCAATCTTTTTGTGAATTTTGGTGCTTATTAGTTCCATTTCTTTTTGTGTTTAGATATGTCGGGTGGACAACACGACACCGAGTCGGGCACTTCTAGAAAGAAGACCTATTGGGAGTAGTTGCAGGAGATAGAATCACAAGAGGACCCGAAATTCATGCCGTGGGAAGAGGAGATGGAGGGCGAGGATACCTCGTCTGATAAGGAGATGGGGGACGCCAATGGCGAGGACGCCACTACCATTGATGGCGGCGGCGCTGGTGAAGCCACAGACGATAGCCAACCGAAGAAGGCCCAGAAGGATCGGACCCCGGTCATGGTCGGCCTCAAAAGGTCCATCTTCACAAGCGTGAGCGATAAAGGGGTGCCTTTGGAGCCGGCGGATTTTGTCACGTCGTACTCACTGCAGCTCTCTGCAATCCTCCGGAACATCGTCACGATTAACACCGAGAACCTAAAGGCCGAGGTGCACGAGTGTTACCGCCATAAGCTCTTTAGGAAGTTGCACGCAAGATACGCGTACCCAGGTGATGAGGACAACAAATACAACAATTACAATGAAGTATGCCCTCAAGAAGATGACCAAGGCCTTATCGAATTGGAAGAACTGAGTGGAGAAGCTGATTTACAAGGACAAGCTAAGTTACGAGCAGATCGTCAAGAAGGAGCCTCTGGTCAAGGAAGAAGACTTCAAGGTGTTCAAGGCCAGATGTGACTCTGCCACGGGCAAGGCCAAGAGTCTACGGAGCAAGGAGTTGTACGACCTGAACATTGGTACCAATCATCTCAGCTCCGACGGTTATAGAGCTGTGATTCCCAAAAGGGAGAATGAGGACGCCACAACTCGTGAAAAGGGGGAGACATCTCTCTTTGCCAATTCGCTGACGAGCAGGAAAGAACTTTGTCAGAGCCCGGTTTGGCAAGCCGAAAGGGAGTTCTAAATATTCCTCGGAACCCTCCAGCCCCTCCGGTCTGAAGGTGAAGGACTTCATGGATAAATATGTAAGTAATTTGCATGCAAGTCGATTAATTGCATTCACAATTAATCAATGAAGTCCAATTTATCAAATGCTTCATGTTCCTTATGCACATGACAAGGAATGTAGGATCTCATCATCCGAGGGGTCGGCGCCGGTCGCCAAGTGGGAAACCACTTTTAACAGGGCGCTGGACCGGGTCAAGAATATCGAGCGCTAGTGGCACCATCGTTGATTGGCTGTGTGCCTGGCTTTGGCAGTATTCCATGGTTCGAATACTATGGCACCTCACCGCGGAAGGGCAAGAAGGCCAAAATCTCCGAGGTAAAACACCTAAGGGAACAAGTAGAGCAGTTTCCGTAGCTGCTCCAAGATACAGTGAAGGAGGCTGTGACGGATATCTAGACACAACTCCAATCACAATTCCAGACACAAGTCCAGACTCAAGTGACCGAGAAGCTCAACACTATCCTTCCCTCCTACTTCGAACAGTACGCCAAGTGGAAGAAGGGTGGTAAATGGGGGTCGCGCCCGGTTCCCAACATCGCCAGGGCCCAATCAGACAACACGGCGCTGGAGGTGTTCGTGACTCCTCCAGCGGGGCCCAAAGGTCCGTACCTTACCTTGTCAGGTGCGGCAAAGGCGCCGGCCCACGCCGTGCCATCAAGCAGCCACTCCGCCACTTGCGTACTCGACATCGGCGGTGGTGCCTCGACATTGGTCGAGATTGACGCCCTCAAGGTAACTAATTAAAGCGAGATTTGGGAGGCTCAACCAATGACTTCATCTCCCTTCTCCCTGTTTTACTAACGATCGGCCTACATGTTTTTCGCAGGAAGACACTCCTTGCACTCTACTGCACTGGGTGAACAACGAGTTGAAGGATGTTGCCAAGGGTTCTATCGTTCAACCGACGAGCCACAAGTTCTACATTAACCCAATGCCACCCGACGTGCTTAAGGTCAAATACAATATGGTGCTTACGGGCTACAAGGTCTTGGAACCTCCCTCTCAACCTCATGGATGGGATAGTGACGAGTCGGCAGTCCTTAGTACTGGCTTCGTCTACATGTTCCTATGGCTGAATAGCCAGATCTGTTTGGGGATGGAGGGCCGAGGCACCACCCTAGAGGCAGCACAACTAGCACATGAAGACACCGAGATGGAATAGAATCCCACCGACGATGATGAAGTTTATGAACACTTCGGTGACCAGTTCTTGAACACAAGGTTTGGTGATGACTATGAGCAACAGGGAGGCTAGTTCATGCAGAAAGTTGTCGAACCCAACCAACACCTGGACCCTTGGCGAAACTCACTTTCCAAGTGCGTCTTTTCCCATCTAGTCAGGAGACGTCGCCACCCACCGCCTTCACCAAGCTTTAGAGGCCAGATCCTATGATCAGCCCCAGCACCCTCCATAGGGCGGACGATGAGGAGATAGTGATGTCCAATGATGCCGTTGTTGTGGCGGTGGCACGGCAGATGCCATGGATAGGCTAAATATGGGGCCAATGAGTGCTAGGGGAATCCAGGGAGGGAGAACGTGGTGATTCCACGTACGGAAGTTCTTGTATAATCTCTATCAATGGTGTTTACAAGTGCTCTTGAGGCTCTTAGCAAGAACGAGACAATGTCTCTTACTCCCTACCAACTAGCCCTAGAGTTCTACCTTAGAGAGAGAGAGTGATTCCTCTATTTGCCGCCCCCTCTCTATGGAGGCCCCGGTGCTCCTTATATAGGGAAGCCCGGGGTACAATTCTAGGGCACATGTGGCAGCATATTCTACGAATATGCTCCTTTCCTAAAGCGGATGCTTCTTTATTCCTTTTAATGGCTCGTCTGGACTTTGAACGTAACCCATGGTGTAATCCTTGTCTTTTGGCGTCACCAGGCACATGCTGCGTCATCCGGCTTTGCCTACATCACCTTGGTCGCCCCTGACCCGCTGGTCCTCTTCTTTACTTTACTTAGCTCATGCTACAGCTAATAAAACCACCTTTTGACCAGCGGAGGATTCCTTCTCTTGGAAGCTACGATAACCCGGCTAGCATATAGCTAATCCGGCTTACCAAGTTACCTGCAAAATAGATAGATAGGGCTGGCATAAATTATATGTCGGCCGGACCATAGTCAAGGAGATGCTCCATGGGCCGGGTTGCATCGTGATTCGGCCTACCTTGAGGTGACCCGGTCAGCACTTGCTTTGACCGTGCCGTACCCCGGCTAACTCGGCCCTTATACCCCGGCGTTACCCTACCCGGGGTTATCTCCCCAACATTAGTCCCCGAAGCTGGTGCGGTCTTAGCAACTTTTAGTTGTTAAGGCCACATCAGGTTCCCATATCCGGATCTTTTGCTCCTTGGGCCGAGTTATCTCATAGCCCGGAGTTTCTCATCTTGTGACCCTTTACTCTTTCTGAGTTATTCCTCGTTGGTAGGTCTTTTGCTTGCTTATCCGGGTCATCTTTCCTTCTGTCGTACGCTTCTCCACATCCTAAGTGGAGGGTAATCATCATTTGCCTCATTTTAAGGGCCATGCGCATTTACTGCGCCGGTTACTGTTGCTGCGTCAGGCATAACTGCTGTAAACGTCCCATCACTGCAGCGCCTCGTTAACCGTTACGTTGCTTCACATCATGGGGTCATCTGCTCCTGTAACCCCTCACGTGGCCATGCTCTGACTGATTGTTCTGGCCTCATACACGCTAGTTGCGTGCGGCGCGTTGCCCGCAGTGGATCCCAAGACGCGCGTGCAGCGCGGTTAAGTAGGAGGCATGGGGCGATTTCAGGGGGTGTTCCTCCATTTCCCCCGCGCTTCCCAGCCTTTCTCTTTCACAGCGACTCCGCCGCCGCCGCTAGCTCTTTGCTTCACGAGCGCCACCACAACCATGCTCAGGCAGCCACTCACCTATGCGCCGCCGTCCCCGCTTGAGGTTTCCATCACGGGGTCTTGCGCTTCCCACTTCCCTTCTTCCGGCTACCTCTACTCCGATTACTCCTTGGAAGATCTTGAATCCACCATGTCCGAGGCGGAAGCAGCGGTGGTGGCGCAACAAGAAGAAGGTGCGGAGGGCCGCGAGCGCGGCGGTTGGGCAGGCTCCATCGTTCGTGAGGAGGACCTTGATTGGCTCCGCGCCTCTCGTCGCATCCCCGCCGGCGTCGCCTACCGCCTCGCCGCCGGTGAAATTTCTCCTTCCCCCAAATCTGGGGAGTATGTAGTTTTTCTATCGCATTTCCAACGTGGCTTCGGCCTCCCCACTTCTGATTTCTTCTTTGATTTTGTTTCCACGTACAAGTTGCAACCGCATCATCTCCCCGCAAACGCTATTACTTCTCTGTCCTCCTTTGCTTCTGGCATCGAGGGGTACATTGGCCTCTGGCCAACCAAAGAACTTTGGATCAAGTTCTTTGGCCTGTGGAGGAACGTGGCTCCGGATAAGGAGCTTGCCCCGGAGGACAAGCACCTGACCCAATGTGGCGCCACCTCCATCTCATCCCAAAAACAGTCTGTGTTCCCCCGGGTTACGGGACTCGAATCTTGCAAGGGCTGGGCCCAGACTTTCTTTTATGTCCGGAACACCACCAAGGAGGACCTGATCCGGTTGGTCCCCTTCAAACTTGGCCCTCTCGACACCTCGCGTTGGGAGAGCATCCTGAAGCAGCCCACGACCCTGGCGAACCAAGTGGCGCGCCGGATCAAGGAGCTTCTCAAGGAGAAACTCCGGGGGGAGGATATCATGATCACTTTCCTCCGCAGGCAGGTCTCCCCCCTCCAGAAGTGAGCCCACAAGATCTGCTATCTTAGCGGCCCTCTTGATCCTCACCGGACCTCTTCTTTCAAGCTGGATAACTCGGCGGTTTACCGCCGGGTCAAGTCCGTATTCAATATGGAGAAGGAGTTCTCCGAGGATTGGGAGTGGGGACTCGAGCCCTTCACCCATGCCAACCCTCCTCCAAAGGTAAATTAACCCTTCTTTGTTTTCCGAATCTTCTTCGTATGTTGGTTTCCCTTTGTAATTTGGCGATTATTCTCTCAGAAATTTCTCCAGCAACCACTGGAGGATGGCGAGGTGCTGGCAAGCAAATGGTTGGAGGACCGCACCGAGGAGGACGAGGTTGAGCCTGATCCGGAGGCCTTCCTGCCTACCCCGGACGTCGTCAGGCGCAATGCTGGTAAGGCCTCTTCTTTAAGGGATTGGCCAGATGATGATGATTCTGACATTGAAGTCCTTGAGGTACTTGATTTGGTTCTCATCTCTTACTTGCACCTAGCTCATGTCCGAATTTTCAGCTAACCCAGACGATCAGGTCCACGAGGTTCTTCCCCTTGCAACTGGTGGCCCAGTTCCGGCTCCGTCCCAAAAGCGCGCAGCTACCTCGGCCGCAGCTTCGGAGGTGCCGCCGCCCAAGAAGAGGCAAAAGAAGTCCAGGGTTAAACCCTCGGCTAAGCCTGCCACCAAGAGCATAGTCCGGAGGGTACCCCAACCTCGGGCTCCTCCTACCGCAGACGAGTAAGTTCTCTCATTCTGTTCCTTTGGATTTTCTCCTTCGTTTGCCTTTGTTTCTTACTGATTCTTATTTTTGACTTGGTGCTTTTTCTTTCTCAGAGCTCCCAGGGACATCCCTCAGAGCGGCCCCAGCAACCCTAGTACCAGCATCAGCACCAGCACCAACAGCAACAGCACCAGCAGCAGCAACACCAGCAGCACCAACAACATCAACAACAGCAAGAACCTCCAAGCCTCCCAAGGGAAAAGCTCCATCAGCTCCCTCCGGGTCTTCTCCTTCCGTGGCTTATATTTTTCAGTCAATCCTCCATCCTCATCCAGCAAAGCTAAGAAGACCTCCGGGTCAGCTAAGATAACTTCATCCGGGTCTACCGCTTCCGGATCAGAGGGCAGCCAATAGCTAGATTTGCACACCAGCCCCGCTGCGGCTCAATCCAGCAGGCATGAGGCCCCCGTGAAGGGCCTTGTGACGAACTATTCTCCGAGTGGCAAGAGTTATAGTCCACTACTCCTTGAGTACATGAAAAACTAGAACAATGCCGAATTCATCAACCCCCAAGACGATCTCCCAGAAAAGTTCGGCCCCGCCGAGTTCAGCGCCCAGATGAACTCCGCTACTAAGGCTATCTCCTTGGCTGGCCGGATGATGGAGGTAATTATTTTTCTCTACCGTTGATGTTTTCCATAGTTGAGCATTTGTAGGTATAGCCCTAGTCCCCGAGCCTCCAAGGGAATAACTTACTATTCGGTCGGATGCTCCTCATAGAACTTAGCTTTTGTTCATAATGACATCAGATTTTAGTAGACATTGAGCCGGGTCTAGTTCCCTTGGCCCGTGTCTTATGTACTTCGAATATCCACACACCTAGAGCCGGGTTAAGTTCCACTTGGCCCGGATCTTGTAGACTTCGAATATCCACACACCTAGAGCCGGGTTAAGTTCCACTTGGCCCAGATCTTGTAGACTTCGAATATCCACACACACCTAGAGCCAGGTTAAGTTCCACTTGGCCCATATCTTGTAGACTTCGAATATCTACACACCTAGAGCCGGGTTAAGTTCCACTTGGCCCGGATCTTATATACTTCGAATATCCACACACCTAGAGACGGGTTAAGTTCCACTTGGCCTGGATCTTGTAGACTTCGAATATCCACACACCTAGGGCCGGGTTAAGTTCCACTTGGCCTGGGTCTTGTAGACTTCGAATATCCACACACCTAGAGCCGGGTTAAGTTCCACTTGGTCCGGTTCTTATAGACTTCGAATATCCAAACACCTAGGGCCGGCTTAAGTTCCACTTGGCCCGGGTCTTGTAGACTTTGAATTATTTCTACTTTGCCTCTGAACTTTTGTCTCTTCCTTGCCTATTTCAGATTACCACTAACCGCCGAACCGCTGAGTTCAGCACCTGCTGGACTCCTACAAAGACATTCGCGGGCATTATGGTAAACTCCTGGAGGAGTACCAGAAGAGGGGTTAGTTTCCATCCCTTTTCTTCCTTGTTCGTTCAAACTTCTTAGGACTTATATGAATGTCTTGTCCGAATTACGCAGCCGAGGTTGAAGCTGAGAATATAATTATGAGGAAGAACCTTGCGGAGATCAAAGGTAAACTCATCCCTTTCATATAATCATTGTACTTTCCTTGCCTCATCTGGTGGACACTCATACTTTGGGTCCTCCGGATCATGTTGCAGTTGCTCTTGATGACAGTGTCACCATGCCTGAACTGATGACCCACTGCCTCGAACAAGCAGGCAACTATGAAGCTGAACTGAAAAAGAAGGACAAGGAAATAGCTCGGCTCAAGAAGCAGGACTCAGAAATCACTCGGCTGGACGCCGAAATCCAAAAGTTGAAGAGCTCCCATCAGTCCGCTCTAGAGAAGGCCGACCAGGAGTTTGCCGAGGAGAAGGAGCGTTTAATCACGCAAATCTCTAAGGACAAGAGCCTACTGAAGGAAGCTGACGTCAAACTTACGTCGGCGACCACCGAATACGAAAAACTCCGGGTCCATAATGCCAATGTTGATTCCGAGCTTCAGTGACTCCTCTTCCAAATTGCGCGTAAGTTTTCCGCCCTTGCTTGATCTGTTACTATTCGGATTTGGTCCATTTGCTCACTGTTTCTCCTCTTATCCTTAGGCAAATTCCCAGAGAGCGATACGTTTGCTGCCTCTGCCGTACGCTAGTCCCGCGAACAACGTGGAATTCCTGCTGCCCTTGATGGCGAGACAATCCCCTATACCTCGGAAGATCTCCTGGCGAGTCTCACCGCTCGCCTTGAGATAGTAAAGAACCATGGCTCAGACATCATCATGGCGGCAACACGGATGTTCAGCAGCCTCGGGCCCAGTGAAACCATTCCCAAGAAAAGCTCCGCTTTTATAGCCAAACTCATGGAATGTGACACGTAGCTGCATTTGTGGCACGAATCTGCCGCACGGGTTGGGGCCGACATTGCTCTAAAATTTGCGCTCTGATGGTATGAGGGAATTTACTTGGCATTGCTCAATTGTATGCGCACCGGGTCTAAGTGGTGCAAGGATCCGGAGTGGATCGCGCGCCACCAGGCTTGTGCCAACAAGCTCATCCAATACTCCTTCTGCTATGCTTGGAACGAGGGGCCAAGTTATCTTGATGTCGCTGATGAAGAAATTGTCTCTAGAGCTGAAAAGGAAGGGAGCGAGAGCGAGGGCTCCGAGCTAGGCGACGAGGCTGAGGACCCGGAGGACAACGAAGTTGACTCGGAGGACGAAGCTGAAGCTAGCGCTCGTCCCCCACACTCCAGAGTACCTCCCTCCTCGACAGATGATTCTTCTGCTGCTCCTGTCCCTTGAAAAACACTCGTCACATTTATTAGATCCCCGGAATGTCGGGCGCAGATGTATTCAAATACTTTGGTTTGTTTGTGCTACAATTTTATGTTCTGATCTAAGTTTTATTGCCGGATTATCGTGGGCGAAGTCCCTGAGTTTCATTTTCTTGTTCCCCAATTTTTAACTCGGCTCGCGTCTACCTTGATTTGGATTTTCGACTTACGAGTTCGAGGTTCAAAAAATTGACTTAACAATACTTGAAGCCTTGAGATTAGCTCAAAATGACTCGGCACTTTAGTGAATAAAATAAACTAAGGGTTAGTCAGAAAACCAATGTCGACCCGCTTAAGTTCTTTTCCTTAGTTGTTTTTCATGTGCTTTGCCATTCCAAACTTGTTCTCTTGCTTGCCATGAAGCCAATTCTTGTTGGATAGCAGCAAAGTCGAAGAGTTAGGTTTTTGGTGCTCACACATTACTAATCCAACTAAGACATAAGCGACTTAACCCAGCCGACACAAAAATACGAAAACATGAGACAAGTATTATAGCAGTCCCTGAGTCTCTGCCCGGGGTGACGAAATTTTTATTGATAAGCTGATTGCCTACATACATACCGACATACGAGTAGTTCAGATACATTCACCTCTTAGGTGTAGAAAGGACAAAGCAGTGCTATGTTCCATGGTCTTTTGGATTCTTCTCTGGACCTGTTCACCTTGTTCTTTTGCTGGGGCTGTGCATCAATAAGATAGTAGGAATCATTGCGCAAAGCTTTGCTCACAATGAAAGGTCCTTCCCACGGAGGGGATAACTTATGCATGCCAGCAGTGCGCTGTATTAGCCTTAGCACCAAATCACCTTCCCGGAAACTCGGGAGTTTACTTTCTGGCTATGATAGCGTCGGAGATTTTGCTGATATATGGCGGATCTGGACAAGGCCAGTTCTCTCGCTTCTTCCAGCAGATCAACATCATTTTGCTGGGCTTCGCGCACTTCAGCCTCTGTGTATTGGGTGACTCTTAGCGAATCATGCTCTATGTCGGCTGGTAATACAGCTTCTGCCCCATATACCAGAAAGAATGGCGTATAGCCTATTGATCGATTCAGAGTTGTTCTTAAACTCCACAGTACCGCTGGTAGTTCTTCTATCTAGCACCACATTGATCTTTGCAGCGGCTCTATGAGCCGGGGTTTTATCCCAGACAACACCAGTCTGTTGGATCTTTCCACTTGCCCGTTCGAGGCGGGGTGGGCGACTGAGGCAACATCTAACCGGATCTTATTTTCCTGGCAGAATCTCGCAAACGCCCCTTCAGCGAAATTTGTTCCGTTATTAGTTATGATGCTATGGGGGTAGCCGTACCTTAGGATTATATCCTTGAGGAATCTTACTGCTGTTGCCCCGTCACATTTCCGAATTGGTTTCTCTTCAATCCATTTAGTGAACTTGTCAACCATGACCAGGATATGGGTCATCCCTCCTTTGGCCGGCTTAAATGGTCCTACCATGTCTAGGCACCACACAGCAAATGGCCATGTAATGGGGATAGTCTTCAGCTCCGAAATTGGTAAATGAGTTTTCGTGGCGTATCTTTGACAACCATTAAACTTTCTCACCAAATCCTCTGCTTACTCCAAAGCACTGGGCCAATAAAATCCATGTCGGAAATCTTTTTCTACTAAGGCCCTTGAGGAGGCACTAGTAGAAAATGGGCCTTTGGTTCGGGCCACTAGTCCCGGCCGTGGCTGGGGCCGGGACTAATGGTCCGAATCAGACGGCCCGAGGAGGCCGAGGCACTTTGTCCCGGTCCGTAAGGAACCATTAGTCCCGGTTTGAGATACAAACCGGGACAAATGGGTCTGGGCCGGCGTGCGTGCTCCTGGCAGAACCTTTAGTCCCGGTTTGTATCTCAAACCGGCACTAATGGCCTGGCCCTATATATATGCACCCAGCCCTCCACTCTCTTCTGTTTTTTCCTATGTGAGAGGTGGATATAACTTTGTGCTAACTTTTTTTCTTCATATGCACTAGAGGTGTTCGGTGAAATGCCTGTTAGAGCGATGCCACTTGAGTTCACACAAGACAAAATATGATATGAGGTGCCAGAGCGACACTTAAGGTTTCTCCTCTTTGTTTTGAAGTGTCCTAAAAGGTTAGCAACTATTTTCTCGTTTTGACCGCGCGGTACTAATTTAAGCATCATGATTGCGTTTGATATATATGCATGGTTGTATGATGCAGATGAGCCACCCATGGATGTACGGTGACCGACGCTCTGGCGCTTACAGAGAAGGCGTGCGTTCTTTTCGCCTTGTGGCCAAGGCTAACAAGTGGCGGGATGGTTTTATGTGTTGTCCATGTGTTGAATGTCGGAATGAGCAGGCTCACACTTCCTCAAGAGTCATTCAGAGCCACCTGCTTCGGTCCGGTTTCATGTCCGGCTATAATGTTTGGACCAAGCACGGAGAAAGAGGGGTTATGATGGAAGACAGCGATGAAGAAGAGAACGATGATGACAACTACCGATCTATGTTCCCTGAATACAATGATACTGCAGTTGAAGATAATGAAGAAGAAGGGGGTGAAGAACGGGAACCAGATGAGCCCGTTGATGATTTTGGTCGGGTCATTAGTGATGCAAGGCGAGACTACGACACAGAAAAGGAGAGGTTGCAGTTCGAGCAGATGTTACAGGACCACATTCCCCTTGGTGATGCATGGTGGCCACATTCCCCTTGGTGAATATCTCGGAGTATCTCAAGTCCTTCCTCCGGATCAACACACCGTTGTAGTACTGACGTCACACTTGTTTTGTATAGTTCAGAGTTGATAATTGTATAGGCCTTTGCCCTTCTCTGAATTTGCCTTGAACTTATTTCATCATCCCGCAAGATTCCCTCTTTCAGGAAATCAAAATTGGTTTTGCCCAGGTTGGTATAGTCTGAACGGGAAACGGTTCCTCATCAACTTCCATTGCATCCACCGACATAACTCCTGCCGGATCAAGCTAAACAGTCCCCGGGTTTGCTGAAGCAGTCCCCGGGTTTGCTGAAGCAGTCCTCGGGTTTGCTGAGGTGCTCCCCCAATCTATCTCCATAGGTGCCGCTCCTGATCCGGGAAGTGACGGGATATAGATTGAATCTGATTCGAGCGACGGTGTGATAGATGGTTTTCTCAAGTGCTCCAAAGCCACGTTTGGCGGAATTGGTTGCCAGGATGAGCCCAGCTTGGACAGCGTATCTGCTGCCTCGTTTTTGATCCGAGGTACGTGATGGAACTCACACCCTTCAAAGAACCCGCTTATTTTATGAACATGGGACCTATACAGGGCCATGTTAGCATCCAGGGTGCCCCAATTTCCAAACACTTGCTGCACCACCAAATCCGAATCTCCAAAGCATTGTATTCGACGTATCCCCACTTCCTTTGCCACTTTGAGACCATGTACCAATGCTTCGTACTCCGCCACATTATTCGAGGCACTGAAGTGGATTTGAAGGACATACTTCAGTTGATCCTTCTTGGGCGAGGTAAGCACTACTCTAGCGCCTAATCCATCTTTCAGTTTCGATTCGTCGAAGTGCGTTTGCCAATAATTGGAGTCTGGCAGGGGTGGCTCGTATTGCATTTCAGCCCAGTCCACAAAGAAATCCGCCACTGCTTGTGACTTGATTGCATCCCTTCTGTCAAACTGTGGTGCGTAGGGAGCTAACTAGATTGCCCACTTTGCTATCCGGCCACTTGCGTCCTTGTTACTCATGATCTCTGAATTGGGTGTCTCACATATCACCTTGATGGGGTGTTCCTCAAAATAGTGTTTGAGTTTCTTGGCCGACATGTATACGCCGTACGCCATTTTCTGGTAGTGAGGGTAATTTTGTTTTGAGGCTGATAATACTTCGCTCAGGTAATACACCGGCCTTTGCACCGACTTTCCTTCCTCCTCGCGCTCCACTACGATCACTGCACTTACGACTCGGTTGGTCGCGGCTACGTAAAGCAACATTGGTTCCTTGGGTAATGGTGCATCTAGGATTGGGGCGGTAGATAACATCTTTTTCAATTCTTGAAATGCAAGATCCGCTTTGGCGTCCATGTGAACTTGTCTGCCTTTTTCATTAGCTGATAGAGGGGCAAGGCCTTCTCTCCCAATCGACATATGAACCGACTTAACGATGGCAGGAAACCAGTGAACTTCTGGACATCGTTAAGACACTTTGGCAGTTCCATTCTTTCTATGGCCCAGATTTTCGTCGGATTAGCTTCAATACCACGGCTAGATACCAAAAAACCGAGTAACTTTCCGGCTGGTACGCCAAAGGTGCCTTTCTCCGGGTTCAGTTTCATTCGGAACCTTCTTAAGATCGCGAATGTCTGCCATATATCCTCAAGGAGGATATTTCTTTCCTTGGTTTTTATCACCACATCATCCACATAAACCTGCACATTCCGACCTATTTGGTCATGCAAGCATTTTTGCATGCATTGCTGGACGTAATCCAAATGGCATGGTGCGATAGCAATAAGCCCCGTACGGGGTAATAAACACAGTCTTTATTTGATCATCTAGATTCATGGGTATCTGATGGAAACCAAAATACGCGTCAATGAATGACAGTAGCTCACATCCGGCTGTTGAGTCTATGACTTGATCTATTCTAGGGAGTGGGAATGGATCTTTTGGATACACCTTATTCAGGTTCGTGTAATCGATACACATGCGCCATACCACAACCACGTTCGGATCATCTTTCTTTTTCTCCACCAGCACCGGATTAGAGAGCCAATCCGGATGGAGTACCTCCATGATAAACCCGGCCGCTAGTAATCTTGCTATCTCATCTCCAATAACTTTCCTTCTGTCTTCTGCAAAACTTCGGAGAGGCTGCTTTACCGGCTTAGCCCCGGGTCTTACATTCAATGAGTGCTCCGCCAACTCCCTCGGTACACCTTGCAGGTCTTGCGTAGACCAAGCAAAGATATCCCGATTCTCACGGAGGAAGTTGACGAGCTCGCTTTCTTATTTGTGCTTAACCTGGCACCAATGGTGACGGTGCGCTCTAGGAACCGATCATCGATTGGCACTTTCTTCGTGTCCTTAGTTGCTTGGAACGATACGCTCTCATGCGGGTTGGTCAGGGACGGCATATGTTGTTGTGCGGATTGAGCCAAGGCCGCCACTTCTAGTATCTTCCTTTTTTCTTGTGCTATCACGAATGACTCGGCTAAATTGGATCCAGCTGAGGCGCACTCGATCAAACGCCAGAAGTCCCCTGATATTGTTATCACGCCCCTTGGTCCGGGCAACTTCATCTTAAGGTAACAGATGTGGTTAGTTGCCATGAATTTGCTCAGCGCTGGCCTACCGAGTAACACGTGATAAGAACTCTCCAGATTCACTACCTCGAATTCCAAGTTCTCAGTACGGCAGTTGTCTCTTGTGCCGAATAACATGTCAACCCGGACCTTACCAATTGGTTCACAAGAAATACCCGGCACAATGCCATGAAAGGTGGTCCTTGTTGCTTGCAACATGTTCTCTGTTATCCCCAACTTGTGCATGGTATCCTTGTACATAATGTTGATACTGCTGCCATTGTCGATCAATACCTTGGAAAATCTTACATTGAGATTTGGCCCGATGAACGTCGGATCCAAGACTAAAGCGTAGGTTCCTGGGCTTGGCATGATCTTTGGGTGATCCTTGACACCCCATGAAATCTCCTGATCCGCCCAAGGCATATATCTCACCACCGCTGGCATTACTGTGTTTACCTCCATATGCCTACGCTGCAAGATTTTCCGGTCATTCTCTTCCGTGGTGAACACACAGTAGCTTTGATGATGTTCCCTGTACTCATTTCTTCCCTCATTCTCGTTGTAACCTTGGCCTTGTTGTTGGTTATTGCCCGCTTGATGTACCACATCCCTTCTTTCCAGATTCTCGTACCTCGGCGGAGGTGGTGGCAGCATTAGTTGCTGTCCATTTCCCCCGTTAGTAACGGTGGCCGGGGTGTTTCATTTCTAGGTGCTTCGTTCCGAGGTGCCTGAGCATTCCCCGAACTCCCCTGTTCTAATTTCCTCATCCATTCACACTGTCGGGTCATATGATTCGCTGGACTGTTCAGACTTGGCGTATGAAATTTGCAAGGTTAATCTAGCATAGACTCGAATGTATACCTCGGCCTATCCTTTCATTCCTGTCATTGCTTTTTCTGCTCCAGGGTCCAAGGCTTTCTCCCTTCATTTTTCTGTTGCCAGCTCTGCCCTCCAGTTTTTTGGCATTGACTGGCTCCGGCATTGGGTTTCCTGGTCCACTGCTGTGACCTGCTGTGAGTTATATCGATAATTCGGACGCTCATCCCTTCTTTTTCCTCAGAAATCATTCCTCCTTGATGATTCGGGGCCATCCCGGCCGTAATACTCTTCGTTTGCTTTGGTAGACATTAACCGGGGTTGCGTTGGATCTCCCAAGGCATATGAATCTGCGATCCGGATCGTCTCAGCCAAGGTAGTTGGCATATCTCGCTGTAATCTTTGCCACAACATACTTCCATATATGCACCCCTGAGCGAACCACGCAATAGCTTGTGATTCGATCAGTCCTTCGCACGAGTTTCTCACATTGCACCACCGAGTCAGGAAATCTCTATCTGGCTCATTCGGTCTCTGCCGGCATAATGCAAGGGTTTGCGGTCTGTTGGGTCTCTTGTAAGTGCTTGAGAAATTGCTAACGAACAACTCCTGGAAATCCAACCAGCAGTTAACGCTTCCTGGTGGCAAACTGTTCAAACAATACCCGCGCTGGTCCTTCCAACATCTGCGGTACATACCTCACTGCCCATCTCAAATTTCCTATTGCGATCTTGACCGCTGTGGCATAGTCAATCAGCCAATCCTCTGGCCTGGTACTACCATCATAAGTTCGGGTTCCTCTAGCCAGCTGAAAGTTCGGCACTGGTGGCTCGTTCATGATCCGGGGCCCGAAACATGCTGGACCCGATGGACCTTGTAACTCGATTTGCTCCGACCTATAAATCCAATCCAACTTCAACCTCGTATCATATGGCTGTAAGTTCCTGCTTCCCAGCCGTGATCCAATTACGTGATGATCCGGTCTGGGGTATCCATGATACGTCCATTTTGCATCACTATTCTATGTCATAATACACTGTTATTCATTGATATATTTCGTATTGAGAGGTGATACTTATGTTATTTCATATGTTTTTTGCATGGTTGATGACTTTTGGAGCATGGACCGCTGTAGTCAGGATTCTGATGGAAAAGGTGCTATTTGGAGGCAAAATTCACGAAGATCAGAAAATCCGGGAAAATATATGGAAAATCCTATTTTTCAGAAGACGAAGGAAGCTAGAAGGGGGGATGGAGATGGGCCACAGGGGGCCCACACCACCCCCTAGCGCGGGCCAGCCCAGGCCGCGCCACCAGGTGGTGTGGCCGCCCTGGTCCACCCTTGGCACTCCCCTCTAGCGTATATTTTCCTCCCGAAACCCTAAGACTCCGGGGGCGACCACAGAAAGATTCCGCCGCCTCTGTGGGGCGGAAAACACCGAGAGAGAAAGATCTCTCCGGCAGACAGATTTATGCTGGGGGAATTCCTTCCCGGAGAGGGGAGATCGTCGTCATTAACACCACCATCAAGCTGGACTTCATCGGGATCATCATCATCATCACCACCATCAGCACCCTCATCACCATCTCCATATTTCTGTAACAATTGGGTTGAATCTTGCATAGTTCATAGGGGAAACTTTCCCGGTGTTGATTACTCTTTGTAGTTGATGCTATTGAGTGAACCATTGAATTATTGTTTATGTTCAGATTGTTATGCATCATTATTCCATCTCTTATCATGATCCATATGATGTCTTGTGAGTAGTTCATTTTGTTCTTGAGGACATGGGAGAAGTCATGTTGTTAGTAGTGGAGTTGTGTTGAGAAAGATTCAATAGTTTGATATTTAAGTTGTGGTGTACTTCTTCTAGTGGTGTCATGTGAACGTCGACTACATGACACTTCACCTATATGGGCCTAGGGGAATGCATTGTGTATTTGGATACTAATCGTAGGGGTTGCCGGAGTGATAGAAACCTGAACCCCCGTTAGGAAACCATTGCACAAGGGACGTAAGGGTCTTAGAGTTTAAAGCTGTGGTTAGGTTTCTACCTTAATTACTTTCTTGTACCTACGGATGTTTGCAAGGGGTATAATCACAAGTATGTATTAGTCCTAGGAAGGTCGGTACATTAGCACAGGTTCACCCACACAACACTTTGCAAGCTAAAGAAGATTAATCAACTATATGAAGCGAAAGCACTTGACAGTCTTCCCATGTGTCCTCGAGAACGTTTGGTCATCTTAAGTAATACAACCGGCTTGTCCTTTGCTGCATAAAGGATTGGGCCACTTGCTGCATTTATTCCTACTGTCTTTTATTTAATCGTACTTTGTTTACTTGCTTTATCAAAACCCCCTAAAAATCCGTTTGCTAAGTATTTGCTGAGAATTCCTAATCCATACCACTAGCCAGCACCTTCTGCTCCTCGTTGGGTTCGACACTCTTACTTATCAAAAATACTGCGATACACCCCCTATACTTGTGGGTCATCAAGACTATTTTCTAGCGCCGTTGTCGGGGAGTGAAGCGCTATTGGAGAGTGGAACTGGTAAGGGAAACTTCTACTGTGATTATTGTTTACTTCTGCTAGTTGCTTTATTTTCATTATGGATAATTCGCTGAGTTTCTTATTTGGTAATGCTACTTTCACTGCTAAGGTAGTAGATAAGCCACCACCTGCTGAGAATGATGTTTTTAAAATACCTACAAGAATTATTGACCGTGTTATGGATAACTACTATGTTGGGGATGGAACTGTCCATCCCGGTGATCATTTGCTCTTTATACACGAATTATGTGGGTTGTTCAAGTGTGCAGGTATTACTACAGATCAAGTTAAGAAGAAGTTATTCTCATTATCACTGAAAGGAAGAGCTGAGGAATGGTATAAGTTATCGAAGAATGGTCAAGCTCTGGAATGGGAGGAAATAGTGCCTCTCTTTTATTCAAAGTTTTATCCTCCTAGTGAGATTCATAAAGATCGGAATAAAATATACAACTTTTGGCCTCTTGATGGAGAGAGTACAGCTCAAGCTTGGGGGATATTGAGGTTACTAATGCTCAAATGTCCCATTCATGAGCTCCCCAACAATATTATTATCAAAAAAATTTATGCAAGGCTTTCTCTTCATGATAAAGATTTATTGGATGCTTCTTGTGCTGGATCATTCACTCGCATGGAAGAAGAAGAAGCTAAATGGGATCTTCTGGACCGTATTCAAGACAATGCTAAAGCTTGGGAGAATGACAAAGGTAGAAAGTCAGGTATAAATTATGATTATGAATGCATTGAATCTTTTATGGGAACTGATGACTTTCAAAATATCAAAAATGCTTATGGTCTAGACTCTCAAGCTCTTGCTTCTTATTTTAAGGCTTTTTCTTCCTATATTGAAGTGCCTAAAAAGAAGTGGAATAAGTATCATGAACCTCATAAAGATATTGCTAAGAGTGTTCCTGCAAGAAATACTGAAGTTTATACTGCTAATCATGTTTTACCTGAACCTTATATTGAGAAAATGCATTTCCCAGTTAAGATTAAGGAACATTCTATGATAGCTAGTATGGTTAATGAAAGTATAATCAAAGCTGTTGAACCTGATAAACAAATGGTTGATGAACCTATAATAGCAAATGTGAAAGACTTTGTTACTAAATATAAAGAAGAGGGACACACTATCCTTTGTAAGGATACCTCTAATATTGTTTCACAAAGTAGTGTTATGAGAGCTAGTATTCCTGTGTTTTTTGTTAGAATAAGCGATCATTTCTATGATGGCCCTTGTGATAGTTATATTGTTAAGTTTATGCATGATAATGAAAGTTACTATGAAAGAGGGAAAAGTGTTCTTATGCATCTCAATAATATCAAGTTTCCTCGTTTTATGCTGAAAGTTTTTATGTTGCACTTCTTTTGCCTTCTTATGCAAGTAGCCTCTGGTTTCAACAACTTGTTTGTTTACAAAATTCCCTTGCATAGGAAGTGGGTTAGACTTAAATGTGTGTGTTTTTGCTTCTTAATGCTCTCTTTCACCTCAATTCATATTCTTATGTGAGCATCTTCAAAATTTTCTTGCCCATCTTAATGGCTATAAAGAAAGAGCTTGAGTATTGGAAGTTATTACTTCGGTAATAACCTCTCCTTATCCGTTTGGTTTTTGTGTCAAGATCAACCTCTAATGAGAGAGAAGTAATATTTGGGGAAGTTGCTGTCCCGAAACAGATTTTTGTGTTGCACCGTAAAAAATCGTGAGAGATCTCTGTATGTCGGATTGAGCTGTAATTTTTTGTGATTCTGCCCCAGGTTGTTATTTAACTTTCGTTAGGTTTGAACTTTTTGATTTGAGCAACATAAGATTTTCGAAAAAATTGATCTTTACCTGCTGGTCTGTTTTGACAGATTTTGCCACTCTTGCATTTGCTTCTTTATTCGGTTTCCTTTTTGAATTCTTTTTGGGTTTTCGGAAGGAGTTGCTACAGTAGCTTATGTTTTGATGGTTTTTAGTTGAAGTTGGACACAAAAGGTTTTATCACTTCACTTATACTAATGTTGCCAATGAGAACTGTGTGAAGTTTTGTGTGAAAGAAATTTCCAGGAAGTGGAGATAATGGAAGGAAGAGAAGAGTTTTATGACTCAAGTAATAAGTGTATAAAGAAGAAGATATCGATGTTATTCAAGTGGTGACTCCGGAAGAATCTACTAGATACTAAACTCAGAGACCTGCAGAGTGCGCTTTCAAATAGGTAACAGTTATGGTAAGAAAAGTTCCACAAAAATACTATCCAATTATATTTTTGCAGTTTTTATATAATAAGGAAAGCTACGAAGCGAAAGGGGGACGGAAACGGAGCCAGGGTGGCTCACACCACCCTGTGGCACGGGTCCACCCCTGGCCGCACCACCAGGTGGTGAGTCCACCCCGGACTCCGCCTCCGACTCGTTTTCTCCCAGTACCTTCCTTTTGATATAAAACTTCGTAACATATAATCCCCCGGATCCCCCGAGGTTCATATATCGTTTTTTCGTCGTGTTTTTGTTTTGATCTGTTTCTGCCAGGACATACTCTTTGAAAGTTTAGAAGCACAATGGTGTCCGCCAAGGATAAAGGGAAGGAGCCTATGGAGGAAGACCTCCAAGACCCCGGGAAGGAGAAGGAGATCAAGAGTGAAGTGAAGAGGAGCAAGGCCAACATACGCACACCGGCACTACCATTGCAAGCATTGGAGTGGTGACAAAACCTGCCAGGGTTAGAAGGACTGCATGGATGCAGACTGGGGGGAAAGCTCCTCGTCACAGTTTGGCTCCACGGTCACTTCCTCCATGCACCAAGAATCCTTTCCATACTCTTATCCATGAGCATCAATACCAGACTATGCCCAAGGGGAAATTACCCTCCAATTGGGATTTTCCTCATTCTAGCCATGCAGGGAAAGAAGACTTCAAGGAGTAAGAGTGGGGAAAGAATAGCAAGAGCTGGAATTCTCAACCCGACATGATCATGAGCCGCATTGAGCAAAACTCACAGCTGATTCATAATCTCACCTTTGAGATTGAGGACTTGGGGAAACTTATCAGAGATCTCATCGAGAGGATACCACCACCATCGAAGGAGTAATTCGTCATCAGGTTAGGCATCCCCTTGGTTTGTTCCAAGCTTGGGGGAGTGCCGCGGTATCACATCACTATCTTCTATCTTTTTACCTTTTTAAGTAGAATCATATCATGAATAGAGAAGTTATCATGTAGGATGGTTTGCATTATGGAAGTGTCCCCTCTCTCGTTAGATATGTATCCCTTGGTGTGAGTTGCCATTATGGAATATTAATGAGAAGTTCTATCATTTACTCTTTTGCATAGCTTATATTAGTTTTCGATTCGTGGTTATATGATTGATCTTGTTGTTAGTATTGGTATCACTTTGGGATCATTGAGTTAATTTAGTTGGTTTTGGCAAACCTAGCTCGGTCAGTAGCACACTATTTTTGAGAGTTGAATGAAAAAGATAAAAGTACTCCAAAGAAAAATTATTTCATCATCTTTCTTTCTTGATTTGCTCATAAGTCTAGTATTATCTAGTTAAGATCTCTTGTGCTTCCAAGGAAGATGGCATGTTTGCTTTTATCACTTGTATGTTTGTTTGTTTCCTTTAACTCTTATACTTGCTACCCATTCTTGCTAGCCAAAAACCTATACTGAGAGGGAATTCTTCTCGTGCATCCACTTCGTTAAACCAAAACCTTTGCCATTTGTGTCCACCATACCTACCTATTAGCATTATTGCTATTCCAAGTAAATTCTTGTTTTATCTACCTCCCAAATTAAACTTGTTATGTGAAAATTAGTGATTAAAGCTCTCACGAACTTGATGGCACACTTTACTTTCTCACATCTAATAAACTTGAACCATTGTGCTCATCTATGTTGCGTATATGCTTGCGCTTTGTGAGTTGTGAATTAGCAGAACCATGCTGTCATGGCGAATGCTTTCAACATTGCACTGGTACTTTGTACCTAGTTGATATCATGTTCTTTTGTCTATGGATGTCGTCGGTGTGAAATGAAAGGGGAGCTTGTAAGTCCATGGAGTTATGCATGTGTGTTAGAGAAACGCCTGGGCTGCTTGTCTAATCCATGCTGACATGGTGGAAACCTGCAGCGTAACCATAACGAGCATCTATGAAGGATTCTTCTTATATAAAAAAGAATTCGATATTGAGAAAAAGAGAAAAAGAAAAAAGAGATTATGAAAAGAGGAAAGAGAGAAAAAAACACCATATTCCCATGGTAAATAAGAAGATTGCTGAGATGTTTGTTGTCTGCTTGCCTTGTCATTTTGATATGGGGATTCTTCCGTATCATCGGGCAAGGGGTACCCCGTTGGCAGTTCTCTATGATACACATATGCTTACGATGACAAGAACTGACCGGTGGCTAAACTTGAGTAGCATGAGGAGCGGCCCTCGTATTCAAGGGACATGAGATTCTCAATTTACAACTTGTCAATGCATATGCTCATATTTGATCACTTTAACCATAATCACCTAAAGATGCCTATGATAGGGACAATGAGAGTTGAAAGCTAGTAAGTATCATAATTTTTGGGAGCTCTTTATGAGACCTGCAATCCCTGCTTCCCTCTGCGAAGGGCCTTTCTTTTTTACTTTTTAGTTGAGTCAGTAAACCTATTCCCTTCTATCTCAGCAAGTATTTTGAGTTGTTGTGTTTCATTCATTCATATGATGATTTATTCAATCATGTTTCTTATGTTCCTTGTTTTGCACATTGCTCTTATCTTGATGTTTACTACTTTGAAAGCTATCATTGAAAACCAGTTATTTGTGAACTCCAGCAAATTAACAACTATTCTTCGACCAAGAGCTAAGTTTGCCATTACCAATTATGATTTACTTTATGTATCTTTATTGTGTTTCCTTTACTCATTGCAAGTTGAGTTATATAATAGTGAGTTGTCTTCTATTATGATCTATGTATTGATGAATGTGATGCTTCTTGTCCGTATTATTTTATCGACTCTTCACTCCATAAACCCGAGGTCATGTTTATTGAGCTCAGTTTCGCTTGGGGACAAGCGAAGTCTAAGCTTGGGGGGAGTTGATACGTCCATTTTGCATCACTATTCTATGTCATAATTCACTGTTATTCATTGATATATTTCGTATTGAGAGGTGATACTTATGTTATTTCATCTGTTTTTGCATGGTTGATGACTTTTGGAGCATGGACCGCTGTAGTCAGGATTCTGATGGAAAAGGTGCTGTTTGGAGGCAAAATTCGAGAAGATCAGAAATGTGGGAAAATATACGAAAAATCCTATTTTTCTAGAAGACGAAGGAAGCCAGAAGGGGGGCTGGAGATGGGCAACTTGGGCCCACACCACCCCTTGGCGCGGGCCAGCCCAGGCCGCGCCAGCAAGAGGTGTGGCCGCCCTGGTCCACCCCTAGAACTCCCCTCTAGCGTATATTATCCTCCCGAAACCCTAAGACTCGGGGGCGACCACAGAAAGATTCTGCCGCCTCTGCGGGGCGAAAAACACCGAGAGAGAAAGATCTCTCCGGCAAACAGATTTCTGCCAGGGGAATTCCTTCCCGGAGAGGGGAGATCGTCGCCATCAACACCACCATCAAGCTGGACTTCATCGGGATCATCATCATCATCATCACCATCAGCACCCTCATCACCATCTCCATATTGCTGTAACAATTGGGTTGAATCTTGCATAGTTCATAGGGGAAACTTTCCCGGTGTTGATTACTCTTTATAGTTAATGCTATTGAGTGAACCATTGAATTATTGTTTATGTTCATATTGTTATACATCATTATTCCATCTCTGATCATGATCCATATGCTGTCTTGTGAGTAGTTCGTTTTGTTCTTGAGGACATGGGAGAAGTCATGTTGTTAGTAGTGGAGTTGTGTTGAGAAAGATTCAATAGTTTGATATTTAAGTTGTGGTGTACTTCTTCTAGTGGTGTCATGTGAACGTCGACTACATGACACTTCACCTATATGGGCCTAGGGGAATGCATTGTGTATTTGGCTACTAATCGTAGGGGTACCGGAATGACAGAAACCCGAACCCCCGTTAGGAAACCTGAACCCCCTTAATTACTTTCTTGTACTTACGGATGTTTGCAAGGGGTATAATCACAATTATGTATTAGTCCTAAGAAGGTCGATACATTAGCACAGGTTCACCCACACAACACTTAGCAAGCTAAAGAAGATTAATCAACTATATGAAGCGAAAGCACTTGATAGTCTTCCCATGTGTCCTCGAGAACGTTTGGTCATCTTAAGTAATACAACCGGCTTGTCCTTTGCTGCATAAAGGATTGGGCCACTTGCTGCATTTATTCCTACTGTCTTTGATTTACTCGTACTTTGTTTACTTGCTTTATCAAAAACCCCTAAAATCCGTTTGCTAAGTATTTGCAGAGAATTCCTGATCCATACCACTAGCCAGCACCTTTTGCTCCTCATTGGGTTCGACACTCTTACTTATCAAAAATACTGTGATACACCCCATATACTTGTGGGTCATCAATCCATCGTTGACCATAGTCGAATAACCATATTTGTATCTTTCCTGATCCGGACATGCATGATGCTGTTGTGCCGCTTGTCCTGCACTTCCTTCTTGCCGAGGTACACGCTGTTGCTGCGTCCGAGGTACATTCTGCCCCGCTCCCCCGGGATCGTGATGTCTGGCATTGCCGTTGGCAGCATTTCTTTGACCGGCATTACCTTGGTCACGGTTACCTCAGGCAGCCACACCTCGACAGGTACTGTGCCGGTCCTCATCAACTTGCACTGCTTTTCCTTTTCCAGCCCTTACCAGGTCATTAGGGACCATTTACTTGTCTCTTCTCCCGGATCCACTACCTCTTCTCTCCTGGGGTTTTGACCCGGAGATGACGCGACCCCTCTAGATCTTGCCGGGTTATTTCTGGCCGAATGTACCACCTGTGAGGCCCCTGGTGGTGCCGGGTTAGCCTTGTTTATTTCTTCATTTTGTTGGCATGCAACTCTCAACAAGTGATTTACCCTCTCCTGCTGCCTTTGTCGGGCCTCTCCGGTTAAACCTTCTAACTTGGATATGGCTGCATTTGCTGCTATGAGGTTCTTTGCCGGGTACTGTACCGACCCAATCCTCCTGTTACTATCGTAGCTATCTGACCCGGCCTAGGCTCGTACTCCTTGTCAATCTCAGTGATCAGGTTCCTGCCCCAGATTTTCACTCCATCGATACGGTTTGCCTTAGTATACTCTCTCAAGGTGATGTTTAGCGACTGATGCAGCTCTGCTACTTTCTTTGCTCTAGCTAACATTTTCCGCCTAGTTTCCTCTAACTCAAGTTGCGCCTGAGCCGGATCTACCACATGTGCTATTGGCGTTGCTAAGCTATCTATAGCTTGCCGGAGAACATTTTCTGGCCTTTCTAGCGGGGGAAACCTTGACCTGGTCTGTTTTGGTGTTACCTCTGCCTCTGGCGCCGGATCTTTGCTTGGTCCCGCATCTAGCGCAGTCATCAGGACCTCAACACTGCTTGTGGGGCGAGCAATACACACTCACACACAGCGCTGAGAGGTGGTTCGCCTCCCTTGACGATGTGCCGCGGGTGAACGCAGGAGTCATCCACCCCGACATAGATCTTGTGCGCGCCAAGCTTGAGGAAGACGCTGTTGCGTGGTGGAGGGTGCCTGCCGATGCTTCCCGCGTTGTCGCTGACATAGTCCAGCGCTCCAAAGTGCTGAACCAAGCCTGAGACGATACGCTCGCTGGTGCTTGAGAAGTTTCCCGCCTGAATTTTCACCCCTGCTAGCATCGCTAGCCCCACGTGGGCACCAACTGTCGTGGTGGTGGCACGGCAGATGCCATTGATAGGCTAAAGATGGGGCCAATGAGTGCTAGGGGAATCCAGGGAGGGAGAACATGGTGATTCCACGTACGGAAGTTCTTGTATAATCTCTATCAATGGTGTTTACAAGTTCTCTTGAGGCTCTTAGCAAGAAGGACACAATGTCTCTTACTCCCTACCAACTAGCCCTAGAGTTCTACCTTAGACAGAGAGTGATTCCTCTATCTGCCGTCCCCTCTCTATGGAGGCCCCGGTGCTCCTTATATAGGGAAGCCCGGGTTACAATTCTAGGGCACAGGTGGCAGCATATTCTACGAATATGCTCCTTTCCTAAAGCATATGCTTCTTTATTCTCTTTAATGGCTCGTCCGGACTTTGGACGTAACCCATGGCGTAATCCTTGTCTTTTGGCATCACCTGGCACAGGCCGCATCATCTGACTTTGCCTGCATCACCTTGGTCGCCCCTGACCCGCTGGTCCTCTTCTTTACTTTACTTAGCTCACGCTACAGCTAACAAAGCCACCTTTTGACCAGCGGAAGATTCCTTCTCTTGGAAGATACGATAACCCGGCTAGCATTTAGCTAATCCGACTTACCAAGTTACCTGCAAAACACATAGATAGGGTCGGCATAAATTATACGCCGGCCGAACCATAGTCAAGGAGATGCTCCATGGGCCGGGTCGCATCGTGATTTGGCCTGCCTTGAGGTGACCCGGTCAGCACCTGCTTTGACCGTGTCGTACCCCGGCTAACTCGGCCCTTATACCCCGGCGTTACCCTACCCGGGGTATCTCCCCAACATCCGTAAAGGGCAATAAGGGTCGCAAATGGAATCCTAAGGGTGCAAGCCAGGATCCAAAGCCTTTCCGGGCTCAGGACGGCCCTACAGAAAATCCGAGGAAGCGGCTACGCGAGGCAGGTACATTAATGCGAAGTGACTCGATGCTCGCGGTCACAGGCTCGCATATGCGTAGTATTCATCATGGCTGTCTATTTGTTGAGGAGCGCTACATTCTAGAGGGAGATCATTCGTACCATGTTTACAAGGCTAAGGTGCCAAATGTGTTGGGCTTCTTCGCAGTAGCCCTCGGGGATATTTTCTACAAGGCTAATAGCGACCAACTACCTCTCATGCTTCCTGGAACCAAACTCGGTCAAGGATGTGATTCTCATTCCCTACCATCTCTAGTTGGAGAGTGGTCACCAAGGCTATGTGATCATATACTTGAATGTGTAATGCTCATCAGCCTTGTATATCGACTCGGGTAGTGCGACGGGGAAAAACTACTCCACTATCAAGAGAGTTCTTGATGATGCTCTCAACGGCTATGTCACAGTGGGAGGCGCCGTCCCTAGTAGGCTAGTTAAGAAGTACGACATGCATGTGTTTAGCCACACAATGGAGTTCTCCTATGTCAAGCAGCAGCCTGGCAGTGGGAATGATGCCTTCTACGCCCACACCACATGAAGGCATTCGTACGGGACCAACAGAACAACACGCTGCCATCTGACCTTCGAAGGTGGGCTGAATATCTTGGACGTATACATGATCGCAACCTCAGGATGGATTTCTTTGATATCTAGGAGGAGCTCACAACAATCGTACACCAACAAATCATAAAAACCGAGGGCCTCTTCCACATCGGCAATCCACCGCGCAACAAGGAGATAGATGAACTCTCAGCGAAGCAGGGTGACAGCAGGATGTTCATGACGTTCACGAAAGGAGCTAAACAGGGCTTCATCAATATCCCCGAGCTGACTCATCAGCCGACGAAGTCTTGATGTTTTCCCATCTAGCTGTTAGTTCCGAACTTGTGTTGTAAACTTTATCCCTATGTTAACTTGCCTAGCAACCTCTAGAGTATGTTTCGTAAACCATTGAACTTGATTGTGAGCGACACTAGTTATTTGTGTTATGAACTATTTTAGTGCTTGGTCATATGTTGCTTTTCATTCATTATTGCCACCCCACTTCTTGGTTTTATTTGCGTTATGAACTACTTTAGTGCTTGGTCATATGTCGCTTTTCATTCGTTATTGCCACCCTACTTCTTGGTTTGCTTTCTATCTTTCTTTGAAATTCTGATGATTAAAATGTGTTGTGTCACTATGTGTGTGTGACTATACCGTTGTTGGGTCTGATGTGCCAAGTATACTTGTAATTTGTGCATCCTCTACTTTCCACACCAGATCCATCAGCGGCAATGTTATTTTCGTGCCCAACCTAAGTATGAAGCACTAATCCAAGTCATTCTTGGTTTGCTTTTTTTTGTCTTTCTTCAAAATGTCGATGATTAAAACATGTTGTGGCACTATGTGTGTGACTATACCCTGATCGTCTGGTGTGCCATGTGGTATGCACAAACTACAAGTCAGTTGTGCATCCTACTTGGCACGCTAGATCCATCAGGGCATTGTTATTTCCATGTCCAACCTAAATATATATGAGGCATGCTTTTTTGAGTGTGTTTGCCCTATTTTACATCTTTCTACACCCATATATATGCATGATTTTATCTTGTGAACTGCTATTTCTTTCCACTAACATAGCTTATATCATCTATCTTGTGTACAAGAGATGGCAAAGAAGTGCTATGTCATGTACATCAGTAGGGTTCCATGTGTGTACGAGGAGTGGCAATACTTCCAGAAGAAAGTGAACAACTTCTCGGGAAACACCTACAAAGGCTACAAGAGTAGAGAGGTGGTAGAAGAGAAGTGGAGGAAGCACGGGAGGAAGAAGTGGAGGAACTTTGTCATGATCACCACCTTTCACTTCATGGTAGGTGTTGTGCTTTACTTCACTTGGAGCTTCGTTGTAGTTGTAATGTGATTGTGAACTTGTACTAGGTCCCAAGAGATATGAAGTTGGCACATACTTGGTGTTGTATGATGTACTAGTTGGTTCTAGCTGATGTGTGATTGTATGTAGCAGATTAATTCAAGTTGATGTGTGATGTACTTGTATTCGCGTTGGTTCTACTATGTTTTGGCAAATTGCAACTTTTGGGAAATTCCGTGCTATTAATTATACTGTATTCTGAACTGTATAATACTAGTGTACTGTATTCTAGATTGTACTATGGATCTGTAAAATTTGAATTTTGAAAATGATATTGGAGGTGCATCTATCAAATATATGTGAGGCGCATATGTCAGATTTACACAACGCATGTGATCTGCACCGTGTATACCCTAGATATGCGATGCACATATCTATATGCGTCTTGTATATATTTATACAAGGCGCGTACCGATATGCGCCTCGCATATCTAGGTTATACACGGTGCATATCATATGCGCCTTGAGTAAAAAATACTAGCAGCGTGGCCCTCGAGGCACATCTCTTATGCGCCTCGAATAGGCTTTCTGGTGCACCTCAAGTAGGGTTTTCCCTAGTAGTGTGGTGAAGCAGACGTAGGCAGTGAACTATACATCACAGAGAGCTTCCATGACATCATGATGGATGGTGAACAACCATTTTGTAGTCGAACAAGCTCATGAGATACAATGCATTAAAAAGAGCTCGAACTCCTTAAGTGTGTCTTACATGACATTATTGCAAAGTTACCCCCTTCATGGAGGAACTTCACCACGAGTCTCAAATACAAGATACATGAGATATCGGTTGAAAACCTGAAAGCATCTCTTGATGTTGAGGATAATGTGAAAGGAATATGTCCGAGAGGCAATAATAAATTGGTTATTATCTTATTCCATGTTTATGATAAATGTTTATTTCTCATGCTATAATTGTGTTAACCAAAAACATTAATACTTGTGTATTTAATAAACAAAGAAAATGTTTCTAGTAATGCCTCTCATTACACTAGCTTGTTGATTAACAGATGATCAAGGTTTCCTGATCATGACATTGGATGTTGTTAACAACGAGGTAACAACGTTGGTGGAATGATGTGATGAACATTCACCCAAAGTATAGTAATACGATCAAAGTCATTATGCTTACATTACTATAACATCATGCGAAGTAATCCTAATCCTTAGACCATGAGATCACGTTAATCACTAACACTAGAAGAGTACTTTGATTACATAAAACATCACATTGTAATAGGGTGATTATAAAGATGTCGTTGGGTACATAGAAAGTATTACTTAAGGCTCATAGATCAAGAGTGAGATTTCTCCATCCCGATAATGGAGAGATATAATCAGGGCCCTCTCGGTGATATCACATTGACATAGCTTGCAAGAAAGTGATAAGATCACTAAGAATGTTATCTCATGGGAATGGGAAAAGACTACTTGTCGTTAAAAAGATCAAAATAGGCATGGATGATACCAAATGGTCGGATATCGGACAAGTAAAAGATCACGAGACAAAAGGAATTGGGTACTGATGTCTACAAGAGCACATATCGTTTGTAGCTAGTTTCGAAGTTCAGATATCAATCCCACAGGGAGCCCAAAGGTAAGTGTTTATTGATGAAGTCTCTATCACACCCGAAGATGTCACATGTCTTCGAGTGAATTGACTGCAAGTGTTGAAATAGAATGGGGTTTTGATTAAATGCGATAGATTTAAATAAAACTAAAATGTAAACTTCAGAAATAGAAAGCATAAAAGTAAAGAACGACTTTTCTTGTTTGTTATTTCCTATAGATGGCTAAAGAAGGCGCGGGGAGATTCAGTTCATGGTGATAGTGCCTGTGCCAGGTGGACGAGTGGTAAATGTAACAGTTATAATCTTATAGATATATGGGAAGGCGAGCAACCCACAATTAGCCAGAACTCCTCTTGGTAGATTTCATCCCAACTTCATTAATCCTACTAGCCTGCTACCAAAACTATGGTCAGACACTAGACGATTAATACCCTTCAGGTTGCTTAGTGATTAAGCTCCCTGGATCGGACTAATGCAATAAGCACAGTGGTTACTCGTGATCCTCGAGTCAACTAGCTTTCCATTGATATCCCCGTGTCACCCGAGGGTCACCGGTCCACTAGCGAACAAGATCTTATCTATGTAGAACAAAGTATCATGTTGTTTGGGCCCTTAATTGGACAACAAGCATTAGGCATCCCATAGGTAGTCAAGCACACATAATATAGTAATTAGAATCAATCACAAACTAATACAAAATATATGAAGGCACATCACATCTCACCAATCCCCTACATCTACCATGTCCAAGGGAATTACTCACACATGAGAGAAGAACAGATCATCAATATAATTAAATAAAGGGAATTCGTCTTTGTATTACCGTGGAGATCCACAATAAGGAATAGAAAAAATATCCAACACAATTCAAGATGGGAAGAAACAATCTCAAACCCTAGTCTTGCAAGGCGGAGATCCCTCTATCTCTCAAGTACAAGTAGTGGCTATGGGGGTGTATTGGCTAGGAGGTCGAACATCGTGGAGCGAGATGAAGAACGTCTTCTCCTTCTTCTCTAGATATCTTCTTTCTCCCTTGTGGATGGTATGGCGGCTGCTGTGTTGTGTTTTCGTCCCCGGTCCTTTCACGGAAGTTGTCCCTTTTAACAAGACAGAGGCGGTGGCAACTATACGTCCGGAAAATATTCCCACTGTATAGTTGCTCGTTAAAGCTTCTGTGATCTCCCCTCACGTGCTTCCAAAGTGAGACTCGCTTGTTTTCCCCAGAATGTTGTGTTTCTCTAGTTAAATCCTCCTGTTGACGTTCAGAACCTGAAACACACATTAAAAACCAAGTTTTCTTTGCTACCGAAGTATTAGCGTTAGGTAAAGCCAGAAAATGATTGAATCTGGGAGAAAACCATCAATAAAAGCCATCAAAAATGTGTCAAATGTCACAACTATCAGGTACTATGAAAAAGGTTCACGCGATCGCTAGTTCATCATTGAGTAAATGGGAGTCGTTATGGATCTCCAAATTCTGCTAATGATTATTGATCGGAGAGAGTTTCGATCATGTCCACTTAGTTCACTAAACATAGGGTGACACACTTAAGGCTCGTCGACAATTTGAGTGGATACAGAACGCGGGAGAAAATACTGGACATCGGAGAAACTGTTTTGATAAAATTAATAGAATAGTTTTGGTGTATCGAAATATTGCAAGGGAATAAATTGTTAATGTGTTCAGTAAATGAAGTGTCCATTAAATTAAGTACTCATTAAATGAAGTGTGTCAACACCCGGATTTTTAATCCCAGATGCCTGTTATGCCATACATCGCAATCCGAGGATTACCATTTTTGCGAGACATAACAGATTGGATATCACAGTACATCATCCATTACAAGCCATAATAAGGTCTTACAACAAATAAAGGATCTCACAATCCATTCTTAGTACAGACAAAGCAGCGGAATAATAATCAGCGTAGCGGTGGGGTCCATCTTCAGGGTCACAGGCAATGCTGACGATGGGAGATGATTCTAGTTGTCATATCCATCATGCTGTCCTTCCTCCAGGTAGTCCTCCTCATAGTCTGGCCACGGGAATAGCCAGGGACAAAGCCATGAGTACTCTTTAAGTACTCGCAAACTATCACTAATAAGTAAGGTAGTTCTAGTAGGAATACTACGTCCTAAGTTTATTTGCAAAGTTAAGTTTGAAACCTAAGCTAAGTTCACAAACAAAGAAAGATAAAATAAGGTTATAAATCACTTAAGTTGGGAACTTAGTTTTCATAGTCACAACTCCATTGTGGTCAAGTCAAAGTCATCATTCATTTCATAAGTAATTTTGAAAACATCTGACGACGGAACAGTATGGCCACTCCAACTGTCCATGACCGCAGACGCGGCTATTCGAATAGTTTGAAACTCTGCAGAGGTGGTACACTTTCACCACAAAATTCGATACATCCGTTAGGGATAACCCTGAATCATCATACTTAGTATGCGGATAATCAATCATAACCTTTCCTTTACACACTCTAGTATAAGCACCTCTCCTATGAGCTTGGCCTCCCAGCCATGGCCATCTGCCATCCTGGGCACTGCATAGGTGGACAACATCAAGAAGTAGCCTCATCTCAAACCTCTTCCGCGAGGGAACCCATACTAATGCATATAAACTTCCGGCTAAGCCCTACCCAATTCAGGTATTGTGGTTGTATGGTAAATTTGGAACTGTATTGCATCCAAACCCAACCATCAGTTTTTATAAAGGGATAAGGCTCATGCCTCAACATTTTCATCATCATAAACCATTTGTGTTTATCAACACATGTCAAAACATCTCAATAGAATGACACATCATTCCAAGGTTTTCATAAGCATTTTCACCAAGTATTCCCATCTAAAGTGATCAAGTTTTGGAGCTTAGCACTAGCTACTAAGGTTAAGAGTGTTCACTAAGGTGGGATGCTAATCTTCAATCTCATGCCATAGAATGACATCTAAGGGTAACTAGATAGGCCTAGTTTTATACTCTTTATGCTATCTATAAATAAAAGCAAGGAACTTTGGTAGAGGAAAAGAAAATAAAGCTTGCAAGTAAAACTTGGGATGGTTATAAAACAAAGGTATAACCAAAGCATGCCTAAAGCATTTGCTTAAGTTAAGGGGGCAAGTGTTAACTTGCTTAGTTCTAACTTGTTAACAATAGCTTGCCAATGATAGCTTGCCTTGATTGGTGAAGTGGTTGAAATTCTCCTCGTCTTCCTCGCGGAAGAACTCCTCCTCTTCGTAGACTTGGTCGCTACTATCGTCTATAAATAAATACGGAATACACAATCACCAAACAATACTTAACTAGTCTATTTAGCATACTAAGGCACACACTTGATGATCTAGTAGCATCACAAGATTTAATGAACTAGTTTCATTTATTTTATTTGAGAAAAGTAATTTCTACTCATTGAAATTAACTAAGATTTAATATTCTCCAATTAAAATATGGGATCATGTGGACACATGTCATCACCACATATTATAATGCATGGGAATGTGATTTAAATGTTTGATCACATTTTAATAAGTTTAAGTTTAATATTTAAATGATTTCAAGTGACTAGAAATGCCTATATAGCATTATTTTGGTACTAGTCCAAAGTCACTGCATGCAAACCTAAATATTATTACATATTCAGATATATATGATCAAATGTGATTTTTGAGAGTTTGAATCAACTCAAAATCTATTATGGTTGATTTTTGAAAAATATTTGAATGTAGAAAAGTCTTTGTCTCGTTATTTTTTCTATAGGTGATCTATAGCTCCAACTGATTTAAATTCAACGGTCTTGGATAGATATTTGAATTATCTTTCTAACAAAATTTGAATCATTTAATTTGGTTTAGTAGAACTCTTTGAATTGATTTTTAAACTAGGGGACATAATCTAGTTTAAGCTTAAATAGAAAATTCACTATTTGAATCCTAGGGCCAGCGCGGGAAACTAAATGGACCGGCCCAATGGCGCTCCGCGGCGCAGAAGGCAACTGACAAGCGGGGTCCACACGTTAGTGGAACATATAACGCGAAGCGGTACGGGGTGATGTGGGTCGTGCGATTAGAACTGAGATCAACGGATGTGGCTCATCATCGATGACGAACAGGTCGCCGGCGAGACTGAACCCTAGCGGCTCGGTGGGGGTCGATTGGGGGCTTACCAGGGCTCCAGCTAACATGGCGATGGGAGCGATCGGACTAGTGGACGACGGCGGACTCAGGCGTGGCCATGGCGGTTCCTAGGGTGGTCGCAATGGACTGCCCCTTCCTCCTCTACTGTAGCGGCTCCAGTGGAAATTCCGGCGAACGGTGGCTCGAGTGGCTCTAGGGATGGTGTGAGGTACTCAGTGGGAGGTGGGGAGTGTTGGAGTGTGGAGAAATGGTGCTGGGGAGGGCTCCTTATATAGCCCAACGAGGGGACCGAAGGGTGCGACGGTGAGCTTGTCGGTGACGGCGGTACAGGGTGCTAAAGGCATGGGCAGGGTAGGCGGACGGTGCCTTGCCTTCTGGCGGCCAGCTACAGTGCAATGGCTCAGCTAGGGGCGGTGGCTTTTGGTCGGGCGAGGCTAGCACTCTGAGCGGCAGAGGCGGTGTTTGACGCGTCGTGCAGTGGCTGCAGGTCGCGCGGCGGGAAATGGGTATGTCTGGGAGTGTGCTGGGGTCAAGGCGGAGCGACGCCTGCAAGCTGAGGGCACGGCGTGGATTGTGCGAGGCTGTCGGGGGCGGTGCTCTGGCAGGGCGGTGCATGGTGCAGAGGCGGAGAGCGCGGGTTGTCTGCGGTGGTCTAGGGCTTGGTATAGCTCGGGGAAGGGACAGGGGCGGCAGTGCTATCACGCCTACCTCCCAGGTACGATGGAGAGGGGCTGGGTGGTCTCCTGCGAGCTGCCCGTGCTCGACTGGCGGGCATGGCCTCGGGGTGGCGCAACACTGCTGCTAAAGGCTAAATGGTAGCTCCTTGATGGCATGGTTAGAACTAGGGAGACCAGGGGAGTGAATTGAGGTCAAAAGGGTTGACAAAGCATTGATCAAAACAGTGTTAGTTAGGCAGGTTTATCTGTGATCACAAGGTGTTCGACACAATGGCCGCAAGAAGATTTTATTTGAATTTTGAAAAGGTTTTTGGTGGGTGACTTGATCTCATGCTTGGTAGTCTGTGTTTTCTTGGAATTTTCAAGGTGAACTCATTTGAGTGGTTTTTGAAAAAGTGGGATCTATGCATATGAAATGGATTCCATTTTCAAATTCCATTTAAAATTAGTGGTTAAATGTTCTTGTAAGATTTCAGAGTGGGCCTTGAGAGATCTTTACGTGTACTAGCAAGGGGTGCAAAGAGTTAAAATTGTTTCTGTTTGAATTTGACTTCTAGGAACACCTAAAGTGGCATAGTGGATTAAAATGGCAAAAGTGACCATTTGCATTTATTAATTCCATTTGATTTCTTTTTCTTTGGATTTTGTTTTTGAATGATCTAGATGATGTGGCATTCACCTTTGAATCATTTTACAACCATTAGAACAATCAAACATGTCATTTTCAAACAATTCTATCTTAATGCAAAGACACATGCATTCATATTTGTTTTTAATAATAAAAAGTTTTTGTTAACCCTAAATTGGGTGATTTGGATCTTGATAACATTGATTAAAGATTTGGGATGTTACAAAGTGTTCATTAAATTGAGTAGCATTAAATCAAGTAAATTAAACTCCTTCAATGGAAAGACCTTTGGTTTCTTGATGGAAAATTAATGGGAGAAAATGGGCTTGATTATTTGTGAGTGGAGAGTCCACTAGTAATCAAGAGGGAAGAGGTGGGGGAACCCTCTTGGCCGCTAGCCATGGGAAGGGGCTTCCCCTCCCCCTATACACAAAACAGGGTTTTCCTGTCATGTAGATATATGACCAAAATAAAAGGGATCACTAGTAAATCCCCAAAATTCAATATAAAACACATTATATATGTTGCAAATATGTGGGAATATGTATCAATAAACTACAAAGTTCATGTATGCATTTTACATGCACCAACATCTTATGAGTTGACTGTTAGCAGAACCATGCTGACATGGGGAACGCTTTTATCATTGCACTATTTGTTGATATCATGTTTTCTTTTCGCTCTAGATGCTTACCATGTGAAATAAGTAGGAGCGAGTTATCTTTTTGAGTATGCATATGCGTCATAGGGAGCATTGAGCCGCTAACCTAAACCATGCTATGCATCATGGTGGAAATTTACATCATGGGCATTTGAAGAAGCAATTTAAATAAAAAGCTATGCAAATGGTAAATAAAATAACTGCTAAGAATGCCCATTTGTATATTTGTCTTGTCATATGAGTATGGATAGTCCCTGATACCTTTGATCTGGATTCACAAATGTAGTATAATAGTATTTTCCCTAATAGACCTAGGTTTAATCGAACATTCGGAAACAATGCTAAAAGGAAATAAAAAGGACACGTCTATAAGACTTTGTTTCTTTGTTTTACCTTTGTTTACCGGACCAATCTAGTTTACTTTATATTGTGGGTTATTCAATGGATGGATATTGGCCAGGGTTGAAGATCCACCTGGAGCTGAACATCGTATGGGATAAAAGATAATATTAAGCACAGTCATGTGTATTGTTTTAATGATGATAATATCTTGTGGGAAACACATCCTAATATACTAGATCCCCTGTGAGCAGCATGCATAGCAAGAGTATTTTGATCCAACCGAGTGCACCATGATGCACCGAGCTACAAATGGTTATTAAGTGTAAAACAAAGATCATAGCCTTAAGAGGTGATGTTGCTGTGATCCCGAATGGGTCGCTAAGCGAAGACCGTACCACCCTTTTTGTCACTGGATTTCCTATGAGATCGCCTCTAGCCAAGTATCTCACCTCGAGCCTTTATTGATCTTAGGGATCTTGGGTACCTATAAGTCCAAAGATCGAGGCAAGAGACAAAGAAACAAAACATACAAATCCCTCTTTCAAACAATACACAATACTCCCATACATTAGATGCACATAATTGCAACAAGGTTCTCCCCAACCAGCAACCCATGAGGATTACTCACTCATAACAATAATATCAAGGATTGAAAACATTGTGAATTTTTTTTAGATTGAAATCAAATATTCTTACAATGGTAGCCAAATCACAAGGAGATATCAAGTACAAAGTAATGGATATGGCTAATGGAGGGGATGGAAGATGGAAGGGATGAACTATGGTGTGGATCTCCTTTGGTGGTGTTGTGATGCAACCTGAAAATAGAGGCCTTCTGCGCGGCGGCTGAGGCCTCAAAATATATAGCCGTCTTCACGAAAGTTGTAGGGTTTGATGAGGTGAAGCCGCCGCCACATGGTACGGGAGGACCCTGCCCGTACCAGTGGTCGTTACGACTGTTGTCACCTGGTAATTGCTCTAGGATTACTTGGTCGTGTGGACTTCCTCAAAATCTTCATTATGACTCTTGATTAACATTAAAAAGTGTGATTTCCTACATAACACAAATCAAAGCAATGGTTTGCATATCTTTGCAATAATTAGTCATTAGTGGCAAGGATAGAAATTTTCTTGTCAATTGCTTGACTAAAAACAATGTTTAAACATGGGAAAAGATGGCTATTTTTAGAGCCATCAACCTCCCCAAAGCTCAAACCTTGATCACCCTCGAGCAAGAACAAATAAAAGAACTATAAGGAATTCAGCGTTTAAACTTGAAACAATAGGAATATGAATTCACTTATGGTTGGCAGTCATATGTGTCCAACACTTCATCCATTTGAAAGGCTCATTAAAGTTAGAGAGATGGCAAGAACACTATATAAGCTTGGGTAAATTAAGATTATCAAAGTAGAGTTTAATATAAGTATAAATAACTAGAAGTGTAACAATCAATCCAATTCTTCTAGTTAACTCTGAGCTTGCCAAGGAACACTAGGATATTATAATAGAAAAATTGAGTAAGAGAGTTCATGTCCTAAGTAGCATAACAGTGAAGTGTCTTATTGACACCCACATCAGTAAATCGGGACTATCATAACACTTCTATTCTAATCATTGCCTTTCAAGAAAATTCATAAAATAGTAATGAGACCATGCCAAGGACTTGTTATATGGATCTTCACTTTTTCCTTCTTTCAAGGATCATTGAGTGTTTCTTTTGAACAATGGCTTGCATAACCTTTGAGAGTACCAATACTTTTGCCCATTATGGTGACATTTATGCCACCCATGTCGTCAACTCATAGCCGAAATCAGGGGTTGTACCATAGATTGTTCGTATGCTAGCGGAGTTGTTGGCATCCAAAGGTGTGCATGAGAAACATAGAACGTTTTAAATAGTACCATAGTTTGATCTACAAGGTTAGCTTTGGCATGTATCACAATTACCGCTAGACTTCATTTCAATCAAACAACTCCTTTCAAGAGTGTCATCAAGTCTATCAAAACATATATGGGGTTAAGTATGTTCAAGGGTAAACTCTCAAGACAATCATTCATCAAACGTCATAAATTCTAGAATTTTTCTTGTTGTACTTGTTTGACAATATTATTTCCAAGTCAAGGCTCGGTTAGCTAAAAGAACTAGAGGAAAAGCTTTCACAACTAATCATCCAAAGCAATAAAGAGCTTTACTCTAACTATTTTGAATTACTCCCAATAGCATGGCATCTTAGCAAATCAACCAACTAAAATGAACAACTCAAACTTCAAAAGTGGGAAACATAGGACATACCTCTCATGAGCGACTTCATAATTCTCTTCCTCCTTCAAAATTCAAGTGAAATCACTCCCATAATAAATTTAAAGCAAAGAGGCAAAGTGCGAATCCACTTTCACGAAAAAGGAAAAAAGGAATTTATTTTGTATTTTTGAGGATATAGGGATTAGAGAATATAAAAGAACTTGCGACCAAGAAACGGACTAATAAAAGAAAAATAATTGAAAAACAAAAGCAAAATAAAAACAAAAGCAAACAAAAAATGAAAGAAAAGCAAACAAAAAATGAAAGAAAAGCAAAGTGTTGGAACAAACTAGCACGAGTGTTTCAAAGCTCGGATGGAGCTGGAGTACAACCTCATTATTACACAAATAAAATTATCGGGGAACACATCCCTAAGCTCAGGCTTTTGCCATCCCCTTTGTTGCTCATTGTGGTGGTGGTGGATAATCTCCCACATTCCATTGGCTGCTACATTTATGGAACTGGGTGGCGAGGTTGGTAGTAGCATCTCAAAGGTTGATGGAGAGGTGTTCATATTTTGTATATTCCCTTCGAGAGCATCAATATCTTCATAGGTGGTGTAGTAGTTTGGTGGCTGCACATCTTGTTTGGGTCCTTCTTGTTCTACTTCTTCATCTTCTCCTTCCTCTGCCATGGGTAATTATTGTTGGGGTAGACCTACCTCAACCTGCGCGTCATAACACAAACGTCCATCCTCGATAGAGAATAGAACATTAGGCATAGGAGCTGGGATCAAGTGATCCGCCCCAGGTATATCAAGGAAGTATCTACCATTGGTTCTAGAAATCATACCACAAGCTCTCAGAGTAGAAAAACCAAGATGATGACTTTATATCAACAGTTGGATATTACCTAGGTTGACTTGAAGTGCACGTGCAAGAACGGTTATGACTCCTCCTCCGCATATGGGACCTCGAGACTACAGAGCTTGCTGCTTAAGGTAAAACAAAAGAAGGGCGCCCAAATTTGGCGTTAAGTTATAGTTAGGAATAGAAGCTTTAGAGAGGATCATCATATCCTCCTCATTGACTCTAGTAAACTCACCACGTGCCTGCAAGGTGTTAGCAATAACATAAAACAAATAACGAACAAAATGATGATCAATTTGGTTCCCCTTGGTTGTGTTTCCACGAATTCTCATTCTATTAAAGTACTCCCAAGGTTCTGGATTTAGAACAAAGGTGGTGGAGCATATGTCGGTGGTGTTGTTGGCAAACCCAAAGTAGTGATCCCATTGGTTGAGTGTCAAGGAGTACTCACAGTTCATAAGACAGAAGTTGATACGATCAACTCTAGACATTTTCTCCTCAGAACAATAGTGAGAGCACACCGAATGTATCAAGGTGCTGAGAAACTCAAGCGTCAAGTGATGGTACATGACGACATCCTGAAAGACAAAGTCATACAAACCAACATTGTTGTAAAGTAAATTGAAATCAACACGAATGCTAAGTTGGTTCAGGATATAGGGAGATGCCCACTTGGTGGACTAGATTTATCGGAGTTTGAGACGGTTCAAACGGTTCAGCTTAAACTCCTAGGTGAACTCGATACCAAGTGACTCGGGGTCAACAAATCAACGGGTGTGCGGCTTGTTCCACAGCTATCACACGTGTACGACTCCTCGTGTTCATCTAAAATAAAATAAATAAAAATGCTAATATTTTTTAGTCCAAAATAAGCATAGAATAAATGATCCTCTATACTTGTTACAAAAAACTACTCTAAAAACAAAACTAAGCATGCTCAATATAAAGATTAGCTCAAGAACAAGATCTCAGTCTAAATTGATAATGGTGAAAGATTGAGCAGAGTTTTGATGTAAATAAGTTGGAGATCGAAGGAGAAATATACCTTAGATCGATTGGGTGCGAGGAATCGAAGAATGATTGAATAAAATCATAGATCCAATGGAGCTGGTTTGGAGTTTGGAGGTAGAAGAAAGAGAAGTTTTTATGTTTTGAAAATTTAGGGTTACCTCATCCTGGGATGATATGGCAGCCGAGTACATGGTACGGGCAGGCGGTACGACCGAAGCCCACATGTACTAAGTGCATACCTTAGGATCGAAGGACTCCTTCAGGTGGCGCACTTGGTACGGGTGCGCGGTACGGTCGCGCATGCCCGTACTGCTGGTCATTATGCGTGCAATATATTTGCTTGAAAACTGATGGTTTGCTCGAGGGTACAGTACGGGCAGGCGGTACGACCGCCTCCGGTTGTACCAGTGGTCACTATGGCTGCTGAGTCCTACAGCAAAAATTAATATTTCTATTTTCCAGAGCTTTGATGTGATACGGGCACACGGTACGGGGTCTCCCGGTCGCACCGGTAGTCTTTATGCAGCCAGTAAGCTAAAAAACTCATAGAATTGTATTAGTAGCTTTGTGCGCCTTTACACATCTTAGCAAATGATTAAATAACAGCAAAAAACTCCATAAAAAATCAGCAATACCTTTTAGGCCATTTGTTAGTAAATAAAAGATCAAGGATTACCTTATTTATTCTCCTCTCTCCAAAGACTTCTTGAACACTCTTTATTAAAAACAAAAAAAACAAAACAAACAAAACTAACACAAGAGTAATAAAATTATTTCATATGGGTTGCCTCCCATGAAGCGCTTCTAGTTAAGGTCAATTAGTTTGACCCAGATGGTGATCATTTAGGTTTGGTGAGTGGAACACCCACTCCAAAGTAATTGTCTTTCAGTATATAATTATACCATCATCATCACTATTAGGTTTGGCATTTTTATTCCTAGGAAAGTAGACTATAAAAGGATCTCTAATCGGTAGTCCTATTCTCACATTCCCTTCATGTAGATTGATTAAAGCTTTAATAGTTCTTAGGAAAGGCCTACCTAGAATTATAGGTGTTATGGGATCTTCAGGCATGTCCACTATAACAAGATCAATAAGAGCGGGATTTTCTTTAATTTCAACAACTATGTTTTATTTGATCCTAGCAGCTTGTTTATAAATTGAATCGGCAAGATGGATTCTTAATTTAGTGATTGCAAAATGCCCCAAGTTTAACTTGTCAAATATACTTTTAGAAATCATTGAGACGCCTGCACCAAGATCACAAAGTGCAGATATCTCATTAACAACAATTTTAATTTTAACAGTAGGCTCAAATATATAATCTAGCTTAGCAGAAAGCTTATCAGCTAGTCTCTTATACTACATTTCTAAATCTCGAACTTTAGATGCTTCTTTTTGAATAAATTGTTGGTACATAGCATCGTTACCGTGTTCTAGGCCGGGATTCTTTACGGTGATCGTCTTCAATAGACCTTCCACGGTGTATTCAGGTGTTGGTACGTTGCTATAGTCCATCTCTTTAGGCTTCTCTTCATTCATTTCCACCCTCATCATCTTGAGGTATTCTACTGGATTTGGCTTGGGCTTTCCAACAAACTTTTCTAGTATTAGAGCTTGGCTCTCAGCTACCTTGCCCAATTGAGCCTCCACGGTCTTTGTCCTTTTCTGTAGAGCATGCATATCATTTCTAATTGCAACGGCTTGGTTAGATAATTTACCTATACTACTCCCATGGTTCTCCATGATTTTAATATATATTTTGCTTGGTTTGATCTTGCATAAAGGTTCTAATAGTATGTTCAAACGACAGATTGCCATAATTTTCTCCATTATGATTATCATAATTATTGTAAGAAGTTCCTACAAGATTAGAATAATGTTTTTGAACATTAGAAGCAAAAATTTGGTTCTTCCAAGCAGGATTATAAGGAGTCGAGCTATAAAATTAACATCATTAACATCGGTAGCGATAGAATTAATTTGGGTATCTTCCTTACCCTTTACTATGTTGAGTAACTCGTCTACCTTAGATGTAAGCTCTTCATTATTTACCTTAGTGACTGAATTCACCTTTTCTGAGGTTCTTTCCACATGTCATTGGGCATGGTTGTTTTGCTTATCATCAAATAATTTCTTTGCAACACACACTTGCTTTCCCATGATTGTTCCTCCTGCTGTAGTATCTAGCATAGACTTAGACATTGGGTTAAGGCCATTACAAAATAAATGCAATATAAGCCATTCTTCCATACCATGACTTGGATAGTTCATTACAGCTTCTTTCATCCTTTCCCATGCAAGCGCTAGTGGCTCGCGATCTTCTAGTCTAAAACTTGTAATATTAGATCTTAGTTGCATAGTCTTAGCTAGGGAAAAAATTAGTCATAAATAGATTAGTGCATTCCTCCCAAGATTTAATGGTGTCTTTAGGTAGAGCTAGCAACCAGTCCTTAGCCGTTCCTCTAAGAGAGAAAGGAAATAAACGCAATTTAACAACATTTGGATCTATATCCTTAAATACGCATCATGTCGCAAATTTCAGTAAAAGTATTTAAGTGCAAACCTGAATCCTCAAAAGATGAGCCCCCAAATTGTTTTGCTGAACCAAACTTAAAAGGTTAGGCTTAATTTCATATGCTTCCGCATCAATAGTGGGTTGAGTGATAGGTGCACGAATAAAATCATCAGTGGGGGTAGCACCCAAGTCTCTTTTGAGTCATGGCTCTTATCTTTTTGGTATTTATAAAGTAAAGGAAACAAATAACAAGTAACTATTTTTTTTGGGGTTTTCAAATAGATACCAAGAAAGTAAACTAATAACAAGAAATAAACTACAGCAAATAAAAAAAACTAAAAACAAGGTCTCTAGTGACCTCACAAGTATAGCAAAATTTCATCCCCGACAACGCCGCCAGAAAAAGGGTTGATACCTTCAATCCAGATTCATCGATGTAGTATAATAGTATTTTTCCCTAGTAGACCTAGGTTTAATCGAACCTTGGGAAACAACGCAAAAAGGAAATAAAAAGGACATGTCTACAAGACTTTGTTTCTTCATTTTACCTTCGTTTATCAGACCAATCTAGTTTACTTTATATCGTGGGTTGATTCAATGGATGGAGATAGGCCAGGGTTGAAGATCCACCTGCAGTTGCACATCATATGGGATAAAAGATAATAATAAGCACAGCCATGTGTAATGTTTCAATGGAGATAATCACTTGTGGGTAGCACATCCTAATATACTAGAGCCCCTACAAGCAGTAGGCATAGCAATAGTCTTTTGATCCAACCGAGTGCACCATGAAGCACAGGGCTACAAATGGTTATTACGTGTAAAACACAAATCAAAGCCTTAAGAGGTGATGTTGTTGTGATCCCGAATGGGTCACTAAGCAAAGACCGTACCAAAATTTCTGTCATTGGGTTTCCTATGAGATCGCCGCAAGCCAAGTATCTCCCCTCAAGCCTTTATCGATCTCGGGGATCTTGAATACCTGAAGTCCAAAGATCGAGGCAAGAGATAAAGAAACAAAAGATACAAATCCCTCTTTCAAACAATAAACAATACTCCCATAGAGATGCACATAATTTCCGCGAGGTTTCTCCCCAACCCGGAGCCCATGAGGACAACTCACTCATAACAATAAGATCAAGGATTGAAAACATTGTGCAAAATACTTAGATTGAAATCCAATATTCTTACAATGGTCATCGAATCACAAGGAGATCTCAAGTACAAAGTAATGGCTATGGCTAATGGAGGGGATGGAAGATGGAAGGGATGAACTATGGTCTGTATCTCCTTTGGTGTTGTTGTGATGCAACCTGAGAATGGTGGCCTTCTGCACGGTGGCTGAGGCCTCCAAATATATAGGCGTTTTTACGAAAGTTGTAGGGTTTGACGAGATGAAGCCGCTGCCACATGGTACGGGTGGACCCTGCCCGTACCAGTAGTAGTTATGGCTATTGTTGCCTGCTAATTGCTCCAGGATTACTTGGTCATATGGACTTACTCAAAATCTTCATCATGACTCCTAATTTTGCATTAAAAGCGTGATTTCCTTAACAACACAAATCAAAGAAATGGTTTGCATATCTTTGCAATAATTAGTCATTAGTGGCAAGGCTAGAGAGTTTCTTGCCAATTACTTGACTAAAAACAATGTTTAAACGTGGGAAAAGATGGCTATTTTTAGAGCCATCAGTCCCACGAAAACTCCTCATACAAAGTGGAAAGAGGTACCTCAGTGCCACCTCGTTTGGAACTGTATGCATATTATGACAAAATTCCTAAGTTGAATGGCATGAAGGTCTTGTTACTTGTGGTCAGTGGGAATGAGACATTCAACTTGTAAGGGGTCAAGCATATAAACCATACTTTATTTCACTTTAAACGTAACCATATAAGATAGAACCCCACTCTTATGATTATTGTTGACATGAGCTACATATCCCAAAACTTTATTTTACTTTTCTTATAATTTTTTTATTTTATCAATGATCTAGCACATGTATTCCTTGCCTACTATCTATTACTCAAGTTTCCTGGAATAAAGAAAAAGAAAGGTAAGAAGTGAAAATAAAGGAAAAACTGAGCCTAAAAGATCAAACATAGGATTTACCCTTTTATTTCTATATGCTTAATGGTCCATAGTACTTTCATTTGCTATTATACAAGTTGACATATTGTTAAGCATAGATGTAAGTACATAAGAGATATAACTTCATAGCTCGTTTGCTTATTCATGGTCTTTAAAGAATGAACCATTTAACCTTATGTAGCAATGATCATGACTTATGCTATCCAATATATAAACAAACTCCAAAATCCATGTTTAGTTTTATCACTTTCATGCTCAAGGATAAGCATAGCTTGGGGATGTTGATGCATGTAAAATGAATACATGAACTTTTTTAGTTTATTGACACATATTCTCATGTATTTACATTATAAACAATGATATATCCATATTTTACATTGATTTATGAGGATTTACCAGTGATACCCTCTCTTTTGGTTCTAACTCTGTTTGGCAGTAAAACCTTATATTAGTATTTTTAATATAGTAGGAGCCATGGGACTCCACAAATATCAAGGCAAATGGAAGATGTAAGATAATTTCCATATGAATCCAATGAGCTAAAGTAGGACCCGAGGTGATCAACGAGTTGCAAATGGCAGCCCTTTTACTATAGGTCGCATCATCGGGGCCCGATTGGCCCTCGAGCGTCGTCTCACCATCTCCTTTTGCGTACCTCCTTATATATTCCGAAAACCTACCTTGCTAGAAAGAGGGAGAATTTTGCGAAATAGAGTGTCGTCACCATCATGATCTTCATTCTTGGTGTCAGATTGATCCTGATCTCCATGACGGAGAGGGGGATTTCGATGCCATTTTCACCACCATCATCACTCAACGGCATCTCCATAACCATGTTCTCCTTCTCCCTCTCCATGAGTGAGTAGCCCTCTGTAGGCTTGTGAGGTGGGTGAGGATTGGATGAGATGATCATGTAATCATGGATATATGTCGAAATTTGAGGGGTTTATCTTAAGGATGTTCATGTATGAGTGTTGATGCACTTTTGCTATGTTTAATGTTTGTTACCAGGGCCCAAGTGACATGATTTCGTTACTGGACTATTTTTCCATCATATATATAAGTTTGGTATTTATCTGCAAAATGTATTACATGTTATTATGTTGAACCTGTGAACTCTAAAGTGACAGTTAGGGAAACAAGGGGAATATGTGATAGTTTGAGGATATTTTGTGTTCATGGAGTGTTAATGCATTGTTCCGGGGTCATTCAAAAGGGTAGACCTTAATTACAAGTAGTTCCAAGTTGTTCCTAGTGAAATGGGCAGGTAGGACAATAGATGTTGTGCAAATTCTCTTGGTTAGTACGGAACTACCGAGGAAAGGCCACGAACGAGCCATAAATAAGTGTGAATGCTAAGTTGTCCGGGTTGATGAGAGGAATGGAAGTGATTGACACGGGAGCTCCACACAAAATATTTAGAGATGAACACAATGTTATTTGTATTGATATTATATGATTAATTTTATTCATGCAACACCCCGCTATCACCTCATGCCTACGCTTCTGATGAAAACTAGAAATTTGTTACTATTGTTTACTGTTTGGATTCAACTGCTGCAATCACCTCTTGATTTTTGAGAATATTGATAGACATGTGTGGTTGGGAGTGATGCTTCAATTGCTAAAGTCTTATTCGTATTCTTGTGCTCCCCTTGTGCTGAACTATAACTTTGGATAATACTTTCCATAGAAAATTTAAGCGATCCCCTATACTTGTGGGCATCAGTGGCTTCCATTATTAAAATCACTCTAGGGTTTTGCTAGCCTCGCTGCTTGCGGTGCCACCGGTGTCTACTCTATCCCGCGTGCTGGCGTGCACCAGTGAACGGGGGAGCAGGTTCTGGAACCACTCATCGTTGCATTCTAGTACGAGAGTGGGCGAATATGGTTTTTGGGAAATGCTCCACGGAAATTCTCAAGTCCATGTATGCGTCGTGTTCTATGCCATCTTCTTCGACCAGTCTATGCAATCTCGGTACCAATGACTTCTCCATGTACAAGCGATCAATACATGTGTTGTGTTCTGATTTGTTTTTACTATGGTTGTTGTAGATTTTGTACTGCTATTGTTCATATTGATTAGTACATCTAGTATGTTAGAGTTTCACATGATCGTAGCTGCTATAGTCATGAATCATATTCTAAAATTAATCGTGAAAATATTGCCTAATAATCCAACATATTTACCTAAGTAACATACCCAGCCCATGACTCACGTTGGGTAAGGAACATGAGGTGGATGTGTTGGTGATGGCAGAAACGATAGTGATGATGGTGGTTCCATCGATGGAGGTGGTACTAGCTGTAGTGCTGGCATGGGTGGAGATGCGGGCATCCTCCTCATTCTTCGTATCTTCCTCTCCTCTATGGTGTCTGGTTGGATCTTGGAGTGATGGATATGAGGGCTTCCTCTATGTAATGCACAGGTGGCTGATGCATCCCAAGTGCTAGGTGCGGATAGCGCTCAGTCGTAGCCTCCCCAGTTGTCTCTCCAACCTTTATGAATAAACTATGATAAATGGGACCAAATTAGTACTAGATCAAATGGGGGGAGGGGGATTAAGCCACTCCCGTATCTATTTTCAAGTGGTACGACCGCGGATGTGTGCAAAAACATTGACCCTCTAACCGGAGAAAACCGATAACCCAACCGACAGATCTTCTTCCTCAGCGGGAGAGCAACTTTGGATCTAGGTCTTCCTCCCAAAAATAGCTCTCTCCTCCTCCCAATGCCCCAATCTCCCATGATGGATACCCTTTCTTCAGAAAGACTGGTGCTAGTAGACGAAATACTAGGAGACCTAGAGATTTTGTTATAGCCATCAACACCATCAGGGCTCGCGATAGAGAGGAAGGTAAACATTGTGGAAGAAGATCACGAGCACTGCCTCACCTCTGGACCTAAGTGTTTTTGATATGCCATTTGAGACAGCTGACCACCCTTTGCCGGCTGGTTCGACCTATGTGTTGGTCTCTTCAAGCTAGCACAATCCTTCTGAGGAAGCCAAAGCAAAAACTTCTCCTTTTCCTGAAATTTGAATTGTACGACGACATGCAACACTTGGTTCCGTGCTATGCAATGAAACCGTGCAGGTCGCCTCCACGCTTGATTTAAAAATGCACCCAAGATCTAAAGTTAATTTGACTACTATTTCAAAGTCTATTTTATTTGATGCATATATATTGTTGTACACCGGTGCAACGCGTGACCTATCTAGTTATTTACAGCCACCGCCCAAAGAGGGCTGAGTGGGCCTGGACACGCACTCAAATTTCCAAAATCCTTAAACATTCAGGAGAAACCTGTTTCAACTTATTTATTTTTCAAACGATAGGCTCCCGCTAGTTCTTTTTTCTAGATCCACCACCACCACCACCGTTTTCTCCTCCGGGTACCCCAAATTTCAAGGTGTGGCCCCAGGCCCCTTTGCTGGTTCTGGTGCCCTCCGACGTCGATACCTCGGTGTCGGTGGTACACCTGTTGCTCGCCATAGGCAAGCTTCTTCTGGACCGTCCTACCGCTGTCGTGCTGGATAGCATCATACCCTCCGACGTCGCCGCCGTGCTGGTGCTGTCCGTAGCCGTGCTTCTGCACCACGGCATCGTGTTTCCCCTCCTGCTTGTACCCCTCGTAGTAGTGCTCCGCTCCGCCGGTGCCGTGCTGGCCATAGGACAGCTCCTCCTCGCTGCAGTCGCTCTCGTCCTCGTATTCCTCGCTGCCGTCGCTCTCGTACTCCTGTGCCAGGGCGCCACCGCCGCCGTGCTGGCCACCGGCGCCGCCGATCTGGTGCTCGTATCTCTTCAGGTATGCTGCCTGCGCCGCACGGGCGTTCATGGCAGCAGCGTGGAGAGGGTACCCTCCAACCTCGGCGCCATGTGGGTACGCCTTCTGCGCTCCGTAGTAACCGTGCTTCTGCACGGTGCCAGTGCCACCGTGGTGGCCGGAGTACACTCCGTCCTCCTCCTCCAGGAAGGCATGCTGCCTCTGCAAGGCGCGAGCGCCGTTGTACGGCGGCTTCTCATTGACGCTCATGCGGCCGACCTCTGTCACGACGGTGGCCACGGAGTCGGGGTTTTGAGTGTGGTAGTTCATCAGGGTTTGCTCTGGGAGTAGGGTTTTTTTTTTTCTTTTTCTTTTTTCTCTGGGACTAGTTAATTTCTCTTGTTTCTGAACAGACTCCTACTTGCTCTGACCAGCTTGCTTGGTGCTCGTATATCTGGCCTTGCAAGGCAGGATTTTATAGGCGCCGTGGGAGACCATACCGTCTGTGCTTGGTATAGTAGCTGATGCGTATACTGTTTTGAACAAGACCCATGGATATATGCTCTGCAGCTTCATATCTACTCGAGGTATCTTGTGATTCTAACGCGGATCTGTATATATCTCCAATTTGCTATGATGACCAAGGAATCTTGGAACGTGACACACATATCCTACGTACTCTCTGGTTATTTGTTGAACGATAAAGCAATATCCTATTCGAGAGCCATGCTTGATGGCGAAATTTTTCCTGCGCCTTGGGTTAATATTCTTACTTATCGTACCTTAGAGTGTAATGATGTACTGTATGTTCAAAGCCTGTGTGGGATGCAGCATGACTCATGAATCCATGATAGAACTTTCAGGCGCGCTAACAGTAAATAATTTGGACCAAAGTACAGAATAATTGCAGAGTTTGGTACGCTCCCACCTTCACTTGACCTCCATTCAGGCTGCCTTTTACTGGCAAAACAAAGTACTCCCTCCATTTCATATTAGTTGTCGCTGATTTAGTAATTTTGTACTATAGCGGGCAATAACTAATATGGAACGGAGGGAGTAGTATATCTTGAAACGAAAAAACATATGAGGTTGGTGTATGGGTGAAGCAGCCTAGCTCACAGGCTAGTCTTTTCTTTTCTTTTGTACGTCGCACACCGAACTACCGGAGAACCCTAGCAACGCAGGCGATCATCGGAATCATCATGGGATGCAGTGATTCGTATCTAGTCATGGTATCTAGTCCAATTTGCTATGACCAAGGCATCTTCAAAGGTGACACATATAGTAGTACTCTGGTTACTTGTTGAATGATAAAGCAAAGATCTTATTCGCGAGCCATGTTTGATGCCCTTTTTTTCTAGCGCAAGGTTAATAGGCTTACTTATCGTATCTTACAGTGAAATGATTTTTGTTCAAAAGCTCGTGTGGCATGACTCATGAATCCATTATCGCACTTTTAGGCGTGCTAACTGCAACAAATTAAATTGTCACCAAGGTTCGGAATAGGTGCAGAGTTTGGTACGGCGTCACCTTCATTTGACGGTCCATTCAACGAGTGTCTGCGGGCGATTTCAAAAAACAAAGCCAAAAAAGAAGAAGAAACTAGCCTGAATTGAGCTACACCTACCTATGCTGCTTCACCACCTATGATGGCGTTATATGTTCTTGTTTTAGAGATATAGTCATCCCTTTCATCCAAATTAATTATGGCAGACTTAGGCAAAATATTGTTTAAATCAGTTTAAGGTTAGTGAACTTGCAATAACTAATTTGGATCAACGGTAGTACTTTGTTTTACTAGTGTAAGCAGCATGTAGTGAACTACGAGAAAACCCTAGCAACAGCAGCGATCATCGGGATCATGGGATATATTCACGAGTGATTGTTCCACCCTCCTCCCTCAACCACCAAGCTGTGTTCGTCCATGTCCTATTCATGTTCCAGATCCTAGCCTACTACCTTGCTCCAAGCCAACGAGTATCAATAGCTCTTAACGAAGGTTACTATGCCCAAATTTCTTATGCTAAGTGCGTCGACAGCTTACAAATCTAAGCCGGCCTGTTAACTTGGCTTGGAGGCCCAACTTCCTTGATGTTGTTGGTCTTCAAGCCCACTTCATCGAAATCTCCCTTGTCAAGTGGTACTACTGACAACCAGTCATGTAAGTAATTTATGAGCTCAATCCCCTATCATCGCAAGGCTAAAAATTCTACATTTCTACTTTCAATGATTTAAAAGTTTATGTGCTATTCTCCACTTCATGAGTAAGAAAATACAACAATACAAAAGAACTTACAAAAATATCGATACATACAAATTGTTAATTTGGTGAAAACCAATTATGATTAAATATATTGATGTTTCCAAGTATAGACAATACTTACTTATTGAGAAAGAGGCACGATTAAAAATGATTAGATTTTTGTCTTGCACGATTGTGCTTATTAATGTGAATGTTGCATGCACTTATTGAGAAAGAGGCACCACATGCAACATACTAGATGGACCCTGTGCGCGCTTGCTGCGCCGTCTTCTGCTATTGGCAAGTTCTTTTTCTTTCATACACTATGTGTGCATTGAGCTTCACCTTGGATTATTGTTGGCCTTCTCTTTTACCAAACGATTTGAGAAGCTAGCGTGTTTGTTGTCACGCCTTTTCAGGCATGCATGCAACTTGAAAGTAAAATTATCTCAAACACATGAACATTATCCCGCAACCCGAAAGATATTAAGCTGAATCAATCTAGCAACTGCAAAATCAATTTTAGCTGAACATGTTCACGGAACATACAATGCGTTTGATTGGAGGGAGTTAAGAGTAGGAAATGGGAGTTAAGGGGGTACCAAACCTAAATCCATTCTATGGTTTATGGCTTGGTAAGGGGAACAACCTACTTCCTCATATCTCTTCCCTGGGATTCGTTGCGCACTTTCGGGATAGAAAGCACGGAAAAACCCACAAAATTTCCTGTTTATACGCGGGAAAATTTGATGCAAATCATATGGGCTAGATTATTTCTTTTGTATCCGTGCATCTTTTCCCTTTGTGCCTATAGATTCAGATTCTTGTAGTATTACCTCCACGGATAAGATCCAGTCCCATTTCTATTCTTGATCTCTTCCATAAATTGTTCATGTCTAATTTGATTGAGACACAAAGTATGAAGGACTGCTCTCTAATTTGATTGAGACACAAAGTATGAAGAATTTTTTGTTTCCCATATGAAGAATTTGAGCAATATCCTTGAATGATCCATGCATCAGATGTCTCCCATGAAGATAACAACAGCAAGTGTGTCCTAAACTGAAACATGACATCTCCATATAATGGTAGGTTGAGTTGCTCAACATGGCCCTAAAGCTGACTGGACATCACGATCATGTCCTAGAGAGCAAAAATTGATGTAGTTTGCCAACACCATATGTTAAAAGCGCTCGGCAAGTATCAGGCCGGTACATGCCAAGCGCCTTTGGACACATTAGGTAAACGGCCCATTCGCCACCATCCGCCTATATGCCAAGCCGTCCCACTTAGCATACAACATGGATCCACAATTTTTCTATATTGTTCGCTAGATTAAACAATAGATCAGTTTCGCCATTTATTTCTTCTCCAGTGTGGCACAGATTCGAATTTAGATATGTCCTTTTTAACCCAAATCGAATTGATATTGTACTATTGTTGTTGATTCGGTACGATGCATAGGCTAGATAGCTTAATATTTGCAATATCAGCTCACGCGCTAGTCTAGCCAAATGGCAACTCAGTAGTATCAATCAAGTTTAATTAGGCACTATGTGAACACATGGAAAACCGTGGAACCATGCCATAATTCCACTAACTAAAAAACCCGTCCCCAGCACACACCAAAAGAGTGAAGGGGAATATAAGTCAATTTCACATGTATCTAGCCAAACACACTTATAATGGATTTAGATTAGAAAGCATAGAGACCAATAAAAATGTAGGAGAAATAAGGGATACATCCACGGAAAAGGTAAAATTATCTCAAGTACATGTATCGTATCCTGCAACAAGAAGAGACTGAGCTGAATCAAAATCCAGATTGGACCATGAAATAGGGGAGGAAAGTAGTCCACCACCTCCAGAGAATAATTGCGGAGAGGCGGCTACAATAATAAGCTCGTATCTGCAAAGAAAGAATACAAACAAAATAGAATATAGACATGCCAATATACTCAGAACTGAGAAATTACACAGGTCCATTTATATAACAAAAGAAGCTAAAATATCCAATAATATTATATTGGTAATGTCGTAAATTTATTTACCATTCAAAAATAATGATATTTTAGAGCATGGCATTGTCAAAAAATAGATTTTTGTATTCATACGTTCACTGAAACTGGAAACATGATAAACTTTGTTCTGATTTCTTATGTCTATACTGAGCCAGGGTTCTAGAAAATGGCATGAAAACCGGATATCCCAATATACAATAGCACTCCCATGCACTACATCCAACTTGAGACAAATCATGATTGCTTGAAGTTTTATCACAACCAAATACCATCACTAATTAGATTACAATTTTAACTTCGCTTCTGTCTTATCATGATAATCACGGTTGATACGATTTTTATTAAAAATGCACATATCACACACCAAAGAAGTTAATTTATTGTAGTATCAAAGAAACCACTGGCTTTTGAGCTCCATTATCATAAAATGATATATGAAATAAGAATTGCCATGCAACTGACCTTAAGTCTCATTAGATGCCACCCTGGAACCTCCAAAAAAAATTAGGTTTTGCAACAGGTGTAACAGGTGCAGCTTCAGTACTACCTGGCGTCAACACGGGAAAATCATACATAATAGAATGCAAACAACATGCATGACTCTTTCTAGTTCAATCAAACCAACATAAAGATATATATTGTTTTGTTGCAATTGCATTAGTGTCATGTGAAATTCTAAAATCAAGTGCAAATAAAAACAAGTTACCTTTCCCATGCTATTCTTCTTCACTTCTAATCCTCATATTATATCTAAATCAGATTAATGAAATTTTCATTTTAGTGGAAAACAAAAACAACCGTCTGCTATTAATGAGTAAGAAAATAATTATCAGGCACATATTAATATGTCATATCATAATAAGTTTATAGAAATAGAAACCATAAGGCATTTATAGGTGGCTATTTTTCCAGAAGCTGCTAACTTTCTCCTTGGGAGACAAAAGATTAAATTACAAATCTCACATTCTGGAGGGTGTCTAGATTCCTTGTTATGGTTCCCAAATAACTGCAAAGATTGTCACATTGTACTTAGAACACAAGGAAATAATTCTCTTTACAAAATTCTAATCAAACAATAAACTTATAAGAATACACTTTGCCGATCAAAATGGTCATGTCATGTTCAGTTTTAGGCACATACTCCCTATATCAGTAAGTAGGAACCTCACAAAAATTAAACCAGCATATAGTTCATACCATCGTATATTTTCTCACGCTAAATAGCGTCATATAGTTGGTGGCTAACATTAGAAGAAGGGTTTCACCCGAAAATGACCATCGATTGATTTTTCCTATTCAAAAGTGGCAAACTCTCTAAACTGAAATAATCATCATTCTACATCTGCATATATACATAACAGCTAGATAGATTTATGCAACAACACACTTAGTTAAGTTCATAGGACATCAGAACAACCTTTGTATCTGTTCTTATAAGATAATAGTCAGGAAATTTGAATCTGGTCTAACCACAATATAGCAAGAAAATATATATGGTACTTTCAATTTAATCCATCACGAGTCAAGATTGTATAAGTGCAGAATTATTTTTCAATATGAACATGTGAGTTGACATTTCAACAAAGGAGTGAGATACAAGTAATGGTAATGCTTAGGGTACAAATTATTTATAATGCCTTACGATATAACTGCTGTTTTGCACAAACATGTGAGAGATAGAGCACATAAATCACACATTCACACCTTCGATATAGATCCGAATCATTGCGCATGTAGAGAATGACTAATTGTTCTTCTAGACCGCTAGTCATGGTCAGCATAGATAGTTTTCGTTGCGTCATGACAATCCCCATATTTTAAAACATAGGAATGACAGTACCCAAAATTAAGCCTAGGACAATAATGCAAGGAGAATTTGTGCTAACATAACAATCCTTGACTTTTTGAAACGGAGGCAAAAGGTTGCCTAATCTATTGATTGATTAACAGAAAACATGCCTAAGAGTAAAAAGTGCAAGTGCCGCTACCATTGTTGCAGCCCCTAAAAGAATTTTATGTGTCAGCACCGCAGACCTCGGAGCAAGATGCTACCAAATGGAGCAGACACTCAAAAATTCACATGTACTTATAAAAGAGAGCCCACTCTGATCAACATGAGTTCTTTTGAACTGGGAGATAAAATGGACAACAAAGCATAATACCAAGTGCCATTGAGTGGATTTGAATGAATTTAGAATGTGATCAGAGGATTGGAACGGATTTAGAGTGCCTATTCCAATATCGTTTTTCTTAACAGAAAATACATATGGCTTAAGAAAGAAAATACCCATGTTTAATACAAATTATACAAAAATGGCATCTAAATTGTTCTTGACTCTACCAGTAAATTTGTAATTATTGAAGCCTCTAAACCCGTGAGGAAATCCTCAATTACATAGCTAATACCCACCCCACCCCTTCACAGTACCACACCAATCCTAAAAATAATATATTTCCATGAACTGCAAACACGATGGCCCTAAGGATTAGCATAGGATAAACTCCACCCACACCCTACTGATTACGGTGAGGGACACTAAGTAGACTTACCCAAGGAGGAGATGAAGTGGTGAGGATGGGGGAACGACCGAAAATAGCGTCTTCCGTTTGTCGGTGCCTATCACTCACCCAACTCCTTCAGTGAAACAACGGGGGTGGTTTTTGGCGGCTGGCAGAGGGGTTATTCTTGGTGAATGACCAAGGATTTTTGGTGTATAATTTTAATGGGTTTCCTCTAAAAAGAGAATTTGATAACTCTGTACGGAGACTAAAAGATAATGAGGCAATTCGCTAAAAAGAAATAAAATATTAAATATCCACCGACCAGTGACTCAGTCGACCTCATTTCCTCGCAATTCTAGGCAAGGGCTTAGAACCTTGCGACTTGCAGAAAGTAGCGTTCACAATGCTCAAATCCTCCGTATCCAAAACACCTTCTCAGGTAGAGAAATTATGTAAACTCCTATCAATCAACCTCTCGATGCACATGCCTACTTATAACAGAAGAAAATCACATGGCTGGAAAGGAAATGTCAAGAACTGCTACGTACATCAATGTGTCAATCGATGATTTAAAACGGGAAGAGGAGTGTTGGGATCTAGCAGCAATCCATAATAGAAGACATTACAAAATGTAGAGATTCAACTAACATACGGGGTAACGAGCAACCTTCAATGTTGAAGGAGACGATTTCCCATGCCAAACTCTTGTGGAGGTCAACGCCACCCTTGAACTCATCTTGTTCAGTGAGTCCGTCACCTGAGGGACTTTCTCGGATCTAAAACATGCCATGTCGTCACAGCTAGAGCCTAGAGAACCATAGCGGCCTACTCCAAATCAGCGCCGACCACCAAGATTTCTAATAAAATCACAACATTTTCCATCAGATCTCCATAATAATCGTGACAAAACGGAAAATCCCAACAGATGCCCAGATTTCTACCGTAAAACGGAAATATTGTGCTCACCTGAAGCAACGCGGGGTGGCGGATCCGGGTGCCAAGGCGGTCAGGCGATGTCTAGGACGAAGTTGTTGACGGCGGAAGAGCGCCTCCATCGGGGGCAGGCATGCGGCGTCGAGGAGGGGTCAAAGGCAGGGCGAGGACTCAATACTCAAACCGACTTTACTTTGAGATAACGAAACGACTTAAAATTACGTTCCACCAACTTCACCCTATGGGTCTGCAAGCGACACGACTTAAATCTTGAAGGACACGGTATTTTCTGGCGTGGCTACCTGTGATTCGATGAAACAGAGGAGCAACCACGGGGCACCAAAACTAGGGAGCTTACATCTCCTTAGGGATTTGATTAACCGAGAACAAGGGAAAATAATTTTATGGGACCTGGTTAATAAATTCACCCTTGTGGACCAACCTCTGCAATTGACACGTATTCAAAAGAGAGAAAAATCAAAGCATTTGGTTGTCTATTTTTAGATCTAAATAGTCACAAATGCCTAAAAAAGGGGAAATGATCCGTATCCCCCGGACGACCATCGTCCGGGTCACATCGGTTCCGCACGTACGCGCGCTGGAGACATCCCCGCTCATGCTGCCCCGAGCTCCTTCGCCTGGCACCGCCGCCATGACCTCCGCTGTCCAACCCCGACCCTTCGCCTGCGCGACCTCCGCCCCCCTAGTCGCGACCTCCGCGCCACGATGCAGGCCCCCGCCGCTGCGACCTCCGCCACCCAGCCCTAGCTCCACCAGACCCGCATCTCCGGCCGCCGCGGGGCTTCCCCTAAATCCACCAGATCCTGCAGGAAGGCGCCTAAGATGACGAGGTCGCCTCCGGCTGGGTCTCGCCGGACATCTAGCCCTCCATGGTAATCGGCCCCCACATGGGCGAGATGGCGGTGCTGTAATGGAACATAGTTGATGCTCCCTACGGCGCCCCATATTTCTCCGTGCGGTGTTGCAAAGGTATTGGCCACCATCGTGGTGGCGAGGAACTTTTTTTGCAGCAAAAAGGGAGCGTTTCTTGCTACAATAGCATCATTGTTTTGCTACATATGTTCTGGACTTTTCCTACAATTATATAAAACGTTTGCTGCAATGTTTTCCGGCGAGGTCTCCCGGCAAAAGTCTCAGGTGAAGTCGGTTTTTGCTACATTAGCACATTTTGTTTGCTACAATCGTTTTGTGGTTTTTCTACTTTTGCACAAAGTTTTTGCTATGATGTCTCCGACGAGAGTTTTTCCAGCGATGTCTCCAGCGAAGTCCGTTTTGCTACATTACCACAATTTTTTGGCTACATGGTCTTCGGCGAGACGTTCTATTTCTGGAACAAACCTTTTTTTTGCTTCGGAAGCAAAAGCGAAAACACTTGTAGCAAAAAAGGGGTGTTTTGCAGTAAAAGCGGGATTTGGGGCGATTCTGGGGACACGTGGCGCGGGCGGAAGTAGGACGATGGGAGCTCCCCCATCGTCCGAGGACGCCTATTAGACATGTAATATCCTAATAGTATACGGTATGGTGTAGTACACCAACGTATACGTATCAAACCTTGTATTGCCACATGAGGGGTTTTTCCTCACCTTATAACATGCAACCGGTTCCCTCTACGGAGGCTACGCCATTACACCCTAAAATCAACATGGTATCAGACACCTCTCCTCTTTCCTTCTAGCTGTCGCCGCCACCGGTAATTCGTGTCGCGCCACCGCCGCCAGGACCTTCTCCGACAAACGATCAGCGCCGCCGCACCTTCCTGTCTCGGCTTTGCTCTCTGACAACCACACCCAGGACCAAAAACACCAAACCCTAACACAACCCCGACTCCAAATCAAAAACCCTAGATCGCCTCCACCACGATCCTATAGTTTTTCAAGAATAATCTACTAGTTTTTGTGCTATTGTTTTTCTTCAGGATCCCTCAAGATCGATGACGACGACTTCCTCGTCGTCATCGTCTGCATCGGGCTCCATTGGCATGTCCCCGGCCATGAAGCTCACTCGCGACAACTTTCTCTCTTGGCAAACTCAAGTACTGCCCACCCTTCGTGGTGCTCGTGTCATGGGCCTCCTTGAGGGAACCGATAGGGCTCCTGCTGAAAAGATCGAAGCTGAAGATGCAAATAAGAAGCCGACCTCCATCCCCAACCCTGAGTATGATGCCTGGCTCGTTAAGGATCAGCAGGTGGTCAGTTTCCTTGTCAATTCGCTCTCTGAGGATATCCTTCCCCATGTCTACAGCCTTCCCCATGCCATGGATGTGTGGCGTGCATTGTTCTCCATGTACTCTACGCAATCCAAGTCTCGAGTCTCCACCCTTCGTGGTGCTCCCACCAACACCAAGAAGAATGATATGACTACGCAACATATGACTGCGCAACAATACCTCACCAAGATGAAAGGTTTTGCGTTAGAACTTGCTTCTGCTGGAAGTAGTGTTGATGATGATGAGTTAAAGGATTACATCCTGAACGGCCTTGATGGCACGTTTAATTCCCTCGTTGCTGCAATCAACATCGTCCCCTCGACCACTCTCAATGACTGTGCTCCCAACTTCTGGCTTGTGAAAACCGTGATGCTATGCTTCAATCCACGGGACAGAATCCTAGGCACTTTACATCTTCTGTTAATGCTGCTGCTCGGAGCCCCTATTCAGATTATGGGACTGCCTATACTCCACGCCCCAACCCACCACCTCAGCCCTACATGCCTCCCACGCCATCACCTCAAACCTACAGTCCACAACCTCCACCACCTCAACCATGTATGCCTCCACAACCATCCTACCACCACCCGCCACCTCAACCCTATCACTATCCGCCATATCCACCGCCTCCTACATGCTACATGCCTTCCTACAACCCTCTATATGTGCCTCCGCAGTAGCGTATGCCGCCACCACCACCACAACGTCATCCACCGCCTCCTGCTCCATATCGTGGTCGCCCGCCGCCAAACCAGCCGCGCCGTCCCAAGGGGGCATGCTCAGAAAAAGGACCGTGGTCAGGTCGCCACCCCCTGGCAGGAAGGGGTGATATGTCAGATTTGCAAGAAGGAAGGACATTCTTCCAGCGACTGTTGGTGGCGTTTTGGTGATGATGATGAGGATGATACACCTCCAGAACACAAAGGCGCCTATGGTGTTGACAGTAATTGGGTTATGGACACTGGAGCTACAAATCACACAACTGGACAACTAAACAAGCTTCAAATTCATGAGACATACTAAGGCCATGATCAAGTTCACAATGCTAGTGGACAAGGTATGGAAATTGCTCATATTGGTCATTCAGTTTTGCACACCCCTCATAGTTCCTTAAAGCTTAAAAATATTCTTCATGTTCCTGACTCTACCATGAACTTACTTTCTGCACATAAGCTTACCTTAGACAATAATGCCTTTGTTAAAATTCAGCCCTATTTTTTCTTGATCAAGGACAAGGCCACACAGCACATCATGTTTAGAGGTCTGTGTCATGGTGGTCTATATCCTCTTGTTCCAGTTTCAGTGGGGCCACCATCTAAGAATGCTTTTGTCACCATCAAGCCTTCATCTTCCACATGGCATCGTCGTCTAGGGCATCCTTCTTCGTTCATTGTTTAACAAGTGCTTAGGAAAAACAAGTTGTCATATATTCCTGAAATAAATTCTTATATATGTGACCCATGCCAACAGTCTAAGAGTCATTAGTTGTCATATCCTGTTTTCACCACAGTTTCTTTGGAACAGATATTCTCTGATGTATGGGGTCCTGCCCCTCTTTCTGTAGGCAAACATGCATACTATGTAAGCTTTATTGATGATTTTAACAAGTACACTTAGATCTATTTGCTTAAGAAACGTTCTGATGTGTATCAACCTTTCTTGACTTTCAACAATATGTACGGCGGCTTGTCGTTGACGCTCATGCGGCCGACCTCTGTCACGACGGTGGCCACGGAGTCGGGGTTTTGAGTGGGGTAGTTCATCAGGGTTTGCTCTGGGAGTAGGTTTTTTTTTTCTTTTTCTTTTTTCTCTGGGACTAGTTAATTTCTCTTGTTTCTGAACAGACTCCTACTTGCTCTGACCAGCTTGCTTGGTGCTCGTATATCTGGCCTTGCAAGGCAGGATTTTATAGGCGCTGTGGCGAGTGGGAGGCCATACCGTCTGTGCTTGGTATAGTAGCTGATAGGTATATACTGTTTTGAACAAGACCCATGGATATATGCTCTGCAGCTTCATATCTACTCGAGGTATCTTGTGATTCTAACGCGGATCTGTATATATCTCCAATTTGCTATGATGACCAAGGAATCTTGGAACGTGACAACCTTGGGTTAATATTCTTACTTATCGGACCTTAGACTGTAATGATGTACTGTATGTTCAGAAGCATGCGTGGGATGCAGCATGACTCATGAATCCATGATAGAACTTTCAGGCGCGCTAACTGTAAATAATTTGCACCAAAGTTCAGAATAATTGCAGAGTTTGGTGCGTTCCCACCTTCATTTGACCGTCCATTCAGGCTGCCTTTTACTGGCAAAACAAAATACTCTCTTCGTTTTGTACTAAATTAGCAACAACTAATATGAAACGGAGGGAGTAGTATATCTTGAAACCAAAAAACATATGAGGTTGGTGTATGGGTGAAGCAGCCTAGATCACAGGCTACTTTTTTGTTTTCTTTTGTACGTCGACCGTAATATGTTTTAGGTTGAAGATACACTATATACTTTGTAAGCAGCACACACTGAACTACCGGAGAACCCTAGCAACGCTGGCGATCATCGGAATCATCATGGGATGTAGTGATTCGTATCTAGTCATGGTATCTAGTGACTGTAACGCGCATCTGTATATATCTCCAATTTACTATGACCAAGCAAGGCATCTTCAAAGGTGACACATATAGTAGTACGCTGGTTACTTGTTGAATGATAAAACGAAGATCTTATTCGCGAGCCATGTTTGATGCGCTTTTTTCCTTGCAAGGTTAATATGCTTACTTATCGTATCTTACAGTGAAATGATTTTTGTTCGAAAGCTCGTGTATGTGGCATGACTCATGAATCCATTATTACACTTCCAGGCGTGCTAACTGCAACAAATTCTCACCAAGGTTCCGAATAGGTGCAGAGTTTGGTACGACGTCACCTTCATTTGACCGTCCATTCAACAAGTGTCTGCGGGCGATTTCAAAAAACAAAGCCAAAAAAGAGAGAAGAAACTAGCCTGAATTGAGCTACACCTACCTATGCGGCTTCAACCCCCTATGTTGGCGTTATATGTTCTTATTTTGAAGATATAGTCCCCCTTTCATCCAAATTAATTATCGCAGACTTAGGCAAAATATTGTTTAAATCTGTTTAAGGTTTGTGAACCTGCGATAACTAATTTGGATCGATGGTAGTACTCTGTTTTACTAGTGTAAGCAGCATGTAGTGAACTATGAGAAAACCCTAGCAACACCAGTGATCATCGGGATCATGGGATATATTCACGAGTGATTGTTCCACCCTCCTCCCTCAACCACCAAGCTGTGTTCGTTCATGTCCTATTCATGTTCCAGATCCTAGGCTACTACCTTGCTACAAGCCAGCGAGTATCAATAGCTCTTAACGAAGGTTACTCAGCCCAAATTTCTTATGTTAAGTGTGTCGACGGTTTACAAATCTAAGCCGGCATGTTAAGTTGGCTTGGCGGCCCAACTTCCTTGATGTTGTTGGTCTTCAAGCCCACTTCATCGAAATCTCCCCGCCGTTGTCAAATGGTAACCAGTCAGACTTCAAAAAAAAACTACTGACAACCAGTCGTGTAAGTAATTTATGAGCTCAATTTCCTATCATCGCGAGGCTATTTTTTTGACTACTTGCAATGACTTAAAAGTTTATGATCCAGTTCCACTTCATGAGTAAGAAAATACAACAATACAAAAGAACTTACAAAAATATCGATAGATATAAATTGTTAATTTGGTGAATACCAATTATGATAAAATCTATTGATGTTTCCAACTATAGACAATACTTGCTTCGTCTTTGAATAGATGTCCACTATTTAAAATATATTTTCTACATATGCAAGTTTCACTACCTCTTCCTGAGAACAAATGATTAGATTTTTACCTTGCACGATTGTGCTTATTAATGTGAATGTTGCATGCACTTATAGAGAAAGATGCACCACATGCAACATAAGTATTTGATTAACACAGAACAAGAGACATTTTCCAAACGATTAATCATGCTATTTATTAATTACATTGTTTTCTTAGTATTTGACACATGATACAAGGACCTTGTACACAAAAAACGGAGGGAGTGGTACTTTTCATTAAAAAATAGCATGGAATTAGTAGACTGACTTGATTTTTCCTCAGATTATCATTGAAAAGTGAGAAAAACAACAATATTATTTTCTTTACACCGAGGGAGAGAGGTAAAAGGAAGAACACCACAACGGCGCCCTCCCTAGGTGGGCGAGCTAGGAATCAACTTTATGGCGAGCCACGTGAGCATGCCACGACATCACGTCCTCGCATCATAAGGGCACGTGCAACGCTGGTCAAAATAAGGGTCTATGAACTCTTAGACGTTGGTTTAAACGCTGCAGACTTGGTGATAAGAAGTTCTTGCTGAACTCGGAGACTAGTGTTGGACACATGGTCTAAAAGATAGGTTTTGACCCCTATGCCACCCCTATGAGAGGCCTACGAGCTGGCAAGAGAAACACCTCGACCTGCACTTGCGTGTTGGGAAGACATGAGAAGGACATGCAAAATTATATTCTTGTCTGTCAGATCGAACCCACAAGATGTAAACAGAGAGTATGTGATTCGGTTTAAATTGGGCAGGCTTGAGGAGCAGCTTGATACTTATTGGCGTCAACGAGCCCATGTCCAATGGTTGGATAAAGGGGATAGGGAAACCCATTATTTCCATTCATGTGCTTTTGAGTGAAAGAGGAACAATACAATTCACAAAGTAAAGGGGGGGGGGGGTGGCGGTGGAAGGGTAGGTGAACTTAAAGGCCCTGGTCACTAACTATTTTTGTGTCTTTGATTACTCCCATGACAGGTATTGACATCTGGCATGCGTTGAGTCACATCCCGCCTAGAGTGACCAGCCAAATGAATGAGATCCTACAGGCTGATTATACATAAGAAGAAGTCAGGAAGGCTCTAGATAGTATTGGCGATCTTAAGGCTCCCGGTGTTGGTGGTATGACGGCACTTTTCTTCAAGAGGTATTGGTCCACGGTGGGGGAACAAGTGGTGAATGAAGTCTTACATCTATTGCGAGGTGGCAGTATACCAGAGGGATGGAATGACAGTATCGTGGTGCTTATCCCAAAGGTTTAGAACCCGGAGAAACTAAAAGACCTGCGCCCTATTAGCCTATGCAATGTTGCGTACAAACTCGTACAAACTTATCTCCAAAGTTCTAGCCAACCGGATCAAGATCATCTTGGAGGATCTTGTGTCTCCAAATCATAGCGGCTTTGTTTCGGGGAGATTAATCTCAGAACATTATCCTGGCCTATGAGATGTCTCATTTCATGAGGAAGAAGAGAAGGAGCAGAAAAAAATTATGGCTATCAAGTTTGACATGAGTAAGGCATATGATCAAGTAGAGCAGCCTTTTTTGAAGGGAGTTATGGAGAAGCTTGGTTTTTGTGGGTATTTTATGGATCTGATCATGAAGTGCGTATCCATAGTGTCATACTGTTTCAAGATAAATGGCCAGTTAACAGATTCAGTGGTTCCAAGAAGGGGTTTGAGGCAAGGGGATCTGATTTCCCCTTACCTCTTCCTATTGTGTGCTGAGGGTTTCTCAGGATTGCTCCATCATGCGGATGAGGTTGGGAATATCAAGGGAATCAGATTGGCACCTCTGGCTCCTGCCGTTAATCACCTGATTTTTGCGGATGGTTCATTACTGCTTATGGAGGCTAATTTGAGTAGCGCAGAAGCGGTTAACCAACTCTTCAAATATATGAAGAAAGCTCGGGCCAGCGGATTAATAGAGAAAAATCGTCGGTCAGCTTCAACCTAAACACGCCAACACTTGTGCGGGAAGATCTGATGCAATGTTTAGGCCTCCGAACTGAAGCCCATGGGGCTAAGTACTTGGGACTTCCCTTTTATGTTGGCCTATCCCAAACCCCTATTTTGAATATCTAAAAGAGAAAATTTGGCGGTGAATCCAAGGGTGGAAAGAGAAGTATTTGTCAAGTGCTGGTAAAGAAATTTTAACTAAAGCTGTTGCTCAAGCTATCCCAACGTATGCCATGGCTTGCTTTGTTCTTACAAAGAGTCTATGTGATAGCATTAGCAAGATGGTGCATTGGGAGAAAATGAAGTTGCCTAAGGCAGATGATGGACTCGGTTTTTGAGACTTGCACTCTTTTAACATGGCCATGTTTGCCCGACAAGGTTGGCGCTTGGTCCAAGCCCCTGACTCCCTATGTTCCAAGGTTCTCAAAGCATTGTATTTCCCAACAGGTGATGTTCTCTCGGCTACTGCCTCTCCGGGTATGAGTTATGTTTGGCGCATCATTTTGAAAGGTATATTTTTGTTGAAGGAGGGACTTATCTGGTGTGTGGGTGATGGCACAAATATTTATTTTTGGCAAGATCCATGGGTCCCAAAGGATATCACCAGAAGGCCATCGACGATGAGGCGTCAATCCATTCTTACTTGTGTCTCCGAGGTGATTGATCCCATCTTGGAATCATGGGACATGACAATTGTGCAACCAAATTTTTCCCCAGATGATGCTCATGTGACTCTGTCCATTCCAATTGTTGAACAAACTGAGGATTTCTTAACACAACACACAGCACTCTGAACCTCCCCTGTCTCGCCCCTTCCAGTCCCCTTGAGAGTCGTCTCCCGTTTTCCTCAGCCACCCCTCTCCTCCCCTCTCTCCGGTAGCTCCGGCCACCGGCAAAAGGATGGACCAGGAGGCTGGCCCCCTCTGTACATAGTAGATCTAGGATTTGAAGTAGTTTTCGCGTCTTGTGTGTTTTCCTATATGGATTTTGAAGGTAGAGTTGGGAATCTTGGCGGCCAAATTCTTCACGCCTCGAGCTCCTTCTGCTCTGCTGCTTACCGCCAGTGGCAGGTGGTGTTGTCAAGGAGGGAGAGGGGTTTGGGCATCCTTCTAAATAAGGTGCACACTAGGGAGCGGAGTGATTCCCCAAGTCAGACTCTACTCTACGCGGCGAGCTCCTTCTTTGCGGTGGAGCTTCCATGGCGGAAGTCAATGGCGAAGATGAGCTCTCCCCCAGCTCCTCCGTACATGGCCCTTGGCGATTTCTTGAACCGCCATCGCTGCGGTATGCCCTGCTCTCTCTGTCTGCGTGGTGTAGAGGGAGAGGACGGAGATGCTGCTCTTCTTGGCGTGCTCTAGAAATTGCTGGGAAGTTGGGAACTGGCGTTGGCGACTACGTCTGATCTTCCTCCGCTGCATCGACCTCATCTGGCGGCTGGAGCTTCAGTACCAAAGATCAATGCTCTCCAGTTCGCTCTTGGGTGGCTCAGGTGGTTCTCCGGCCTCAGTCTGCTCTACTGGAATTTTTCTGACGCCCCCTCCTTCAACCTCTGGCGAGAGGCCCTTCCAACATTGCCCGACGGCGAGGAGGCGGCTGGCGATGGTGGCAATTGCATCGCCGGCGAGGTCGAAGATTGCATAGGGACTCGATTGCTTTTCGATTTATTATTCTGGGGTTCTTTCTGTAATCTGGAGGGACATATTTGTATTTTCTTTTATCCTTTAGGTCCTTTCTGCAGTGTATTATCATTTTTGATATATTAATGCCAGTTCTAGGACCTTCGGGTCCCTTCCCCCGCTCAAAAAAAAGAGGATTTCTTGGACTGGCACCTGGACAACAAAGGTATTTTTTCAGTAAAGTCAGCTTATAAGTTACATGTCAATCTGCTGAAGTGTGACAATCGTCCAATGATTGAACCACACCCAGAAGGCCAGAACAGCTAATTTGGAAAAGACCGTGGAAAATGAACTGTCTCCCAAAGGTTCTGCACTTCCTATAGAAATTTTTCCATAACAGCCATCCCTTATACATGAATATTGAAAGGAGAGGCGTTGAACTGAGTACAAGATGCACAGTATGTTCTGGCTATTTTGAAGATGAGAGTCACATGTTCCTACAATGTAAAGAGGTGAAGAAAATGTGCCGTGCAATCAAGCTGGAAGATGTGAGGCTACGCTTATGTAGTTGTGCAAATCCTTTGCAAATTATGGAATCCCTCCAAGCACTTCCAAATGACCAGTGCATGAAAGGCGTGGCGCTTCTCTGGTGTTGGTGGCAGGAGCGATGGTGGACATGGTGAAGATCAATTTTGACGGCGCTTTCAGCGAGGAGGTGTGAGCGAGAGGCTGGGGTGCCATTGCTAGGGATTCAGCTGGCGACCCTGTTTTTGCTGCTGCAGGCAGAGTGCAGGCTGCCTCTGAAGCCTTGCAAATTAAACTTTTAGCTCTTGTCAACGTGATTTCTATTGCTGAAAACCAGGGAATTGAACGGGTTGTTTTCTCGACGGACTGCCTAGTACTCAAGCAAGCTATGGAAACGAGCCCTTACGATCTCTCGAGACTGGGACCTTTGATGCTTCAAGCAAAGTTCTTACTGACAACATGTTTTATTCAGTTCTCTTTTGAACATGTACCCAGAGTCTGTAACAAACCAGCCCATGAGCTGGCCGCACTTGGTATATGAGTGGGCAGTTAGATAGCGATGCTTAAGCCTGTGCAAACCCGGTTTGGCTTGTTTGGCCGGTTTGGGCCAAGATTCAGATTGGAATTGTGAATGAGATTGAACTACAGATTTATTTTTGCCGGTTTGGGCAGCTTGAGCGGTTTCTCATTTTGCACACCCTTAGCCATGCTTCTTGGTCGATCGGAGGACTTTCCACCTAAGGCCTCGTTTTGCACACGAGTTTTTGCTGGGTTTGTAGTGTATTTCCCCAGCCAACCCAATACTCTCAAAAACTCTCCACGGACCGTTTTGCAGGCGGGGCTTGGATGGGCTGAGCCCCAGCAATACCCTGGAAACTCGTCGGGTTAGCGTGGAACAGCCCCACGCGTACCCCCTCGCGTTTTTGGTCGTTTCTCAACACATCGCTGTCTTCTCCCCGTGATCAGGCCACGCTCCGCTGCCATCTCCTGGATTGATTCAAACATGCGTACCAAACAGCCAAGTATGATATATCGGCAAGGGGATTTGGGTGAATCAAATGTTTTCACCCAATCCCTGTGCCATAATAATCAGTAAAACACCGGAAACCTCTCCCGCCAAACAAGGCCTAATGTAATCAGTCTGGTTGTCGACGATCTCGTCGGGCAATAAATGCATGTTCCATCGCAAAAAAAAAGATGGAACCCACAACCAGGGTGCCTAAATGGTGGAATTTCTTAGACATGGCCAGTCGAGTAGCAATGGTAGGTTGCGTTCCAGATCACGGAACACGACCTAGTTTCAACGCATCCATAGGAGACAGTGTAGTAGAGCAAAGATTCGAACCATCGTCGCAGCACCCGAACGCCGTGGTTGGTGTGCGTCGACGGTCATGGCTCGGGCGGCACCGGCGGCGGCCCCCTGCCCTTCCTCTCCTGGAGGCGGCCTCGCGTGGAGAGGCTAGACTCCGGGTGGTGCTCCCAGGCTCAGGCGGCGGCCTAAAGTGGTTCCCTCCCGCTGCTGGATGGTTGGCGTCGCGTGGAGCCGCCAGGCTGGATAGAGCTTGCCTTGTGGTGCCCGTTGGGCCCAGATCTGGGTCAAGGCAGGTTGGACTTGATCTCGCTGCTTCGAGTTAGACTATAAGAGCATGTATAATGAGAGGTGCTTAGAGAAGTGTTTACAAAAATAAACTAACCATTTTGCTAAACATTGGTGCTTATTTGTATAGAAGAGGTGTTTAGTTAGGCATCTGCCTAGTATAAATAAGCACTGGTGCTTAACGAAAAACCGGTTTATTTCTCTAAGCACTGCCCTAAGCACCTTGCATTGTACATGCTCGTGGTTCGGGACATGGGTGACGGCGTCGACACCACCCCCCTGCAGCACGGTGGTCGGAAATTCGTGGGCCCATCTGGGTCCGGCTGGACCTATGGTGCCGAGCAAGAGGGTAGCGGTGGTCTACGTGCAGCAGAGTGATAGTGGGGACTTTACGGGTCCTTCCAGGGTTTGGTCGGGCCTGCCCGGCTTAGTGTGTCCCTATCGTCATGTCCGGTTGGCACCCGCCTAGCGGTGGAGGACGTCCTCCATTTGGTCGTGCTGCTGCCACCTTCCGGCTCCAATAGTCTGGTGTGCTCTTGTCGTTGTGTCCGGTTGGCTACCCTCTATGGCGGTAGAGGTTGATCCCTCCCGCGTGGTTGTCGTCCTGCCGCCCTTTGTCTTTCGTTGTCTCTTCTCAGTCCGGCCGGCCTCGCAGCGTCTTCCATGGTGGATGATGGTGACTTCAAGACCATGGTGGCGTATGTTGGTGGAGACAAGTTTGGTGGAGCGCCACGAATTGCACAGAGATGTGGTTTGGGGGTCGGGAGAAATTCATGTCGTCTTGGCACCGACGCGGTGACGCTTGCGAGTGTCGTCGTTCCTTGCTGAAGGGCATCGGGTGTACCTCTTCCACATGCTTGCGAGTGTCGTCGTTCCTTGCTTGGTATGTGGTGATTTTCGGGGTGCTAGGGTCGTTTGTCATTTGGGCTTGATTGTACTGTTTTGCCTCAGCAGTGGTCCCGAATTGTATCGTGTGGTTGTTAATATAGCGGCACGAAAGCCTATTTCGAGCAGGAGTACGGAGTACAGTAAATACCATGTATGCATGTGACTAGAGTATATCTTCTCTAAAAAAACAAGACTATATATGTGAGTATATCGATAATAGAACGTGCAAGCATATGGTATTACGTTAAGTAGAAGCTTTATTCAGGTCACGGTCTTATTCTCGTAGTAGTACACAATAATATACTTGTGATGGGATGCATGCATGCACATATCATGCGGTCATGCATGATGCATGTGACCATGCACACACAGGGTCTCATACGCACACATGGCTCCCAGGCTGTCGGCCGGGCAGCCCTCATGACCGTGACGTTCTCGTCTCGTACGTACGTACGTGCGCACGCGCGCGCTCAGCCGTAGTACTGGCCGGTGCACGGATCGTACTTGCTCTCGCACGGGTCACAGTGGCTCCCGCCGTAGCCATGGCCATGATGGTGCTGCTCACGGTGCCCAGCATGGACGCTGCCACTATGGCCAAGGTGCCCACAGTGGCTGCCGCTGTGGCCAAGGTGTCCACTGGCACCGTGGGAGTAGCTGCGGCCGTAGCCGAGGTGACCGCGGCGGCTCTCACTGTGGCCGAGGTGGCCGTGGCCGTGGTGGCCGCCCCTGCGGCGGGCGCGCTCCACCTCGTCGATCTCCTCGTACGCCTCCTTCCTGACGACGTAGCGCTCGCCGCCCTCGCCGTGGCAGTGGCCGTCGTACGGCCTTGCCATCTCTTCCGCGCAGTAGTCCGCCTCCGAGTAGTAGCGCGCCATGGTCGGGTTGGATTGCAGATTTGCAGTGAACTGATTTGTTATGTGCTATGGCGTGAATGCTTGTGATATGCGGTGCTGTGACCCGATGCAGGATGTATTAGGACTGGCCCTGCTTTTATAGTGTCCAAAGCGCATGCATCGATGTGCTAATCAAGGAGTATGAGCTATGCATGCGGTGTGCATGCATTAGTGGAGTAGGGAATTTGTTCTGACAGGATAAGCTTTCAGTTGAGGCGTGCCATCCGCCCGTTTGGATCCAAGATAGGAGAGAAATCGAGACACTTTTCTCCTGTCCTCAATCAGGATTTTTGTTTCGTTCGTATAATTTTTTTATCGTGCACACACGTATAACCTGTTTCCAGAAATGCCGGGTGGCCACGGTGGCGTGGGCGCTGCCCATTGGCAGCGGGGGCCATGGCTGGTTGATGGTTCCGACGAGGCTGCCTGGCACGGCTGGCGCCGTCTCCCACGGTTGGGCCCATCTGGGTCAGGGCGGGCCTAAAACGTGGTGATGGTTTCTCTGGTGGCACGAAGAGCGGACTGTTGGTGCTCGGATGGTGGTGATGGAGCTGCTATGTTGCAGCGTGGTGGCGGAGGCTTTACGGGTCCGATCTAGGCCCGGCCGGACCTATGGCGTCGAAGACGAGGGTAGCCGTGATGGCCTACGTGCTGCAGCGTGGCGACGGAGACTTTACGGACCTATCCTGGGTCCGGTTGGGCCTGCCCGGTCTGGTTTGTCTCTGCTGCCGCGTCCGGCCAGGCCTGCCTGGTCTGGTTTGTCTCTGCTTCCGTGTCCGGTCGGCACCCGTCTTTGGCGGTGGAGGACGCCCTCTAGGTGGTTGTTCTACTGCCGCCCTCTGGTGCCAATGGTCGTCTGGTATGCTCCTGTCGCTGCGTCTGGTTGGCTACCGCATTAGCGGTGGGGTGAAGACAGTGGCGAAGAATGGCATGGCATCTAAGGTCTGAGGTCTAGTAATGACGAACTGAGTCTTCGGGGCGATAATTAAAGACTTTGCATGGTGTTTCTTGACTTGTAGCAGCGGGAGCGGTAGCATAGGAGGAGTACAGAGTCTTATCTTTAGGATAAAAGGCCAAGGTCTGACCTTAGTTGATTGTACCTGGCAATGACCATGTTGAAGGCATTGTTTTTAGAGCACGGGCTTTCTTCATTATGAAAACCTAAGATTGATGATCGAGCGACGACGGTGCTTGTGCACTGTTTCTTTCACGTAGATGTCGTTTTTTGAGAATTTAGACTCTGAGTGTTGTCTTGATGGTGGTTTGTATTGTAGGTACAATGTTTTGATAACTGTAGTGTAATATATAATTTTTTATAGAATACATCTTCTTTTTTATGTTGTTGTTCAAGGACTGTGTGCATATCCACAATGTCTTTGGAACATTTCCTTATTGGCTCATTGTAGATATTGGGTATAATTGTGTATCTCCACGATATTAATATATCAGAAATGCTGGAGTTACTGAAAGCTTGCTACGGACTAAATCTACGGGCTGACTTGGAGGAGGGTGGTTGGTATGGATTTTTTTTCCTTGCTGAAACTTCAGACACGTACTGGTCGTGTTGCCCTTTCCCGGTGCCATGTAGGATGTTCGTAAGATTTTTTGTAGGTTTTATCCGTAGATATAGCATTACTCTTAATATATTTCTTTTGTCTAAAAAGAACCAAAGCACGGACACAATTCACAGCGTCATGATGTACCCAACATAACAGGTAACATATGCAGCTGACATGCGCATGCATACATCATGGACACATCGTGCTACACGTGTATGTGCTCTCTGCGACGTAACATAGCTTAGACGTCAGCCTTGACCAGGAAGTTCTCCTTGCGCTCCTGGAACTCGACGGTGCCGGTGTTGACATCCTCTTCGACCTTTGTTCCCGCGCACCTCAAATTGACCGGGGGCGTGGCCGTGGTGGCCGCGGCGGCTTGCCTTGTCGACCCCCTGCACGAGCATCTCCTTGATGACGTGCTGCCTCTTGCCGCTCACCGGTAGAAAAGGGTGTTTGTTCCAGCACCTAAATATCATTGGTCCCGGTTCGATTTCGCAATTGGATCAATGTCAGGCACCGGTCCCGGTTCATCTCTAAGCATTGGTTTTGGTTCGTGGCATGAACCGAAACCAATGTCACCGGACACACATGTGGCGATCTGCGGAGCATTGGTCTCGGTTCATGCCACGAACCGAAACCAAAAACCTTTGACGGTCCGCAGTCCGGAACAGAGATCTAAATTAAATCGGGGCAGAAATTAAATTGATCTAGTATTTTTGAAAAAATCTTCCACAAATTAATCGAGACAGAGATCCAAATTGAGGCATTTCATTAATTCAACCACAAATTCTTCCTAAACAAAGGTACGATTTAACAAAATTTTCCTAGTCGACAATTTCACTTTCGCTGCCGCTGTCCTCCGAGCCGCCGGCGTCCTTGTCGTCATCGGACGGAACCTCCACGATTTCCGCATTGTTCGCGAGATGGAGCTCCTCTTCGCGGCGAGCGGCGTCGATGACAGTGTACTTGGTCCGTCCAGAGACGGACCAGAACCTCCCGCCCTTCTCGGTTGCGGAGATCCGGGTGCATCACGCGCCCATAAACAATGTGGTTGCCAATCTTAGCCTTCCGCTTCTTCTTGAATAGCGCCGGCCAGTACGGGCTGGCCGCCGCGTACCGGGCCAGCGCCCTCTTCCACGCGGGCATCTGGCGGCGACGCGTCGCGATTTCGCTCTCTATCTCGGCTCCGCCAGGGACGAGGAGCGGAGCCACCGGCACACCCCGCGTAGCTGATGCGCCATCCGTGGGGCACCGTCGCGCCCGGCGGCGCGAGGATGTCGAAGTGCGCGAACATCACCGCCTCGTAGAAGTTCAGCGCGGGCATCTGCATGGTGGCGCGGTGGAGATTGGAGAGGGATCGGAGGGGAGGATGGACGACAGTGAGGGTAGAAAGATTGCAGAGGGCGATTCTCCAGCACCGCCACCTCACCATTCTTCAGCGCAACCGTCGCCTTCATCGCCTAACCACTCAGCGCAGCCGTCTTCATCGCTGCCTCAGCTGTCTCCGCCGCCGCGTCAGCCGTCTCCATCCCCTGAGCCTCAGAGAAAAAAGCGGAAGTATACTAATAGGACAGGACAACCAGCAGCAACAAGAGCACGTTCCGATCACCGAAACGTAAGCTATCACCCCTCCCACAAGTACCTCATAAGAATATGAAGAAGCTACCTTGCGAGAAGACAGATGAGGAAAGTGCTGCGGCCGCAGCTACCCATTATAAAAAGTGGAATATTGACATGACTAACAAGAAAAAGCCGATAGAGCCATTCTTCCCGGTCACCGCAGAAGATAAAGCCAAAGCAGTCGCGCTTAAGATTCAGCTTCACCAACCCATAACGCTCATATCAGACTATAATCGCTCTATTACCAAGTCGGCTGAGGCAAAAGAGCGGAGAGTCGGGAAAGAAGTTGCCTAGCTCGGACAACAGAAAAAATGATCAATCAAACCGCTCAAAGTGTACGATAACAATGAGTGGAGAGCCCAGGAGCGGCATGATCCGTGATCCGGAGTTTGTTTAACTGTACGGAGAAAAGGCCAAATTATATGGACTGTCTATTACTGAGTACATGAGCCGTATTGATGAGTTCGAGGGGTACCAAGAAATAGCATACGTATACCGGTACGGGGCTCCTCTCATCAAACCAGAGTTAGTCAAATATCTACCAACAAAAATATGAAGATTGCATAACTGGTACATGGAAGTCTGTGCTGAATCCAAAAACTGGATCTATGCTGGATATAAACACCACCATTACGATCATGAAGATGACTTCCTACTGATTGAATTTTTAGAATTATTTCAGTTTTTCCAACAAGACGTCCTCGATAAAACTATCGTCATTGCTTATTGTTTGTAAGTATTATTAATTTCTGTAATTAAGTCTTTCTAACTCAGCTCATTCGTTGCTTGTATAATCTTACTCATCACTATACTAACTATATATGCAGAATAAAGATTCTCGAATGCAACAAATGACAAATCTATGACCTTAGGTTTGTTGACTGCAATTTTGTTCATTAAGTTACTCTAAAAACAAATCCCAGAGAGATAAAGGATAGCTTGGTACAAGCGTTGACGTATTTCAGCAACCGAAGAAAAATACTATTTCCTTACAACGCTGGGTGAGTGTTACTGTCTTGTACACATTCTATTTTCGCTTACTCGATGTTAAGTGTATAATTGACTCGTGTTATATTTTGTTAGGGTGTCCAGCTTCCAATATATTCTATTAATTATTGTTGTTGATACTGGACTCGAAACGCACAACTTTAGAAAAGTGGGCGAACATGCAGGAGTGTCTCCAGAAGGCTTGAAAATGGTTCACCGCCAACACTAGGGGTGTTTGGAAGCCAGAGCTTACATTTCAGCCATTGACTATAAGTACTACTTGCTAGATCCACGCATCTTTTTGATTCTAGTTTCAATACAACCGTTATCATGCTTGATTATTATTTTGATTGAACTCCGTTCTCTTAAAGTGCTTCAGGCAGGAAGCCGGTAATAACTTATGTGGATACTATGTCTGCGAGTTTAAGGGCGTAGACCGGAACATAAAAAAAATTGAAGTACGATAAACAATAATCACAACTTTATTTTATTATCACCAATTGTGTTTAGTTTCATTCATATATATTGATCTCCTTCTTTAAATTAGATCGAACGGATGCAGGACGGTCTTCTATCACAAGAACACGTGCAAGCAATTTAAGAGGAAATTGCCGGATTCTTATTAGAACAAGTCATAGATCCGAAAGAAGAATACTATTATCCGATTCATTCGGAAGGGTGAAGTGTAAAAAATAAGATATAAATTAGATCAAATTCGTGTAAGTACCGTTTGTAATTAATATGTTTCGACCAAGAAGACGGATGAGACGGTGTATAATATATTTGTGATCATGATGTGTAATATATATATATCGTGGTTTCATTATTGCTGTATATATGTAGTACCATCAAATTGAATACAAAACACCAAATAAATAAATGAAAAAAAACGAAACCCTATCGCGACACAAAAATAGCCCGAAATACAGAGACCAACGATCCCGGTTCGTGCCACGAACCGGGATCAATGATCCACACCCCCTCGTTGCGCAAGCGTCCACGTGGGGACCTATTGGTCGACCAATGATCCCCCCCCCCCTCCCGTCGCGCGCGCCCCGTGGAGACCCATTGATCCCGGTTCGTGTCCGAACCAGCACCAGCATTAGTCCCGAGTGACGAGACCAATGACCCGTATGAACTAGGACTATAGGCCTTTTTCCACCAGTGGCTGGAGTCGTGGCGGCCGCCGGACCTTCCCTCCTGGTAATGCGCCATGGCGATTGGTACGGATGTGCATGGCAGCTTTGTGTATGTGCACGTATGTGTGCGTTGTACGATGCTGTGAGGATGAGATGAAGCACAGTGCGCGCGACGTGTGATTTTATAGTGTGGTTCCGTGCACGGGCCTACATAGGGTTTGGAATTTCTTGAAGAGTGTACACTGCTTTCCTCCTTCCTTTGATTTTTACTGCTTCCCTAACAATTCCTTTGCTTGAATCGATACCATGTCGGCTCCAGCGCTTGTTAATCTTTCAACTTTTAAAAATTCTGAAAAAATACAATGTTGTAGCCAATTATGTGTTCTAACATACTTTGTATTTTAGGCTCATTAAAAATGGCAAATTGAATTTTTGTCATCGGTGAACAGTGCTAAACAGTACACTAAAGTGGAGACTGCTTTGTCATTTTGTATGATTTTGTCTTTTGTTGAGCCCAAAATACCTAATAATTCTAGGGTAAATTCTAAACACCTACAGGGTTTCATGGTTGGCTACATCCAAATATTATTATTCGGAATTTTTTAAAAACACTAAATTAAAAAATTGGAGATTGCAAAATAAAAAAGCACCCGAGCTACCTGGAGCCTAGGTTCCATTGTGCTTATTCGAGCTTTCTAGGCCCATTCACTCTACTTAACATGTCGCACCTTGAACCGTGCCTGAGAGCGCCAAGGTGATCACTGATAGCAATGTTGAATAAACCCAACTCACGTACCACTTTCATGAGTGAACAACCGAACCCTTGGGACCTTCTTTAACCCCAGGATGTGATGAGTCATATCGAGGAGGTGCTGAACAACTCTGTCGATAAGAGCACTTGGGAGTCATCAGCCTCACTGATCAAGCATGTATTATCAATCTAGGTGGATTCTTAAGGGATACATTCACCAACGGTGTTAAAATGGGTTATATTAGAACTAATGAGATGAAAATAAGAAAGTGTCCATGATTCTCGTTGTGTTGTGTTACTTTTGTACGTGTCATAGATATATTTTTAGAAGATTTTGTTAATACACTTGAACAATCCAAGATTCAAGTAGCAATATTTAAGATATACTATAGTTTCATCATCAGTGATGAACAATTGCGTGGCTTGTATTCTTCTATGTAAATAGGTTTGTGACTTGATCTTACCAATACTAAACATGAATAATGTGTAGCCAATCGGTCATGTCATTAATCAAGCATGTAGGATCAATCTAGGTGGATACTCAAGGTAGACATTCACAATGATGTTAGAATGTGTTCTATTAGAAGTAATTAGATGATAATAAAAATGTGCATGGTTATCGTTGTGTTACTTTTATAGGTGTCATATATATAATTTTTATAGCTAAAGATATAATAAATACACCTGAACAATCCATGATTCTAAAGTGGCACTACTTAAGAATATTATAGTTCAGTCATCAACGATGAAGAATCATACTTAGGGTCGGCCCATAGGACGAGATAGAGGGGCGCTCGCCCAGGGCCCCATGAGGTAGGGGCCCCAGTCCAAGACTTGTTTGTGTACCTATATATTAGTCTTTAATTCTTGAGACCCAACAATGTAGAATAATTACAAAACATACATATGGCCCAAGCAATAGCATACCATGTCCCCCTTCTGAATCCTCTTTCTTGAAAAAATATTCCAACATTTCTGCATTCCTGAATATTTTTTCTCTTGATGCTAGATTTGTTTGGCCACGCCAAATGTGTGAAACAACACCAGCCTTCGTGTGCGTTTACACGGCTGTGAGTATTTACTAGTGAAGACTAACGACACAATCTTATATCTATACCATTCCGCAAGCAGTATCCTCTGATTCCCAATAGTTGTTGTCCCCATCATACATGTTTCGTACACTATTCTATCCTCGTATTAAATCAATGCCTAATATGTCTACTCTTTTACTCTGTTTTGCACATGCATATGAATCTGTTACTCTTATAACTTTGTTGTCTGATTAATTCTAGAGTACACATATATATATACATGTTGAACACAACGATCCATTTGTAGAAATAAGTATCATGATATATAGTTTGCTCGATCAAGAGAAATAACTAGGTTTGAATGTCTTTGCCGAGATTTCAAATACCATTGATCCATAAAATGTATGGATTATTTAATTTGCTATTTAATATTTCTCTTGCAAAATACTAATATTTTTTAAGTGTTTCATGTGGAAACAAGTGGTGTAGCTCGGCAGACATTGTTGAGATGCACAAGAATGCTAATCATGCTTAAACTTTGAGTAATATTTAAAATTATAGTATAAATATTAAAGATATTTTAAGAAAATGCGGAGTAGGGGGCCATTGCCCCCCCCCCTTGACCTAGGAAAGATCGTCAACCTTAAACAAGGGGCCCTTGGTATCATGTTATCCTAGGTCCCCCAAAATCCGTGGATCGGCCCTAGTCATACTTTACTTTTGTTAATACCCTCATGGACATCCTGATAGTATTTGGGAGTCTGATTTAGTGAGGACATGCCTTATTATACTGCTTTATTCTAGGTACCAAATAGATTTCAACTGCAAAATCGATTTTGTTGTAATTCAGGAAGAGCCACTTGCGAAGGTCATGCAAACCACCGTGTTTGGCCAAAGCGAGTATTTTAAATATCAGATTGATTTTGAAGACTCCATTAAAAATGCATGGGCATTCGTATATTTTGCGGAAATTGAAAATCTAGCTCCAAATGACATTATAGAATTGACCAGTGTACAATGTCCTAAATACAGATACAAAACAATTCAATATAATTGATTTTAAAAACAATATACTCCACTAATTTTAGTTTTGCATACAATGTTTCATTACCACTTGATCATTAAAATTATTTTTCATTAGTTTTTTAATGGATTTTGGAGAGTAGCACACTAATAGGTTTGAATGTCTTCGCCAAGATTTCAAATACCATTGATCCATAAAATGTATGGATTATTTAATTTTCTATTTAATATTTCTCTTGAAAAATACTAATATTTTTAAGTATTTCATGTGGAAACAAGTGGTGGAGCTCGACAGACATTGTTGCGAGGCACAAGAATGCTAATCATGCTTAAATGTTGAGTAATGTTTAAAATTATAGTATATATATTAAAGATATTTTTTTAAATGTGGAGTAGGGGGGCCATTGCCCCCCTTGACCCAGGAAAGATCTTCCACCTTAAACAAGGGCCCCTGGTACCATGTTGTCCTAGGGCCCCGAAATCCGTGGATCTCCCTGGTCATACTTTACTTTTGTCGATACCTTAATGGTCATCCTAACAGTATTTGGGAGTCTGATTTAGCGAGGACATGCCTACTTATACTGCTATGTTCAGAGACCAAATAGATTTCAACTGCAAAATCGATTTTGTCGTAATTCAAGAAGATCCACTTGCAAAGGTCATGCAAACCGCAGTGTTTGGTCAAACGAGTATTTAAACTATCGGATTGATTTTGAAGACTCCATTAAAAATGCATGGTCATTCGCATATTTTGCGGAAATTGAAAATCTAGCTCCAAATGACATTACAAATTTGGCCAGTGTACAATGTCCTAAATACAGATATAAAACAATTCAATATAATGGATTTTAAAAACAATATACTCCACTAATTTTACTTTTGCATACAATGTTTCATTACCACTCGATTAAAGTTATTTAGCATTAGTTTTGGATTCTGAGAGTAGCACACCGATGGACACATTGCTTTAAATGGCGTATCCATACTAATAAGGATCTACTTACTTGAGGTTTCATAAAATTTGAATTCCTAGCAATTTCACATCCAGATCTAGTTATTCATAAGAGGCCAAAAGGTTAATCATATGCTAATGGAAAATTTTAAGAAGTGAGAAAAATTTTATGGACTTTGTATATGTTATTTTGATGAACTTTATACCCTCTACCTAACAAAGGTAAATACTTACATCCATATGTAATATGTAAATATATGATTTGTCTATAGACAATGCAAGTACAAATACATATATGAATGCATGTGGGAATGTCTTACTTAGTACCCTTAAATATCTTAGAAGAAGGTTGAGTAATATATGTGCAAATTACCCGCAACTTAGTTTACATGATCGTCCCTTATTTATGTGATTGTGTGTGCGTTGGATCCATAATCATATGGCTCAGAAATCGCGATCCTGGAGTTTTTGCCTTTTTCATTTGGTAATTGTAGCACTTCAAAAGTATTCTAGAAGAGTACCTTAGAGCATGTTGAGTGTTTAGTTAGTTCGACTCAATGCAAGGTTTTCTAGCGTATAATATCTAGATAAGACAAATTTCATTAGAACTTGTATTTGAGGAGTATCTATTTATGTCATTGGAACATTTGGGAAGAGAAAAATGGCTTTATCTATGAATAGGAAGATCATTCCTTGGACGAATAGAAAGGCTTTGCAAAAAAAAGTTTGCTATTATCACTCATTGGTTCAAGGTCCTCTACCGTTCAAAGCTTTTGGCTTGGTTAGAGTTTCTCATCTTGTTGGGCTTGGTTAAAGTTTCCCTTGTAATTTTGTTCTACCCAAAAAATTGAGGGACTATCAATCTTCTTTGTTTATTCCTTGGATAGAGTTACTCGTTTTTAGTACTCTTTCCCTTATACATACTACTCCCTCCTGGCTAACATACACTGTGTATAATTTTTGGTCAAAAGTCAAACTTATAAAATTTGATTAACTATGTTGAAAATTATGAACATCTACTATTCTGAATGTATATAATATGAAATATATTTTATGATGACTTTAACAATATTTATTTGTTATTGTATGTCAGTATACTTTGGAAAGTTTGACGCCGACAAAAAAATATGCGCAACATACTTTGAGAGTACGTAATTATTTGCCTTTTCTTTTTGTAGAAAATGAACCATGCTCTCCTAATTTGGTATATCAGAGAGAGTGGCGCGAGGGTGGCTGCGAAGAGAAGCATAACATTTCTTCATAATGTGGTCATATCTTATATTTTTTACAATTACTTGTCCATATTTCATTTCAAATGTATTTGTTCATGTTTAGATGCAATGCATCTTCTATGTAGCCGTAGAAACTTGTGGGGATCTTCATACTAGACGCCGTACTAACTGACCACCTATGGGCCCACGGTGCAATCCAAAACTCAGGTTGAATAAGCACAAACCCTCCCTTCCCTTTCCATGATGCATCAACACGACTTTAAGTTGTGTTGCTGATATAAACCCTGTGCAGGCGGTCATTTTTCAGAAGAACAAGAGCGACGAAGCAGCCTAGCTAGCAGGGATCAAGAAGATTATTCCCCCTGTTAATCATATAATTGGGATTCCTATGTGGTGAAATAGTTATATTCGTGTATCAATTGATAAATTACCTTGATCCACATGTACATGTTCAAGATCTTCATGGTAGGAGCATATCATATCACAGTTCTAGCTTGCTGTCTCCTGAAGGAGGAAAATTCATTTCAAGGCTAAAATATTTTCTCTACATACTAATCTTGATGATATGAATCTCTCTATCACTATTCATCTGCTGGTCTAGATCTAGGTTTTTTTAGCTGGTCTAGAATGTTGTTAGTCTGAGATGATTGATCAAGGGGTGGGGGCGAGCAAAGGCCATACCCCCTATCAATCGGCCCCCTCTACAAAACATAATATGAACCAGTGCTAATTCGATGACTAATGTATTAGGGGAGCTCCTATACTACCCATGTATTGTACGCTAGGGCGTGGACGCCCACATGAGCTCATGTTGGCTGGCCTATGTAGTTTTTCTTCTTGCGGTTTTTTTCTCATTTTTTGCTTTTACTTTCTTCTTTGAATAATTTTTAGATTTTGAAAACATCCAAAAAAAATTAAAAATCAGATTGTAAAATCGTTCAAATTTAGAAAGTGTTTAGATTTAAAAAATTAAATTTGAATATTGTTCAAATATAAAAAACAAATTTATAAAAGTTCATATTTAAAAATATAAAATTTTAAAAAATGCTCAAATTTGAAAACAAATGTTCCAATTAAAAAAATGAAACACGAAGAAAAAGACAAAAAAGAAAAAGGAAAGAGAACATGAAACAAAAATAGAAAAGAGAAGACGGAAAACCGAAAAACAAGAAAAAATGAACCAGAAAGTTCTGGAAACTTCCTGAAACTGGAAAAAACAACTGTACGCAATTCCTACCAAGACGGTCAATATGTATCACTAGCTACAAAGGGGGTATGCATCGGGACGCTAACCATTGCATAAAGCATAAAATAATTGCTATACTTGAAGCCAAGGGTTTTAGACCTAAATGGATTGCTCTAGTCAAGTCTATCCTTCACTTAGCATCCACATCTATTCTTTTAAATGGGGTACCTGGATAGAAAATAATATGCAGGAGAGGTGTTAGACATGGTGATCCACTGTCACCACTATTTTTGTGAATACTGTTGAATTATTGCAAGATGACATCAATGATTCATGACAAAGGAATTCTTCACCTTCCTATCACCGAAGATTATGGTCAAAAATACCCCCTTATATAGTATGATAATCACACACTAATGATAATGCCAGCTGATCAAGCTCAAATTATGGAACTGGACGAAATCTTAACTACATTCAGTGCATCTACTAGACTTCATGTCAACTACCACAAAACATCTCTGGTACCCAATGACATAAACAATGATTTGGATGCAAAGTTGAGAACTTACCATTTACATACCTGATCTTACCTTTAGGAACTACTAGACCTGCAGTTGCTGAATTAATGCCACTTGTTACAAGACTAGGCAAGATTATCAAGAATCTCTTCTCTGGTGTCTTACACTAGTTGGCTTACTCTATTGAATTCAATGATAAATTCATGACCAATCTATGTCATGTGCTGATTTAAAGTTGTTTTCACCATATTTATTCATTTTGAAAAAAGTAGCGGACATTTTTTATGGTGTGATCAGGATAATGAGAAGCAAGGTAAATGTCTAGAAAACTGGGAGATGATATGTAGACCTAAAAACCAAGGTGGACTTGGTGTCCTCAACCTTATAGTTCAGAATGAAGACCTACTGGTGAAAAATCTCCACAAATTCTACAACAATGATGATTTCCCATGGGTTCATCTTGTTCTGCAAGCACACTACAGTAATGGACATGTACCACATGCTACAAACCCAAAGGGTCATTATGGTGGAAATACTATATGTTTTTATCTGATACATACAGAGAATGCACTTCATCCAAAGTCAACAATGGAAAATCAGTTATGCTATGGAAAGATAAATGGGATGAAACAATCAAAGAGGATGAATATCCATACATTTTATCTTTTTCAAAGGATGAAGCCATTTCCATTTAAAGAGCCGAAACAATAGTAAATGATAGATCTATGACATGTTTCACTTGCCACTGTCAACTATTGCACATGAAGAACTGCATAAGCTGCAATAGGATTTTCAGTCCACTGACCTCAGTGAAGTGCATGATGAATGGAGCTTTATTTGGGGGAGTAAATACTCGACGAAAAAGGTATACATAACCCTGCTTGGTGAACATATTACACCCTGCCTATTCTAGATATACGGAGAACTTGCAACCTTTCTTAGGCACAACTTTTTTGCATGACTTCTGCATGGAAAACTGAACACAAAAGATATGATGCTGAAGAAGAATTTATTTGTAGAATTTGTTGACTACATATTATGTGAAACCTGTCCCCAGGAATCACCTCTGCACATGTTTTTCAAATGTTGCTTCAGTCCAAGTTTCTAGTGGGCAACTAGACTTGATTGGAATACTAATTATGACATAAACAGTATGACAACTGAACCTAAATCAAGACATTATGTGGACTTCTTGATGGAAATACTAATCACAGACTGTTGGAACATTTGGGAACGGAGAAATGATGCCATTTTCAGAAGAACATACCCTTTTGTCCAGAGATGTATTGTAAAATTTAAAGTTTTCATTTCTATTATTCTGCATAGAGCAAAGCCAAGTCTGAAGGAAGTGCTCCAAATGGCTAGATACTCTATGAGCATTGTAATAAACAAGAATACCTCATCCATGTAAAGACTCGCCACTTCATAAAATAGAAAATAACACGATAGAGAGTCTTTGTCTTTCCCTACTCTACCTGTGTCAAACAAAAAACCTGCAACTCTAGCACCAAAAAATATAGATCAATTAGGAAAGAAATAACTGCAGTTTTCAACGTGCATGGATTATAACTATTTGGAAGGTCTTTGTGGGCACAGATCTACATATATACTAGTTGTAACAGAGCTTTTGTAATTACAAAACAGAATAGTTTCTAGTTTGATATTGGTTATATATGTAACAACTGGTATTTTCTACATCATACATAACAATTGGTACTTTTTAGGGTTAGTGTCTTCTGCTCCCCCGCCCCGCCCTGTCCCACCCACCCGATACTCCAATCGTGGACCCGCCCCTGTTGATCCACTTATGTGTGAAATATAGTACTCCCTTCGTTTTAAAATATAAGATATTTTAGCTTTGTGAAACGAGTGTATCTAGTGAAACGGAGGGAGCAGGAGCGTCGGAGCTGGTTGGTGGCTGCAGTACTTTTTTCTTCGGAATCCGTCACCGCACCGATGGTTTTAGTTCCCAAGCGGATGTGATGTGGTTCCATCACTGACAGAGTTCGAAACCGTATGAATCGAGGCCGTGGCATCACTCGCAGAGGCCAGTGCACAAACAACAACAGTCAGTGATGAGTGTTTTCTACCGTCGGCGAGGTAAGTTTAGCACAAGACAAGCACTGTTTTTTTTTTTTTTTTTTGCGAACACAAGACGAACACCAGCGTACTACACGCAGTCATCGCATACGCACCATAGTATCATGCACTAATAAGAAGGTTTATTCCAGGTCACCATCAGCTTATTTAAACGCTGCACGCTAGGCTAATAGCGCCGAGCACGCACAAGGTATGCCCGTGCGCAGCACTAACATGCTGACATACAATACATGCAAGCACACACTTACGTAGGACATGTGCGCGTGCTAGATCGTCGGCTCCGTGTAACTAGCACAGCTTAGTCGTCGGCCCTGACGACGAAGTTCTCCTTGCGCTCGTGGAACTCGCCCGTGCGGGTGTTGATGTCCTCCTCGAGCCTGCTCTCGCGCACCTCGAAGTGCCCGGAGCCGCGGTGTCCGTGGTGGCGGCCGGCCCTGTCGATCTCCTCCACGAACGTCTCCTTGACGATGTGCTCCTGCATGCCGCCGCCGCGGGCCGGGTTGGCCACCGACCTCACCTCCTCCGAGCAGTAGTCCACCTCCTGGTACTGCGCCATGGCGATCTCGACCGATGAGCTAATTGGCTTTGTGTATGTGCGTGTTAGACGATGCCAAGACTTGAGTTGTGTAGGATGGGGTGAAGTGTGTGTGCTTTTATAGTGTAGTTCCGGGCGTGAGTTGAGTAAGGAATTTCCGCGCGAACGATTTCCGGCTTCTTCCTTCGCTTTCTAGAACCTGTCTAAGAATTTCTTGAGCAGCATCGATACCTTGGCGGCTTCGGTGCCCTTTTTAAGTTTCAATTGGAGTACTGGAAAATCAACGATCGCCTAACATTTTCAAAACGGAGCTAATTTACCAGTGGCAGCATCGATTTGAGCGAGTAGCATACAATGGCAGCTTGATGCATCGTGATCAACTATGCAATTAATGGTCCTCTCCTCGTTGGGTTTAATTACTTGTCAATTTGTAAATCCAAATTCAGTCTCTTTTACTGAAAGCAAGAAAAACGCCCCTGATGATTAGCAAGCACAGTTGCCAAAACAGATCATAACAATGCTCAATTAGTCATGTAGGTCACCTTCGAGAGGGTCACCGGAGTCAGGGAAGAATAAACTTATCTCCTCCAAGTGGAGAATATATACCTTCATTTCGCCCTTCGGTAATACATTATCGTTTCACTTATGATGGTGACACGAAGATGTTTCTCCGACGTACAGCCAACCGGGACGAGGAATCGAGATGTGCACACTATGAACACACACATCCAAAAAGATCTGGTAATTCAACGATCTCTCAGGGAGACGCCATTTCCTGACAATCCGCCGTCTTTGGTTTTATGTACGCCAGTTCCTCTTCAGGAATCTGGTTCAGCATGCATTGTTGACATGGCACCTCAATCATATCGATCTCCCCTTCAGATGCCATTTGCCTCCGTTGGCTCTGCGTACACCAATTCCTCTTCAATGCGGCTCCTTTGTAATCCACGGCATACAGGCATGTTTTCTTTTAGTGCGGGCTGATACACCGACCTGGTCGGCGCCGGTAATTCCGGTCGGCGACCGGAACAGCAGGCAGAGACGCGTTTCGGTCGGCGCCGGTTTGATTCGGCGAGCGCCGGAAATTTCGGTCGTTGGTCCGGTCCGCCGGGGCGTGCGCCGGCTGTTCCGGCGAGGAGTCCGGTCCGCCGGTCTTGGCGTCGGTTTGTCCTGGAACTCCGGTTCGCATTGGCTTGGCTCCTTCTCTTGGCATTTTTTCATGGGGTTCGTACCTGATGATGCATAGAGTATTAGCATGAAGTAGCAAGCCATCAAGGATGTATTGAAGTCACACGAGACAAGGAGCGAATTCACCTTAGCTTGTAGGAGCTTGGCTCGGGCACGGGTCATCGGTCCACTTGGGGGACTTGTTGGTGTAGATGTAGGAGCTGAAACATTATAGGCGTGTTTGATAGGCTGCACGGCCGTTTCCCGCATCTTGCCGGTAGAAATAACCCCGTTTGGAGAAACGCATGGTGGTCAAACTCGCACCGTACAAGTTTTAAAGCACCCGAAAACTTGGCACACTAGGAACACCAAAATCGAGTGTTTTTGCGGGGACAGACCCTGCAGAGCCAAGAGGCGGCATGCGGCTGCACGCGCGGAGAAAAGTGGGAGACGCATGACATAAATTCCATCACCGCTCGCTCACAACTCTCACTCTCCCCATTCACAACCGCTCCTTCCTCCCGTCTCACCGTCGGCGATTCCTCTGGCGCCGGCAGATCGAAAACCACCACAAGGGCAGTAGACGAAGGTAGATCTAGGCAAGAACTACGCTTCTCCTGGCTGCACGGGATCTGCTACTACGACTGCTTCTTCTTCCTCAGCGAACCCGAAGCTCTATACCTGCAACTATGGCGGTAAGGCCTCGAACCACCAACTCTCTAAGCCTTATCGATGCATATCTATGTGTTACCGTCTGATTCTTCGAGTATGATTGACATGCAAAGTAGATTGCTTGTTTTGGTCGATTTGATAGGTTAGGGTCTTTGCTTTCCTTGGTGTGCCTTCGTAAACACTATATCTACCAATACCTTTGTTCCATTTGTGCTTATTAGTGGCTAGATGTAGGTAGATTGTTGGGTTTAGAGTTTCCCAGACAGTGAAAATTGGGGATTTTTACACAGTTTATGTTACTTTGCATTCTATGACCAAGATCCCAATAGGTTTCTTCGTAGCATGTCTGTTATGATTAATCTTGGACACACAATGCCTAATATGAGGCAGAAAAGTTAGTTGTTCAATTATACGACTGCCGATAATTACGTACACACCACAAAGAAATGGAAGTGATGATCCTTTCGAACCTGGTTTTACCATCTATTCAAACTGATGGAACTTGGTTCAGTAGGATCATCACTTTCTGCTATAAATTTTGTGAACTATGAGGCAAATGTTGTAAATACGAGGAACCCAGCTTGTGATGACACTTAGTACAATTCGTTCATAGAGCTGGAGCTATAGGAACCCGATGGTATGCACAACTAAATTGGTTGTGCACCTCCTCTGGATTCATGTAGCACCAGCTCTACCTTGTGTGTGCTAGTTATTCTGAAGTTGAGTTATGGTTAGGTCATTGTGTTTTGCTTTCTTTGGCCGATGATTACAAAGTAGCACAATGAAATGCAAGAGGATCCTCCTCATGAACAAACTTGTGTGCTAACCAAATTCATTGTTCATTTGTATTTCTCATGAGGAGAACCCTTTTGCATCTGTGCCATTGCATATGAGGACATGTTGATTGTTCATGTATGATCACCAAATTGTATGTGCTTCATGTGTTGATTCTTTTTTGGTGCTCGAAGATGCTGATCGGAGGTGCCCTCCCTAGTAATGGAGGAGCATGCTCCAGGGATGTTGGTGAGGGTAGTAGCTCCAAGAGGGTCAGCGATGGTGGTGAGGGCAGCGGCGCCAAGAGGCCGAGGGGCAGTGATGCAGCCCATCCTATGGACGCCTCTACATCTACACCACCAAGTCCCCCTAGTGGACCAATGACTCGTGCCCGAGCCAAGATCCTCCAAGCTAAGGTGATTTCGCTCCTCTCCTCGTGTGACTTTGATACATCCTTGGATGGCTTGCTACTTCATTTCCTGACACTGCATCCTCAGGTACCAAGACGTGAACCAGTGAAGCGGAGCAGCTACGACCGAAGCACCCAGCAGCTACCAGGAGCAACCGGTACTACCACCTTGTAGCGGCGGTACTACCACATGGGACAGAGAGCTTCTGTCCCCAGCCCCAGACCTCTCCGTACCAGGACGGTGTCCCTACCGCACCAACCGGTACTACCGGATCCTACGAGCGGTACTACCGGTAATTACTGAAGCCTATGCCTTCACCTCTGCACGCTCTGGTACCAGCCTATGGTACTACCGCCCCAAGCGGTACTACTGGTCCTCAGGTCCGGTACTACTAGACACAACAGTGCCTGAGCGCATCAGATCTAGGCCACAACCCTTGTAACACCCCTAATACTTTCTGTTTGCCGAAACTACCCTTGTTTTCGTGGCTGGCATATATATAACCCCCACCCTCCAATGTAAACCTCAGACTTGGATAATTGGAATTAGAAGACACCCTTGTGGATCTCCCTAATTCTTGTCCCATGCTCCTTGTGAAAGGAGCACCAATTATCCCCCACCTCATTGGAGTTTGCATCGTGCCTTCCTCGTTGTAAAAGGCCTTGGCATCGGAGCCCCTTGCTAAGACATCAAGATCTCGCTGAGACTCCCCACTCACCATGCCGGTTCGAGAGAGTGATCTTCTCCTGACGTTGATCCTAGGGATTGAGTCGGACCGGTAGCCGCCAGCATGAGCTATTGGTTTGTATCCTTTCTTTGTCTGGGTGTGTTCATCGTGTTCTCCATGCGTGAGTTCGCAGATTTCATCCTCTCCCTCATCCCCCACTCACCCCGCCTCGATTCCCAATGGATTTGTGAAAGATCGGGACATCCACGAGGTTAGCCCCCAACATATTGGTATCAAGAGCTTCGTTGGTCCCGAATTCCCCCACAAATTTTTCTTCTATCCACCAAAAATTCGAAAATCCCCCAAAAAAAGTGCCCCAAATTGCCTTCGGGTCAATCTCTGGTTTTGGTGAGTTTTTGGTGAATTTGATCCATAGATCTGTTGCTATTGGTGCCGATCTACCTTCCTTGTGTGTTCCCAGCCCCAATTTTGGTCTGATTTCTGCAAATTTGAGGATTTTCGGGCCGAATTTGCACCCAATTTTGAGATCTTTAGGTACTACTAGTTAGTGGTACTACCGTTCAGGGTTACTACCGGTCGAAATGGCGGTACTACCGCCCGAGACAACGTTTTTCTCCACCCCTTTTCGCCTCAAATTCGTTTTTTGACTTTCCTCTTTTGCTTATTCGTGTTTCGCGTGCGTGTGGCCTTACTAACAACAAGCTTCGGCAACCTCTTATATCCCACGCTCTACGACACCGTGACACCCAAATATCATCCCAACACCAGTTGCAAGTCGTCATCAATACCAAAGGTATAACTTGCTCCACCTTGTTAACCATTCTTCCTTTGTGTCTATCTATCCTATGAGAGCAGCTCATTTTGTGTTTGCCTAAGCATTGTGCACTTGACCTTGGAAAGTGAGAGTATGTAAGCAAATACAAAATTTGACATAGTAGTATAGAAAGGGAGAAAAGAATAAAAAGGAGAAAAAGAAAAGGCAAAAGAAAAATAGATAGATACATAGTCTCCCAATACAAAGAGAGTATCAAGCTTGTAAGCAAAGAGAGAGAAAAAAGAGCGCGACCAAGGCAAGTGCACAAATCCGTTGCTTATCCTCTTTTGGTGAACGAGTTGTGGTCTCTACTTTCGTTGGCACGACATCCGAGCTTAGTCTTTGTTAGGACATTTTGTGCTCATTTTCATAGTCGTGCCAACCACATCCGTCTCCACGTGTGCGTATCTTTGTGTTTTTGTAGATTGTCTCCTTTTTGCTTTTGATCTTTGGTTCTCTTCCCTCTTTAATAATAACCTTATCTTTGGATCGTTTTGTTTGGCTTTCCACCATCCCAACCTTCCACCAAAATCTTTTGAGAGTTTTAGTTCTTTATTTAGTGTGAGGTTTCTTTGCGATTTCACTTTACAAGCTAATAGTTCTCACTTGTGGCTTCTAGTTTGGTGCAATCCCCAAGGTGAGGTAAAAGGATAACACCCACCACATATCACATTCTGATGTCTAGGCACTTCTATTCTTGTAGACAGTTATTGGACCTCCAAGTGCAGAGGTTTGTAGAACAGCAGCAAGTTTTCCCTTAAGTGGATTACCCAAGGTTTATCGAACTCAGGGAGGAAGTGGTCAAAGGTATCCCCTCTCAAGCAACCCTGCAATCAAGATACAAGAAGTATCTTGTGTCCCCAACACACCCAATACACTTGTCAGGTGTATAGGTGCACTAGTTCGGCGAAGAGATAGTCAAATACAAGTGGTATGGATAAAAGACAACGGTGCCAGAAAAGAGCTTGATGGCATGGAAGAGACTAAAGGCAAACTGAAATAAAGATGGAAGCAAGCAAACATGTAACATATCTAGTTGCAAACGGTATTTCAATGCTTAGAAACAAGGCCTAGTGATCATACTTTTACTAGTGAACACTCTCATATAAATATCTTCTCTTTATGATACTACTCTTAACTACTCTCCGGTTGGACACTCTAATCGATGGTAGGGCTATAACAGCACACCTCAAAGTAAGCCTTTCCCATCTAGATAACCCCACACTGTCACCTTGAGCACTAGATGGTTCAAACAAACACCACAATTTCATAAAGACATCCAACTCCAAATATAACTCATAACAAGTATTTGTAATTTCTAGCCTAAGTGCCACCATGGTGTGCACACTGTCAACTTCACACACATGGGGAGAGCAGAGATCTATTAAAGCACTTGAGTAGCAAGGTAGATCTATAGATTACAAGCTCATGATCTCAATAAGATCATGCATAGAGAGAGATATGAACACATAGCTATCAGTAGAACCCTTAGCCTTGAGGAAGAACTACTCCCTTTTCATCATGGGAATTAGCAACGGCAATGGAGATGGCGGTGGAGATGGCTCTGGGGGCACTTCCTTGTCCCAGCAGGGTGCCGGAACAGGGACTTTCTATGCCCCGAATCTCCCCTTCGGTGGCAGCGGCGCTGCGGAACTTTTCGTTGCTGGAGGCTTGACTACCTAGGGTTTATGCATCGGGAGGAATATATAGGTGAAGGGGCAAGGTCGGTGGCCGGCCAGGGAGCACACACCACCTGGTGGCGCGGGTCCACCCTGGCCGCGCCACCACATGGTGTGGCCGCCCTGTGGCCCCTCTCCATCTCGTCTTCTAGCTCCGTGAGTCTTCCGGTAAAATATCCACTTTGGCTTTTGTCCGGTCCAATTCCGAGAATATTCATTTTCTGACTTTCCTGGAACCAAAAACAGCAGAAAACAGGCAACTGGCACTTTGGCATCTTGTTAATAGGTTAGTCCAAGAAAGTGTATAAAAAGTACTCCAAAGTGTGGACAAAACATAAGAACATAGATAAAAACCAAGCATGGAACATAAAAAATTATGGATACATTAGCAACGTATCAACATCCCCAAGCTTAACTCATGCTCGTCCTCGAGTAGGTAAGTGATAAAAAGAAAGAATAATTTTTGAGGTGACATGCACCATCATAAACTTGATCAAAGTATTTGTAAAACATTGATAGTTGGATCATAGTACTTCAATCATAATATGAAAGACAAAGTTCTAACAATAAGACAAAGCAACTATGTTGCAACATGCAAAGGCACAAACAAAAGATTCATGAATAATAATGCTTTGCAAGACATTTGTTTGTTTCACATAAAGAAAACATAGCATAGTGGCATTCATATTGTCCCTCATAGAGTAGCAAATATAATTGCATAGGACACCTTCAAAGTTCATAAGAGTAACTAGATACAAATAGTTTAAAACAAGCAATATCAAAGTTATGCATCAATCAACAAGTCTTGGGACAATGCACATAGAACTAAGAATGACCACTATACTCTCTCAATAGGTGCATAAAGATAGAAGATGGAGACTCAAGATAAAAGGTAAAATAAAGGACTTCATAGAAGGAAGCAGAGATTCAAGTTTCATAAAGAGCTTCCAAAAATTATGGTACTTAATAGCTTTCAGCTCTCATTGCCCCTATCATAAGCATCTTGAAGTGATTAAGGTTAAAGTGAACAAACTATGGTGTATATGTGATGGCTCTGTGTATGGCGCCAGAAAAATGCTGGAGCAATGATGATGTAGAGCTCGTTGGGAACCCCAAGAGGAAGGTATGATGAGCACAGTAGCAAGTTTCCCTTAGTATGAAACCAAGGTTTAATCGAACTAGTAGGAGAAAGGAAACACCCCAAAGGTGTTACTAGCTGAGCTTTGGCAGAGGGCACTACCGGTGCTAGTAGCAACGTGGAGACCTACACAACACAACCACAGAACTTTGTCCCGAACTTGCGATGAGGTTGTCAATCTCACCGTGTTTTGCGGAAAACAAAGGATTAAACGTATCGAATGGAAAGAAGTAAAAGTTTGCAAAAAGTAAACACAAAGCAGTAAAAGATTGTAGATTGAATGTAAAAGACAAGGACCGGGATCCATAGTTCACTAGAGGTAGCTCTCCTTAGATAGATAACATGATGGGTGAACAAATTACAGCGGGGCAATTGACAAACATCTAGAAAGCAATACATGCATATACTAATCATCTTGACTCCTTTGAGATTCGATTGGGCATTACAACATTATACATAGACCGCCATCTAACTGCATCTATGACTAATAATCCACCTTCAGGTTATCATCCGAACCCCCTCCAGTATTAAGTTGCAAGCAACAGATTATTTCTTTACGAACTGCGTGTAAAGTAAACAATATGATTGTTCTATGAACAAACGATTGTTGTTTTCTCCCTAGTAGCAACAACACATCTAGTACCTTAGAGATTTTTGTCACTTCCCCAGATTACCAGAGGCATGAACCCACTATCGAGCATAAATACTAACTCTTGGGGTTGCTAGCATCTACTTGGCCAAGATAGCTACTAACAACGGAAAGCATGCAAGATCATAAATAACAAAGACATGATAGAATCAATAATCAATCTAAAATAGCATCTCAATATCCATTGGATCCCCGCAAACACAACATGCAGAATTACAAATAGATGATCTTGATAATGAATGGATCACACAAGATCTAGACATGAAAGCACAAAGGAGGAGAACTAGCCATCTAGCTACTACATGGATCCGTAGTCCAAGGATGAACTACTCACGCATCACACCGGAGGCTTGCATGGTGATGAAGAAGGCCTCCAGGGTGAATTCCCCTCTTCGGCAGGGTGCCGGGAAGAGCTTCATATCCCTCTCGATCTAGGGATGGAGATGACGGCGGCTACAGACTCTTTCGTGGATTTTTGATCGGGAACTTAGGGTTTTCGTCCGGAGGGCATCTTATAACAGGTGGTGTGGTGGACCCCTGGCCCCTCTCCGTCTCGTACTCTATCATCTGATGACTTCCGGAAAAATAGGCATTTTGGCTTTTGTCCCGTCCAATTCCGAGAATATTCATTTTCTGACTTTCCTAGAACCAAAAACAGCAGAAAACAGGCAGTTGGCACTGTGGCTCTTGTTAATAGGTTAGTCCAAGAAATCATATGAAAAGTACTCCAAAGTGTGGACAAAACATAATAAAGTGGATAAAACCAAGCATGGAACATCAAAAATTATAGATACATTTGCATTGTATCAATAACATGGTGACTTGGGATAGTCATAACATGGTGTGAGCATGCTCCAAGTCAACCCAAATAAAGCATCAAAGGAGAATACCACAATAATATGATTTAATATGCTAAACAACGCATGATTCTTCCAAGGCACATTAAGCAATCTCAATTGTTTATGACATGTCATGCTACAGCAAAGATCAGTAAGCACAAAGCCAGAACAATATCAAGCATGGCATGATAAAGCATAGGCCACAGTCAAAAGTAAGCTCTCTTTACCACTTAAGCATGAGCTTTCCTACTCTTTTCCAATCCAAAACAAACTATTTGAAAACCAATATATGAATGAGGGGGTCCAACCAATTTATGCAAGCAAACTAAGCAAACGAAAACCAAAAACAAAAACAAAAGCAAAGACGCTCCAAGAATAACACAACTATGCATGAAACAATAAAATAAAGTATTTGGAAGAAACCTGAGATTTTTATTGATGAAGAAGGGGATGCCTTGGGCATCCCCAAGCTTTGACGCTTGTACTTCTTGGATATTTCTTGGGGTGACACGGGGTGGCATCCCCAAGCTTGAGCTTTAGTCCATTATTCATCTCATTACATCATTCTATCCATACACCTGAAATTCTTCCTTCATACAAAACTTTACACAATCTTTATTAGCAACATTAGTGCACTCAAGATAATAAATCTTTGGGTTTAGTTTCAACACCAATAAAACTTCCATTAAAACACAATCTACTGTAGCACGTCCCTTGAAAACCTCAATTCCCCAAAGATAACCCAAAAAGGAACCAACAAGAAGCACATGCAAATAATGGCACAAATCTATCAAAACAGACCAGCAGGTACAAACCAATTTTTTCGAAGACCTTCTGTTGCTCAAATCGAAAAGTATTGAACTAACGAAAGTTAGATAACAACCTGGGGCCGAAGCACAAAACTTCACGCCTCAAAACGACGTACCTAGATTTTACACGAATTTTTACGGTGAAGCACAAAATTCTGTTTCGGGACAGCAACTTTCCCAAGCATTACTTCTCGCTCATTAGAGGTTACTCTTGGCACAAAAAGTAAATAAAAAGGATAAGGAGCGGTTATTAGAGAGGTAATAACTTCCAAAACTCATCTAAAACTTTTGTGTTATCTCCCAAGAAGTACTTTTCTTTAATGCCTTTAAGTTAGGCTTGATAGTTTGAGAAGATGCTCACATAAGAAATATGAATTGAAGTAAAAGAGAGCATCAAGAAGCAAATTCAAAGCACATTTAAGTCTAACCCACTTCCTATGCATAGGAATCTTGTACAGAAACAAGTCATGAAAGCACAAAGTAACAAGCATAGTAAAGCAAAACGAGTGCAATTTCAAGACTTTCAACATAAAGAGGGGAAACTTAATATTGTTGAGACACATAAAACCATGTTTCCCTCTTTCATAATAACTTTCCGTAGCATCATGAATAAAATTAACAATATAACTATCACATAAAACATTCTTATCACGAGCCACATGCATAAAGGAATTAATACTCTCCACATAAGCATAGTCATTCTTATTAATTATAGTGGGAGTAAATTCAACAAAATAGCTATCATTATTATTCTCATCACCATAATCATCAAATATAGGAGGCATATTGTAATCATAATTAATTTTCTCCTCAATAGTAGGTAGACTGAAAATATCATATTCATCATTGTAATCATCATATATTGGAGGCATAGTATCATCAAAGTAAATTTTCTCCTTCGTACTTGGGGGACTAAAAAGATCATTTTCATAAAAAGTAGCTTCCCCAAGCTTAGACTTTTCCATAGCATTAGCAATAATGGTGTTCAAAGGATTCATACTAATAACATTGTTATTAGCACGCAAATAAAGTTCCATAGGTTTTTTAATTTTCTCTTCAAACACTTCATGTCCTAACTCAAGATAAATACTATAAAGCTCTCTAATTTTGTTGTTGTTTTCCATTAAGCCTAACTAGTGAAAACAAGAAACAAAAAGACAAAATTTCAGAATCTAAAGGAAATAACTTCGAGCACTCACACCGGAGGATTGATACATTGCAAATGTATCTATAATTTTTGATGTTCCATGCTTGGTTTTATCCACTTTCTTGTGTTTTGTTCCAAATTGGAGTACTTTTTATATGATTTCTTGGACTAACCTATTAACAAGAGCCACAGTGCCAGCTGCCTGTTTTCTGCTGTTTTTGGTTCCAGGAAAGTCAGAAAATGAATATTCTCGGAATTGGACGGGACAAAAGCCAAAGTGCCTATTTTTTCGGAAGTGATCAAGTGCTAGAATACAAGACGGAGAAGGGCCAAGGAGACACCACACCACCTGGCCGCGCGGCCAGGCCTGGCCCACGCCAGGGGGTGGTGTGGCCGCTCCCGGCACCCCCTCGGCCTCTCCTTTGCCTATATATTACCCTCGGGATGAAAACCCTAAGTACCCAATCAAAAATCCACGAAAGAGTCTGTAGTCGCCGTCATCTCCATCCCTAGATCGGGAGGGATCTGAAGCTCTTCCCAGCACCCTGCCGGAGAGGGGAATTCACCCTGGAGGCCTTCTTCATCACCATGCAAGCCTCGGGTGTGATGCATGAGTAGTTCATCCTTGGACTACAGATCCATGTAGTAGCTAGATGGCTGGTTCTCCTCCTTTGTGCTTTCATGTTTAGATCTTGTGAGCTCCGTTCATGATCAAGATCATCTATTTATAATTCTGCATGTTGTGTTTGTGGGGATCCGATGGATATTGAGATGCTATTTCAGATTGATTATTGATTCTATCATGTCTTTGTTATTTGTGATCTTGCATGCTTTCCGTTGTTAGTAGCTATCTTGTCCATGTAGATGCTAGCAACTCGAAGAGTTAGTATTTATGCTCGATAGTGGGTTCATGCCTCTGGTAATCTGGGGAAGTGACAGAAATCTCTAAGGTACTAGATGTGATGTTGCTACTAGGGAGAAAACAACAATCCTTTGTTCATAGAACAGTCGTATTGTTTACTTTACACGTAGTTCGTAAAGCAATAATCTGTTGATTGCAACTTAATACTGGAGGGGGTTTGGATGATAACCTAAAGGTGGATTATTAGTCATAGATGCAGTTGGATAGTGGTCTATGTAAAATGTTGTAATGCCCAATCAAGTCTCAAAGGAGTCAAGATGATTAGTATATGCATGTATTGCTTTCTCGGTGTTTGTTAATTGCCCCGTTGTAATTTGTTCACCCAGCATGTTATCTATCTTAAGGAGAGCCACCTCTAGTGAACTATGGATCCCGGTCCTTGTCTTTTACATACAATCTACAATCTTTTATTGCTTTGTGTTTACTTTCTGCAAGCTATTACTTCTTTCCATTCGATACGTTTAATCCTTTGTTTTCCACAAAACACGGTGATATTGACAACCTCATCACAAGTTGGGGACAAAGTTCTGTGGTTGTGTTGTGCAGGTCTCCACGTTGCTACTAGCACCAGTAGTGCACCGTGCCAAAGCTCAGCTAGTAACACCTTTGGGGTGTTTCCTTGCTCCTACTGGTTCGATTAAACCTTGGTTTCATAACTAAGGGAAACTTGCTACTATGCTCATCATACCTTCCTCTTGGGGTTCCCAACGAGCTTTACATCAACACCGCCATCAAGCAATTTTCTGGGCGTCGTGCATTGAGCCATCAAGCGATTTTCTGGCGCTGTTGCCGGGGAGTCAAGGACATCTTCACAAGGGGAGTCCCTCATAACCAATCTCTTTACTTTGTTGTTTTTGTTTTGCTTAGTTTATTTTTGCTTTGTTTGCATGTTTTGTTCTTCAAAAAACACAAAAAAAATTAGTTTTACAAGTTTGCTTTCTTATTTGAAAACCCAAAAAAATGACTACTCTTGAAAACACTAAGTTGTGTGACTTCACTAGCACCAACAACAATGATTTTATGAGCACACCTATTGCTCCACTTGTGGCTGAAAATACTTTCTTTGAGATAAAACCTGCTTTGCTCAATCTTGTTATGAGAGAACAATTTTCTGGTATTGGTAATGAAGATGCTGCTTCCCATCTAAATAACTTTGTTGAACTTTGTGAGATGCAAAAGCATAGGGATATAGATGGTGATATTATTAAACTGAAATTGTTTCCTTTTTCTTTGAGAGGAAAAGCTAAAGAATGGTTGAATTCCTTAACTAGGAATAGTATTGATTCTTGGACTAAGTGCAAAGATGCTTTTATTGGAAAATACTACCCTCCTGCTAAGATTATATCCATGAGAAGTGAAATAATGAAGTTTAAACAACTTGATAATGAGCATGTTGCTCAAGCTTGGGAAAGAATGAAATCTTTTGTAAAGAATTGTCCCACTCATGGACTGACTGCTTGGATGATCATCCAAACTTTTTATGCAGGATTGAACTATTCTTCAAGGAACCTATTGGATTCTGCTGCTGGAGGTACTTTTATGACCATCACTTTGGGTGCTGCAACAAAACTTTTGGACAATATGATGGTTAATTATTCTGAATGGCATACTGAGAGAGCTCCACAAGGTAAGAAGGTAAATTTTGTTGAGGAAACCTCCTCTTTGAGTGATAAGATTGATATTATTATGTCTAAGCTTGTTAATGGGAAAGCCCATATTGATCCAAATAATGTTCCTTTTTCTTCCTTGGTTGCTCAAGAAGAGCAAGTTGATGTGAACTTCATAAGAAATAACAATTTTGGCAACAATGCTTATGGTAATAATGCTTATAGGAAAAAATTTGGTAACAACAATTATAAGCCATATCCTCCCAACAATGGTAATGCTTATGGAAATTCTTACAACAATAATAAGAGTGCTCCCTCTGAACTTGAAGTTATGCTTAAAGAGTTTATTAGTAAACAAACTGCTTTCAATAAAACTATTGAGGAAAAACTCTCTAATGCTGAAAGAAATATAGCATCTTTAGCTGAAGCTCAATCTACTTTGAGTAAAATGGCTGCTAAACCTGAAACTAATGATAATCCCTTTGCAGCTACTAATGCTATACAAGTAAGAATTGATGAAAATGTTAGACTATTAGCTGAATTACATGCTAAGTGGGAAAGAGAAGATGAAATTGCTAGAAACATTAGTGTTTCTACTATTACCACCACTAGTGTTGAGGCTACTAATAGTTCTACTACTTTAGATGATAAATTTGATTTTGATCTTGATGGTTGCAACATCTCTGAAGTTATTAAGTTCCTACAAAAGCTTGCTAGAAGTCCTAATGCTAGTGCTATGAACATGGATTTTACAAAACACATTACTGATGCTCTCATAAAGATTAAAGAAGAAAAGATGAAACATAAAGCTTCTATTCCTATAAAGCAAGAAGATGGTTGGGAACCCATCATTAATATGAAAGTGAATGACTTTGATTTTAAAGCTTTGTGTGATCTTGATAGTAGTGTTTCTATTATGCCTAGAAGGATTTATGATATGCTTGATTTGCCTCCTCTTGAAGATTTCTATTTAAATGTCCCACTTGATGATAATGTTAAAAAGAAACTCATGGGGAGTCTTAATGATGTTCTTATTATGGTAAATGATTCCTATGTCCCCGTTGATTTCTATGTTTTGGATGTTGAATACAATGCTTCTTGTCCTATTATTTTGGGAAGACCTTTTCTTAGAACTGTTGGTGCCATCATTGATATGAAAGAAGGCACCATTAAATATCAAATCCCACTCAAGAAAGGTATAGAACACTTCCCTAAAAAGAGAGAAAAGATTTATTTTGCTTCTCCTATGAAAACAAAATTTGGTTTAAATGCTTCTTCATTTGAGAATACTTGATCCTTTTTCTTTGCTTCTTATGCCTAACTTAAAGGCGTTAAAGAAAAGTACTTATTGGGAGATAACCCAAAAGTTTTAGATGAGTCTTTGAAGTTATTACCTCTGTAATAACCTCTCCTTATCCTTTTTATTTGCTTTTTGTGCCAAGAGTAACCTCTAATGAGAGAGAAGTAATGATTGGGAAAGTTGTTGTCCCGAAACAGATTTCTGTGCTTCACCGTAAAAATTCGTGAGAGAGCTCTGTATGTCTGATTGAGCTGTAATTTTTGTGCTTCTTCCCCAGGTTGTTATCTAACTTTCGTTAGTTCAACATTTTTTGATTTAAGCAACAGAAGGTCTTCGAAAAGTTCGTCTTTACCTGCTGGTCTGTTTTGACAGATTTCTGCCATTTTCTACATTTTCTTCTTGTTGGTTCCTTCTTGAGTTCTTTTGGGGAATTGAGCTTTTTGAGGGAAGTGCTACAGTAGCTAGTGTTCTAATGGAAGTTTATTTGGTGTGAGAACTGAACCTTAAGCCTTATTTATCTTAAGTGCACTAATGTTGCTAATAAAGATTGTGTGAAGTTTTGTATGAAGGGAAATTTTCAGGTGTATGGAAGGAATGAGTAATGAGATGGAGGATGGACTAAAGCTCAAGCTTGGGGATGCCACACTTGTCACCCCAGGAATTATCCAAGAAGTAAAAGCGTCAAAGCTTGGGGATGCCCAAGGCATCCCCTTCTTCATCAATAAAAATCCCAGGTTTCTTCCAAACGCTTCATTTCTATTGTTTCATGCACAGTTGTGTTTTTCTTGGAGCGTCTTCTATTTCGTTTTCTTTTTGGTTTTTCGTTTGCTTTTGTTTGCTTAGTTTTCTGAATAAATTGGTTGGACCCCCTCTTTCATACATTGGTTTGCAAATAGTTTGGTTTGGTTTGGAAAAGAGTAGGAAAGTTCATGCTTATGTGGTAAAAATAGCTTGTTTTTGACTGTGGCTTATGCTTTGTCATGTCATGCTTTATATTGTTTTGGCTTTATGCTTAGTATTATTTGCTATAGAATTACTTGTTATAAACAATTGAGATTGCTTAATGTGCCTTGGATAAATCATGCGTTGTTTTAGCATACTAAAGCATAGTATAGTAATATTCTCCTTTGATGCTTTATTTGGGTTGACTTGGCGCATGCTCACACCATATTATGACTATATCAAGTCACCATAGCCTTTATGATCATTTAGTTCTCAACTTGTAGTATCACTTCATGCTTTGATCAATGATGTTTTGTCGCTCTGCATGATTATGGCCATTGTTGCTCTCTTAGTTTGTCGCTCCCAGTCTTTTGCTAGCATCCATAACCAAGTATGAGTTCCACTCATGCATCCAACTCCCTAAACCAAGTTATTCCAAACAGTCCACCATACCTACCTACTAGCTTATGCTATTCCAAGTATATTCATGCTTTTGTTTACCTTCCAAATTAAACTTGTTATGAGAAAACTAGTGATTAAAGCTCTCACGAACTTGATGGCACACTTTACTTTTCTTGCCCTTAATAAACTTGAACCATTGTGTCTTCTATGTTGTATATGCTTGCACTTATCTATCGGGAATTAGCAGAACCATGCTTTCATGGGGAACGCTTTCAACATTGCACTTGGTACTTGTACCTAGTTGATATCATGCTCTTTTGTATATGGATGTCGTCGATGCGAAATGAAAGGGGAGCTTGTAAGTCCATGGAGGTATGTATATGTGTTAGAGAAACGCCTGGGCCGCTGGTCTAATCCATGCTGACATGGTAAAAACCTGCAGCGTAACCATAATGAGAGCTGTCTATGAAGCATTCTTCTTATAAAAAAAGAGTCCTATATTGAGAAAAAAAGAGAAAAGAGAAAAAAAAGAGATACTATGAAAAGAGGAAAGAGAGAGAAAAAGCACCATATTCCCATGGTAAATAAGAAGAATGCTGAGATGCTCGTTGTCTGCTTGCCTTGTCATTTTGATATGGGGATTCTTCCGTATCATCGGGCAAGGGGTACCCCGTTGGCAGTTCTCTATGATACACATATACTTACAATGACAAGAACTTACCGGTGACTAAACATGAGTAGCATGAGGAGCAGCCCTCGTATACAAGGGACATGAGATTTCTGACTTATACTTCGTCAAGCATGTACACCATAGTTTGTTCACTTTAACCTTAATCACTTCAAGATGCTTATGATAGGGGCAATGAGAGCTGAAAGCTATAAGTACCATAATTTTTGGAAGCTCTTTATGAGACTTGAATCCCTACTTCCTTTTACAAAGGCCTTTCTTCCACCATTATATTGAGTCTCCACTTTCTACCTTTATGCACCTACTTTGAGAGCATAGTGGCCATTCTTAGTTCTATGTGCATTTCCCAAGACTAGTTGATTGATGCATACTTTGATATTGCTTGTTTTAAACTATTGTATATGGTCACTCTTATGAACTTTGAAGGTGCCCTATGCATTTATATTTGCTACTCTATGAGGGACAAGCTGAATACTATTATGCCATGTTTTCTTTATGTGAAACAAACAAACGTCTTGCAAAGCATTGTTATTCATGAATCTTTTGTTTGTGCCTTTTCATGTTGCATCATAGTTTCTTTGCTTATTGCTAGAACTTTGTCTTTCATGTTATGATTGAAGTACTATGATCCCAGCTTTGAATGATTTACAAATACTTTGATCAAGTCTTTGATGGTGCATGTCACCTCAAAAATTCTTTCTTTTTATCACTTACCTACTCGAGGACGAGCAGGAGTTAATCTTGGGGATGTTGATACATTGCACATGTATCTATAATTTTTGATGTTCCATGCTTGGTTTTATCCACTTTCTTGTGTTTTATTCCAACTTCGGAGTACTTTTTACATGATTTCTTGGACTAACCTATTAACAAGAGCCACAATGCCAGCTGCCTGTTTTCTGCTGTTTTTGGTTCCAGGAAAGTCAGAAAATGAATATTCTCGAAATTGGACGGGACAAAAGCCAAAGTGCCTATTTTTCCGGAAGTGATCAAGTGCCAGAATACGAGACGGAGAAGGGCCAGGGAGACACCACACCACCTGGCCGCGCGGCCAGGCCTGGCCCACGCCAGGGGGTGGTGTGGCCGCTCCCGGCACCCCCTCGACCTCTCCTTCCGCCTATATATTGCCCTCGGGACGAAAACCCTAAGTACCCGATCAAAAATCCACGAAAGAGTCTATAGCCGCTGTCATCTCCATCCCTAGATCAGGAGGGATCTGAAGCTCTTCCCGACACCCTGCCGGAGAGGGGAATTCACCCTGGAGGCCTTCTTCATCACCATGCAAGCCTCCGGTGTGATGCGTGAGTAGTTCATCATTGGACTACGGATCCATGTAGTAGCTAGATGGTTGGTTCTCCTCCTTTGTGCTTTCATGCTTAGATCTTGTGAGCTCCGTTCATGATCAAGATCATCTATTTGTAATCCTGCATGTTGTGTTTGCGGGGATCCGATGGACATTGAGATGCTATTTCAGATTGATTATTGATTCTATCATGTCTTTGTTATTTGTGATCTTGCATGCTTTCCGTTGTTAGTAGCTATCTTGGCCAAGTAGATGCTAGCAACTCCAAGAGTTAGTATTTATGCTCGATAGTGGGTTCATGCCTCTGGTAATCTGGGGAAGTGGCAGAAATCTCTAAGGTACTAGATGTGTTGTTGCTACTAGGGAGAAAACAACAATCCTTTGTTCATAGAACAATCGTATTGTTTTTTTACACGCAGTTCGTAAAGCAATAATCTGTTGCTTGCAACTTAATACTGGAGGGGGTTCGGATGATAACCTGAAGGTGGATTATTAGTCATAGATGCAGTTGGATGGCAGTCTATGTATAATGTTGTAATGTCCAATCAAGTCTCAAAGGAGTCAAGATGATTACTATATGCATGTATTGCTGTCTCGGTGTTTGTCAATTGCCCTCGCTGTAATTTCTTCACCCAGCATGTTATCTATCTTAAGGAGAGCCACCTCTAGTGAACTATGGATCCCGGTCCTTGTCTTTTACATACAATCTACAATCTTTTACTACTTTGTGTTTACTTTCTGCAAACTATTACTTCTTTCCATTCGATACGTTTAATCCTTTCTTTTCCGCAAAACACGGTGAGATTGACAACCTCATCGCAAGTTGGGGACAAAGTTCTGTGGTTGTGTTGTGCAGGTCTCCACGTTGCTACTAGCACCGGTAGTGCGCCCTGCCAAAGCTCAGCTAGTAACACCTTTGGGGTGTTTCCTTGCTCCTACTGGTTCGATTAAACCTTGGTTTCATAACTGAGAGAAACTTGCTGATGTGCTCATCATACCTTCCTCTTGGGGTTCCCAACGAGCTCTACATCAACACCGCCATCAAGCAATTTTTTAGGCACCGTGCATTGAGCCATCAAGGATGTGAATACCTTTTACCTTACCTCCCCGGCAACGGCGCCAGAAAATAGCTTGATGTCTACGCACTTCTATTCTTGTAGACAATTGTTGGGCCTCCAAGTGCAGAGGTTTGTAGAACAGCAGCAAGTTTTCCCTTAAGTGGATTACCCAAGGTTTATCGAACTCGGGGAGGAAGTGGTCAAAGGTATCCCCTCTCAAGCAACCCTGCAATCAAGATACAAGAAGTCTTGTGTCCCCAACACACCTAATACACTTGTCAGGTGTATAGGTGCACTAGTTTGGCGAAGAGATAGTGAAATACAAGCGGTATGGATAAAAGACAATGGTGCCAGAAAAGAGCTTGATGGCGTGGAAGAGACTAAAGGCAAACTGAAATAAAGATGGAAGCAAGCAAACATGTAACAGATCTAGTTGCAAACGGTGTTTCAATGCTTAGAAACAAGGCCTAGGGATCATACTTTCACTAGTGAACACTCTCATATAAATATCTTCTCTTTATGATACTACTCTTAACTACTCTCCGGTTGGACACTCTAATTGATGGTAGGGCTATAACAGCACACCTCAAAGTAAGCCTTTCCCATCTAGATAACCCCACACTGTCACCTTGAGCAATAGATGGTTCAAACAAACACCACAATTTCATAAAGACATCCAACTCCAAATATAACTCATAACAAGTATTTGTAATCTCTAGCCTAAGTGCCACCATGGTGTGCACATTGTCAACTTCACACACATGGGGAGAGCAGAGATCTATTAAAGCACTTGAGTAGCAAGGTAGATCTATAGATTACAAGCTCGTGATCTCAATAAGATCATACATAGAGAGAGATGAACACATAGCTATCGGTAGAACCCTTAGCCTCGAGGAAGAACTACTCCTTCTTCATCATGGGAATCAGCAACGGCGATGGAGATGGTGGTGGAGATCGATGGAGATGGCTCCAGGGGTACTTCCCCGTCCCGGCAGGGTGCCTGAATAGAGACTTTCTGTCCTCTGAATCTCCCCTTTGGTGGCAGCAGCGCTGCAGAACTATTCGCGGCTGGAGGCTTGACTACCTAGGGTTTATGCATCGGGAGGAATATATAGGTGAAGGGGCAAGGTCAGTGGCCGGCCAGGGAGCCCACACCATCTGGTGGCGTGGCCAGGGTAGACCCGCGCCACCACATGGTGTGGCCGCCCTGTGGCCCGTCTCCGTCTCGTCTTCTGGCTCCGTGAGTCTTCTGGTAAAATATCGACTTTGGCGGTTGTCCGGTCCAATTCCGAGAATATTTATTTTCTGACTTTCCTGGAACCAAAAACAGCATAAAACAGGCAACTGGCACTGTGGCATCTTGTTAATAGGTTAGTCCAAGAAAGTTTATAAAAAGTACTCCAAAGTGTGGACAAAACATAAGAAAGTAGATAAAAACCAAGCATGGAACATCAAAAATTATGGATACGTTAGCAACGTATCAACATCCCCAAGCTTAACTCCTGCCCGTCCTCGAGTAGGTAAGTGATAAAAAGAAAGAATAATTTTTGAGGTGACATGCACCATCATAAACTTGATCAAAGTATTTGTAAAACATTGATAGCTGGGATCATAGTACTTCAATCATAACATGAAAGAAAAAGTTCTAACAATAAGACAAAGCAATTATGTTGCAACATGAAAAGGCACAAACAAAAGATTCATGAATAACAATGCTTTGCAAGACATTTGTTTATTTCACATAAAGAAAACATAGCATAGTGGCATTCAGCTTGTCCCTCATAGAGTAGCAAATATAATTGCATAGGACACCTTCAAAGTTCATAAGAGTGACTAGATACAAATAGTTTAAAACAAGCAATATCAAAGTTATGCATCAATCAACAAGTCTTGGGACAATGCACATAGATCTAAGAATGGCCACTATGCTCTCTCAATAGGTGCATAAAGATAGAAGATGGAGACTCAAGATAAAAGGTAAAAGAAAGGCCTTCATAGAAGGAAGCAGAGATTCAAGTTTCATAAAGAGCTTCCAAAAATTATGGTACTTAATAGCTTTCAGCTCTCATTGCCCCTATCATAAGCATCTTGAAGTGATTAAGGTTAAAGTGAACAAACTATGGTGTATATGCTTGACGAAGTATAAGTTGGAAATCTCATGTCCCTTGAATACGAGGGCCGCTCCTCATGCTAGTCAAGTTTAGTTACAGGTAAGTTCTTGTCATAGTAAGTACATATGTATCATAAAGAACCGCCAACGGGGTACCCCTTGCCTGATGATACGGAAGAATCCCCATATCAAAATGACAAGGCAAGCAGACAACGAGCATCTCGGCAATCTTCTTATTTACCATGGGAAAATGGTGCTTTTTTCTCTCTTTCCTCTTTTCTCATATATTTTTTTTCTTTTTCTCTTTTTCTCAATATGTATCTCTTTTTTTTATAAGAAGAATGCTTCGTAGATAGCTCATTATGGTTACGCTACAGGTTTCCACCATGACATCATGGATTATACCGGCGGCCCAGGCATTTCTCTAACACACATACATAACTTCATGGACTTACAAGCTCCCCTTTCATTTCACACTGACGACATCCATAGACAAAGGAGCATGATATCAACTAGGTACAAAGTACAAGTGCAATGTTGAAAGCGTTCCCCATGACATCATGGTTCTGCTAATCCCCAACATATAAGTGCAAGTATATACAACATAAATGACACAATGGTTCAAGTTTATTAAGGGCAAGAAAAGTAATGTGTGCCATCAAGTTCGTGAGAGCTTTAATCACTAGTTTTCTCATAACAAGTTTAATTCGGAAGGTAGATAAAAACATGAATATACTTGGAATAGCAAATGCTAATAGGTAGGTATGGTGGACGCTTTGGAATAACTTGGTTTTAGGAGTTGGATGCATGAGTGGAACTCCTACTTGGTTATGGAGGCTAGCAAAAGACTGCGAGCGACCGACTAAGAGAGCAATAATGGCCATAATCATGCAGAGCGACAAAACATCATTAATCAAAGCATAAAGTGATACTACAAGTCGAAAACTAAAGGATCATAAAGGCTATGGTGACTTGGGATAGTCATAACATGGTGTGAGCATGCGCCAAGTCAACCCAAATAAAGCATCAAAGGAGAATACCACAATAATATGCTTTAATGTGCTAAAACAACGCATGATTCTTCCAAGGCACATTAAGCAATCTCAATTGTTTATGACATGTCATGCTACAGCAAATATCACTAAGCATAAATCCAAAACAATATCAAGCATGGCATAACAAAGCATAGGCCACGGTCAAAAACAAGCTGTCTTTACCACTTAAGCATGAACTTTCCTACTCTTTTCCAATCCAAACCAAACTATTTGAAAACCAATGTATGAATGAGGGGGTCCAACCAATTTATGCAAGCAAGCTAAGCAAACGAAAACCAAAAAAAATGCAAAGACGCTCCAAGAACAACACAACTATACATGAAACAATAAAAATAAAGTGTTCGGAAGAAACCTGAGATTTTTATTGATAAAGAAGGGGATGCCTTGGGCATCCCCAAGCTTTGACGCTTGTACCTCTTGGATATTTCTTTGGGTGACACGGGGTGGCATCCCCAAGCTTGAGCTTTAGTCCATTCTTCATCTCATTACATCATTCTCTCCATACACCTGAAATTCTTCCTTCATACAAAACTTCACACAATCTTTATTAGCAACATTAGTGCACTCAAGATAATAAATCTTTGGGTTCAATTTCAACACCAATAAAACTTCCACTAAAACACAAGCTACTTTAGCACTTCCCTAGAAAAGCTCAATTCCCCAAAGAGAACCCAAAAAGGAACCAACAAGAAGCAAATGCAAATAATGGCCGAAATCTGTCAAAACAGACCAGCATGTAAAAACCAATTTTTTAGAAGACCTTTTGTTGCTCAAATAGAAAAGTGTTGAACTAACAAAAGTTAGATAACAACCTGGGGCAGAAGCACAAAACTTCACGCCTCAAAACGATGTACCTAGATTTTACATGAATTTTTACAGTGAAGCACAAAAATTTGTTTCGGGACAGCAACTTTCCCAAGCATTACTTCTCTCTCATTAGATGTTACTCTTGGCACAAAAACTAAATAAAAATGATAAGGAGCGGTTATTACAGATGTAATAACTTCCAAGACTCATCTAAAACTTTTGGGTTATCTCCCAAGAAGTACTTTTCTTTAACGCCTTTAAATTAGGCTTGATAGTTTGAGAAGATGCTCACATAAGAAATATGAATTGAAGTAAAAGAGAGCATCAAGAAGAAAATTCAAAGCACATTTAAGTCTAAACTATTTCCTATGCATAGGAATCTTGTACAGAAACAAGTCATGAAAGCACAAAGTAACAAGCATAGTAAAGAAAAACGAGTGCAATTTCAAGACTTTCAACATAAAGAGGGGAAACTTAATATTGTTGAGACACATAAAACCATGTTTCCCTCTCTCATAATAACTTTCCGTAGCATCATGAATAAAATTAACAATATAACTATCACATAAAATATTCTTATCACGAGCCACGTGCATAAAGGAATTAATACTCTCCACATAAGCATAGTCATTCTTATTAATTATAGTGGGAGTAAATTCAACAAAATAGCTATCATTATTATTCTCATCACCATAATCATCAAATATAGGAGGCATATTATAATCATAATTAATTTTATCCTCAATAGTAGGTGGACTGAAAATATCATATTCATCATTGTAATCATCATATATTGGAGGCATAGTTTCATCAAAGTAAATTTTCTCCTCCGTACTTGGGGGACTAAAAAGATCATTTTCATAAAAAGTAGCTTCTCCAAGCTTAGACTTTTCCATAGCGTTAGCAATAATGGTGTTCAAAGAATTCATACTAATAGCATTGCTATTAGCACGCAAATAAAGATCCATAGGTTTTTTAATTTTCTCTTCAAACACTTCATTTTCTAACTCAAGATAAATACTATAAAGCTCTCTAATTTTTTTTGTTTTCCATTAAGCCTAACTAGTGAAAACAAGAAACAAAAGACAAAATTGCATAATCTAAAGGAAATAACTTCGAGCACTCACACCGGAGGATGTGAGTACCTTTTACCTTACCTCCCCGGCAACGGTACCAGAAAATAGCTTGACGTCTATGTACTTCTATTCTTGTAGACAGTTGTAGGACATCCAAGTGCAGAGGTTTGTAGAACAGCAGCAAGTTTTCCCTTAAGTGGATTACCCAAGGTTTATCGAACTCAGGGAGGAATTGGTCAAAGGTATCCCCTCTCAAGCAACCCTTCAATCAAGATACAAGAAGTCTCTTGCGCCCCCAACACACCCAATACACTTGTCAGGTGTATAGGTGCACTAGTTTGGCGAAGAGATAGTGAAATACAAGTGGTATGGATAAAATACAACGGTGCCAGAAAAGAGCTTGATGGCATGGAAGAGACTAAAGGCAAACTGAAATAAAGATGGAAGCAAGCAAACATGTAACAGATCTAGTTGCAAATGGTGTTTCAATGCTTAGAAACAAGGCCTAGGGATCATACTTTCACTAGTGAACACTCTCATAAAATATCTTCTCTTTATGATACTACTCTTAACTAATCTTCGGTTGGACACTCTAATAGATGGTAGGGCTATAACAGCACACCTCAAAGTAAGCCTTTCCCATCTAGATAACCCGACACTGTCACCTTGAGCACTAGATGGTTCAAACAAACACCACAATTTCATAAAGACATCCAACTCCAAATATAACTCATAATAAGTATTTGTAATCTCTAGCCTAAGTGCCACCATGGTGTGCACACTGTCAACTTCACACACATGGGGAGAGAAGAGATCTATTAAAGCACTTGAGTAGCAAGGTAGATCTATAGATTACAAGCTCATGATCTCAATAACATTATGCATAGAGAGAGAGATGAACACATAGCTACCGGTAGAACCCTTAGCCTCAAGGAAGAACTACTCCCTCTTCATCATGGGAATCAGCAATGGCGATGGAGATGGTGATGGAGATCGATGGAGATGGCTCCGGGGGCACTTCCCCATCCCGGCATGGTGCCGGAACAGAGACTTTCTGTCCCCCGAATCTCCCCTTCGGTGGCGGCGGCGCTGTGGAACTTTTCGTGGCTGGAGGCTCGACTACCTAGGGTTTATGCATCGGGAGGAATATATAGGCGAAGGGGCAACGTCGGTGGCCCGCCAGGTGGCCCACACCACCTGGTGGCGCGGCCAGGGTGGACCCGCGCCACCACATGGTGTGGCCGCCCTGTGGCCCCTCTTCTTCTCGTCTTCTGGCTCCATGAGTCTTCCGGTAAAATATCGACTTTGGCTTTTGTCCGGTCCAATTCCGAGAATATTCATTTTCTGACTTTCCTAGAACCAAAAATAGCAGAAAATAGGCAACTGGCATTGTGGCATCTTGTTAATAGGTTAGTCCAAGAAAGTGTATAAAAAGTACTCCAATGTGTGGACAAAACATAAGAAAGTAGATAAAAACCAAGCATGGAACATCAAAAATTATGGATACGTTAGCAACATATCACCTTCCATATACAATCCATTTTGGTCTTACATGATGGATAGGCATGGTGAGTCGATCCAACCTCCTCCTCAAGGTGAAGATGAAGGCCCGTACATGACGCGCGCAAGCCACTACATCATTCGCCATGAGTTTCGTGAATGTTGCAATGCTTCGAGTCGTGCCAAGATGAAGAATTCGGCGAAACTCAAGCCGAGTTCAAGAGCATCGACAACCGCTTCGATGGCCTCCAACAACAAAGGCATGATATGCGGCAAGGCTTCTCCAACCTTCATCAGGAGACGAGGGCCATGCACATAAACTTTACCAACCAAAACTAAGCACTACAAAGGTCGATGGCCGAGCGCGCATGAAACACAAGACCGCCTTCACGTGCATCAAGCTCTACAAGCTCGTCGCGTCACCATTATCCTCTTCTTCAAGACCCTCGTGCAAGTGCTCCAAGATGCAATGAGGCCCCCGTGGTTGAAGATGGAAGTTCTTTGCACTATGTACCTTCCCCACGGCACGCCGCAACGTCAAGTTATGATGGTGATTTCTCTTCAAGGCCCCAAGCAAGGGGAGAAGGACACCGTCATCACGCAAGGGCACTAGTGATTCAATAAGCACAACCACAAGTGGAACCTCGAGTGCAACCTCAAGTACAATGTCCTCATCCACGAGACATTCTTGCAACAACAAGTGATGACTCTAACTTGGAGGATCAAGCTCATCATCAACATGAAGCTCTTCAAGACCCTCCTCTTCGTCATCAACATCATGAACGTCCACACCGCTACCATGGTCACCATGATGAGCCTCCTCCCCAACATCAAGACATGGAGCGTCAAATAGTACATATTGAGTGACTCCCACCACGTCATGAGGCTCAAGACCATGATCTTTGTCGTGAGTCCCAAGCGCCTCAACCTCATAAACATCCGCGCCCAGAGCAAGAGCAAGTTCCCCAACAATGTCGCGAGAATCAAGTTCCTCCACCTCCAAATGCGGCTCCTCAACCACAAGTGAACCAACAAGGTCACCAAGCTCGTCGCAATGATTGCATGGAAGATGAAGACTGTCACCATCAAGGCAACAACCGTGAACATGACTGCAATGATGAAGAAACTTTTGGCAAGATCAAGTTCATGATGCCCAAGTTCACCAGTTCAAATGATCCTGAAGAATACCTCTCATGGGCACTCAAGGTCGACAAGATCTTCCGCATGCACAATTATAGTGATGAGAAGATGGTTGCCATGGCTTCTCTTGAGTTGATGATTATGCCAACCTTTGGTGGGAACAAGTTCAAGTCGCTCGTGATGCAAGAGAAGAGACTCCAATCACCACTTGGAACGACATGAAGTCTCATATGAGATCCCGCTTTGTCCCTACGCACTACACGCATGAACTCTTCAACAAGCTATATCACTTAGTCAAGGGACAAAGACCGTGTAAGAGTACTTCAAGCAAATGGAGCTCAACATGATCCGCGCCAACATTGAAGAGCGCGAGGAGCAACCAATGGCATGTTTCCTCATCGGCTTGAACCATCCAATCAAGCGCATAGTCGAGTTCCAAAAGTACAACACAATGGTTGAGCTTGTGCACATCGCAGCAAAAGTAGAGCGTCAAGTACAAGAGGACATCTAGTACAACAAGCCAAAGACGTACTTCACCTACAAGCAAGCTTCAACCACTACACCAACAACCTTCAATGGAAGCTCCTCAAGTACCTTCAAGCCTTCCTTCAAGCCCATACTTTCTCAAGGAAAACCGCCCCCAAGTGGCAAGCATACAAAGGATGACCCGCCATTCAACGGCGAATGCTACAAGTGTGGAGGCAAAGAACACAATTCAGCCAATTGTGGATACAAGAAAGTATTGTTCATCCATGACAATGGCAATGAGGAATACTTGACTAAAGATGAATTTGATGCAAGAGTCAAAGAAGCAATGACAAGAAAACATGTGGAAGATGACCAACAACTCCTCATGTGTGAACATGACGCAAGTCCATCGATTGTTGTCACAAGGATCTTGAATACTCAAGCCCAACAACATGAAGATCAAAGATCCAACATCTTCTAAACTCGTGTCGGCATTAATGGAAAATCTATCAAAGTGATCATCGATGGAGGGAGTTATCACAACCTTGCTAGCACCAAGTTTTGTGAGAAGCTCAACATCACCCTCCATCCACACAAGCACCCCTACCATGTCAAATGGCTAAGTGACCAAGGATCGGTGAAGATCAAGCATACTGTCGCGGTAACATTATCTGTTGGCCCATACAAAGACACGGTAGAGTGTGATATAGTCTGCATGACGGTTTGTCATATGTTCCTTGGTCGACCGTGGAAATTCGACAAAGGTGCTCTACATGACGGTCGCACCAATGTGTACACCTTCAAATGGCCTAACAAGACATGTGTTTTGCAACCAATGACTCCTAGCCAAATAATTGCGGATAATGAAAAAGCTTTAGCGAGAGCGCAAACCACAACACAATCTTGTGAGAAGAGTGGTGAGCGAGAGAACTACCATATAGCGAGTGAGAGCCACAAGCCTAACTCGAGTGGAAAAACTATGAGTGTTCTTCTTGCCACCAAAAGTGAGATGAGATATGTGAGGAATAACCCATCCATCTTGCACTATGTCCTCATTTGCAAGGGACTAGCGCAAGGAACTAATGACTTGACCAATATTCCTCCCTCCTTGATGGCTATTTTGCAGGAATTCAAGCATGTGTTTCTCGAAGAGCTACCTCATGGACTTCCTCCTCTTCGCTGCATTGAGCACTATATTGACCTCATACCCAGTGCACCCCTTCCAAATAGCGTCGCTTACCGCACAAACCTGGAGGAGACGAATGAGATCGAATGACAAATCAACCAACTCGTCTCCAAAGGTTTGATCCAAGTAAGCACTAGTCAAAGTGTGGTGCCCGTAATTATCGTTCCCAAAACGGATGATATGTTGTAGTTATGCATGAACTGTCGTCCAATCAATGCTATCATCGTACGTTATAGACATCCTATACCACGTCTTGACGAGTTGTGTGGAACCACTATTTTCTCAAAAATTGATCTTTGTAGTGGTTACCATAAAATACGTATGGCGGAAGGTGATGAGTGGAAAACCGCCTTCAATACCAAACTTGGCCTCTATGAATGGTTTGTCATGCCTTTTGGCTTATCTAATGACCCATCCACTTTCATGTGCCTTATGAATCATATTTTGTGTTCTCTCATTGGAAAGAGTGTTGTTGTCTATTTTGATGATATCCTTGTTTATAGCAAGTCGCTTGTGGAATGTGTTACACATGTAAAGGAGATTTTACAAATCCTTCGAAATGAAAAGCTATATGCTAACCTTCCCAAGTGTACTTTTGCTAAGGACAAGTTGATTTTCCTTGGTTTTGTTGTTTCTTCCAATGGCATTGAAGTCGATTCTAAGTAAAGGACATAAGAGATTGGCCCATTCCCACAAATGTGAGTGAACTTCAAAGTTTTCATGGGTTAGCTGGTTTTCATCGTTGCTTTATGAAATACTTCTCTAGCATTTCTTGCCCACTCAACGAGTTGACCAAAAATAATATCACCTTCGTGTAGGGAAAAGCCCAACAAAAAGCCTTTGATGAGCTTAAAAAGAGGCTAACCGAAGCACCTCTTCTCACGTTACTAGATTTCACAAAAACTTTTGAGATAGAGTGTGATGCTAGTGGTATTGGCCTTGGAGGAGTCCTTATGCATAACAGACGTTATATTGCCTACCATAGCGAGGAACTTGATGGTGCACGCCTTAAATATCTGATTTATGACAAAGTTCTTTTTTCCTTAGTCTGTGTCCTTCAAGTTTGGCAACACTATCTTTGGCCTAAGGAATTTATCATACATTCCGACCATGAGTCGTTGAAATATCTCAAAGGCCAAGCCAACTTGAGTAAAAGACACGCTAAGTGGGTTGAGTTTATGGAGTCTTTTCCTTACATTGTCAGGTATAAGAAGGGCAAAGATAATCTAGTTGTGAACGCTTTGTCTCACAAGAACACAAGCCTTCTTACTCGACTCGAAGTAAACGTGTTGGGTCTTGATGAAATCAAAACTTTGTATGCTTCCGACCCATTCTTTGGACCAATTTTCACAAAGTGCTCCATTGACAAAGGAGTTGATGATTTCTATTTGCATAAGGGATTTCTCTTTAAACAAAACAAGCTTTGCATTCCGAAGTCATCTCTCCAACTTTTGCTTCTCCAAGAATCACATGGTGGAGGCCTCATGGGTCACTTTGGCCGTGACAAGACATTGGACATGCTCTCCACTCATTACTATTGGCCCAAGATGAAGCGAGACGTGGAGCCCTACGTTCAACGATGCACTACATGTGTTCAAGCTAAGTCTATGTCTAACCCATTTGGTCTTTATATGCCATGCACCTTGGTCCGGCATTAGCATGGACTTTGTGTTAGGATTGCCTAGGTCTAAGCATGGTCATGATTCTATATTTGTTATTGTGGATCGCTTTTCCAAAATGGCACACTTCATATCATGCCATAAGACCGATGATGCTTCACATGTTGCAAATTTGTTTTTCAGGGAAATTGTCCGTCTTCATGGTGTGCCAAGAACAATCATCTCCGACCGCAACATAAAATTCATGAGCTACTTATGGAAGACACGCATGGCCAAGATCGGCGTCAAGCTACTCTTCTCATCCGCCTCGCACCCGCAAACCGATGGCCAAACCGAGGTCGTCAACCGAAGCCTTGGCACTCTCCTTCGTATGTTGATCAAGAAAAACCTAAAGGATTGGAGGAATGCATTACCCACACCGAGTTCGCCTACAATCGAGCCAAGCACTCTACAACGAAGATGAGCCCATTCATGATTGTCTATGGCTTCGAGCCCCTCACCGCGCTCGACATATTACCACTTCCTCTCCATGAGCACACCAACATGGACGTTGACAAGCACGCCCAAGCTATGAAGAAGCTTCACAAAGAAACAATAGCTACTATCGAGCAACAAGTCATTTGCCAAGCTTCAAGGTTAAACAAGGACAAGAAGGAGGTGATCTTAGAGGAAGGTGACCTTGTGTGGATACACTTGAGCAAGAACCGTTTCCCCAAGGAACGTGATTCAAAGCTCAAACCAAGAGGAGATCGCCCCTTCAAGGTCCTCAAGATAATCAACAACAACGCATACATCATCGACATCCTGGCCTCCAAGTACCTTGGCAGCAATACGTTCAATGTCAAGGACCTTTCACCTTTCCATGGCGATGTTCAAGATGATATGCATGAAGAGTCGAGGACGACTCTTTCCCAAGGAGGGGAGCTGATGCAGCCCGTTCTATGGATGCCTCTACATCTACACCACCAAGTCCCCCAAGTGGACAAATGACTCGTGCACGAGCCAAGCTCCTCCAAGCTAAGGTGAATTCGCTCCTCTCCTCGTGTGACTTCGATACATCCTTGGATAGCTTGCTACTTCATTCCTCGACACTGTGCATCCTCAGGTACCAAGACGAGAACCATCGAAGCAGAGCAACTACGACCAAAGAACCCAGTAGCTACCAGGTGCAACCGGTACTACCGCCTAGAAGCAACGGTACTACCGCACGGGACAGAGAGCTTCCGCTCCCAGCCCCAGACCTCTCCGGTACCAGGACGATGGCCCTACCGCACCAACCGGTACTACTGGATCCTACGAGCGGTACTACCGGTCATTACTGAAGCCTATGCCTTTGCCTCTGGACGCTCCGGTACCAGCCTGCGGTACTACCGCCCCAAGCGGTACCACCGGTCCTTAGGTCCGGTACTACCAGACGCAACAATGCCTAAACACATCAGATCTAGGCCACAACCCTTGTAACGCCCCTAATACTTTCCATTTGCCCAAACTACCCCTATTTTCGTGGCTGGCCTATATATAGCCCCCACCCTCCAATGTAAACCTTGACTTAGATAATTGGAATTAGAAGACACCCTTGTGGATCTCCCTAATTCTTGTCTCATGCTCCTTGTGAAAGGAGCACCAATTATCCCGCACCTTGTTGGAGTTTGCATCGTGCCTCCCTCGTTGTACAAGGCCTTGGCATCAGAGCCCCTTGCCAAGACGTCAAGATCTCGCCGAAACTCCCCATTCGCAGTGCTGGTTCGAGAGAGAGATCTTCGCCCGACGCTGATCCTGGGGATTGTGCCGGACCGGTAGCCGGCGGTGTGAGCTATTGGTTTGTATCGTGTCTTCGTGTGGGTGTGTTCATCGTGTTCTTCGTGCGTGAGTTCGAGGATTTCATCCTCTTCCTCATCCCCCACTCACTCCACCTCAATTTTCAAGGGATTCGTGAAAGATCGGGCCATCCACGAGGTTAGCCCCCAATAGGCAGGCCTCTCAAGATTGGGCACTTCCACAACCAGGTAGGTTCAAACCATTTTGCCAATGTGATCTTGGCACCTGGGTTAGACCTGATGGCTTCAGGCCTTTCCTCGACACTGTGCCGAGGACGATCATGCTCAAGATGAACACCTGATCCAGCTGGATGGTGAAGCTCTGGGATGCCAGCGGCAGGATTTGTCTTGGCTAGGGGTGGGCTAGCTTTATCATTGCCCACTAGATCAAGATCGGGTACTTCATGAACTTCAAGATGCTGAAGGGTGACATGTTCAAGGTAACCATCTTCAACTACACCATGACTGAAGTGATGAAGAAGTGCCTGGAACATGATCCATCTCTTGCCATGATCGACGAGTAAAATCTTAATTAGTTTGTCTTCGTTTGCTGTAAACTTTGTCTTTATTTCGTGCAGTTGTCTTGCTACAATGTTTATGTCATGCCGCTATATATTGCCGTGTCGTTGAATATGTTGTGCCGATATTTATTTTGCTCGTTCTGTGCATATTGTTGTGTGCTTGTTGTGGTTTAGCTTTACTTGTGACGTTTGATAAACTCACCATCTGGGGAAGAGGTTACCAGACCGCACGAGCATGCTAAACCAAACACGCGCTATCTTTTCTCTCATGCCTAATACAGTTCACCAAACAGAGCCTCATTTCTGTCTAAATCCTAAATAGTGTTAATATGGGCTACCAAACAACTGGAAGATTTTGGACCATGTCCGAATCTAGGCATGTAGTCCCTACACGTGCAAGTTGTATCGCGGGGAACAACTCGCACGGGAACCAATCACACCCTATGCACCTATAAATATTTCAGCTTTTAGCTTCAAGAACATTAAAAAACACGAACATTTCTCGATATAAAAAAAGCGGATTTGCTAATCGACTGAGAATTCTTTATGTCTCAGTCGACCTATAGGACCGTCCGATTTTTCTTTGAGATACGTGCATGGGATTCGATCCTGGAAACTTCTGGACGTACACACAGCATGTACCGACCAGGGTAGCTAATACTTTACAGAGTTTAATTTGTGAGTGCGCTGTTTAATATTAAATACGATTATATCCTTTTTTTATTGTTTGTCATTCACTTTTTTTTTATTGTTTATTATTTTTTCAATCTATTATCTATTCTTCTGTTCTTGTCTTTGTAAGTTGCACTGGTGATTTTTTTTTAGTTTTGCATCATTATTAAAAACATGCAACTTGTATGTTTATGTCCTTTTTCTTGTTATTCAGATTTTTTTTCACATCGTCAATTATTGATGCTATATCTTTTTTCCTTTTTATCTTGTATTACTATTCACACAGTTGCACCTATTAATATAGTATAGTTGCACTTGTGATATTTTTTTCATAGAATGCTATGAATTGTGAAACATGTGATTAGGAACCGGATATCAAAATGAGTTATATTTTTTTTCAAAAAAATGTGCAAGTAGCAACTAGATTTCAATGCGAGTTGCATGATTTTGAAGACATGTGTAACTCAAGCCGGTTTCGACGAGTTGCACTTTTTCTCAAGAAATATGCAATTTGGCAAGTGATCTTCGAAACGATTTGCACATTTCCCAAAAGATTTTCAAATTTCAAGATGGTTTTGAATCGAGTTGCACTTTTCTGAAGATATGTGCAACTCTACCGGTTATGTGAACGGGTTACACTTTTCTCAATAAACATGCAACTCCAATAGACGAATTATTTTATCAAGAACGTGAAACTCCGGCTGGCTTTAAAATGAGTTGTATTTTCTCAAGACACATGTAAGTAACAATTGAGTTTGATACGAGTTACACTTTTCTCAAGATATGTGCAAATCCAAGCGGTTTTCGCTATGAGTTAGCACTTTTCTCAAAAAATGTGCAACTCCAACCGATTTCCGCTACGGGTTGCACATTTCTACAATTAGTAACTGGCGCTCGAAATAAGTTTTACTTTTGTAAAAAGCGTGCAAGTATCAAGCGGATTCGATAAGAAAAGTGAAACTCCAATATACGAGTTACACTTTTCCCAAGAAAATGTGCAATTCAACAAGCTTTTGATATGAGTTGCACTTTTTCCTCAAAAATGTGCAATTCAACTTGTTTCGATATGAGTTACACTTCTATAAAAAAACGTGCAATTAGCAAGTGAATTTTGAAATGACTTATACTTTTCTCAAAAGTATTTTTTATCACTGGTTTCATTTTTCAAAACACTAAAGTTGCACTAGTGTACATGATACCATTGCAAGTTTTCTGATTTTGCATGGTCGTCCCGCGCTGAGATTTCTCTTTGAATTATGTTAATTCTTCGTCGAGCCCTATAGGGAATTTAAACATGTTTTTTTCCACTCTCGTCTGCTGCATAGGCCCAATACGAGGGCTCTATTTTTTTGTTGTTGCTCACTTGACCCTAACATGGGCGCATGTAAGAGCATCTCTAACCGATCCCCTAAATGTTAGAGCCGATTTCAGCGTACTGTTCATCGAGGAGAAAAAAATTGCTCCTCTAAACTTCGGCCACCGGAATCGATCCCCTTAATATGCACTCCTATATTTCAATCTTCTATAGGCATTTCAACAAACATATTATAATAAAACGAAAGCACGTCAAAGTCAAACTAAAACACTTAGTTCATACACACATTGCATAGTTCATACATAGATTCTAACAGTAGGATGGTTGAATTACTTATTTAAGCGCTGAAGAAATTAGTAGCCAGGAGAAGCTTTATTCCAGTTCACTGTCAGATTTACTTATTTAAGCGCTGCATGCAAGCACGCTAGGCTAACAGCGCCAAGCAGGTATGACCGCGCGCACATGCATACATACAACAGTGCTCCGTGTGACTAGCACGGCTCAGTCGTCGGCCCTGACGACGAAGTTCTCCTTGCGCTCGTGGAACTCGCCCGTGCGGGTGTTGATGTCCTCCTCGAGCCTGCTCTCGCGCACCTCGAAGTGCCCGGAGCCGGCGCCCGTGTCGACCTCCTGCGTGAACGTCTCCTTGACGACGTACTGCCCCTTGTCGCCGCCGCCGTGGGCCGGGTTGGCCACCGACCTCACCTCCTCCGAGCAGTATTCCACCTCCTGGTACTGCGCCATGGAGATCGACCGATCGATGTGCTTGGCTTTGTTGTATGTATTGTACGTACGTTGCCGGGATCTGAGTAGTGTGCAGGACGAGAGGAACTGTGCGTGCCCTTTTATTGCGTGCAGAGTGTTCTGAGTGGGGAAAGAATTTGTTCCCTTCCGTCGTGAAAGGAACATGTGGCACTACACTTTCTGCTCGAATTTGTTCCGTTCGGTCGTGAAAGGAGCACGTGGCACGTGCACACTACTTTGTGCTCTTCTCTTTTCTAGGATTCATCCAGAACTGCTTGGACTGAAAAAGGAAAACTCGGTCGGAAATCCCTTTCTACATCCGGATGCATATGCATCTGGTATGAAAAATACATATTTTAAAAAGTTGAAAATTTTAAAAACAATTGATCATATGTACCTTTATGTTTGAGGTGCACACGAAGTCATTTCATCGAAAATTGATACGTTGTGTGTGCTATGTAAAAAAGATAAATTTTTGTGTCGTGGAGCACGTTACTTTGGCACCAAATTTTGTCGTTTTTGCACAAGTTACTAAAAATATTCTTTTTCGTGAAACGACTTTGCCCGCACTAAAACTTGAAGTTCTACGTGCATAATTTTTTTTAAGTTTTTTTGGTATTTCACAAATATCAAATTCAAATAAACGGTGCATATGCACCCGGAGCAAAAATGCCACGTCCAAAGTCGGCTCCGCTCCTACCTGGCTAGCAGAGCTCCTACGTGCGTGTAATGACGATATATTCCATGAAAATATTGCTAATTTAGGAGTAGCGTACCGGCCTCTACCCACTGTCACCCAATTTAGACCGGCTTACGGCTTACGGCTAGGCAAGGAGGACCGGTCAAGAACCGAAAGACTAGATGAAAAACGTTTGGCTCTTAGCCAGAATGAGCAGGAGCCAAGAAACAAGTCAATTAATGGTGACTCTTTTCGGCTTCTAACCTGGCTTCTAGATCCCAACTGCATAAGTAGAAAAAAAGTGTTCAAATTCTCCTCACCGAGAAACCCATTTAAAGCCCACGTACATGCAGTGGGGAGTGGGGAGAAACTGGTGGAAACTAGTTTCCCGAGCTTCTCGGCTCAACTAGCGAACCGTTCCCTCAAAATAGACATGTCGTTCACCCAAATTACAGCAAGAATGCCACTACACGCCCCGAGTCGTTTATCAATGGCATAATAAACCAAACAGTAAGAAAGTAAGAAAGAAAGAAAGACATGATTCTTGGACCCCATCCACCTACGCGCGCCTGGCTCACCGCCCTGACCCCGACCTCCATCTCCCTCTCCCCTTCTACAGCCGTCGCCCACTGCCCCGTCGCTTCCCTCCGCCGCTCTCCCACCACCGCCACCTCCAGATATCGGCAAACCACGGCCAGATCCCACCCACCCTTCCCGATTCCTACCCCGACCAGCTCCTCCCGAAGCCCGCAATCGCATGGCCGACCGCCCCACCACTTCCCACGGCCGGTGCTCTGCTCCACCCCGGCGTCAGCTCCAAGCCTGTCCGCTACAGCGAGGTATCAAGGCCGGTGTCCACTACGGCCGGTGCACTACGACAAAGCATCTCGCCAAAGGAATAATAGCTTCAGAAGTAATTTTTATTGTAAATTTGAAAATCATTATGACATTTTTCTTTATTTTGGCATGTACTGAATTATGCTATAACACCATGTTTTTATTACCATGTACATTTTCATATTATTTTGATTTGATGACTAGCTCTTTTTCTACTAAAAACTAGCATATGTGTACTAAACATCCTTTTATTAAGTTGACAGATTAAATCCAGAGCATAACTGACATCTCACAACTCATGGCAGAAAATAACCCAAAACAACATAAGTCAAAAAATAATCTCCCGAGAGTTTTTGGAAGCTTCTGTCCACCGCTGTTTCCTCCCACCGAAATCTATAAGAAGACTTATGCATAAGCGAGCTCTAGTTAGTTTGTAAATCCGAGTTGTAGACGTGTAGACATTGGTCCATAACTTGTATGAGAAGTCCAGGTGACAGACTAATTAATATTAAGCAAACAATCGGCAAACATTAATATATATGCTTTTTATTCTCAAACATTTATTCATACTTCTATTTTTTCGGTGATTTCTTATAAGATTTTGTTTGTTGAAAACCGAGCTAAGAGGGCCAGACTGGCATAGCTCAACCCAAAGTCGTCAGAATCACTTACGGGTTCCCTCCTAAGAAATTAGGGCCTCGGGTCACAAAGTGTCAGCTAGACTGTCTTACATATTGCGCTTCTAGCCATACCTCCTTCGACATAAGTCGCGATGTATCGCTCTCGGCGTCGAGGGTAGACAAGGATGTGCTAGTGTAAGTCGGTAGCTTTTCGGTTGCAATATCATTTTTGGAGACTGCTAGGGCCACTTACTTAGATCGGATCATCATGGGCGATGGTTAAATTCTGAAAAAATTATATGGCCTGCCTTTGAACTCTCAGAAGAACAATGTTAACTTTTCGATGCATGAAAGATAAAGCTTGTGACACCTTCAGGGTCAGGGTTAGACAAATCCCAGACTTTAAACTGACATAAGCCTAACCTAAAACTCAAGAGTTTATACTTTATAGTGAGAGAATCAGTAACACAACAATGATCCTATGATACAAAAAGTATTACAGCAAGCTCATAACTGAGAAAAAATCTAATTATTACAAGCAGAAGTTACTGACCACAAATATCAAACAACGGAAGACAAATTATGCTAATATAAACATAACAAATTTAACAAATGGCCTAAGAGGACTGAAGCATAACGATGATGTCCTAACCCATAGATTCTAGATTGCTGGTCGGGAACCCCAAACACTTGTCGGTGTTGATGCCGTACCAAACTCATCTTCAGAGAACACTTACTCTGCTACAAAAAATATTAATGAAGCAAGGGTGTGTACTCCGCGAGACTTATGACTGGTGGAACTATTTTGCATTCAGCTATGTTTATTTGTAAAATAAGAGGGAGTAGAAGCTCGACTAAACAGATCATTTTAGGATCACCGCCTCGTAGCCTGAGTAAGCATTCTTAAGAACACATTGATCCACCGAGTTTTATGATTAGGTTACTGTTCTTTATAATCTTAGAATATGGTTTCAAGTCGTCCATAACCACGAACATGGCTTTTAGAAAAGATTTACTACATGGGTGTACAATTTTACCCACACACACCAGTCGACTCTTAATGCCAGTGTTTTAGCTCTCTTCCATGGAGAGCCGGCAAAGGGTGGTTGGAAACGACCTTACCTCGCCACCTCTTGCTCTGTGTGTCGTCCAGACGGTAGCCGCCGCACGACACCATAGTTTTGCCGCCGCCATTTATTCCGGCGACCCTTGGTCCGTGCGCTGCCAACTTATGGTCTTCCGGGATGAGGCGCGTCGACCGCAACCGCCCGCAAAGCCCTGCGTACTCTCCCGCAACCGGCACTTGCTCGACTTGGGAGGCCACCGCCTGAATTTACAAAAAACAGAAAAAATCGTTTTACACTGAGGCTGCTCTAGCCTAAGACTGACAGAAGGGCCTCAGGGCTAAGTCAGCCTCCACGTGGGCAGAAGGGACCCACGACTGGTTTGACTGGGCTGACCCGCCCTGATGACGTCACCAAGCTCCGGGAGGAAATCGACACACTGCGAAAGTACTAAGAAGACGGACTCATGGAGCATTTCAAAGAGCTGCAAAGGAAAAAAGGAAGAAGATGACGTGAACACGTTCATGGCGACTTTCAAGAAGGATTGCCTAGGGATCATCACTTCATCCAGTGCTTCAAGGTTCATTGCGACTTTCAAGAAGGGTTGCCATTCTTGCCAAGGGATCATCACTTCATGCAGTGCGTCAAGGTTCACGCCTCTCAAAGACGACACCTCTGTAAGTGCTAATATGTTTACTACTGATCAATTAGATGTTATAGAACTACGCATTAATGATTCGAATCAACAAGTCTTTAAGGTGATAATTCAATATGTAAACGAGTAGTAAAAACACGTCCAATAGTTAAAGTATTACTCACTCCGTTCGGAAATATAAAACGTTTTAGCTTTGTGAATCGAATGTATCTAAACATTTTTAGTATATAGGTTCGTAGAGATTTGGAGTGAACATAACATTAAAAAGTGTCTAGATACATTCATTGCACAAAGCTAAAACGTCTTATATTTCCGAGAATAGTTCGATAGACTTTAAGCCAGAACCATCGGTTATGCCATGATTCCTTGCCTAGACCAAAATCAGCAGCTCACGGCCGCCTTGCCCGGAGCCTATCAGGAGCATCCCATCCTTCGGCAAATCAGCCGGATCCGGCTATGTTTCATGTAGCTTCAGGTGTGGTGCCAACCTATGGTTCGGCTCCTATGGCAAGGGCCAATCCCATGACTAGTATTGCCTTCGTGCATGCATCCCAAAGACCTTCGGCTAACTCAGACCAAGGCCTCGAGAAATTTAGAGCTGAGATATAGAAGATGATGTATGAAATCCTTGGCATCGATCCGAAGCCGACTCATCTTTTGTACTTCCTCCAGTCTATATTAATGTTCGCAACTTTATCTAGATTCGAATGAATCTAGTCTAAAACATTAATAAGGTACGTCCGAATCTAGATAAAGTTGAGAACAATAATATGGACCGGAGGGAGTACTGAAAACCATACCCACGAATTACTTTGATCTAGTACCATATCCCCTGGGTTTTTTCTTTGTTGGTTTAAGTAGCTTATCATGCCTACCACGCTATATATCCCTAGGGTTTTAGAGTACCGACTTTGGTAAATTCAATCGGTAGATGATAAGACAACTTGGGAACATGTGAGTCAAGACTTAGCTGTATTAGGAGAAGCCGGCAACAGTGATCCTATTAAAGTAAGCTCGTTTTATTTGTCTTTAACTGGTACCCTTTTTCGTGGTTTTTATCTTTAGCACTTGTTCGGTTCTTATTTGGTATCATATGTCAAATAAGTTTCACGAACACTTTTATACTGGGGAGAACGAACTAAAATTATCTCATTTAACATCGGTTAAGCAGAAACGTGACGAATCTGACACCTATTATATCAAAACACAAAGAACTGATGTTAGAATCTAGTGATTTAAAAGAAAGATATAGCCGACTTGGTATTTAATGGTTTAAGGTCTCATTTGAAGGAGAAGCATTTCGGCTTTCTTGACTGTCCGCCAGGTCATGCAAAGATCTCAGACTCGTGAGAAGCGGGCTAATGGAAGTACATCGGATAAGTAGGAGCCGGCTAAACATTGTTGTAGCAATGTCGGCTCAGATACGGAAGCCGATGCGTGCACTGCTAAGATAGTTTGGCCGCAGTAGTCAGGTAAGGAATGAACTCATCTGTTGCTCAACCTGAAGGTGGGCACGGGCAGCCCATTAACACCCTGAAGACTGAACCAAGAAGTGTCGAGTAGAACTAACACCTACAAGTTCAGAGTACCACTAACTGAATTTACTAAACATTACGACAGCAGGGTTTGAACAGCATGAGCATAATAAACTTTTATTTCTGTACTGCTGGTTAGCATCGAAGAGCAGGGTCTTTCCATTAGCAAAAAATTGCAACCAGATGTTCTCATTAGAAAGTAAATTCAGATGATCCTGTTACATACCTGAAGTAGAATGCTTAGTGGAAGATGCTTTAATTCAGTTGGAGCATCAAGAAGATGTCACGGATTTGAGCGACGGATGGTTTGCTGATTTTATGATGATGTACAGGATTGGAGTACCTACACAAGGGGTGCAACCCGCTCCTTATCCACAGAGATGTAAAGACCACCAACATCCTCTTGGACTCAAGACTGATGGATAAGATTGCTGACTTTGGCTTATCCAACATCTTTGTTTTGAGTCGCAACAGAGTTCAGTGACCTACGCTTCAGATTACCCTTGAGAGTCAGATTGGTAGCACTAAGAGCAACCTTATCAGACTAGTACTAGTACCTTGTACATTCAGTAATTTATATGCTCATTGTTTATCCAGTAGTTTAATCTGTTACTTGTTAGTACCAGATTTTGCAGCAGTAGGGAGTGAACCTGTTTGCTATCTCATAAACACTTCTTGATTTTACAGCAGTAGGGAGTGAACCTGTTTGCTATCTCATAAACACTTCTTGATTTTACAGCAGTAGGGAGTGAACCTGTTTTCTATTGTTGTGGATATGATATCCAAAATGTTGTCCTAAAAGATGATGTCTTTAGCTTTGCATCTGAATAATATGGCTAATACTTAATATCCACTAGTAGAAAAAGGGTCTTTGGTCCAGCACCCAAATGCTATCTGTCCCGGTTCGGCTCGCAAATCGGGACCAATGACAGGCACCGGTCTCGGTTCATGCCGCCTGGGCATTGGTCCCGATTCATCTCTAAGAAACGGTCCCGGTTCGTGGCATGAACCGGGACCAAAAACCCTCCCCTGGCTATAAATAAGGCCAGCCCAACCACTTATTTTTTCTGGAATTTTGTGTGGGAGGTGGATGCTAGGTTTTTTTTCTTCACACTTCACACAAGGTGTTCGACGAAATGTCCGAGCCACACTTAAGTTCGCACAACACGGTATCCTCGGACGAGGTTAGTAACCTTATCTTCTTTATCTGTAACTGATACAAAAATATTGCATGTGTCCATGTAGGGTGGTTATTTCACTATTCACGATGTTATTGTAATGGTTAATTATTATGACGCAGATCAATGCGCGGATGCGATGGATGTACGGCGATCGACGCAATTCCGATTTTATTGCAGGCCTGCATAAATTTATCGATGTGGCTAAGGCAAACAAAGTGGATAATTTTATGCCTTGTTCCTGTGTCGACTGTCGGAACATGGCGGAGCACACTGCTCCGAGAATCCTTCAAAGCCATCTGCTTCGGAGAGGTTTCATGCCCGGATATTATTGATGGGCCATGTACGGAGAAAGAGGGGTTAGGCTGGAAGAAAATGAAGAAGAGGAGGATGATGACAGCTATCCTATGTCCCCTGCAGAATACGGTGATACTGCAATGGAAGACAATGAAGAAGAGAGAGGCGGCAATGAAGAAGAACAACGAGCATCGGATGAGCCCGCTGATGGTCTTGGTCGGGTCATTTCTGATGCAAAGCAACAATGCGATACAGAAAGGGAGAAGCTTAAGTTGGAGAACGTGTAAAAGGATCACAAAAAGTTGTTGTACCCAAATTGCGAAGATGGCAGCACAAAGCTCGGTACCACACTTGAATTGCTGAAATGGAAATCGTGCGTCGAAAAGGAATAATTCCTCCTGCAACATCGTAAGCCGTCCCAAGATGCACATGTGTGCACAATATAGGCACATTATCACAAACTATGCCATGATTCTAGCCATAATATTGGTGGTTTGACCTAAATGCCATGAAACCTTGAACATGATAGGTCATTTGTGAAGAAATTTTTGTGATGTTTGCAATTTTTCAAGTTCAATATTTTTCCTTGCAACTATGACATATAATATAACACCACGCGAAGGTTTCACATTTTTTAGATCATTTTTGAATTTCTTATGCCCGTTTCAAACTATATTCAAAACGGTGGGCATGAAGCTTCTTAGCCCGGGGCTGAGCCTCACTGAACTTGAAGTGGATCTCTGATAAAATAGCATGTTGTGAACCTATAAATGATTTTTTTTAAATCACAAGCATTATATCATGTACTTGTAGTTCAAATATGGGTAACCTCCTACCGATTCGGCAGGAATTTGTCTTTTTCATGAGGGGTGGACGAAAAGGTTTCAAATATACCGGTTGGGAATTTGTCCATCTAAGGTGTTCTAGTAGTTTTGAAAAATGGGTTGGTACCAATGCCAAACTTTAATTTGGTGGTTGCTTCACAGAACACCCCGATTTCGGTACCTCAAAAATGGAAATTGGCTATTTCATGTGTCGGAAAGGAAAACTTCCTCCTGCAACATCGTAAGTCATCCCAAGATGCACATGTGTGCACAATATGAGCACATTATCACAAACGATGCCCTGATTCTAGCCATAACATTGGTGGTTTGACCTAAATGCCATGAAACCTCGAACATGATAGGTCATTTTGTGAAGGATTTTTTATCATGTTTACAATTTTTCAAGTTCAATATTTTTCCTTTCAACTATGACACATAATATGACACCACGCGAAGGTTTTAAATTGTTTAGATCATTTTTGAATTTCTTATGCCCGTTTCAAACTATATTCAAAACGGCGGGCATGAAGCTTCTTAGCTCGGGACTGAGCCTTGCTAAACTTGAAGTTGATCTCTGATGAAACAGCATGTTGTGAACCTATATATGATTTTTTTTAAAATTATAAGCATTATATCATGTACTTGTAGTTCAAATCTGGGCACCCTCCAACCGATTCAGCAGGAATTTGTCTTTTTCATGAGGAGTGGATGGAAAGGTTCTAGATACACTGGTTGGGAATTTGTCTATCTAAGGTGGTCTAGTATTTTTGAAAAATGGGTTGGTACCAATGACAAACTTTAATTTGGTGATTGCTTCACAGAACACCTCGATTTCGGAACCTCAAAATGGAAATTGGCTATTTCGTGCGATGAAAAGGCAAACTTCCTCCTGCAACATTGTAAGTCATCTCAAGATGCACATGTGTGCACAATATGGGCACATTATCACAAACTATGCCCTGATTCTAGCCATTTTTGAATTTCTTATGCCCGTTTCAAACGAGTTGGTGTATTTTTAATTGAAAATGGTAAAATTGTTAATAGTTTGTATAGTTAGAATAAATATTTTTGAAAACAGAAAATGATTTTGGATTAGTTATTTAAATAGATGCACTTTCCTATTGAAAGTTTTTTCAAATTCCAAATTATGCAATAAATATTTGTTAATGCAATTTTAATTGAAAATAGTAAAATTGTCTAGTTAAAATAAAAATATTTGAAAATAGAAAATGGTTTTTGATTAGTTATTAAATTGAAGCACTTTTCCTGTTAAAAGTTTTTTTAAATTCCAAATAAATTATCATTTTAAATTAAAACATCTTATTAATTAAATTGAAACATCTTATTAATTAAAGGGCGGGAACACCAAAAGTTTGCCAAAAAGCTGAAAAAGGGGTCATCGGTCCCGGTTCGTCCTACCAACCGGGACCAATGACCCTGGATGCGCGCGCGCACGTGGTAGCCCCAGGAACGCTCCACCCCGAGGCTGTTGGTCCCGGTTCATCCCATCAACCGGGACCGATGCATCAAAGGTCCCGGTTGATGCGATGAACCGGGACCGATGGCCTGTACTATATACAGCGCCGGCCCTTCTTTCTCCCCAACTCCCCCAAATCACAGAGCACATCGACGCGGCTAAGGAAAAATTGCGGTGGAGCAAATTCACGTCGTCGGGCTACCCAAATCCAGAGCCGCTTCACGTCGTCGACGCCTGGCGCCGCCACGCCACCACCGTCGACGTCCGCCGTGCAACCGCTGCCCGCGTCAGATTCCCGTGGAGGAGGAGGCTGTCGCCGCGTCCGCGCGCGCCCGTGGAACCTCCCCCCGACGGTAGAAAGGAGAAGCCCCTCGTCGCCCTCGTCATTTTCGTGAAGCCACGCAAGCCCGAATGCTCTCCTCTGGCCGAAATCGAGCATGAAGTCGTCACCTTCCCGAGCTCCGGCCGCCGTCGATTCGCCTCCGTTTGGCCTCCCCTTATTTCCCCAACCTCGGCATCGCGCTCGTGGTGAGCCAGCGGTCCTCATGGACCCTCTATCTCGCTTCCTCTCGCTCTCAGTCGTCTCTGCATCGATCACCGTCTGTCGCCGCCGCAGAAGCTTGTCACCAGCGTGGCTCCAATAACCTATTTCGAGCGACGGGACCACATATAGGTTCAACACGCACGCTCGCATCTAGCGCCCTTGCTCTCGCTGCCCTGCGCGCAAAGGATCGGGAGATCCTTGCTCGACAGAGGAGATCCTCCATTGATGACATCGTGACATCATCATGAGGGCATAAAGGTTTTCTCTTTTTAAAATGTTTTTTGTAATTATTTTATTAACTGAAAATGCTGACAGGTGGGTCCAGCATGTCAGGTTTTTATTCTTTTTAGAAATGTTTTCTGAAATTAATAAAAGTCTAACATGTGGGGCCAGATGGAAAATAATTTTACTAATTCTAAAAATGTTTATTTATTTAAAAATGATTTAAAAATGGATTAAAATTGGGAAAATCATAACTAATTCATTTTAAATCAGAAAAATATGTCTAATATATCAAAATGTTCAGAAAAATGAGCTCTACCATTTTAAAATGTATGCATTCATATTCATACAACTTTCAACCTTACTTTACATAGAAGAACACCGACACCCCCTAAGTACCATGGGTTGGATGGTTTGTCCACCTAGGGCATTCTGAACCCATTTAAATCGATGTGGCACCTAGGGCTATTCTAATACATGAAATCCATCATATCATCCATATTGTATGAGCATTGCACATGCCATGTGTTGATTGTTGCTTCTTCTTTCTGGTGTTGGTTCTTCGCGAATAGGAACCGTGACCGAACCTGAAGTTAACGCCACCGAAGAGCTGTACCATTTCAATGACGGACAAGGCAAGCGTAGCCCCATCATTCTGAACCTATGTTTACAGAGTATTTCATTCCCGCTATATGCATACAATTCCAATGTGGTCTTTTGTTTAAGATAGAGTATCCTATATGCTGCATGTTGTCATTTGTATACCAATCCAGCGCTCCTAGCATAACTAGGGTTGAGCTTATAAGCGTTGCTAGTGCCATATTTCAGTCAAGCTTAGCCATGCTTAGTATTAAAAGACCGATCCATCCAAATGATGCATCGTAGATGCGATGAACCTAGTTTGATAGGATGTTGAGATATGATCAGAGATGGTTAATAAACATGCTAAGGCGGGTATGGGAGGCCACGTTGGGTGTGGTTTTTGTAGTCCCATGCTAGCCACCCTTAGGACCTGAGTTCTCGCCTCTTGAACCAAGACGAACGTACAACCACACGGGGGCCTGGAAACCCCTCGACTAACTAACTTGCCTAGTAGATTCCATTGCTAAGTTTGTTGTTTAGAATAATGTATTTGCTTCTGTTGCTTCGTGTTTGATGGTTCTTTGAGCCCTGGTTTGTAATACTTGTATGCAACTCTGTTTGTGTTGGAGGTCTCGAAATTTTAGGTTTTGATATATCGACATATCGCGGCCCATGTTGCGAACCCCTCCCGACGCCGCGCCGCCTCTCAAAAAGAAGGAAAATATTGCATTTTATTCTTCTATAGAACTATTGCATTTTAGAAAATAAGTGCATAGTGTTTTGTATTATTTGCATTATAGTAACTTGCAAATCTTAATTTGTAGATACTATGGATCCAACACACCAAGATACTATGAATCCAGAACATCAGGAAAACATCCTCCACGGAATGATCTGTGAAAATGAATTTATCGATGTCGATGTCACCAAGAAGTTTCTGAACGAATCCGGCGAGGGAGATGAGTCTCTCAACCGAGGAGACCGATCCAGTGAGGTAGAAGGCGAAGCCTGGGATGGGGAGAAGCTGACGAGGGAGAAGACGATGACTTCGGCGGAACCTTAAATCTCGCAAACTCCGGCGAGGTGTATATATGTATTTTGTAATTAAAATGTTAATGTCTATATATATACATGCATATATTAACACTCTTTCTTCTTTTAGCCGTCCGGATCGAGAACTTCTTCCGTAAGGACGAAACGAGGTCCAACAAAAAAGTTGGATGACACTATGAGGTATAGGATCGAAGTGGTCGGTGTAGACGGCGAACCGCAAGCTCCTGACGATGTCGCAAAAAAATTGTCAAGCAATATGGAGTTCTTGTGAGGGAAAACATCCCGATCACCATTCAAGAATGGAATCGGCCAAGCGGCGATGGAGTCCCGTATGTCGGCGACATCGCTAAAGATAAGCTTTTTGCCAAGCTCATGATTAATTTCCTCCTGCTGAGGCCATATGTGAATCCAGATGAGGAGGAGAGAGCAAAAAAGGAGCTTGTACAAAGAGTCAAGAAGTTTGCTCTCATCAAGATGGCCGATGCATTCAAGAACTGGAAGAAGAAACTATAATAATTTGTCAAGGTAGAGAAGACTCCAGATTTCAATCAAGGCGGCTATGCTAAGTTAAGACACCAGTGGGCTGATTTTGTGAAGTATAAGACATCGAAGAAAGCTTTGGAAATGTCTAGAATAAATACGGAGAACGCTACTAAGAAAGTGTACCATCATAATATGGGGTCTGCTGGCTATGTCGGTTGCATGCCTAAGTGGGATGCACTTGAGGTCAAGTATATTGCTGCCGGGATCAGACCAGAGCCCACAACATGGACACCACGGGCGAGAAACTGGTTTTACGGCCATGGGGGCACGTTGGACGAAGAATGGAGGGCAATATATAATCATAAACACAAAGATCATCCCCTACTGCCCATCAACGATATTAGAAATGCATTACATGATGTTGCAGTGGGACGGTTCGTTCCCGATAGAGAGAACGACAAGCTCACACGCGCCCTTAAAAATCCTGAACACAAAGGACGAGCACGAGGCACACCATGCTCCAAGTCGTGAAATGTTGCCTTCCCCGTGGAAATAAAGAGATATCCCAATAAAAGCCATCAGAGGAGAAAGGAAAGGGAGGCAGCTGAGAAAGCGGCTGCTGCAGAACGGCTGCGTAATGTAGAAGAAGCATTAAAGCGGCACCAGGATCAACTCGACAGACTTAGCCAGCAAGGTATTAGCGGCCAATCTCAGCGGCACATGGTAGAAGCTGCATTCGATGGTACCGGCGCCCTATCGAATAAGATAAGTAGTGTCGCTTCCGCGCAGCTCCAGGATGTTGATGATGATGCACTGACGACGGCTCCTCCTAAACGCTACCCGGTGGATGATATCACGGAGAGCACAGCTTGTGAGCTAAAGGTGCAAGTTATAAACTTAAGGGTGACAGTGGCGGTCGGCATGGCCATACCAATTGCGCCTAACCCAACTTGGCATTGCAGACCGGTTCCAAAAGGGTACATTGTCGTCACGGTGGATAATGTGAAACAAGATTTTGAGGAGCTGAAGCTGGACCACCCTGCGGGAGAAGATATGGAGTTATCTGAACTAGGAGAAGCCAAAGGGGGGACTGTTGTATGGCCAAAGGAGCACATCATGCTTCCAAATTATGTGTCGCCAAGGCCACCCACTCCTCAGAACAGCAATCCACCTTCGCCGCCACCTCACCATTCTCCAGTGCAACCGTCGCCTTCACCGCCTCACCACTCAGCGCAGCCGTCTCCACCGCAGCCTCAGCCATCTCCGCCGCCGCGTCAGCCATCTCTGTCCCCTGAGCCTCAGAGACAAAAGCGGAAGTATACTAAGAGGGGCAGCTCCAGCAGCAGCAGTAAGAGCATGTTCCGGTCACTGAAACGTAAGTTGTCGCCCCTTCCAAGAGTACCTCATAAGAATATGAAGAAGCTACCTTGCGAGAAGATAGATAAGGAAATTGTTGCGGCCGTAAATACCCATTATGAAAAGTGGAAGATTGACATGGCTAACAAGAAAAGGCCGATAGAGCCATTCTTCCCGGTCACCGCAGAAGATAAAGCCAAAGCAGCCGCGCTTAAGATTCAGCTTCACCAACCCATAGCGCTCACATTAGACTATAATAGCTCCATTACCAAGTCGGCTGAGGCGAAGAGCGGAGAGTCGGGAAAGAAGTTGCCCAGCTCGGACAACAGAAAAATAAATAGATCGAACCGCTCAAAGTGTACGATACCAATGAGTGGAGAGCCTAGGAGCGACATGATCCGAACATTGATCCGGAGTTTATTCAACTGTACGAAGAAAAGACCAAATTATATGGACTGTCTATTACTGAGTACATGAGCCGTATGGATGAGTTCGAGGGGTACCAACAAATAGCATACATAGGGTGCCAGGAAGAGCTTCAGATCCCTCCCGATCTAGGGATGGAGATGATGGTGGTTATAGACTCTTTCGTGGATTTTTGATCAGGCACTTAGGGTTTTCGTCCCGAGGGCATCTTATAGGCGGAAGGAGAGGCCGAGGGGGTGCCTGGGCTGGCCACACCACCCCTTGGCGTGGGCCAAGCCTGGCCGCGCAGCCAGGTGGTGAGGCCACCCTCTGGCCCCTCTTCGTCTCGTATTCTGGCATCTGATGACTTCCGGAAAAATAGGCACTTTGGCTTTTGTCCCGTCCAACTCCGAGAATATTCATTTTCTGACTTTCTTGGAACCAAAAACAGCAGAAAACAGGCACCTGGCACTGTGGCTCTTGTTAATAGGTTAGTCCAAGAAATCATATGAAAAGTACTCCAAAGTATGGACAAAACACAAGAAAGTGGATAAAACCAAGCATGGAACATCAAAAATTATAGATACATTTGCAATGTATCAACATCCCCAAGCTTAACTCCTGCTCGTCCTCGAGTAGGTAAGTGATAAAAGGAAAGATTAATTTTTGAGGTGACATGCACCATCAAAGACTTGATCAAAGTATTTGCAAAACATTCAAAGCTGGGATCATAGTACTTTAATCATAACATGAAAGACAAAGTTCTAGCAAAAAGACAAAGAAACTATGATGCAACATGAAAAGGCACAAACAAAAGATTCATGAATAACAATGCTTTGCAAGACGTTTGTTTGTTTCACATAAAGAAAACATAGCATAATAGCATTCAGCTTGTCCCTCATAGAGTAGCAAATATAAATGCATAGGACACCTTCAAAGTTCATAAGAGTGACTAGATACAAATAGTTTAAAACAAGCAATATCAAGTTATGCATCAATCAACTAGTCTTGGGACAATACACATAGAACTAAGAATGGCCACTATGCTCTCAAAGTAGGTGCATAAAGGTAGAAGGTGGAGACTCAATATAATGGTGGAAGAAAGGCCTTTATAAAAGGAAGTAGGGATTCAAGTCTCATAAAAAGCTTCCAAAAATTATGGTACTTATAGCTTTCAGCTCTCATTGCCCCTATCATAAGCATCTTGAAGGTGATTAAGGTTAAAGTGTCACAACTAAGAGGATATGCTTGACAAGTTATAAACCGAAATCTCATGCCCCTTACTTACGAAGACCGAACCTCATGCTACTCAACTTTAGTCACGAGTAAGCTCTTGTCATTATAAGTACATGTGTATCATAAAGAACCGCCAACGGGGTACCCCTTGCACATGATACATGAGCTATCCCATAATCAAAATGACAAGGCAAGCAGACAATGAGCATCTCAACGATCTTTTTATTTGCTATTTGCATAGGTTTTTATTGAGGATGCTTCATAGAGTGCTCATTATGGTGATGCTGCAAGTTTCCACCATGATTAGGCATGGCTTAGGCTAGCAGCCCAGGCGTTTCTCTAACACACATACAAACTCCATGATCTTACAAGTTCCACTTTTATTTCACACCGCCGGGATCCGTAAGCAAAAGAACATGATATCAACGGGGTACAAAGTACAAGTTCAATGTTGAAAGCGTTCCCCATGAAACATGATTCTACTAATTTCAACTTATAAAGCGCAAGCATATACGCAACAAAGAAGAACCCAATGTTTCAAGTTTATTTGATGCAAAAAAGTAAAGTGTGCCATCAAGTTCGTGAGAGCTTTAATCACTAGTTTTCTCATAACAAGTTTAATTTGCAAGGTAAACAAAAGCATGAATATACTTGGAATAGCATAACATAGTAGGTAGGTATGGTGTACTCTTTGGAATAACTTGGTTTAGAGAGTTGGATGCATGAGTGGAACTCATACTTGGTTGTGGAGGCTAGCAAAAGACTGGGAGCGACAAACTAAGAGAGCAATAATAGCCATAATCATGCAGAGCGACAAAACATCATTGATCAAAGCATAAAGTGATACTACAAATTGAAAACTAAAGGATCATAAAGGCTATGGTGACTTGAGATAGTCATAACATGGTGTGACCATGCGCCAAGTCAACCCAAATAAAGCATCAAAGGAGAATACCACTATACTATGCTTTAATATGCTAAAACAACGCATGATTCATCCAAGGCACATTAAGCAATATCAATTGTTTATAACAAGTCATGCTACATCAAAGAATACTAAGCATAAAGCCAAAACAATATCAAGCATGGCATGACAAAGCATAGGCCACAGTCAAAAACAAGATTTTTTACCACATAAGTATGAACTTTCCTACTCTTTTCCAAACCAAACCAAACTATTTGCAAACCAATGTATGAAAGAGGGGGTACAACCAATTTATTCACAAAACTAAGCAAACTAAAGCAAATGAAAAACCAAAACAAAAACGAAAAATAAGACGCTCCAAGAACAACACAAATGTGCATGAAACAATAAAAATGAAGCGTTTGGAAGAAACCTGGGATTTTTATTGATGAAGAAGGGGATGCCTTGGGCATCCTCAAGCTTTGACGCTTGTACTTCTTGGATATTTCTTGGGATGACACGCGTGTCATCCCCAAGCTTGAGCTTTAGTCCATCCTTCATCTCATTACTCATTCCTTCCATATACCTGAAATTTTTCCTTCATACAAAACTTCACACAATCTTTATTAGCAGCATTAGTGCACTCAAGATAAATAAGTCTTAAGGTTCAGTTATAACACCAAATAAACTTCCATTAGAACACTAGCTATTGTAGCACTTCCCTCAAAAAGCTCAATTCCCCAAAAGAACTCAAAAAGGAACCAACAAGAAGTGAATGCAGAAAATGGCAGAAATCTGTCAAAACAGACCAACAGGTAAAGACGATTTTTTTCCAAGACCTTCTGTTGCTCAAATAAAAAAGTGTTGAACTAATTAAAGTTAGATAACAACCTGGAGCAGAATCGCAAAAATTCATGCCTCAAAAAGACGTTCAGAGATTTTACACGAATTTTTACGGTGAAGCACAGAAATCTATTTCGGGACAGCAACTTTTCCAATTATTACTTCTCTCTCATTAGAGGTTACTCTTGGCACAAAAAGCAAATAAAAAGGATAAGGAGTGTTTATTACAGAGGTAATAACTTCCAAGACTTATCTAAAACTTTTGGGTTATCTTCCAATATGTACTTTTCTTTAACGCCTTTAAGTTAGGCATAGGAAGCAAGAAAGAATCAAGTGTTATCAAATGAAGAAGCATTAAGATAAATACCAGAAATATTTTCAACAAGGCAAGGTATATCATTCAAATAAGTTCTAGAGGATCCTCTCTCAATGCTCTTAGGTTCACTATTCTCATCAAAAGGGTTTGCAGGAACAATCCAATCAAGATTCTTTTCTATGGCATCATGTATTGCTACTAGTTTAAAGGGTATTGGTATCTTAGGTTCCTCCCCATTAGGTTCGGTTTTGTTCATCTTTTCTCATGTACCAACAACATCTACACATGAGCCTAGCATATTGAAACGTTCAAAGACTTTCCTAGCTTTCTTGGCAACATCATAGAACTCCTTAAACAAAGTTACTAGAATAAAATCCCTCTTTTCATGGTCCTCAATTTCTTTAAGCTTAAGAAACATTACTTGCATTAAGGGGTTAAGGTTAACAAACCTAGCTTCTAACATGTGAATTAAAGAAGCTGCAGCAATCTCATAGTTTGGAGCAAGTTCTGCAAGGGATCTACCCTCGGTATCCTCATGTTTACTAACATGATTAAAGAATTCTTCAATATTATCTTTCCCAATTATAGAACCACTACCAATTGAAAGGTCTTTCGGGGTGAATTTGGGGATCAACATGGTGAGCTAAGGAAGAGGTGACAACTAAAGGAGACTTAATTTTTTGTGTGTTTTTGAATAAGAAAGCAAACTAGTAAAGCTATTTTTTGTGTGTTTTGAATAAAGAAACAAGCAAACAAAGCAAAAGAAACTAAGCAAAACAAAAATAACAAAGTAAAGAGATTGGTTATGAGGGACTCCCCTTGTGAAGATGTCCTTGACTCCCCGGCAACGGCGCCAGAAAAATGCTTGATGGCTTAGTGTACGGCGCCAGAAAAGTGCTGGTGCGGTGTTGATGTAGAGCTCGTTGGGAACCCCAAGAGGAAGGTATGATGAGCACAGCAGCAAGTTGTAACACCCTCAAATCGGCCCTATGCAAGTTTTAGCCCTTTCCGCCAAACCCGCATAGAAACGATTCAAGGACGCCCACCAGGCACTTTCGTGCGGGTGGAAAACGATGTCATACCATTACACAACAGTCCTCGATGGGACCCACAAAACATATATATACAACAACGACTCCATGAGTCAGGAATACAGATATACAATACAAAGATCCAAATCACCTTGAAAACGATAGAGCGTCTGACTACGGACAAGATGCAAATGGGGTTAAGAGCCCTGACGAATAACCAATGGCGTCCATAACCCTGCCCATGCCAAGCCGGAAGGGTAACCCTGCTAACGACGACGATCTCAAACCTGCTAAAACAAAAGGGGTGCCGACCAAGGGCAAAGGAAAAAGAGGAGCGTCGGTACTGAGGCCAGTACATGGCGAGGCTAGAATTCGGCGGTCCTTGCCTACATAGGTATTGTGGACTGAAGCGGCAGCGCAGCGGCACTAAACAACCTATAGAGACTCAGTAAAATTGGCGGCTATTAGAGAGGGATAAGAAAGACCTATTCAGATCCAACCTGAAGCTAACACCAAACAAACCCATCCTGGTATTTCCCCCTCGAGACCAAACGAGGAAGTCGGACCAAGGAACTCACACAGTTGGCAATTTTACTCATTCTGTTATAGTTGCAACAATTACTAATCAGATATAGATAGCATGAGTCATCCTGAAGCATAAGTAGTGGGCAGTTTTAATTACCATTCCGTTGTAGTTGGAACATTTACTAGTCAGATATAATTGTCCTGAGGAATCCCAAAACCCAACAGTTGTTGGCACTTTTATCACATTCCATTGGAGTTGCAATACTTACTAGGCAGATATAACCAAACAACCCAGGTCCACCAGTGGTTGGCATTTTTAATAACCATTCCGTTATAGTGAAGTTGATTACTAGTGAGATATATTAAGTCAAATTTATAGCACTACTTTAGTTATGCTTGCCTATGATCGAGATATTGTGCTCCAAGTCGTCCATAACCGCGGACACGGCTTTCAGAAAGTTTTACCCTGCAGGGGTGCACAAATAGCAACACACACTCCATCAACCTCGGAAAAACCAAATCAAAATCCAACGAGGCTTTCACGACAAAGCAACCACAGGATTCATAAAATATTTCAGGGGGCCACCCCACTAAGCTACCCGCAACGAAGTTGGCCGGCTCCGGAACGGACCCAGGGTTTGTGACAATGGCTGTAAACGACTGGGAACCCGAAAGTGTGACCGGGCTTGTCGATACCGCGAAAACATTCCACGTTCCAAAACAGTGCAGGTGCTCCACGCACAATCGTAAATAAAGTAGTAAGCATGGCATAAGTACAGGATAGTAATAAAGCCCCAAACTACTTGTGGCCCTAAGAAATAGAAATGAATCAAGCTCTGGCTCAGGGAGGGTCCATAAGGCCTCCCGGATGTGGATAGTGCGAATAGTCAAGGAACATGTATCAAGTACTCGGGGTCCTACGGGACACAAGTGAGCGTGGAAGAACCAACTAACATTTATTGCCCACCGATGCCTCTGCATTAGTTATATCTAGCAATTTAATAGTTGCATTTAAAGTCATGATCATCTCAACCATAAACATCTGCCTGCATTCCAACAACTGTGATACTCGACAACACGAGATCGCACCTGAGCAAGCAACTACGACTCGTAATGCCAGCTATCTACCAAATAACAGGTATTAGGAGGTGTCCATGGCAATATAGAGGCTGCGCGGGATATAACTGGTGAACGGAAACTAAAGCATCGCGGCACGGATAGTAATAGATCATCAGGAGGAAATAAAGACTATAAATGCAAAATAGGTAGAAGGGGGGAGATGCTCGCCTGGGAAACACTGCCGAAGAATCATATCCGGAGAATTTGTCGATACTCGCATCAACTCATCGGCCTAATCCGCGAAGAAGCAAACACTAGAAGAAACACCGGATGCAATATTTAATACTACGGCAGAAGATCCAGCATGCTTATGATATGATGTATGGCAACAATTAATTAAAAGGTTCAAGTTATTTAGAAAGCCCACAATTTAAATGTTGTATTAACAAGACAAAACATGGCATCAGTTCGCTACACAAATTTAAATGGAGTCCGGAATAAGACAACAATATTCCGCATATAGGCTCCATATTTAATTATTAGATGAATCGACATAATGCTCCCCAAATGAATATGTATGTGAGCATGAACAATGTAATATGCAACAATATACTCCATATGTCATAGAAAAATAGAGGTAGGGTCAATGTCTCATGTCTCGGATTGGACAGGTGAAGAGGCGGTCTTCAGATTATAAATGAAGTAACGAAAGTAGCCGATGTCGTGGAAGTAGCCGATTTAGCAAATACCGGGAAGAAGATCTTGTCGCAGAAATGGCGGCGCATACGGCGTAATCCTGCGTGGCTTGATGAAGCGGAGCCGCGTTTAACAAATTATAAAGCCCACGAAACGGCACCGAGTCGAGCTTGCTAGAGTAGAGGAAGCCAAAACTGAAACTCTTCGGTCACATATGGAATTTTAATCGGGCCGATGATAGCCCAGGAAGCAAGGATAATGTAACACTTTGGGGAGGCCATGTCTAGCTCATACATTAGCTCGAACACGTTGCGGACCTGACCACGCGGGGATTTTCCCATGGGCATGGACAACCGACAAAACGGTGACGGTGAGGCAGTGAAATCGCGAGCGTCGCTGCAGATTGGCAACAAGAGAGCCATGGCCAGCGTTGACTGTGATCGACGACGGAGAATCCAAGAGCCGGTCTGCTTCAGGTGAGCGCACGAATTTGCATACTCCAAGCAAGCTGGGGCATGCGGCGCTGCTAGCTTTTGCCTGGCTCGAACGGGCAAGCGGGACACCGTCCACTACACACGCAGGCAGGGCACAGGGTCAAGGCGGGCCGGCGGGGCTGCATCGAGGGGATCTGGGGCATGAAATTGGTGGAGCGGCTGGGTCGGCGGGGGAGACTTGGGCCCATGCGTGCAAGCGTCAGCGCTCCAGGAAACAAGGGATCGATGTAGGGAGATGCAGTGCATTGCTGCTACACTGCTGTTGCTGCTTGACGCGACGGAAAAAATAGGAAACACACGCGCGAAGTGAAGAGCTCTGCTGTTCGCGGCTGCTTTGCTACTGCCATGCCGGTGGCGACAAGATCTGGAAGGAGTACTAGATTATGGATCAAGACGCCAGGTTGCCACACGAACACGCCACAGATTTGACAAGACGCGTGCAAAAAGGAGTAGAGCAAGGGATCAAACGGCTGCCAGTGATCTACAAAACAAACAGCAAGAAAAACACTAATTGGATAGCTAGAACGATGGAGGACCAAGGCGCAATAACATGCGCATGAATCAGACAAGGAAACAAAGAATAGGAATAACAAGAGCATTGCTTTCGTGAGTAAGAGAGAAAAGTGGTGAATTTAGATCTGGAATTGGGACAAGGAGAAGGGGAATTGTGGTCAGATTTACGGGCTAGGGTTCAGAAGAAAAAGGGGATTGGAGTATTTATATAGTCTAAAGTAGACTAGATGGGACTAGTTTTGGGCCAAAACTTTAGACGAGTTTTTGTCTAATTTTATTTTAGCAAAATAAGAAAAAAAAACCTTTTACGTTCTTATGACGGCCCGGTAGATACTACAATTTTTAATTTTAAAAAAAGGAAAAGAAGGATGGTTTTATATGCATTGACCATACGTGTATATTAGAAAACAAAATAGGATTTAATAAAGTTAGATTTTACCAAAATGCACGATAATGACAAGGTCATTTACAAGATCAAATAGAAAACCACATGAGCTTCATATGGAAGCACTAGAGAGAAATTCATATGACATAAAGGAATAACCAACTTGACAACATATGGAATAATTAGATTGATATGGATATGACAAAATGGTCACATGTATATTTGAGAGAATTAGAGAATAGACACTAGAATAAGAAGGACGGTATTATTGAATGGATCCACATATTTCCAAATGGGCTTGATTTAAAATCCATATGGCAAAATAAAAAGAACCCATCTATCCAATATGTGGTAGAATTAGAATAAATCATATGGCAAGATTTGAAACCACAAGTTAGTGATGGAATAGATTTAAAAGATGATGCCCCAAACCAATTTAGGCATTACTGTCAAGTAGAAATAACAAGACTCCAAACGATATAATTAGACATTATGGTTCCATATCAAATGACATCAGCTAGCTTTAGAATAGAGTGAGGATAAATAGAAAGGGGCAAACAAAAATGACAACTTTAATTATCAAGAACCAAATGTAAGTGTCAAATTATAATGCAACAATGTAAAAGGTGTTCCATGCAAGGTGAGATGATGAACATGATGATGATGCCTGATGATGTCATGATGATGAGCAAAGGAAAAACATATCGATTTTCTAGTAGTGGTTTTACCGGGGTGCTACACAAGTTTCCCTCATTTATGAAACCAAGGTTTAATCGAACCAGTAGGAGCAAAGAAACACCCAAAGGTGTTGCTAGCTGAGCCTTGGCAGGGCGCACTATCGGTGCTAGTAGCAACGTGGAGACCTGCACAACACAACCACAGAACTTTGTCCCCAACTTGCGATGAGGTTGTCAATCTCACCGTGTTTTGCGGAAAACAAAGGATTAAACGTATCGAATGGAAGGAAGTAATAGTTTGCAGAAAGTAAACACGAAGCAGTAAAAGTTTGTAGATTGTATGTAAAGAAAAAGGACCGGGATCCATAGTTCACTAGAGGTGGCTCTCCTTAAGATAGATAACATGCTGGGTGAACAAATTACAGTGGGGCAATTGACAAACATCGAGAAAGCAATACATGCATATACTAATCATCTTGACTCCTTTGGAACTTGATTGGGCATTACAACATTATACATAGACCGCCATCCAACTGCATCTATGACTAATAATCCACCTTCAGGTTATCATCCGAACCCCCTCCAGTATTAAGTTGCAAGCAACAGATTATTGTTTTACGAACTACATGTAAAGTAAACAATACGATTGTTCTATGAATAAAGGATTGTTGTTTTCTCCCTAGTAGCAACAGCACATCTAGTACCTTAGAGATTTCTGTCACTTCCCCAGATTACCAGAGGCATGAACCAACTATAAAGCATAAATACTAACTCTTGGAGTTGCTAGCATCTACTTGGCCAAGATAGCTACTAACAACGGAAAGCATGCAAGATCACAAATAACAAAGACATGATAGAATCAATAATCAATCTGAAATAGCATCTCAATATCCATCGGATCCCCGCAAACACAACATGTATGATTACAAATAGATGATCTTGATCATGAACGGAGCTCACAAGATCTAAACATGAAAGCACAAAGGAGGAGAACCAGTCATCTAGCTACTACATAGATCCGTAGTCTAAGGATAAACTACTCACGCGTCACACCGGAGGCTTGCATGGTGATGAAGAAGGCCTTTAGGATGAATTCCCCTCTCCGGCAGGGTGCCGGGAAGAGCTTCAGATCCCTCCCGGTCTAGGGATGGAGATGACGGCGGTTACAGACTCTTTCGTGGATTTTTGATCGGGCACTTAGGGTTTTGTCCCGAGGGCAATATATAGGCGGAAGGAGAGGCCGAGGGGGTGCCTGGGCTGGCCACACCACCACCTGGCGCGGGCCAGGCCTGGTCACGCAGCCAGGTGGTGTGGCCGCCCTCTGGCCCCTCTCCGTCTCGTATTCTGGCATCTGATGACTTCCGGAAAAATAGGCACTTTGGCTTTTGTTCCGTCCAATTCCGAAAATATTCATTTTCTGACTTTTCTGGAACCAAAAACAGCAGAAAACAGGCAGCTGGCACTATGGCTCTTGTTAATAGGTTAGTCCAAGAAATCATATGAAAAGTAATCCAAAGTATAAACAAAACACAAGAAAGTGGATAAAACCAAGCATGAAACATCAAAAATTATAGATACATTTACAATGTATCAATGTGCTACTCCCTCCAGTCCATATTAATGGCCTCAATTTTGTCTAGATATGAATACATCTAGTCTAAATACTTACTACTCCCTCCGTTTCAAAATATAAAATGTTTTAGCTTTATGAAATAAGTGTATCTAGATCCCTTTTAGTGTATAGGTTAATATAGCTTTGGAGTGAACCTACACACTAAAAAAAGTCTAGATACACTCTTTTCACAAAGTTAAAACGTTTTATATTTTAAAATAGAAGGAGTAGATACATACGAATATAGAAAAAGTTGAGGCCGTAGTATACGAATTCTCGTGGTTGGAGTTATCGGCGTTAGGTGCTGGCATTGCTTTGCCTGATGGAAGTGATGGAATACTGGTAGTTACGGAGCTGGTCTCTGGTTTTGTCCGATGAAAGAAAGAGGTGGCGGGTCTAAGCGGGCAACTGGACTCCCACCAGGCATGGGAGTATTATACATAAAAGAATCCCCACCCCGTTTAACTTATAGGGACAGAGGTGGGCACTAGGTGGGCTGCTGCTAATGTGCCCACCTACAGCCTGATCTGTTGCAAGTGGAGAATATATACCACTGTTTTGCGCCGAACTGCATTATCATTACAGATTCGTATGTACGCTACGAACACGCACATCCCATGTAGTAATTAAACGAGTATATCATCCCGCTTCAGACGATCTCCCTCGGAGAAGCCATTTGGTCAGCTCCGGTGCCCGGGACTACGCAATGATAGAAATCAATATAATGACTCCAGGCTATACTGATGTTGCATAGTATTTACAGATTTTTGCCATGTACAGCACGAACCATTAAGCTGAATCGGCTAAACTAGAATCCTAGAAAAAAGAAAATGCACTTTACTCGTGTTTAGCCCTGTCATATTGTTTTTTTTAGGGATGTCATATTGTTGTTTGTGCCCTGTTTGTCATGAGCAAACTAAAATCTTCTGTTCAAAGACTGTATACAACTTCCTTAAGAATATCTCTTTCAACATATGTTCAACGACAAGTCTAGAATATGCACTCTTTAGCGAGGGCACTTGAATTGGGTAAAGGCGATACACACAAGTGTATTTCGTTCTAGTCTGAGTACATCACATCACAATGATCTCTTAGATATTTATTTCGTTGTCTGAGTTCCAACCTACTCCTCGGTTTCAATATATTGTCAAACGAATGTATGTAGAGCTCTTTTAAGTTCACTACGATCTACACACTAAAAGATGTCTAGATATATTCGTTTCACCTTATATTATAAACCGGAGAGTGCATTAGTTTCGTTGTTGTATTGTTTCGTTTCAGTTGTATTGTTTTTCTTTTGTGGAAACATAAATTAATTTTGCAGAACAATCTGCACTCTTCACCTTGTCCATCTACACGTTCTATAGAGGTACTCGCACATGTTCGCTCCTGATAGATCGCATCTCGAGACGAACCCTTTCTGCCCCCAACTCCAGCCACCACCGGTACCTACCTCCTTTGTCGGCCTCTCCGGCCACAGGAGGGGGTGGGGACCCCGGTGCTTTGGCTCCGGCTATAATTAGAGTTGGCCTAGTGCTTTCTTAAAGTGCTGCTTTTATGGAAGAGATTGCGCCGCGTCAGAATAAATGTTCATCACTCTCACAGGTGGCAACTTTTCTCTTCTTCGACTGCATCGGATGAAGACGACGTTGTCGGCATCTGGTGACCACAGGGAAACCTCAGCCAACGTGCCACAAAGTCTCGGGCTCGTCGCTTGCGAAGACTCATTCATCAGCTCAAAAAGCATCCTCGTATGTGATGGTGCTCTCACAGATGTGGCAGTTGTTGTCTCTTTTTTCAGCGCTACCACAATGACAGCCAGCAAAGGACAATGGACAAGTTTCTCCAAGAGTAGCTTACGAACTTCTTTGTGCAAAATTGCTTGACAATCATGTTTGTTTGAAGTGTTATATCTAATCTCTAGATTGTCTAATGAAATATTACTTCAAAAAAAAATCTACACACGTTCTTTCAAGAACAAAGATTATAAAAACAGTCACTATTGCTCAAAACCCGAGTTTTTCAAGAGTCTGTTCTGTTCCAGTCGTCGGTCATAGATAGAAAAAGTTATATCAACCAAAAAAGATAAGCAGACTTCACAATTGCATTATAACACTTCTTTAAGTTATCACTGGTCTTAGCTAGCTTTAGCAAATGAGATAATACGGCCAAACATTATTGGTAATCAAGAAGGCCACAAGTGAACTTCCAGCATTAAGCTGGCCGAACAAATTTTAAAAGATGAATCTAACTTGAATACATATGACTAAGTGTTTCTGTCATTTGTATAATCATCCGTAGCCCTCATACAAAATAGAATAGATTTTGGTCGATCTAGCAGCAGTAGGGATTTCAAAGAAATTTCCCCCAAAAAATACCTAAACAGTATACAGATGAAACTTCATTGTTTGTCTTCGAAACCAGAATGGTGTTCATCATTGATCGTCTTCAAAATCAGAATATCATTCTGCATTTGCATCAATATCTTCTTCGTACTGGGATGCTATTCGACCCAGAACGGTTACCAAACCCACCTCTACCCCTTGAGCGGAAATTGCCTCCTGAATACAGAACAAACACAAATTAACAAGAAGGTGAAGTTAAAATATGCACGCTACAAGCATTTCAATATAAATATTTTGGTGGAACGCAATGATACCTCCTCCAATAGAACCGGCATTCTTGGACATAGATTCCAGCGCTGGATTCACAGTCTGGCCAGCTTCACGCAAGATCTTGACAAGATTCCTCGAATATTTCGCATTAGAGTGTGTGAAGAAAGTAAATGCCATTCCAGTCGCACCAGCACGACCAGTTCGACCTATCCTGTGAATATAATCCTCGATTGTGGTTGGGAAATCAAAGTTGATAACACACTTTATATCCTTCACATCTGCAAATTTAACAGAATCATGATCAGTATTTAATCAAGATAAATGTGTTGTCCTGATTCCTGAATACCACAGCAGACCACACTGGGTATCAACATTGTCGATCTCCACAGAAGGTAGCACATGGCTTAGACAAGATCCAAAGAACACTGCACATGACTGCACTTTCAACTTCTACATCTAACACGTGTCGAAGGGGCTGCAGAACTGAACTGGGTACCAATCACTGATGGATGTGGAATGATGGTGCTTAAACTCTCAGACCTTTTTGGTGCTGTCAATGTGCACCTGGCATGCCCGAGCATGAATTTATCCCTTATGAGAGTCAAAATATATCCATGTGAAGCAGAACAAAATCTGTCATTCATCCCAATCCCATCCACCAAAGGCTGCAATGCTTAAGGTGCTTCATCAGAGGTCAGTACGAGGATTTCCTGGTGACACTACAGACCATCTTGGAGAAATTGGCAGTGATACCGATATATATAAGGCACTTACGAAATAGCAGCATAGTAAGATAGGGAAAGAGGGAAATCCATAATACTAAACAATACAACAACAACCAAGCCTTTTGTCCCAATACTAAACAATACTCCCTCCGTTTCAAAATGTAAGATGTTTTAGCTTTGTGAAAGGAGTGTATCTAGACTACTTTGAGTGTGTAGGTTCACTCCAAAACTACATGAACCTACATACAAAAAGGAGACTAGATACACTTTTTTCACAAAGTTAAAACATCTTATATTTTGAAACGGAGGGAGTACTGAACAAAATTATCTAACAATAAACTGAAGTACAAATTGTACGGGTGTGAACCTAATCTATTGTTTAACACCAATAACTATTACACTAGCATTTTATTATGTGTGCATGCTTGAACCATGTTTCACATTTTAAAGATGATTAACATTAAAATGAAACTTCTAAAAAGAATATTACATAGTAAAGCTAGAAGGGACTAATTAAATGCAGGGGCAATTAGAAGGCCATTAAGATGCGCACAAACTATTTAGCAAACCATTGTACTTGTTAATGGTATGTAATGATGATATTTAGCAAAGAAGGCAGCAACTATTACTAGTTAGCAATGCTTTGGAAGAATATGTCAACGATGCAATTCAGAGACTTAATTGCAGGGTAAGTTAATAAGTTAACAAACCATTAAGATGCCCTTGCATAGGTATTGCTCAAGGATAAATGAAGATGCAAAACAAATCATATATGCTATTGTCAGGATCAAAACAGATACCCTCATGCCCCCTTTTTATCCAAAACTATGGATGCCCCCTTAAAAGGGCAAAAACCTGCAGGTCTCTAAATCGTCAACGACCAATAAAAGAGATGGTGGTCCCTGGTAACACTGCCAATTGCTTACGCTCAAGGGAGGTAAACGGAGGGAAAGATGGTCTACCTCTGACATGATAGCACCTTGCATACACCACCAACCCACAAGTTCAGTTCACTCAACCAAAAACAGCTGAACAGCCCTCCGACATATCATGCTTGAGCACTTGGAACTATAAACTAATCCTAATATTCAAACAAGTCACCATACCAAGACCACGTGCTGCTACATCTGTGGCAGCCATTATAGGACTCTTCCCACTCTTAAACTCAGCCAGAACATAGTCCCTTTCAGATTGAGCCTTATCACCATGTATAGATAATGCTGGCCATCCATCCATTCTAAGTTGTCGAGTGACCTTATCACATTCCTTTTTCGTTTGAAAAAATATCAAGATTCGGCTCCCATCCATTAGATCGGATAAGAGCTTACTTAGCCTGTGAGGAGTAAGTGAAAACGAATCCACGTCATGTCAGTTTTGTGATTAATAATAGACTGAACTGCAACTTAGTATATATGCGACAAAATTTGAGTAGTACATACCTGGGATATTTTTCATGATCCGAAATAACTTCAACATTTTGCTGTATGGAATGGTTAGCTTTAAGTTCAGCCGTTCCTATCATTACCTGCATAGCGTAGCATTATATGCACAATGTTAATGACAGGAGGACAAACAAAATAAACATAAAGAAATAAACACGAAAGGAATGCAAAACAATAACAGCAGAAATCATGTGCACCTTGTAAGGGTTTTGCAGAAATTGTCTAGCCAACGTTTCAACTTCTCTTGGCCATGTAGCACTCCAGTACAAGGTTTGCCTGTCTGGACGGATCTATTGACAGCAAAAGCATGTTGCACCATAAGCAATCAGACTAAATCATCACAAATGATAAGAGAACTTCTCAAGAACATACTTGCGCCAATATTTTCCGGATCTGAGGCTCGAAGCCCATGTCAAGCATGCGGTCCGCCTCATCTAGGACAAGGTATGTAACCCTACGTAGGTTCGTGTGGCCAGCTTCCAGCATATCAATCAACCGCCCTGGTGTCGCAATGACAATTTCAACTCCTACAGTACAAGTCACAGACAAGAGATTTAGCTTTGAAAACATAACTCAAAAACAGACAGAAGTACTAAGTACAAGTCACAGACTTGAGATTTAGATTTGAAAACATAACTCAAAAACAAATAGACAGAAGTACTAAGTACCTCTCCTAAGGTCACGTATTTGTGGTCCCTTGGGTGCTCCACCGTAGATACAAGTGCTTCTAGTTCTAGAGTATGATCCAAATTTTGTAGCTTCTGCCTGTATTTGAACAGCCAGTTCTCTTGTTGGAGCAAGAATCAAGACAATTGGGCCATCCCCTTGTTCTACATCCATAACAATCATTAATCAATAGCGAAAATTTAGCATTGCAACAATTGTTCAACAGGGCGTATTAATAACAATTTAACATGCACAATACAATCAACAGGAACAAACCTAGCCGAGGCTGTGCACCAACATGAACCAAACCAGGTAGAATGTAAGATAGTGTTTTCCCCGAGCCTGTTTCTGCGATACCAATCACGTCTCTACCCTTCAAAGCCATGGGCCAACCCTGAGCTTGAATAGGTGTTGGCTCCACAAATCCAGACTTGGCTATCGCTTGCATGCAGTAATCTGTTCAAACAGAGGGAGAAGAGCTTATAATCACAGCGATCTTCATCCAAGGCATGCTGCAGAGCCCGGAGGCAGCTAGACTAAACTATGCTTCAACTAAAACGCCACAAACCTGGAAAATTGGCTTCGTGGAAGAAGCGGATAGGCTTGGGCACGTCCTGGCCCTCTACGGTGATATCCCGGAGCTGGCGATACTGCGCCACCTCCATCTGCGACATGGCCTGCACCTCCGGGCACTCCACATAGAAGCTCTTCTCGAACGGTATAAGGCCCCTGAAATCCGGCTTCTGCAGGGAGATCGAATCTAGGCCGTCCCTCCCGTTGCCGCCTCCTCTCCCGCCGCTACGGAAGCCGCCAGGTCCACCACCGCCACCGCCTCTACCCCGCCCGCCGTATCCCGTGCCTCCACCGTAGCCACCTCCGCCGTAGCCACCACCGTAGCCTCCTCCTCCGTAGCCACCGACGGAGGCAGCCATGGGCGTGTACGGGGCAGCGTAAGGGTTCGCGGCGGCCACGGGGACCGTCGGGGCGAGTACAGGAGCCGCTGCCAGGTCGCTGCAAGGACGAATCAGCCAAGCAAGCTCGTATCAGATCGGATCGGATCGCGGAAGCTCGGATGCGAACTAGGGTTAGCTTAAGAGGTGACGTACCTGCGCCTGTCGCGGTAGGAGGAGGGGTCGGCGTAGCGGTTGTCGGCGTAGGGATTCATGGCGCCGAGCGGGTGGGGATTTGCCGGAGATCGAATCGGGGGTCCGGGAGGAGGATTGGACGCCGCTGCCACGCGCAAGGATAGATTTCGAGAGTAGATCTGTCGGGGCGAGGCGGCGGGTGAAGGCGTCCGGGGGGCGGTGGGTTTGCTTTTGATGATGGAGGTGCGGCGTAGCGTGTGGGGACGGGACGGGGCTAGGTTTCCGTGACCGACGTATTGGAGGATGCCGACTGCGTGGTCCGAGCACAAGTCCCTCACGCAACTCGACGCGAGCGTGGGTCGGGTCGGGCTATGCCAGACTCTCGGGCTCTCGGCCTGCTGCTGCGAATATCCTGGTATCTACATATGTGAGCCCACGTCGTAGCTCGCGTAGGAGAGCCCTGTCCACTTATGTTGCGTCCAATTATATTATAACTAGATCATGCACGCGCGCATAAGACATGGTAAAAACGCTAGCAAGCAAGGTTGGTGAATTTGTTGCACAAGAACCTCCTTCGAAAGATTTTGATGGCAATTATTATAGAGCTCGGGTGAGGATTGATGTGAGGAAACAACTCAAGCTTGTGGTCTCCATTATCCGGGAGTCTAAGCGTCAAATTTTTCTAGTGAAGTACGAGCTTCCTGATTGGTGCTCATTCCGTGGGATGCTAGGTCATACCTACAAAGAACATAGAGACGGAGTCCATAGCCCCGAGGCTCAGATTTTTAAAGATCTTCGAGCTGAATGGCGTAATGCTGGCCGTCCTGCGGGACGTGGTAGGGGACGTGGTGCAGGGCGCTCAGGAAGAGGGGGCCATGGTGAAGGGATGTTCCATAACACTAATGCAGATGATGATTGGTCTGAAAGTGAAGCTATGGAGGAGGAGGATCCTCTAAGTACTGACCCATCTAGACAGCGACCAGCTCTGCCTCCCAGTTCTACATGTAGAGTTGGAGATTTACGACACAAGTTTCAGGCTACAACTCATGTGCCTCCGCTGGTTCCCCCTAGCCCTCCAAAGAGGGACCCAAAGCGGAGCAAGACTGAAAGAGAAGAAGGAGGTATTAAGACAACCAAAACAATGGCGCGTTGCTGGGCTCCTTGGTGGAGTTCCGCCAAGCCCAATGAGCCTTTTCAGCCTGAACTGTCGTGGGATTGGCAACGACGCGACAGTTCGTGAGGTCCGCGATTTCGCGCAAAAGTTTGCCCCGTCCATTCTTTGTATCGTGGAAACTCAAATCGATGAGAAGCAGGTGGAAAATTTGGCTAGAACTCTGGGCTATGATAATTCGTTTGCAGTAAGCAGCTCTAGGAGAAGTGGAGGAATGGGTACATTCTGGAATAATGATGCTAGGGTGGAAGTGTTTCGTTTTTCTCACTATCATATTGATGCTCGAGTTTTGGGCATTGGGTCTGAACCTTGGCGTCTCACATGTGTCTACGGAGAAGTACAGATAAACGAGAGATACAAGACGTGGGATATGTTGAAAGGAATACTGAAGGAAAATAATTTACCTTGGGTTTGTCTCGGTGATATCAATGAGGTTCTTCGGTAGGAAGAGCATGTTGGTACATGTATACATACCCAGGCCCAGATGGAGGGATTTCGCGATGCTATTGATACATGTGGTCTATGTGACCTAGGCTTCACGGGGAGGAGCTGGACTTTTGAAAAGAAAACATCTGGTGGTTCGTTCTGCCGCTCTAGACTTGACAGGGCTCTTGCTACCACGCCAGCTTGGTCGGCGGTTTTTCCTCATGCAGTGGTTAAGCACTTGATTTATGCGACGTCTGATCATGGGCCGATATTGTTGGAACTTGAAGAGTCATATAATATAATGTAAGGAACCGAGTGGCACATGGTTTCAGGTATGAGATCATGTGGGACACGCATGAGGAGTTGAAGGAAACGATTCTGAACTCTTGGAACACCCATGGCACATGCAATAATGTGGATGGTGTTTGGAACAAGCTAGCAAATTTATCACTCACTTGGTACTTGGAGTACTGAGACTATTGGGAATGTGTGGAAGGAGATAAGAAAGATGAAACAAGATCTCAAGGTTTTCTGCAATGATCCTGGCCATGTTGGCCCATCTCATGCGGAGACAAAAACAAACGACCGGCTAGTGGAATTATATCATCGTGAAGAAGTCATGTGGAGACAACGATCGAGGATCGAGTGGTTAGCTGCAGGGGATAAGAATACCCGTTATTTTCATCAGTGCACTGGCATGAGGAGGAAAAAGAATAGAATAAAAGAGTTAATGAAGGATGATGGTACTTCGGAAGGTACGGCTAGCAGGCTAGCATGCAGGAGGTCTTAGACATGGTACCAACTAAGGTCACTAGCGACATGAATAATATGCTGATGGCTCCGTATCCGGCTGAGGATGTCAAAACTGCACTATTTCAAATGTTTCCATCTAAAGCACCGGGATCGGACGGACTTCCGGCGTATTTTTTCCAGCGGAATTGGGATATATGTGGGGAAGAAATTACAATGACGGTTCTTCGGATCGTCCAGGGTGTCGAGACTCGAGAGTGCTGAATGTATTAATAATACCATTCTGGTGTTGATCCCAAAGGTACCAATTTTGAATCTCCTTTCACAGTTTCGCCCAATTAGCCTTTGTAATGTTTTATATAAGATTGCATCCAAGGTTATGCCGACCGATGTTGGTAAATCCAAGAATGGTGCATTTAAACGTCTAAGAGATCGTGTTTGGCACAAAGTTTAGGGGTGGATGGAGAAGATATTGTCCGCGGGAGGAAAAGAGGTGTTGATTAAAGCCATTGCTCAAGAAGTTCCCATCTATTCTATGGCGTGTTTCAAATTACCATGTGGTTTATGTCAACATATAGATGCGGAAATTCTGGTGGGGGGTAAAGAAGGGGAACGAAAAACTGCATGGGTGTCGTGGGAAGAGATGACCAAGCCTAAATACATGGGAGGATTGGGGTTTCGGGACACGGAATTTATTCAACCTTGCTCTACTAGTGTGGCAAGCTTGGAGGATCCTACAAGCTCCTGATTCTTTGAGTGCTAAAATTGTGAAGGCGGTCCTAATACTGATCTCCTTGGTGCTGAGTTTGGTTCCCACCCTTCACAAATATGGCGGGCTCTAGTTGAGGGAAGAGATGTGTTGGCCCGTGGCTTAATCCGGCGTATTGGTAATGGTAAATCAACAAACATCTGGGATGATAATTGGCTACCCCGAGGTGAGATGATGCGTCTGATTACGTGTATTACGGATGAGCCCCGGTTCGAGTCAGCGAGCTAATTGTTGCTTCTACGGCATCATGGAACATGGAGAAGATTCAACAAACATTTTTCAAAGTGGATGTTGATATTATATGCGGAATGCCACTGTCAACTAGAAATATGGAGGATTTTTTGCCCTGGAATTTCGAGAAGAAGGGTTTATTCACGGTGCGCTAGGCTTATCGTATGCTCGTGGAAACTAAATAGCGTCGTGAGGCATGGCTGGATGGATCATCTTCTGGATCTAATCAAATAAGGGAGGCTAAGGATTGGACGCTTATGGGGAAGGTACGATTAAAGTATTTTTATGGCGTTTAGCAAAGCAATCATTGCTGACCGCAAATCTCCTGAATCATAGAAATATGGCTACTTCAAACACATGTGTTCAGTGTGGAGCTCCAGACTCATGGAGGCATTCTCTCATCGAGTGCTCCATGGCCCGTTGTGTATGGGCCCTAGGTGATGAAAGTGTTGTTGAACACATGTGCGAAACGATAGAGCCAAGCATTAGATGCTAGATTTTTTTAATGATGGATTCTTTATCACATGGAGACTTCATTTCAGTTCTAGTGACCCTTTGGGCAATCTGGACTACTAGAAGGAAAGCAATCCATGAGGGAACTTTTTAGATCCCTTTATCGACTCACCACTTTGTCAAATGCTTATTGTGTGATCTGAACTTGTTAAGAAAGCCGACACGGGTGGTGAACCCTCATCCAATACAACAGGTTCCTAAACCTAAGCGGACTCCACCGTCAGCTGATAAGATAAAGTTCAATGTTGATAGGGCGGTGTCAAGAGATACAAGGACGGGCGTGATTGCGGTGGTAGTAAGAAATCATGTTGTCCAGTACATGGGTTCGTCCGCAGTTGTCCTTCCGTTCGTCGATCCACCGATGATACGTCCATTTTGCATCACTATTCTATGTCTTAATTCACTATTATTCATTAATATATTTTGTATTGAGAGGTGATACTTATGTTATTTCATCTGTTTTTGCATGGTTGATGACTTTTGGAGCATGGACCGCTGCAGTCAGGATTCTGATGGAAAAGGTGCTGTTTGGAGGCAAAATTCGCGAAGCTCAGGAAATCTGGGAAAATATATGGAAAATCCTATTTTTCCAGAAGACTAAGGATGCCAGAAGATGGAGTGGAGATGGGCCACAGGGAGGCCACACCACCCCATGGCGCGGGCAGGCCTAGGCCGCTCCTGGAGGTGGTGTGGCCACCCTGGCCCACTCCAGCCTCTCCCCTCTGGCGTATATCATCCTCCCGAAACCCTAAGACTCGGGGAGCGACCACAGAAAGATTCTACCGCCTCTGCGGGGCGGAAATGTAGGGGTTCCGTGCATGAAAACAATAAAATTTTACCCTACGCCCCTGAACCCCTGAAGCTGCCATGACCTATCTATTACTAATACAGTAACAGGAGGGGCTTTTCGCAAACTTACCCTTGAAGACTGAAAAGCGTTATCAATGCTCAGGAGAGCGTGGTTGATGTAGACGAGCCGAAGCCGACCTCAAGGTTGTGATGAAGTCCTTGCGCTCCTTATGGCTCCAACGACTTGAGTGCCTCAAGTGTGATACCTCGTGGGAACACACGTCCGGTGCCTGACGATGACTCCCGCTTCCCCGATCCAGCAGCAGTTGCGGAAGTAGAGCTCCCGGATCCGAATCTCGCAGCGCGACGGCGCTCCGCGATGAAGATGTCTCTCGCTCGCGCGGTCCAGACTTGGGACCACGGTCACGAGAGAGAGAGGGAAGAGAGAAAATATCAATTAGAGGTCCTCCCAAAAGTAGGGAGACCTTTATTGATTATTGGGTTGTATTTTCTAGGCCAAATACCCCACCTTATATAGGGGGAGGGGAGGTACTACCTCCCCTTAAGTCCCGGGGTGGGACTAAAGGAGAGGAAGGAGGAGGAGGTGGCCGCTAGCCACCTAATGGGCCCAGCGGGGGGGGGGGGGGCAGGCCCAGCCGGCCTCCCCTTCCCCCTTCTCCCCTTTCTCCTTTTCCCTAATGGGCCTTCTTCCTCTAGAAATTGGCCCATTAAGCCTTTTGACCTTTTAATTGATTTTCTCTTTATTAAATGATTAAATCAATATTTAACATTCATTCACATATCATTTAATCTCTGTGGCCATGGAACACCTTCCACCTCCACTCCGGACATCCTCCGGACTTACCGAAACCCTTCCGGTTTTCTCCCTTCTTTTCTTCGGTGATTCCACCGATCCCATAAACACTCTCTAAGCATCATCAAGCCCTTAAGCATGATACCCTACGGTTCGGGAACACTCCAGACATGGTCAGGACACTCCCGCACCAATGATCAACAGAGGGACCTGGATGGCCATGTGGCCCCTGTGTGTTCCACGAAGATCTTTTGTCGTTTGAACCGGGATAGTCGCGTCTTATTCCCTTTGTCATTCGATACTTGCATTGCCCGAGACCTGATCAATGACATCTTCATGTCGAGTTCAATCTCGTTACTGAACAATGCTATTTGACTCGTTCCGACAAGTGATATCCCCGTGATCTAATCACACGCTGCGCAGCTATTGGATATAACTTCTCCGAGTGGGCCCTTGAGTATATTCTCGTCACATGGACGGACAAATCCCGCTCTTGACATATATTGCCTCTACGGTTTCCTCCGAATACCTGAACACACCTTTATAACCACCGTTTTACTAGATGGCGTTTGATGCTATCTAAGCACTCTCGGGAGACAGTGATTGATATAGCCTCATGGTCTAAGGAATAGTCTACGAGGATCCATTTCTAATCATCGTAACTTGAACTTCGTGACATGATAGAATCACGATGTTTAGGTTGCATATTGGTTCATCATCTCATTCTCAGAATGAGATGACCTCATTTCCAACTGCATAAATGCCACATGATCAGGAAACATGATCATCTGTTGACCAATGAACCAGTGACTAGAGTTTCACTGGGAACCCCTGGTTTGTTTATATATCACACGTGTATTGATGTTTCCACTCAACACAGTTATAGCATGATATAAAACTTAATCATAAACTATAGGAAATATGATAATATTCCTTACTACTATTTGTCTCTAGGGCATATTTCCAACAGTATCCCACTTGCATTAGAGTACAAATACACTAGCTGCATTTGTTCTTAATTATTGGCACCATATAACCGGTACCTAGAACATGCTTGCTCATGGAAGAGGTTGAGTCTTGGTTCTGTACTTTACAGTCCCGGATCCTTTGCAACTTACTAATGTCACTTTGATTGACATTAATATTTTATCATCATATGACATCATCTGTGTGTATGCATCGCCGCTATGGCAGCAGAACGAGGCCTGATTCCAGGAGCCTACAGTGACGTTAGATCAACCTCGAGGGCTTTCTCATGGGCACTGTTCCCTGGGACACATCATTCTACGTTAAAAGCGAACCAGCCCCACCATAACATTATACAACAATTTAGATGGTACCCTTATCTATTATTATAAATGTATTTATCGAAACACTAGTGCACTCTGTGCAACTTTCGATGTTTTGTTCACCTCGCTTCCTATTTGACTTTAATTGGTATCTACAGGAGTTTCCAACATATTCCCTTATAACATAACTCTTAATGCTTTAAGATATGTTATCCTTTATGGATTTGGAAAATATATCCACAGTTCTTTACTAGATACTGCGGACAAACTTAGCTCAACGTTCTGTGATTCGAACTTAATCACTTTCAAACGTTCCTTATTTGGATCACATATTATGCTAAGTTATCATCATGGTTTACTAAGATAGAACCTATGTCTTAACATAGTGGATGATGATCATCCATTTCTTTCTTTTAACCAATGATGTCAAACTTAATGCTATTCCTTATTTTAGTCATTAAAGACTAGTTCCTTAATTAATTTCTATTCTGAAATAGCTTTCAGAATCATTTAAGGAATACTACATAATACCATAATACAGTTATTATCAACTTCTACATCTTATAAATCATTATTTATAAGCATTTGCGCTTTCATCCTTAACTTACTTAAGAATTACTCCTATAAGCTCCCACTCAAACTATGTTGCTAACATGTTTGGGTATGAGTCAGTACTCTTACTCAAACTATGTTCCTACGTATTTGAATTTGAGTCTTATATTGCTCCCACTTAAAAATATGTCAATCACATATTGTTTAAGGAAGACTTTCATAGATCCCACTCAATTTTATGCAAATTGCATATCTCCTTACTGTTTTGAATAACTTCAAAATCTTTTGATCAAATATCAAACTTGGAGATTTATTATGAGATACTAGTATTTTACTAGTTTTAAATCTACTAGACATCCAGCACACTTGAATCAAATTCATTTGAATTTGTCTAATACTTGACAAATTATGTTTTGTCATTTTACCCCCTTTGTCCTATTATGACTTTACAGTCATTTGGAAAACTTCAAGTAAACCCTTTTACTTGTGAGATTCAGCAACGAATTGCTTTCTAATCTCAAGGGAAGTTTGCTTCTAGGATTTCTCATAATTCTAGTTTACCATTATTTCCTTTGTAGTTCGTAGGTATGTCATGTTCCAAAAATCATGCCAAATGATTCACAAATGTTTCCATACAATATATGGATTTACATTTTGAATCCTACTTCATATAGTGAAAAACAATAGTGGAGGGAAAACACAATGATCAAAAACATTGATTCTTTCCTTCTGTGAAGAGAATCGTTCAGGAACGATGACCGTTGCGCTTCTCAACACTCTGATGCAGGTTTTTGGATCCTCATCGTGTTTTACACTAATTTCCATTTGCTCCATAATTGAGAAATATCACTGAAGTGAGCTTTCTCAAGAATGTACCAAAATCTAAGCAATACGAATCTTGCTTTCCTTTTGGTTTGAGCTATGGGTTTCGTATTCAAAGTTTCCAATGAATACTCTACAAGGACTTATTCGCTATTTTTTTGGTTACCCCAAAACTTTCATGAATTCTAATGGTTCACTGTAAACTCATTGAGTGCTAACTATTTCTAACTAATGGTCTCTACATATACTCTACAACGATTTATTTGGTGCCTTCTATTTAACCCCTTTGATATCTAATATCACATTGTGATGCTTTGTATTTTGACGTTTCAAAACACTTTGCATTCCACAATTTATATTATGCCATTCTTATAAAGTTGAACTTCATTACTATTGATCAAATGATAGTAATTAGATTCTCTTTTATACTTATACCCTTTGTTGATGAAACACTTTGATCAAATCAAATAGTTTCATATTTATGTTTCCTTTGGTAAACTACTTTACACATTTAAACAATCATTTAATGATAATTACCATTTTCGTTAAAACATAATACATCGAATATGTATTCTATTTAACAATTCTTTAAACACTTTGTATTCAAGTAATACACGGTGTTCAAGTTATTTTGTCGAACTTAGGCAGGATTTATATGTGATAGGAAATCGAATGACTTTCACATATTATCATAACTTTGAATTCGAACAATGGTTTTTCATTCACTAATGAACATATCATTAAGTTGGGTATTTTAAACAAGGCATTTTTTAATGTTTTACAAATGTTCATACATTATCAATTAGTTTCAAAAAACAAGGATAATTCACACATAATCAAACAAGATATGAACACGAATAGAAATCATTCATAAAAGCAGAACAACTGTTTGTTACAAACTTATATGAATAACCGTCTCACGAAGTGTGATACACACTAAAGAAGTTCACAATCTCTTGCTTATATTAATCATCCTAAACATAAACTAAGTGATAAATGTCGAGGGAGAGTGTCGTCGGCCATCATCATCATGCTCGCCATCAACACGCAACGTCACCTCCTCTCCAGCAAGCACCTTTATGCAGAAGGACCTTTTTTCAGTAAAACAAAACAAGTATCAGATATACTTAACACTGCAATGTGTTTGCAAGATTATAACATTTATAAAACTGTATATCAAATATATACCTTTGTCGTCGATGACTCCAGCAATGTTGGGTTCATCTATCACATTTCTGAAATGTGATATGAACTCAAGGAAATCCAGTGTTTTCGTGTCACCTCTCATAACGCAGATCCTGACTTGTGCTTGGAAGCTTGGAGAAAGCGACCGCAGTACAACTCCCATCGCAAATGAGCTTGAGTATCAGTTGTCCAGGTAGTATGCCAGACTACGCATCGTAGAGGCGCAATAAGTGCTCATCCAGTGAGGAGTCCTCCTCCATCTTAATGGAGAGGAAGTCCCCCATCAGCTCATACTCCCACATGCGCACTTGTTCCACGAAATGTGCTCTCAGATGTGCCATGACCATTCGGGGCTTGAGACTCCCCACCATTGGCCACAGCCCATCCTCCATTCCGAGGCGCATAGTCACTGATATAAATGTGGCCATCACACGACGACGGCAACACAGATCCCGCTGCTCCTGGGTCTCATGAGAATAGGGTGGCTCCAAATACATCTCGCAGGTCATGTAGTCAGCTACATCGTTCTCCCCAAGGAGATCAAATAGGCGTATGACCCATGCAGAAAAGTTGGATCCATCTAACTTGAGCTTTTCTCCTTTTAACCAATCGTCGTTAGGAAAGGTAATCTCGGCAGAAACCATTTTCTACATTTATATTTGCAAAAGGAATTTAGACTGAGTTTATAATTAAATGAGTTAATAATAACTCCACTCAGAAACACCTATCCCAAGTGAGGGTTCCTAGTGATAACACGACCCCTATCAGCCACATCTCCCCCAATCGTCACGGCCATCAATGTGGGTTCAAGGGTGGACGCTAAACGTCGGTCACATCATTCATGCGACTCGTGCTTGATCTTTCGACCATCCGCGTTCCGAGGTCATGCTTCTCTAGCGTGCTAGGCTCGCCAACTCAACCTTAGTGTATTCGATGTGCAACATGGCTTACACCCACTGTATGTGAACGTAGATATGTATGACACCCAGGCCTGTCACCCTGGATCGCCTCATACCGAAGAACTTTCTTGGTGGTGCACACTAAGGGGGAACACAATCATTGGTTATTTTAATAGGGATCATCTTATTAGGCTACCGTCGAGTATCTAATACTAGCACACAATAAGACATACAAACAATAACATTGAATGTAAATGCTATGTGATATGGTCCTTCACGTCGTGATCTCCATCCGTCGTCACCGGGTTCCAGCGCCAGGGTTCCGGCGCCGTAGACACCAGGGTTTGTCATTACCGTGACTATCTACTACTATGCAACAAAAGGTAATTACTTTACCTTTGCCACAACCATATCACAAAGCAACGCCCCCCTGCAAAACAAAGTTAGACGCCTCTACTTTATCTTTGCATGTTTTACGTGGCTGAATGGGCTTTCGCACAAGAACCGTTCTTACCTACGAACTTTCGGCACAACGTTGATCAAGTAGTTGTCTCTACTACACCCCTTTCGGGGCCCTCCGTTGCAAATGGTATACCAACTAACGCGAGAGAGACAGACACCCCCCTAAGCCACTTTATACGGTACAAGCCGTATGTCAAGCGTAGACCAGTCTCGTGAATGAACGCGTAAAGTCGGTTGGGGGCCACTTCATCAAGCATTACTGCGGTATACACAAGTACACGTGGGAGGGTAACAACTAAAAGATCAACGCCCACACGCTACATCTCGTGTGTTCTACCCGTACTAGCATTACTACGCATAGATCTAGCTCTGATACCACTGTAGGGGTTCCGCGCATGAAAACAATAAAATTTTACCGTACGCCCCTGAACCCCTGAAGCTGCCATGACCTATCTATTAGTAATACAGTAACGGGAGGGGCTTTTCGCGAACTTACCCTTGAAGACTGAAAAGCGTTGTCAACGCTCAGGAGAGCGTGGTTGATGTAGACGAGCCGAAGCCGACCTCAAGGTCGTGATGAAGTCCTTGTGCTCCTTCTGGCTCCAATGACTTGAGGGCCTCAAGTGTGACACCTCGTGGGATTTACACACGTCCGGTGCCTGATGATGACTCCCGCTTCCCCGATCCAGCAGCAGTTGCGGAAGTAGAGCTCCCGGATCCGAATCCCGCAGCACGACGGCGCTCCGCGGTGAAGATGTCTCTCGCTCGCGCAGTCCAGACTTGGGACCACGGTCACGAGAGAGAGAGGGGAGAGAGAAAATATCAATTAGAGGTCCTCCCAAAAGTGGGGAGACCTTTATTGATTATTGGGTTGTATTTTCTAGGCCAAATACCCCACCTTATATAGGGGGAGGGGAGGTACTACCTCCCCTTAAGTCCCAGGGTGGGACTAGAGGAGAGGAAGGGGGAGGAGGTGGCCGCCGGCCACCTAATGAGCCCCGTGGGGGGCTAGGCCCAGCCGGCCTCCCCTTGCCCCTTCTCCCCTTTCTCCTTTTCCCTAATGGGCCTTCTCCCTCCGGAAATTGGCCCATTAAGCCTTTTGACCTTTTAATTGATTTTCTCTTTATTAAATAATTATGAACAAATGATTAAATCAATATTTAACATTCATTCACATATCATTTAATCTCTGTGGCCATGGAACACCTTCCACCTCCACTCCGGACATCCTCCGGACTTACCGAAACCCTTCTGGTTTTCTCCCTTCTTTTCTTCGGTGATTCCACCGATCCCATAAACACTCTCTAAGCATCATCAAGCCCTTAAGCGTGATACCCTACGGTTCGGGAACACTCCAGACATGGTCGGGACACTCCCGCACCAATGATCAACAGAGGGACCTGGATGGCCATGTGACCCTTGTGCGTTCCACGAAGATCTTTCGTCGTTTGAACCGGGACAGTCGCGTCTTATTCCCTTTGTCATTCGATACTTGCATTTCCCGAGACCTGATCAATGACATCTTCATGTCAAGTTCAATCTTGTTACTGAACAATGCTATTTGACTCGATCCGACAAGTGATATCCCCGTGATCTAATCACACGCTGCGCAGCTATTGGATATAACTTCTCCGAGTGGGCCCTTGAGTATATTCTCGTCACATGGACGGACAAATCCCGCTCTTGACATATATTGCCTCTACGGTTTCCTCCGAATACCTGAACACACCTTTATAACCACCGTTTTACTAGATGGCGTTTGATGCTATCTAAGCACTCTCGGGAGACAGTGATTGATATAGCCTCATGGTCTAAGGACTAGTCTACGAGGATCCATTTCTAATCATCGTAACTTGAACTTCGTGACATGATAGAATCACGATGTTTAGGTTGCATATTGGTTCATCATCTCATTCTCAGAATGAGATGACCTCATTTCCAACTGCATAAATGCCACATGATCAGGAAACATGATCATCTGTTGACCAATGAACCAGTGACTAGAGTTTCACTGGGAACCCCTGGTTTGTTTATATATCACACGTGTATTGATGTTTCCACTCAACACAGTTATAGCATGATATAAAACTTAATCATAAACTATATGAAATATGATAATAGTCCTTAATACTATTTGTCTCTAGGGCATATTTCCATCAGGAAAATACCGAGAGAGAAAGATCTCTCCGGCAGACAGATTTCTGCCGGGGGAATTCCTTCCCGGAGAGGGAAGATCGTCGCCATCAACACCACCATCAAGCTGGACTTCATCGGGGTCATCATCATCATCACCACCATCATCACCATCAGCACCATCTCCATATTGCTGTAACAATTGTGTTGAATCTTGCATAGTTCATAGGGGAAACTTTCCTGGTGTTGATTACTCTTTGTAGTTGATGCTATTGAGTGAACCATTGAATTATTGTTTATGTTCATATTGTTATACATCATTATTCCATCTCTGATCATGATCCATATGATGTCTTGTGAGTAGTTCGTTTTGTTCTTGAGGACATGGGAGAAGTCTTGTTGTTAGTAGTGGAGTTGCGTTGAGAAAGATTCAATAGATTGTTATTTAAGTTGTGGTGTACTTCTTCTAGTGGTGTCATGTGAATGTCGACTACATGACACTTCACCTATATGGGCCTAGGGGAATGCATTGTGTATTTGTCTACTAATCGTAGGGGTTGTCGGAGTGACAGAAACCTGAACCCATGTTAGGAAACCATTGCACAAGGGACGTAAGGGTCTTAGAGTTTAAAGCTGTGGTTAGGTTTCTACCTTAATTACTTTCTTGTACTTACGGATGTTTGCAAGGGGTATAATCACAAGTATGTATTAGTATTGGATGGGGCGGTACATTAGCACAGGTTCACCCACACAACACTTAGCAAGCTAGAGAAGATTAATCAACTATATGAAGCGAAAGCACTCGACAGTCTTCCCATGTGTCCTCGAGAACGTTTGGCCATCTTAAGTAATACAACCGGCTTGTCCTTTGCTGCATAAAGGATTGGACCACTTGCTGCATTTATTCCTATTATATTTTATTTACTCGTACTTTGTTTACTTGCTTTATCAAAAACCCCTAAAAATCTGTTTGCTAAGTATTTGCAGAGAATTCCTGATCCATACCACTAGCCAGCACCTTCTGCTCCTCGTTGGGTTCGACACTCTTACTTTTCGAAAATACTGCGATACACCCCCTATACTTGTGGGTCATCAACCGACATCAGAGGCTTTGGCTTGTAGGAAGGTGATGACCCACAAGTATAGGGGGTGTATCGCAGTATTTTCGAGGGAAGTGAAACCCAATTTATTGATTCGACACAAGGGGAGCCAGAGAATACTTATCAGTCTTAACAACTGAGTTGTTAATTCAGCTGCACCTGGAAACAATCTTGCTCACAGCAGTTTATCAGTAGCAACAGTTTTGTAGTAGGAATAGTAAAGTAACAGTAGTAGCAAAACAAAGACAGTAGTAACTAAAGCAGTAAACAGTGGGATTCGAGTGCGGTAGGCATAGGGATGGATGGACGGGCATTGCATGGACAAGACAATTCACATAGCAATCAGAACAAAGGGAAATTGTAGATAAATAAGATAAAGCACCCAAGTACTAGACAATCCTAGGCATGTGTTCCATATATAGTCATACATGCTCGCAATGAGAACTTGCACAACATCTTTTGTCCTGCCAGCCCGTTTGCAGCGGGGCCTCTAGGGAACTACTGGCAATTAAGGTGCTCCTTTTAATAGAGCACCAGAGCAAAGAATTAACACTCTGTGAACACATGTGATCCTCACATCAAAGCCTTTCCCTTCCGGTTATCCCGATTTCTATCACTTCGGGGCCATAGGTTCCGGACAACGACGTGTGTATACAACTTGTAGATAAGACCAGAGACAATACTATCATAATGAATCAATAATAAGTTCAGATCTGAAATCATGGCACTCGGGCCCTAGTGACAAGCATTAAGCACAACAAGTCGCAACAAAGTCATAAAGCACTAATAAAAGATACTAGGCACTATGCCCTAACAATCTGATGCCATTACATGAACGATCTCATCCAATCCCTACCATCCCCATAGCCTACAGCGGGGGATTACTCACGCATAGATGGGGGAAACATGGATGGTTGATGAAGATGATGGTGGAGGTCGATGGAGATGGCTCCGGGGGCACTTCCCCGTCCCGCAGGGTGCCGAAACAGAGACTTTCTGACCCCCGAATCTCCCCTTCGGTGGCGGCGGCGCAGCAGAACTTTTTGTGGTAAAACGTCGACCCCCCGGAGTTTTTAGGTCAGAAGGCTTCTTATAAGCGAAGAGGGAGACCGAGGGGGTGCCTGGGGCCACCACACCAGGCCCTGGCACGGCCAGGCCTAGCCTGCGCCTGGGGGGTGTGGCCAGCCCCTGGCCCTCCTCCGTCTCGTATTCTGGCTTCGTGAGTGTTCTGGAAAAAAGGCACTTTGGCTTTTGTCCCGTCCAATTCCGAGAATATTCATTTTCTGACTTTCCTGGAACCAAAAACAACAGAAAACAGGCAGCTGGCACTGTGGCTCTTGTTAATAGGTTAGTCCAAGAAATCATATGAAAAGTACTCCAAAGTGTGGACAAAACACAAGAATGTGGATAAAAACAAGCATGGAGCATCAAAAATTATAGATGCATTTGCAATGTATCAACATCCCCAAGCTTAACTCCTGCTCGTCCTCGAGTAGGTAAGTGATAAAAAGAAAGAATAATTTTTTGAGGTGACATGCACCATCAAAGACTTGATCAAAGTATTCATAAAACATTCAAAGCTGGGATCATAGTACTTCAATCATAACATGAAAGACAAAGTTCTAGCAATAAGACAAAGAAACTATGATGCAACATGAAAAGGCACAAACAAAAGATTCATGAATAACAATGCTTTGCAAGATGTTTATTTGTTTCACATAAAGAAAACATAGCATAGTGGCATTCAGCTTGTCCCTCAATAGAGTAGTAAAAGTAAATGCATAGGACACCTTCAAAGTTTACAAGAGTGACTAGATACAAATAGTTTAAAACAAGCAGTATCAAGGTATGCATCAATCAACAAGTCTTGGGACAATGCACATAGAACTAAGAATGGCCACTGTGCTCTCAAGAAAGTGCTCAAAGTATAAGTGGAGACTCAACAAGGAAATGAAAAGGTTTTGAATAGTTTGAACGGCTTCCAAATGCTAAAAGTATGGTACTCATTAGCTTTGAGCTCTCATTGCCCCTATCATAAGCATCTTTAACGTGGTTAAGGTGAAAGTGACACAACTAAGAGGATATGCTTGACAAGTTATAAATCGAAGTCTCATGCCCCTTACTTACGAAGACCGATCCTCATGCTACTCAACTTCAGTCACAAGTAAGCTCTTGTCATTGTAAGTATATACGTATCATAGAGGACCGCCAACGGGGTACCCCTTGCACATGACACGGGAGCTATCCCATAATCGAAATACAAGGCAAGCAGACAATGAGCATCTCGGCGATCTTTTTATTTACTATGTGCATAGATTTTTATTGAGGATGCTTCATAGAATGCTCATTATGGTTATGCTGCAAGTTTCCACCATGATTAGGCATGGCTTAGGCTAGCGGCCCAGGCGTTTCTCTAACATACATAAAAACTCCATGATCTTATAAATTCCACTTTTATTTCACACTGCCGGGATCCATAAGCAAAAGAACATGATATCAACTAGGTACAAAGTACCTATGTAGTGTTGAAAGCGGTCCCCATGATACATGGTTCTGCTAACTTCAACTCATAAAGCGCAAGCATATACGCAACAAAGAAGGACGCAATGGTTCAGGTTTATTAAGTGCAAGAAAATAAAGTGTGCCATCAAGTTCATGAGAGCTTTACTAACTAATTTCTCATAACAAGCAAACATTTTATTCGGAAGAAAAACAAGGCATATTGAATATGCACGGATGTAGCAAATGATGCTAATAGGTAGGTATGGTGGACACTTTGGAAATATTTGGTTTAGGGAGTTGGAAACATGAGTAAAACACTCAGTGGAAGTGAAGTCTAGCAATAGTAAGGGAGCGACAAATGAGAGAGCAATAATGGCCATAATCATGCAGAGCGACAAAACATCATTGATCAAAGCATAAAGTGATACTACAAGTTGAAAACTAAAGGATCATACAGGCTTATGGTGACTTGAGATAGTCATAACATGGTGTGAGCATGTGCCAAATCAATCCAAATAAAGCATCAAAGGAGAATACCACTATATTATGCTTTAATATGCTAAAACAACGCATAATTCATCCAAGGCACATTAAGCAATCTCAATTGTTTATAACAAGTCATGCTATAGCAAAGAATACTAAGCATAGAGCCAAAACAATATCGGCATGGCATGACAAAGCATAGGCCAGAGTCAAAAACAAGCTCTCTTTACCACTTAAGCACGAGCTTTCCTACTCTTCCAAACCAACCCAAACCAAACTATTTGAACACCAATGCATGAAAGAGGGGGTCCAACCAACTTATTCAGAAAACTAAGCAAACCAAGCAAACTAAAAAAAACTAAAAAGAAGACGCTCCAAGAACAACACAACTGTGCATGAAACAATAAAAATGAAGTGTTTGGAAGAAACCTGGGATTTTTATTGATGAAGAAGGGGATGCCTTGGGCATCCCCAAGCTTTGATGCTTGTACTTCTTGGAAATTTATTGGGGTGACATGTGTGGCATCTCCAAGCTTGAGATTTAGTCCACCCTTCATCTTATTACTCATTCCTTCCATACACCTGAAATTTTTCCTTCATACAAAACTTCACACAATCTCATTAGCAACATTAGTGCACTTAAGATAAATAAGTATTAAGGTTCAGTTCTAACACCAAATAAACTTCCATTAGAACACTAGCTACTGTAGTACTTCCCTATAAAAGCTCAATTCCCCAAAAGAACCAACGAGAAGCAAATGTAGAAAATGGCAGAAATCTCTCAAAACAGACCAGCGGGTAAAGAAGAATTTTTTCGAAGACCTTATGTTACTCAAATCAAAAAGTGTTGAACTAATTAAAGTTAGATAACAACATGGGGCAGAAATACAAAAAATTACAGCTCAATCCGACATACAGAGATCTCTCACGAATATTTACGGTGAGGCACAAAAATCTGTTTCGGGACAGCAACTTTCCCAATCATCACTTCACTCTCATTAGAGGTTACTCTTGGCACAAAAATCAAATAGAAAGGATAAGGAGCGGTTATTAATGAGGTAATTACTTCCAAGACTCATCTAAAACTTTTGGGTCATCTCCCAATAAGTACTTTTCTTTAATGCCTTTAAGTTAGGCATAAGCAAAAACTAAAATAGATAGAATAGAAGTAGACAGAGATAATCATAGTGAAAACATTGTTTTGTTCAATGAAATCCTTTTGTTAACAAGGTTGATCAGGTATTGTTACCAAAACAATTCCATATGAGACAAAACTTTGTATCCCACTAATGATTATGTTACCTCAACCTTGATAACAATGGTCCCAATCATAATAGTTTCAAATTTTTCTCTTCGTATGGGACAATATATTTATCCAACTTGAATGCCCTCAACATGCTCAATTGAATTCAAACCATAAGTCCTTTCAATCTTCTTGAGGAAATAGACAATGTGTTCATTGAAGGTCACCTTCCCTTGATTACAATTAATAACAGCTCCTGCAGTATTTAAGAAAAGGTCTCCCAAGAATAATAGACATATTATCATCTTCAGGCATAAAAGTTTGAGAGGATGCTCTCATAAGAAATATGAAGTGAAGTTAAAGAGAGCATCAAGAAGCAAATCCAAAACACATTTAAGTCTAACCCACTTCCTATGCATAGGAATCGTGTAAGCAAATAAATTCGCAAAGAACAAAGTGACAGGCATAGGAAGATAAAACAAGAGTAACTTCAAAACTTTCAGGACATAGAGAGGTGTTTCAATACCATGGAAACTTCTACAACCATATTTTCCTCTCTCAAAATAATTTTTAGTAGCCTCATGAATAAACTCAACAATATAACTATCACATAAAGCATGCTCTTCATGATCTACAAGCACTAGAGCTTTATTATAAACACTATCAAGAGAAACCTCAGGAACATAACATTCATTCTCCTTTAGTAAGCAAGGGGGACAATCAAATAATGTAAGGGATAAAGAGTTACTCTCATTAGAAGGTAGGCATGGGTAGCTAATCCATTCTTCCTCCTTTTGTTCATCACTCTCCTCCTCTTTTTCATCTAATGAGATTTCAGGTTCATCAGTTTCTTCTTCCATAAGATCCTGCAAGGCATTAGTCTCTTCCATTTGTGGAAAGCATCTATTAAAATATTCAAGAATATAGCCATTTTCATCCTTGTAATTATCAAAGCAAAATTTAAGCATACCATACACCTCATATTTGTAAGGTGAATCATCAATATTTTCAAGCAAACTAGCAAGTTCAAAAGCACCCTTCCAAGCAATAAATTCTTCAATTTGTTCCGCATCATAAAAGTCATAAATTCCTTTAGCATAGGAAGATACGGTATCATTATCACTGTACTAACATTGAAAAGGGAGGTGTTTATACCTCTTTCTGCAACAAGACTCATCACAACAATAAATAACATTATAAGTAGAGCACACGTTTCTAGCAATGGTATACAACCTATCAATTTGTTCCCATAAGTGTTTCCCTTTTTGTGACAAGCGGTGTTCCTTATAATAATATTTTTGATCTTCTGTGAACCCACCTTGCCAATAAGCTTCAGTTTCAAAGAAACCAACCATTGCCAACAAGCATGATAAAGCAAGACAATAACAGACCAACGAAAATAACAACTAGAGTAGGAACTAATTTTTTTTGTATTTTTGATAAAGAATCAAGCAAACAAGGAGAAAGATAAACTTAGCTTGAACAATAGTGAATCCAATTGAACTTGATAAATAAAGCTATGCTCCCCAGCAACGGCGCCAGAAAATAGTCTTGATGACCCACAAGTATAGGGGGTATATCGCAGTATTTTCGAGGGAAGTGAAACCCAATTTATTGATTCGACACAAGGGGAGCCAAAGAATACTTATCAGTCTTAACAACTGAGTTGTCAATTCAGCTGCACGTGGAAACAATCTTGCTCACAACAGTTTATCAGTAACAATCTGATGCCATTACATGAACGGTCTCATCCAATCCCTACCATCCCCATGTTGGAGATATGCCCAAGAGGCAATAATAAAAGTGATTATTATTATATCTTTGTGTTTCTGATGAATGTTTACATCCCATGCTATAATTGTACTATTAGGAAACACTAATACTTGTGTGTTTTGTAAACATAAGAGAGTCCCTAGTAAGCCTCTTGTTGAACTAGCTTGTTGATTAATTGATGATCATGGTTTCCTGATCATGGACATTAGGATGTGATTAATAACAAGGTTATATCATTAGGAGAATGATGTAATGGACACACACCCATAGTAAGCGTAGCATAAGATCAAGTCATTAAGTTCGTATTGCTGTAAGCTTTCAAATACATAGTAACCTAATCCTTCGACCATGAGGTTATGTTAATCACCATCACCGGATGGATACTTTGATAACATCAAACACCGCTTCGTAACTGGGTGGTTATAAAGGTGTCATTGGGTATTCTGAAAGTATGTGTTGAAGCACATGAACCAAGATTGGGATTTGTCCATCCATATGACGGATAGATATGCTCTGGGCCCTCTCGGTGGAATGTCATCTAGTTAGCTTGCAAGCATGTGACTAGGTCACAAGGGATGACATATCACGGAACGAGTAAAGAGTACTTATCAGTAACGAGGTAGAACTAGGTATGGAGATACCGACGACCAAACCTCGGATAAGTAAAGTATCGCGTGACAAAGGGAATTGGTCTCGTATGTAAATGGTTCAATCGATCGCGAAGTCATTGCTGAGTATGTAGGAGCCATTATGGATCTCGAGGTCCCACTGATGGTTATTGATAGGAGATGTGTCTCTATCATGTCTACATATTCACGAACCGTAGGGTGACACACTTAAGGTTCGAAGTTGTTTTAAGTAGATATGGAATATGCGTTGGAGACCGAATGTTGTTCGGAGTCTCGAATTGGATTCGGGACATGACGAGGAGATCCAGAATGGTCCGGAGAATAAGATTCATATATAGGAGATCATTTTCTGAGTTAGGAAATGTTCCGGAGTGTTTATATGAGGATTCTAGAAGGTTTCGGAATGTTCCGGAAGGTTCTAGAAGATATCTTGGAGTTTGCTTGAAAATCAAGATAGGGATCAAGGAGTCCTGGTGGGTCAAGACAAGGAGTCGTGGGGGAGGAGGACTCCTCCCCCCACTCCCCAATCCGCCGGCCTAGAGGAGGGGAGTCCTACAAGGACTCCCCCTCCCCAAGGCGCCCTCCCCCTTAAATAGAAGGGCAGGGGCGCCCCCTCCTCCCTTGCTCTCATAACTCCAATCTCTGCCGCCTCTCTCCTCCACCTTTCTTCTGCACAGGCATAGGCGAAGCCCTGCAGAATTCTCTACTCCACCACCACCACCACGCCGTCGTGCTGCTGGGATTCCGTGGAGAAGATCTACTACCTTCGCTACTCGCTGGAACGGGGAGAGGAAGGTCTGCTTCGACTCCGCACGTGTGACCGACTGCGGAAGTGCTGCCGAATCGCGGCGCCGGAAGGATCGTCAACTTGACCGACTGCGGAAGCGCTGCTGGAACGCGACGCCGGAAGGATCGTCCACACGATCTTGAGATCGGCAAGTGATCGACTACATCAACCACGAGATCTAATCTCGTTAACGCTTTCGGATCTACGAGGGTTAGTTCCTATCTATCTCGTTGCTCATGTCTAATAGATTAGATCTTGGCTTTTATCTAGATTAGATCTGGGTTTTGTTCGTTCTTGCGGTAGAATTTTTTTGTTTTCCATGCTACGAACCCATCAGTGGTATCAGAGCCGTATCTATGCGTAGATCTGTTGCACGAGTAGAACACAATGTTTTTGTGGGCGTTGATGCTTTTGTTGTCGGTGTCTTAGCGTGTACTTTGCATCTTGCGGCATGGTGGGATGAAGCGGCTCGGGCTAACATTACATGTCATCGCACATGAGACTTGCTCCACGCTTGACGTGCAACTTGCTTTGCACAAGTGGCTTTGCGGGTGTCTGTCTCTCCCACCATAGTTAAGATTCAATTTACAATGAGCATCTTGACAACACTTGTATCAACGTTGTGGTTCTTGTTCGTAGGTAAGATCGGTCTTATGTGAAAGCCCCAAACCACGTAAAACTTGCAAAGAAAATTAGAGGCGTCTAACTTGTTTTTGCAGGGGTTTTGTGATGTGATATGGCCATCATGTGATTGTGATTGTATTTGATGTATGCAATGATCCTTGTTGTAATATGGCAACCGGCAGGAGCCTAATGGTTGTCTTTAATTCTGTTAAGACCTGCGTGTCTATTCATCTTGTAATAGCTTTATTCCAAGTAGTTGTAATAGTTACTGGTGATGATGGACAACCATGAAGCGGCGCCACTGACCTTGAAGCAATGCTGGTGATGATGGAGATCATGTTCGTGCTTTGGAGATGGAGATCAAAAGCGCAAGAAGAAAAGGCCATATCATATCACACTAATTATGAATTGCCTGTGATGTTAATCCTTTGTGCATCTTGTATTGCTTAGATCGCGACAGTAGCATTATAAGATGATCCCTCTCACTAAATATCAAGTGATAAAGTGTTCACCCTTAGTTGACACCGTTGCTAAGACTCGTCGTTTCGAAGCATCTCGTGATGATCGGATGTTATAGATTCTACGTGTGCATACAACGGGTGCAAGCCGGATTTGCACATGCGGAAACCAAGGTTGTCTTGACGAGCCTAGCATGTACAGACATGGTCTCGGAACAGGAATACCGAAAGGTAGAGCATGAGTCATATAAATGATATGATGAACATGAAGATTGTTCGCTGATGAAACTACATCTTCTCTCGTGAAGATCGGACTTGGTGTAGTGGACTTGGTTCATTTAATCACTAAGACAATGTGAGGGATGTTGTTTTGAGTGGGAGTTCACCTAGTTAGTTTAAGAATTAAATTTGAACTCAATTTGTCATAAACTTAGTCTAAACTACTTGCAAATTGTTGTAGATTATGGCGAACCCCTCCATCAATTTCAATGCGTTCCTAGAGAAAGAAAAGCTTAAAAACAATGGAAGCAATTTCACGGACTGGTTCCATGGACTGAAGATCGTCCTCAGGGCTAGTCAGTTGACCTATGTGCTCGATGCACCGCTAGGTGACCCACCTGCAGATAATGCCACCGATGACGAAAAGAATGTTTTCGCCACTCGGAAGAATCATTACTCCACAGTTTAGTGTGCCATCCTGTACGGTTTAGAAGCGGAGCTCCAACAGCGTTTTGAGCACCACGACCCGTTCGAGATCATTAAGGAGCTCAGGCTAATTTTTGAGACTCGCGCGGCCATGGAGAGCTATGAGGCCTCCGAAAAGTTCTTTAACTGTAAGATGGAAGAGGGAAGCTCCGTTAGCGAGCACGTGCTCACCATGTCTGGGTACGCTAAAAAGCTCCAAGAGTTGGGAATATCGATTCCTAATGAATTGGGGATTCACCGTCTCCTTCAATCACTGCCACCAAGTTACAAGAACTTTGTGATGAACTACAACATGCACTGCATGAACAAGACGTTGCCTGAACTGTCGTCCATGCTGAAAACTGCTGAAGTGGAGATCAAGAAGGAGCACCAAGTGTTGATGGTCAATAAGACCACCAATTTCAAGAAACGGGGCAAGCCTAAGAACAAGGCAACTTCAAGAAGGACGGCAAGAAAGCTGCCGCACCTGCTAAGAAGCCCAAGGCTGGTCCTAAGCCTGAAACTGAGTGCTTCTACTGCAAGGGTGCTGGTCACTGGAAGCGTAACTGCCCCAAGTACCTGGCGGATTTGAAGAACGGCAACATCAAGAAGAAAGGTATATTTGATATATATGTTATTTATGTGTATCTTACTAGTAATCGTAGTAGTGCCTGGGTATTTGATACTGGTTCGGTTGCTCATATTTGTAACTCGAAACAGGAGCTGCGGAATAAACGAAGACTGGCGAGAGACGAGGTGACGATGCGCGTTGGAAATGGCTCCAAGGTTGATGTGATCGCCGTCGGCACACTCCCTCTGCATCTACCTTCGGGATTAGTTTTAAATTTAAATAATTGTTATTTGGTGCCTGCGTTAAGCATGAACATTATATCTGGATCTTGTTTATTGCGAGACGGTTACTCTTTTAAGTCCGAGAATAAAGGTTGTTCAATTTATATGAGTAATATCCTTTATGGTAATGCACCAGAGATGAATGGTTTATTCTCACTGAATCTCGATAGTAGTGATACACATGTTCACAACATAGATGCTAAACGAATAAAATTGAATGATAATTCTACATACATGTGGCACTGTCGTCTTGGTCACATTGGAGTGAAGCGTATGAAGAAACTCCATTCTGATGGACTTCTTGAATCACTTGATTTTGAATCACTTGAAAGATGCGAAGCATGTCTAATGGGAAAAATGACTAAGACTCCATTCTCTGGTACAATGGAGCGAGCTACAGACTTATTGGAAATAATACATACCGATGTGTGCGGTCCAATGAGTGTAGCATCGCGTGGTGGATATCGTTATGTTCTCACTTTCACGGATGACTTGAGTAGATATGGGTATATCTACTTTATGAAACATAAGTCCGAAACTTTCGAGAAGTTTAAGGAATTTCAAAGTGAAGTAGAAAATCATCGTAACAAGAAGATTAAGTTTCTGCGTTCTGACCGCGGAGGTGAATATCTGAGTTATGAGTTTGGCATGCATTTAAAGAAATTTGGAATACTTTCGCAGTTGACACCGCCGAGAACACCACGGCGTAATGGTGTGTCCGAACGTCGTAATCGAACTCTCTTAGATATGGTTCGGTTTATGATGTCTCTTACAGATTTACCGTTATCATTTTGGGGCTATGCATTAGAGACAGCCGCATTCACTTTAAATAGGGCACCATCTAAATCCGTTGAAACGACACCGTACGAATTGTGGTTTGGTAAGAAACCTAAGTAGTCGTTCCTTAAAGTTTGGGGTTGCGAGGCATATGTAAAGAAGTTACAACCTGATAAGCTAGAACCCAAAGCGGAGAAATGTGTCTTCATAGGATACCCTAAAGAAACAATTGGGTATACCTTCTATCATAGATCCGAAGGCAAAGTTTTCGTTGCAAAGAATGGATCCTTTCTTGAGAAGGAGTTTCTCTCGAAGGAGGTGATTGGAAGGAAAGTAGAACTCGATGAGGTTATTGAACCTTCTCTCGGATTTGAGAGTAGCGCAGCACCGAAAGATGTTTTGGTGCCGTCTGCACCAATTGGAGAGGAAGCTAATGATAATAATCATGAAACTTCAAGTGAAGTTACTGCTGAACATCGCAGGTCAACGAGGGTTCGTACCACTCCTGATTGGTATGACTCTGCCTTGAACGTCATGTTGGTGGACAACACTGATGACCCTGCGACGTATGAAGAAGCTATGGTGAGCCCAGATTCCGACAAATGGCTAGAAGCCATGAAATCTGAAATGGGATCCATGTACGAAAACCAAGTGTGGACTTTGGTGGACTTACCGGATGGCCATAAGGCTGTCGAGGACAAATGGATTTTCAAGAGAAAAACAGATGTTGATGGTAATGTTACCGTCTATAAAGCTCGACTTGTCGCGAAAGGGTTCCGACAAATTCAAGGAGTTGACTATGATGAGACATTCTAACCAGTAGCGAAGCTAAAGTCTGTGAGGATTTTGTTAGCAATTGCTGCACATTTCGATTATGAGATTTGGCAGATGGATGTCAAAACGACGTTCCTTAATGGTGACATTGAGGAAGAGTTGTATATGGTACAACCCGAGGGTTTTGTCGATCCTAAAGATGCTGACAAGGTATGCAAGCTACAGCGCTCCATTTATGGACTGAAGCAAGCATCCCGGAGTTGGAATCAACGTTTTGATAAAGTAATCAAAAAATTTGGGTTTATACAAACTTATGGAGAAGCTTGTATTTACAAGAAAGTGAGTGGGAGCTCTGTAGCATTCCTAGTACTATATGTAGATGACATATTGTTGATTGGGAATGATATAGAACTTCTTAATAGCGTCAAAACCTATTTGAATAATAGTTTTTCAATGAAGGATCTTGGCGAAGCGGCATATATTCTAGGCATCAAGATTTATTGAGATAGATCAAGACGCCTAATAGCGCTTTCACAAAGTACATACTTGGACAAAGTTCTAAAGAAGTTTAGAATGGAAGATAGCAAGAAAGGGTTCGTGCCCATGTTGTCAGGTAAGACCTTGAGTAAAACTCAAAGTCCAGCTATGGCAGAAGATAGAGAGAAAATGAATAATATTTCCTATGCCTCGGCCATAGGTTCTATCATGTATGCCATGCTGTGTACAAGACCGGATATAGCACATGCTGTTAGTTTGACTAGCAGATATCAAAGTGATACTGGAATGGAGCACTGGGCAGCGGTCAAGAATATCCTAAAGTACCTCAATAGGACTAAGGATATGGTTCTTTCTTATGGAGGTGATGAACAGCTTGTTGTAAACAGTTACACCGATGCTAGTTGGAACACCGATCCGGATGACTCAAAGTCACAGTCGGGATACGTATTTATTTTGAATGGTGCTGTAGTGAGCTGGAGGAGTGCAAAGCAAAGCGTTGTGGCGAAATCTTCAACTGAATCGGAATACATAGCTGCTTCGGAGGCTGCACAAGAAGCCGTATGGATGAAGGAATTCATTACTGAACTTGGCGTGTTCCCAGTGCGTTGGACCCGATGGCCATCTACTGTGACAACACAGGTGCCATAGCTAATGCACAGGAGCCAAGGTCACATAGCAAGCTGAAGCACATCAAGCTACGTTTCCACGCTATTCGCGAGTATGTCCGAGATGGTGACATAAAGATTTGCAAAGTACACACTGATCTGAATGTGGCAGATCCATTGACTAAACCTCTCCCTAGGGCAAAGCATGACCAACACCAAAACGCCATGGGTGTTCGGTATATTACCATGTAATCTAGATTATTGACTCTAGTGCAAGTGGGAGACTGTTGGAGATATGCCCAAGAGGCAATAATAAAAGTGGCTATTATTATATCTTTGTGTTTATGATAAATGTTTACATCCCATGCTATAATTGTATTATAAGGAAACGCTAATACATGTGTGTTTTGTAAACATAAGAGAGTCCCTAGTAAGTCTCTTGTTGAACTAGCTTGTTGATTAATTGATGATCATGGTTTCCTGATCATGGACATTAGGATGTGATTAATAACAAGGTTATATCATTAGGAGAATGATGTGATGGACACACACCCATAGTAAGCGTAGCATAAGATCAAGTCATTAAGTTCGTATTGCTGTAAGCTTTCAAATACATAGTAACCTAATCCTTCGACCATGAGGTTATGTTAATCACCATCACCGGATGGATACTTTGATAACATCAAACGCCGCTTCGTAACTGGGTGGTTATAAAGGTGTCATTGGGTATTCTGAAAGTATGTGTTGAAGCACATGAACCAAGATTGGGATTTGTCCATCCATATGACGGATAGATATGCTCTGGGCCCTCTCGGTGGAATGTCATCTAGTTAGCTTGCAAGCATGTGACTAGGTCACAAGGGATGACATATCACGGAACGAGTAAAGAGTACTTATCAGTAACGAGGTAGAACTAGGTATGGAGATACCGACGACCAAACCTCGGATAAGTAAAGTATCGCGTGACAAAGGGAATTGGTCTCGTATGTAAATGGTTCAATCGATCGCGAAGTCATCGCTGAGAAGGTAGGAGCCATTATGGATCTCGAGGTCCCGCTGATGGTTATTGATAGGAGATGTGTCTCTATCATGTCTACATATTCACGAACCGTAGGGTGACACACTTAAGGTTCGAAGTTGTTTTAAGTAGATATGGAATATGCGTTGGAGACCGAATGTTGTTCGGAGTCTCGAATTGGATTCGGGACATGACGAGGAGATCCGGAATGGTCCGGAGAATAAGATTCATATATAGGAGATCATTTTCTGAGTTAGGAAATGTTCCGGAGTGTTTGTATGAGGATTCTAGAAGGTTTCGGAATGTTCCGGAAGGTTCTAGAAGATATCTTGGAGTTTGCTTGAAAATCAAGATAGGGATCAAGGAGTCCTGGTGGGTCAAGACAAGGAGTCGTGGGGGAGGAGGACTCCTCCCCCCACTCCCCAATCCGCCGGCCTAGAGGAGGGGAGTCCTACAAGGACTCCCCCTCCCCAAGGCGCCCTCCCCCCTTAAATAGAAGGGCAGGGGCGCCCCCTCCTCCCTTGCTCTCATAACTCCAATCTCTGCCGCCTCTCTCCTCCACCTTTCTTCTGCACAGGCATAGGCGAAGCCCTGCAGAATTCTCTACTCCACCACCACCACCACGCCGTCGTGCTGCTGGGATTCGGTGGAGAAGATCTACTACCTCTGCTGCTCGCTGGAACGGGGAGAGGAAGGTCTGCTTCGACTCCGCACGTGTGACCGACTGCGGAAGCGCTGCCGAATCGCGGCACCGGAAGGATCGTCAACTTGACCGACTGCGGAAGCGCTGCTGGAACGCGACGCCGGAAGGATCGTCCACACGATCTTGAGATCGGCAAGTGATCGACTACATCAACCACGAGATCTAACCTCGTTAACGCTTTCGGATCTACGAGGGTTAGTTCCTATCTATCTCGTTGCTCATGTCTAATAGATTAGATCTTGGCTTTTATCTAGATTAGATCTGGGTTTTGTTCGTTCTTGCGGTAGAATTTTTTTGTTTTCCATGCTACGAACCCATCAGTGGTATCAGAGCCGTATCTATGCGTAGATCTGTTGCACGAGTAGAACACAATGTTTTTGTGGGCGTTGATGCTTTTGTTGTCGGTGTCTTAGCGTGTACTTTGCATCTTGCGGCATGGTGGGATGAAGCGGCTCGGGCTAACATTACATGTCATCGCACATGAGACTTGCTCCACGCTTGACGTGCAACTTGCTTTGCACAAGTGGCTTTGCGGGTGTCTGTCTCTCCCACCATAGTTAAGATTCAATTTACAATAAGCATCTTGACAACACTTGTATCAACGTTGTGGTTCTTGTTCGTAGGTAAGATCGGTCTTATGCGAAAGCCCCAAACCACGTAAAACTTGCAAAGAAAATTAGAGGCGTCTAACTTGTTTTTGCATGGGTTTTGTGATGTGATATGGCCATCATGTGATTGTGATTGTATTTGATGTATACAATGATCCTTGTTGTAATATGGCAACCGGCAGGAGCCTAATGGTTGTCTTTAATTCTGTTAAGACCTGCGTGTCTATTCATCTTGTAATAGCTTTATTCCAAGTAGTTGTAATAGTTGCTGGTGATGATGGACAACCATGAAGCGGCGCCACTGACCTTGACGCAATGCTGGTGATGATGGAGATCATGTTCGTGCCTAGCCCGCGTCTGGGGGGGTGTGGCCAGCCCCTGGCCCTGCTCCGTCTCGTATTCTGGCTCCGTGAGTCTTCTGGAAAAAAGGCACTTTGACTTTTGTCTCGTCCAATTCCGAGAATATTCATTTTCTGACTTTCCTGGAACCAAAAACAACAGAAAACAGGCAGCTGGCACTGTGGCTCTTGTTAATAGATTAGTCCAAGAAATCATATGAAAAGTACTCCAAAGTGTGGACAGAACACAAGAAAGTGGATAAAAACAAGCATGGAGCATCAAAAATTATAGATACATTTGCAATGTATCAGGAGGCTCTAGCATTGGCGCAAGATATTAGATCAAGTAGTTTCGTTATCTCTTCAGATTGTAAGCAGGTCGTCCAGGATATTACAGATGGTTGATGACCCACAAGTATAGGGGGTGTATCACAGTATTTTCAAGGGAAGTGAAACCCAAATTATTGATTCGACACAAGGGGAGCCAAAGAATATTTATAAGCCTTAACAACTGAGTTGTCAATTCAGCTGTACCTGGAAACAATCTTGCTCATAGCAGTTTATCAGTAGCAACAGTTTTGTAGTAGCAATAGTAAAGTAACAGCAGTAGTAAAAGTAAAGACAGTAGTAACAATTACAGGAAACAGTAGGATTAAAGCGCGGTAGGCATAGGGATGGATGGACGGGCATTGCATGGACAAGACAATTCATATAGCAATCAAGATATAGGGCATTTGCAGATAAATAAGATAAAGCATCCAAGTACTAAATAATCATAGGCATGTGTTCCATATATAGTCATACGTGCTCGCAATGAGAACTTGCACAACATCTTTTGTCCTGCCAGCCCGTTTGCGGCGGGGCCTCAAGGGAACTACTGACAATTAAGGTGCTCCTTTTAATAGAGCACCGGAGTAAAGAAGTAACATTTCGTGAGTATATGTGATCCTCACATCAAAGCCATTCCCTCCGGTTATCCCGATTGCTGTCACTTCGGGGCCTTTGGTTCCGGACAACAACGTGTGTATACAACTTGCAGGTAAGACCATAAACAATACTATCATAATGGATCAATAACATGTTCAGATCTGAAATCATGGCACTCGGGCCCTAGTGACAAGCATTAAGCGTAACAAGTTGCAACAAAGTCAAGAAGCACTAATAAAAGATATTAGGCACCATGCCCTAACAATCTGATGCCATTACATGAACGATCTCATCCAATCCCTACCATCCCCATAGCCTACAGCGGGGGATTACTCACTCATAGATGGGGGAAACATGGATGGTCGATGGAGAAGCGATGGTGATGATGATGGCGATGATCTCCTTCAATTCCCCATCCCGGCAGGGTGCCAAAACGGAGTTTCTGGGTCCAAATCGCAGAATCTGGTGGTGGCGGCGAAGCGGAACTCTTTTTGGAAAAACGTCGAACCCCCCTTGGTTTTTAGGTCAAGAGGAAACTTATAGGCGAAGAGGGAGGTCGAGGGGGTAGCCGAGGTGCCCACACCACCCCCAGGCGCGGCCTAGCCTGGCCCGCGTGGCCAGGTGGTGTGGGCCCCTCGTGGCCCTACTCCGTCTCGTCTTCTGGCTCCGTGAGTCTTCTGGTGAAATAAGATTTTTGGCATATTTTCTGGGATTTTTCCTGATAATTGATTTTCTGTACAAAAACTAGACACCAAGGTAATTCTGCTGAAAATAGCGTCAGTCCGTGTTAGTTGTATCCAAATCACACAAGTCTAGAGGAAAAACAATAGCAAAAGTGTTCAGGAAAGTAGATACGTTTTGGACGTATCAACTCCCCCAAGCTTAGCTTATTGCTTGTCCTCTAGCAATTCAGTTGAAAACTGAGTGCGATAAAAGAAACTTTCACGAACACATTTGCTTCATGAGATGTATATATTCTCAGCATATGATCAACTACTCAGGCAATTCATAATAAAGAGTATAAAACTAAGTTTACTTAATAGTCATTGCAAGCTATGAAGAGATTCTAACTCAAAAATAATAAGTAGCATGAAACATAAACATAAGCAACATTGCAATGCTCATAACAGGGTATGATAGAGTGGTATCTCGCTTGCCTTTGATTGTAGAGCAAACATAAATGCCAACGCACCTCTGAAGTTCAAGTGAAGTCTAGAAGTAAAGATATCAAAGATACAAGCATCAAAGTCATAACATAATTAATCCAGTTTTGAGACAAGCACATTATACTAAGAATGACAACTATGCTCTCAACAAAGTGCTTATAGAATAGTTGGTGACTCAACAAGGAAATGAAAAAGGGTTTTGAAAAGTTTGAAAGGCTTCCAAATGCTGAAAGTATGGTACTCATTAGCTTTGAGCTCTCATTGCCCCTAACATAAGCATCTTTAAATGGTTAAGGTTAAAGTGACACAACTAAGAGGATATGCTTGACAAGTTATAAGTTAAAATCTCATGCCCCTTACTTACGAGTACCGAACCTCATGCTACTCAACTTTAGTCACAAGTAAGCTCTTGTCATTGTAAGTACATATGTATCATAGAGAACCGCCAACGGGGTACCCCTTGCACATGATACAGGAGCTATCCCATAATCAAAATGACAAGGCAAGTAGACAATGAGCATCTCAGCGATCTTTGTATTTGCTATTTGCATAGGTTTTTATTGAGGATGCTTCATAGAATGCTCATTATGGTTATGCTGCAAGTTTCCACCATGATTAGGCATGGCTTAGGCTAGCAGCCCAGACGTTTCTCTAACACATATACAAACTCCATGATCTTACAAGTTCCCCTTTTATTTCACACCGCCGGGATCCATAAGCAAAAGAATCATGATATCAACAAGGTACAAAGTACCCGTGCAATGTTGAAAGCGTTCCCCGTGATACATGGTTCTGCTAACTTCAACTTATAAAGCGCAAGCATATACGCAGCAAATATGGATGCAATGGTTCAAGATTATTAAGTGCAAGAAAGTAAAGTGTGCCATCAAGTTCGTGAGAGCTTTACTAACTAACATTATCATAACAAGCAAACATTTTATTCGGAAGAAAACAAGGCGTACTAAGCATGCACGGAATAGCAAATGATGCTAATAGGTAGGTATGGTGGACACTTTTGGCAATATTGGTTTTAGGGAGTTGGAAACACGAGTAAAGCTTATACTCAGTGCAAGTGAAGGCTAGCAATAGTAAGGGAGCGACAAATGAGAGAGCAATAATTGTCATAATCATGCTTGCAACAGAACAAGACTAATCATGGCATGAAAGTGATTCAAGACCCCTGGGGCAAAATAATTCATCGAGGCTTAACTGACTGTTGTTTCAGTCATATGCATGCTTGAGCACGTGCCAAGTCAATTCAAGTGAAACATTCAGAGGAGGATATCACAGTGTCATACCAAGTGATGAATAGAGCAATGCGAGCAAACATTCATATGACAAGCTCAAACTATTAGTGAGCTGGAGCTAATCATAAGAAAGCAAGAACTACTAAGCATCCATAAATAACATACATCCTACATGAACAGTCTAAGCATGCCCACAATGATGAGTATATATACAAAAATGAAAACAAATAGAGTTCGTTACCAGCCTCTTACCACACCTCAAGTTGTCATTAATCCTCATTATTGCCCTTCACTTGTGTGGCTTGAATAATAACATGAAACCAAATTCCACTAAGAACTGCTGAACCCTGCAACAAACTTCACAAAACCAAAGAAGAAGAACAAATATTTTTGGTGTTTTTAATTTTCAGAGACAAGAATAAAAAGGAAAAATAAGCAAAGCAAAATATTTTTGGGTTTTTCGAGTAATTAAGACAAAGCCAAAAGGAAAAAATCAAACTACGGCAAAAAGAAGAAGAAGCAAACAAAGAGAAACAACAAAAATATTTTTGGTCTTTTGTGTTTTAGAAAGCAAAAGTAAAGAAAGAACGAAAACTAAAAAGAGAGCGAAACATGAATATACAAAGTATCGACGAAACATGATATGGAGATGAGTGTGATGTCGGTGTACCTCCCCCCAAACTTAGGATTTTTGCCTAAGTGGGTATCAATCCCAAGCTGGCCAAGATGGAGCGCCTCCGTAGTATGGTGAGGAGGTACCCTCATCCTGGTGCGAGCTCGAGGACGCCCCACCGTAGTGCGCATAGTAATCATAGGAGGGCACATCCTCCTGGTGCTGCATGTGGAAACCAAGCAAGCGGAGCTGCTTGTCCACCTCTTCCTTGGAACACGACCACGACCTCCTGTGAACACTGAACAAAGTAGATTGCAGCAAAGGAATCTCCCTTTCATCCCCGTTAGTAAACATCATCCTGTATACTAAACTGCCCGCATCAGAGTCAGCAGTGACGAAGTGATGTGTTTTCATGGCAGCAAGATCAAGCCTTTGTGGTGCCAATATAGTATCATTAGGATCCATAGAAAACTCTAACATAGTGACCATACCTGAAGCAATAATGCCCCCATAAATAAGTCCCCTAGCAGCTAGGCGGCGAGCAATGAGAGAGCCAAGATTGTACCGAGTATCATTATTAAGTGTAGCAGCGAGGAAGGCTAAATGATAATTGGAGATATTACTTGTATTCTCCCTACCAAGAATGCTAGTAGCAAGATAATAAGCAAAGTATCTAAGAGCTGGGAGTTGGATGTTTCTTATCTTCCCGCGCTGAGCTACGCAGTCATCGTCATTTGTCACACTTCGATAGAGTTCTAGCAAATCAGCGGGTCGCCCTTGGATCTTCTTCACGGTCCCCATCATGCCTATACCTATAATGCTGCAAAATCTTTCCAATGGCATGGTAAACGAAAGATTATAAATTCTGAAAGAAATAGTTGACTGATAGGGGTTGTTAGTGAAAACGAAACTCTCAACGAATGTTTTGGTGAGCATGGCATATTGCTCACTGTCATCTTCCATGTATGAGGTTAAACCGACCCTCTAAACTAATAGTAAGAAATCATCGAGGATCCCTGCAGCTTGCAAGAAGGTATAACAAGGAAAAGTAGATGGGTGAGCATCCCCCTCACCTCCTTCATTACCAAAGCGTGGTGCAATGAGATCTTCATTGTATGAAGGCCTAAACTGAGAGGCTGATCTTGAGGGCCTTGACCTCCTAGGTGTGTCCCTCTCAAATATTTCTCCAAATGTGTGGTTGTTCATCTTTGATATTCTGAAATTTAAACATCTATTACACAAGTGATTGCAAAGTGAATACATAATGAAGGGCACTACTCATAGGGACTTGTAAGAGGCCTAAACATACATCAAAACAATATCTCTAAGCAATGAACAAGCTTAGAAGCTCTCATAACCTATCACCTACAGCAGAAAAATACTCAAGATATAAACCACTAAACACAAATCTACTTGGACAAGCGGAGGAGTCACATACCGGAGAACAATTGCTCCAAATTTCAGCAGCAAAGATGGGCTGAGCAAGGAGATCGAAAAATCGTGGGCAAGAACAGCAAGAACGCGATTTTGAGCAATGAACTAGTGTTTTCTCGGGAGAGAGAGCAGCGGGAAGTGAGAGAGTGAGTGGAGGGCCAGGGGGCCCACACCATGGCTAGGTGTGCCCCTGGGCTGGCCGCGCCACTAGGTGGTGTGCATGCCTAGTGCCCCTAGTACTTTCCAGGCACTTCTCTGCCCCTTTTTCACGTAAAAAATTAATATGAATTTTCTGGAATTTTTCGAGACACTTTATTTTTTAGCAATTTTTAGGTATAGATGAATGATTTCTGATAGAAAGATTTTTTTCAGAAAGATGCAAAAGCAAAACAAAGCTAAAACTTCAGAAGTTCTAAGACATCTAATATGCAAGCAACTAACAACAGAAAAGTAAACTAAATGAAAGAAAAAGCTAAAATAGATAAACTAGATGTAAGCGGAGATAATCATGGTGAAAACATTGTTTTGTTCATTAAAATCCCTTTGTTAACAAGGTTGATCAGGTCTTGTTACCAAAACAATTTTACATGAAACAAAACTTTGTATTCCACTAATGATTATGTTACCTCAACTTTGATAGCAATGGTCTCAATCATAATAGTTTCATATTTTTCTCTTGGTATGGCACAATATATTTCTCCAACTTGAATGTCCTCAACATGTTCAATTGAATTCAAACCATAAGTCCTATCAATCTTCTTGGGGAAATAGACAGTATGCTACTTGTCATTAACATTAAAAGTCACCTTTCCTTCATTACAATTAATAACACCTCATGCAGTATTAAGAAAAGATCTCCCAAGAATAATAGACATATTATCATCTTCAGGCATTTCAAGCACAACAAAATCAATTAATATCAAGCAATTATGAGCCACTTGAACAGGTACATGATGGGTTCGTAGCATGGAAAACAAAAAATTTCTACCGCAAGAACGAACAAAACCCAGATCTAATCTAGATAAAAGCCAAGATCTAATCTATTAGACATGTACAACGAGATAGATCGGTACTAACCCTCGTAGATCCGAAAGCGTTACGAGATTAGATCTCGTGGTTGATGTAGTCGATCACTTGCCGATCTCAAGATCGTGTGGACGATCCTTCCGGCGCCGCGTTCCGGCAGCGCTTCCGCAGTCGGTCACACGTGCGGAGTCGAAGCAGACCTTCCTCTCCTCGTTCCAGCGAGCAGCGGAGGTAGTAGATCTTCTCCATGGAATCCCAGCAGCACGACGGCGTGGTGGTGGTGGTGGAGTAGAGAATTCTGCAGGGCTTCGCCTATGCCTGTGCAGAAGAAAGGAGGAGGAGAGAGGCGGCGGAGATTTGGAGTTGTGTCCGAGAGCTTGGAGGTGGCGCCCCCACCCCTCTATTTAAAGGGGGGGAGGCGCCATGGGAGGGGGAGTCCTAGTAGGACTCCCCTCCCTCCTATGGCCGGCGGATTAGGGAGGGGGGAGGAGTCCTCCTCCCCCACAACTCCTTGTCTTGCCCCACCTGGACTCCTTGATCCCTTTCTTGGTTTTCAAGCAAACTCCAAGAAATCTTCCAGAACCTTCCGGAACATTCCGAAACCTTCTAGAATCCTCATACAAATACTCTGGAACATTCCGAAACCTTCTAGAATCCTCATACAAATACTCCGGAACATTTCCTAACTCAGAAAATGATCCCCAATATATGAATCTTATTCTCCGGACAATTCCGGATCTCCTCGTGATGTCCTGGATCCAACCCGAGACTCCGAACATCATTCGGTCTCCAACGCACATTCCATATCTACTTAAAACAACTTCGAACCTTAAGTGTCACCCTACGGTTCGTGAATATGTAGACATGACAGAGACACATCTCCTATCAATAACCATCAGCGGAACCTAGAGATCCATAATGGCTCCCACATACTCACGATGACTTCATGATCGATTGAACCATTTACATGCGAAACCAATTCCCTTTGTCACGCGATACTATACTTATCCGAGGTTTGATCGTCGGTATCTCCATACCTAGTTCTACCTCGTTACTGATAAGTACTCTTTACTCGTTTAGTGATATGTCATCCCTTGTGACCCAGTCACATGCTTGCAAGCTAACTAGATGACATTCCACCGAGAGGGCCCAGAGCATATCTATCCGTCATATGGATGGACAAATCCCAATCTTGGTCCATGCGCTTCAACACATACTTTTAGAATACCCAATGACACCTTTATGACCACCCAGTTACGAAGCGGTGTTTGATGTCATCAAAGTACCCATCTGGTGATGGTGATTAACACAACCTCATGGTCGAAGGATTATGTTACTATGCATTCAAAAGCTTATAGCAATACGAACTTAATGACTTGATCTTATGCTACGCTTACTATGGGTGTGTGTCCATCACATCATTCTCCTAATGATATAACCTTGTTATTAATCACATCCTAATGTCCATGATCAGGAAACCATGATCATCAATTAATCAACAAGCTAGTTCAACAAGAGACTTACTAGGGACTCTCTTATGTTTACAAAACACACATGTATTAGCATTTCCTTATAATACAATTATAGCATGGGATGTAAACATTCATCATAAACACAAAGATATAATAATAGCCACTTTTATTATTGCCTCTTGGGCATATCTCCAACAGTCTCCCACTTGCACTAGAGTCAATAATCTAGATTACATGGTAATATACCGAACACCCATGGCGTTTTGGTGTTGGTCATGCTTTGCCCTAGGGAGAGGTTTAGTCAACGGATCTGCCACATTCAGATCAGTGTGTACTTTGCAAATCTTTATGTCACCATCTCGGACATACTCGCGAATAGCGTGGAAACGTAGCTTGATGTGCTTCAGCTTGCTATGTGACCTTGGCTCCTGTGCATTAGCTATGGCACCTGTGTTGTCACAGTAGATGGCCATCGGGTCCAACGCACTGGGAACCACGCCAAGTTCAGTAATGAATTCCTTCATCCATACGGCTTCTTGTGCAGCCTCCGAAGCAGCTATGTATTCCGATTCAGTTGAAGATTTCGCCACAACGCTTTGCTTTGCACTCCTCCAGCTCACTGCAGCACCATTCAAAATAAATACGCATCCCGACTGTGACTTCGAGTCATCCGGATCGGTGTTCCAACTAGCATCGGTGTAACCGTTTACAACAAGTTGTTCATCACCTCCATAAGAAAGAACCATATCCTTAGTCCTATTTAGGTACTTTAGGATATTCTTGACCGCTGTCCAGTGCTCCATTCCAGGAACACTTTGATATCTGCTAGTCAAACTAACAGCATGTGCTATATCCGGTCCTGTACACAGCATGGCATACATGATAGAACCTATGGCCGAGGCATAGGGAATATTATTCATTTTCTCTCTATCTTCTGCCGTGGCTGGACTTTGAGTTTTACTCAAGGTCTTACCTGACAACATGGATGGATGGCAGCGAACAATAGTGATTCCAAGTGAACTTGATAAATAAAGCTATGCTCCCTGGCAACGGCGCCAGAAAATAGTCTTGATGACCCACAAGTATAGGGGGTGTATCGCAGTATTTTCGAGGGAAGCGAAACCCAATTTATTGATTCGACGCAAAGGGAGCCAAAGAATATTTATAAGCCTTAACTACTGAGTTGTCAATTCAGCTGTACCTGGAAACAATCTTGCTCACAGCAGTTTATCAGTAGCAACAGTTTTGTAGTAGCAATAGTAAAGTAACAACAGTAGTAAAAGTAAAGACAGTAGTAACAATTATAGGAAACTGTAGGATTAAAGCGCGGTAGGCATAGGGATGGATGGACGGGCGTTGCATGGACAAGACAATTCATATAGCAATCAAGATATAGGGCATTTGCAGATAAATAAGATAAAGCATCCAAGTACGAAATAATCATAGGCATGTGTTCCATATATAGTCATACGTGCTCGCAATGAGAACTTGCACATCTTTTGTCCTGCCAGCCCGTTTGCGGCGGGGCCTCAAGGGAACTACTGACAATTAAGGTGCTCCTTTTAATAGAGCACCGGAGTAAAGAAGTAACACATCGTGAGTATATGTGATCCTCACATCAAAGCTATTCCCTCCGGTTATCCCGATTGCTGTCACTTCGGGGCCTTTGGTTCCGGACAACAACGTGTGTATACAACTTGCAGGTAAGACCATAAACAATACTATCATAATGAATCAATAACATGTTCAGATCTGAAATCATGGCACTCGGGCCCTAGTGACAAGCATTAAGCGTAACAAGTTGCAACAAAGTCAAGAAGCACTAATAAAAGATATTAGGCACCATGCCCTAACAATCTGATGCCATTACATGAACGATCTCATCCAATCCCTACCATCCCCATAGCCTACAGCGGGGGATTACTCACTCATAGATGGGAGAAACATAGATGGTCGATGGAGAAGCGATGGTGATGATGATGGCGATGATCTTGTCCAATTCCCCGTCCCGACAGGGTGCCAGAACGGAGTTTCTGTGTCCGAATCGTGGAATCTGGTGGTGGCGGCGAAGCAGAACTCTTTCTGGAAAAACGTCGACCCCCCTTGGATTTTAGGTCAAGAGGCAACTTATAGGCGAAGAGGGAGGCCGAGGGGGCAGCCGAGGTGGCCACACCACCCCCAGGCGCGGCCTGGCCTGGCCCGCGCGGTCAGGTGGTGTTGGCCCCTCGTGGCCCTACTCCGTCTCGTCTTCTGGCTCCGCGAGTCTTCTGGTGAAATAGGTTTTTTGGCATATTTTCCTGGATTTTTCCTGATAGTTAATTTTCTGCACAAAAACTAGACACCAAGGTAATTCTACTGAAAACAACATCAGTCCGTGTTAGTTGTATCAAATTCACACAAGTCTAGAAAAAAAACAATAGCAAAAGTGTTCGAGAAAATAGATACATTTTGGACGTATCAATGGTACAAGTGGAGTCTATGCTATTATCATCCAGGAGATTAAGCAGCAGTCCAAATGTTGATGTTATTCATGAAGGTAGAAAACTAAATACCAAAGCTCATAACTTAGCTCGTTTTGCGCTCTCTCTAGGCCAAGGTCGTCATGTGTGGCTCTTAGAACCTTATGATCATGTAATGATACCTATGTATTTGGCCTCTGATTAATAAAGCGAGCAAGTTATTCTCAAGAAAAAAATGTAGGCGCGTGTCACCGCGCCCCCATGCGTTGCTACGGAAAAAACCACCTGGTACCAAACAATGTGTGGGTCGCCTAGCGACTATTTTCACATCGACTCATGCGGAATTATGGAGATATTCTGGAAAAAACTAAAATAATATGATTCTATGGGAATGAACAAAAAATTATTTGGTAAAATTGTTCTGAAGTTTACTTCGGAAATCCTGGTGAGCAATGTCTTGTAGAACCCAACTTTCTTGTACAACAGTAAAACTATAAATGGATGATTTTAAGTCACCACCTTGTGCATACTCTTAAGTGGATGAACATATCTATTGGTTACATAAACTGACCTTTTTGGGATTCTTCTGTTATGATTTATCTCCATGTAAGTTATTACTAAAAAAATTGTGTTTCGTAGTTTGATTCTAGCTTTTTCTAAGTCAAACATATGAAAAATTGACCAAGCATGTTACCAAAAACAAGTTAGGAAATTCAAATAAATGTGACAATATGGAGATAGATAAATAATCACCATTTGATATCACAATATAGGATGGTGTGCTACTTCCAATTGATTCTAGCCAGAGCTCGATCTACACTTCTCTTGCTTCTTTTCAAAAGCATGTCAGCATTAGATCTATACTTCTCTTGCTTCTTCCACCTCTCTCACCAGTTAGGCCTTTGATGATCACACAACCTCTATGCTACATTTTTTCAGGCCGATACAAACACTAATAATGTCTTGGCATCTTATTTGAGGCTCCGGCTGGTATTGAACTTAAAGGATCTATAAGCTTGCCTTCTCTGAAGCTTCAGCAACACCTGATCCCTTCAAACGAATCTGGTCTTCCAAATATCCGTCCAAAACCAAAGCATTGTACTGGTTATTTCTGATGGATAGACTGAATACTACAGAGTAGAGACATGCTCCAACGGAAAAATATGCACCTTGATGATGGATAATGTTGTATGTTGTGCTGCAAATTCCTTGGAGACCAAAGATCATCTCCTGCAGAGTTGCTCTTTTGACGCAACTTGTTGGAATTTTGTGTGTCTCCATTGGAACGCTCCTCAAGATATTCAAACTATGATTTCCGACACCAGAGGAAACTTCGATAAGCATTTATCCAAGAAATTATATCTTGTACAAACTAAATTCATAGATTCCACTAAATCCACAAGATTTATCAAGAAAAATTAAACCCACAAGTTGAACTTTTTTCCAACTAGATATTCTCGATATTCTCTCTAGTTGTTGAAATTTTGTAAGTATCTTGACATGCCATGCCTCGGAATCATATCAAGAGTACTCAGAAATGCATCATCATACTATGTACCAACCATTTTAATGCCAAGGATTTTTGCTAAGATGCTCCTCGAAGCTAGCCGAATTTCATAAGCTATTGAGCCATCAATGTTGGTATGCAAGTTACCATCAATGTTGGTATGCAAGTTATGCAATGGTTCCCTTGGCCCTAGGCATCTACCTGCAAACACGTGACAAGAATAATTAGTACTCCCTATTCATAAATATAAAATGTTTTGGCAAGCTAAATTGATTTACCAAAAGGTCTTATATTTAGGACCAAAGGATGTTCTTTGTAAAAAGCTATAAGCCAAAAACCAAGAAGATTCCAGTAAGTGTCACAGGAGAAACTGTAAAAGACACAAGAAACTCACAAAGGAGTCGGTAAATTTGGAAGTAACTCCCACGACACAAATCAAGGCCTCCAACAAAAGCAATTATTTTTCTCCTATTACTACCAACATCAAATCACCCCTAAACTTTCATCTCAAAGAAGCAATATGTGGTAACTTAACTCACTTTTGGTTAGAGTTGAATATGAAAATGATGTTGTGAAAGGAGTTCATTTTCTTTGTGAAAGTGAATAGACGTGAATTTGCTAGCAGGGCATCTTATCATAAGCAATCAAAGTTGTTCTACAAGTGGGAAGAGTAACAAAAACATAACTTATCTGTTGTCAACACTATCAAATTCAAAACATGCAACATATTGAAACTCGCCTACTATTTTCATTAGAATGGGAAAATATAAAAGATATGCATAGGAATTTTCCATGTCCACAATTGCACTGGATGCAACAAACACCGAGGGAGAAAAATAGGACAATCATTCAGGTGAGGGAATCATTTTTACCAATCCATTCCAAAGGAACCAGCACATGTGACATATCTAAAACAATATTGTAGTACAGTTCACCTATGAAATCAAAGATGAAAGGTAGAAACTAACTTCATGATAGCAATTAAAAGTGGAAAACCAATTGAAAGTCGAAGGTGTATACTAACAATTACTTGGTGAGCAATCTAGACAACTAAGTGATTCCACTATACGTATATGCAACCTTGATAAAAAAAGAAACAAAAAGCCACCACTTACTTTCCAATCTACTGTGTTTACATATCATGGATATCCAGAAGTAATGAAATTTTCACACACTAATTCATGTAAATCTTGCAGCAATTTAACAGTTCACTTACCCATTAGGATTCACTACCTTCCTGGATATCTTCATAGTGTATGACGAACCAGAGTATAGCTCATGAAGCATGCAGGGAAGCTTAGTCTCCATAGGCGGTGACTTCGGAGGCTGGCTAGAGCTGGCACTAACTGGATCATACCTCACCGACTTGGCACGCCCCATCACCTCAAAAGGCTTGTTGATTACAATACCAAACATATGGTTATAATCTTTAACCAACTACCGTGTGTAATATAAAATAAGAATATAAATTGCTAACATAGTATGGTAGGAAGCACATTTATCATCTTAGTTGCTCTATCTCAATCCTTGGAAATTATTTGTATTAAGTACAACCATATAGGCAAATAACAACATCATGCATGCTATTAAGTAGTATTTTCACAAAGAACATGTACTTATATAAAATACATTTTCGAACCAAGAACATGTACTTATGTAAAATACATTTTCCGGAGCTATGTAAATAACATTTTCCCGTTCATTTAAGTAACATCACATGAAGATGTCATTGTTAGAACTTGAATAAAAATGCATAAGACCTCCCTTCACTTTATGCAATCTCTTGTTTTCCCGTTGTGTTTGTGTTTTCAACTGATCACAAGTACACAAGCATTTAGACATCAGATCGCATAGAATGTAGCATCTTTCAAGAGTAGCTTTTATTCATTATTCTCTCCCAACCACGGCATCAGTACATTGGTAGATCAAATCATAAATGCTACTCCCTCCGTTCCTTAATATAAGATGTTTTAGCTATTGTGAAACGAATGTATGTAGACATCTTTTAGTGTGTAGATTCAGAGTGAACCTACACACAAAAAGATGTATAGATGCATTCGCTTCACAAAAGATAAAACAACTGATATTTTAGAACAGAGGGAGTATACCATTATTTTGTTTGATTCATGCCTAATGAATTCATTCTCTGTCATCTCAAGAAAGGTGCACGCATAAGTCAGTAGCCTTTCCTTTCCAACAATTGGTGCTACTTGGGGAGACTCTAGCACCTCCCATCTTCACCAGGTAGCAGATCATCCGAGTTAAGAATATTTTTTAGGCTTCCCTCACTTGGATGTAACTAAAGTACTCTGCTAGAAGCAACTGCATCAACTATGAGTGAAAGGAGAAAATAACACGATGCATTCATGAATAGAAAACATCACAAAATGTAAAAAGAGGTGAAAATATCTTGAAAGATTCAGAACGACATCAATTAAAAATGAAGCTAAACTGGATAAATAATACTCCCTCCAATCCATAATAAGTGACTCAACTTTGTTTGAATATTGTCTGAGGGAGTACTTTTTTATGTGGTTGTGTTAATTGAAGATCGAGCACCCTTATTAGCTCATCTCGCTTGAACATAATAAAGAATTTTCACCTTCTAGCATCCCAGCTAGTATCTACATTCGAATCTAGACAAACCTAAGTTATTTTTGGATGGAGGGAGTATATCTTTTCAAGTGAACTCTAGGCTGGAAACAATCAATCCTAAGTAGAAGAATTTGATTTATGAATATCAAATTCACTGGAAGTCAAATACCTAGTTACTGATACGTATCCACCATAAGCACTTCATGGGACACTAATGATTCATGAGAAGTCTGGAATCAAAATCTGAGAAGGATAGCATTTTCTCAGAACCCATCAAGCTTAAACTGTGATCAGTACTCATATTCTCAGCCATCAAGCAACAAAAATAAATAATCTATCACAACATGCATATATTTCAGTTCACAAACATCAAGGTCAAATCTAGATAGGCTATTGAAGTATTTATTACATCATGTTAACAGTATGCTGGTACTTAGTACCAATGCCAGTTCTAATTCCCATACGAACATGAACTAAAGGAAACTAAAAGGATACTTGGATTACAAGTAGATGGCAGAATTCCATATGCAGCATACCACTGGTGTATTCTAGCGTTATGGAAAGAGGTAGGCATAATGAAGTCAATTCTCATATGTTTTTGCATGTTTGGACCTATTTCCCAAACTCGGAAAACAAACATCAGCCTTGGCTTCTAATTTAGGGAAACTATATTTAATATTGCACTCATAGTAAAAAATGGGTAAACACTGATATGGTAAACTGGATGAGCATACTTCGGAACTATAGGAAGATAAATTGAGGTTTGTAGTTTCAGTTTAATGTTCACTACATGAATGTCACATGTCTGGTGATCTAGTGAGTCTAGCTCAGTTCATGTGTCTATTTTTTCTTGGTTGAAGAGCTGCAATTTTGGGTTCAAGCACTGGGAATCACTTTCAGGTTTGAGATATGTCGATCATTTTGGTGATTTCAATTGGGGTATTTAGATGAGAGATTCCAATGCAGAAAAGTGTTATTATCTGTACACTTGGTCAACTAAAGATAATTCTAAGAATCTAAAGAAACTATCACTATTTTATATGCTTAAAAATGACAAGAAACAAATTCTACACCGAAATTTGTGCATAAATAAACATCATTATTATCTATCCAAAACCTAACCTTAATTCTAGATTTTTCCCATATGTTATGTACAAGTAAAATAACACATAATCACATCTCAGGAAAAGTCTGTTGCTACTCCTATTCCAAGCCTCTATTTTATGCTTACTGGGAAACCTCATTGTGCATGTATAGACTCACCTGCTCACCTGCATCCGTACGCTCAGATTTGTGAGCATCACCATGCCCTTGAGCTTCCATGCATGCATGGCGGGAACATTGTCCGCCCATTACAACAATCAATTGTCTCCTCTTAAGAAAAAAATCAGACAAAAATATGAAATGCCCTTGATTACATTCAATATTTCACGATCAATCATCAAACATTGACAATTTTGCTGAAATATTGTGTGGTAATTGCAGTCTGAATTCCAGTGAAAACATACACACTGCTCCAAAATCAGAACTCAGGATCTGACATGAAAATATCACCCCAATTCTCAATTAAGCTTTGGCCAATCACACAAAGAGATAATGTATTGAGCAGATTTGACACCATGACCTAAACAAATGGGAAAATAAGATTTTTCCAATCAACAAGAAATACAATGCTTACTTACACAAACTATCAGTGATAAAAATAATCGAATAGAACAAACAAACCGTTCATGGCGATACTTAGACGTCACCAGACCGACGTCAGCGATAGTGAACTTGGTGTAAATAGCATTCCACTGAGCGTATCGAACATGCACGTGGCATTAAGGTACATATTATTCACATCAAGGTAGCTAGAACAATAAAAGTACGCATGGTTCGAGTTACAAACAAAAATAGCAGGGCATTTCAGAGCACAAATAAAATGGCAATAGGAATCCTAATGTTTTAATAACGCCGTAAGTATTCAGTAGGTTGTCATGGGGCAATTCATACACCAAAATAAAACATGTGAAAGCATTCGGTTACTACCTGCTATCAATTCACTACAGAAGTAGCATATCACAACAAAGAATAGCAAGAATCCTAGCTTCATATCATCTCTGAACCTGAGCATTTTGGCAGCAGGTGTGGGTGCTCAATTGTGAGAGAATATCAGATGTTGCGTATAGAAAGAATTGAAGATTTTCATCTCTGAACCTGAGCATTTTGGCAGTAGGTGTGGGTGACGTATAAACCAAGGGCCAAAACATCCATGCTCGACATTTCCATGTTAATTTTTGGATGCAAATTAAGCTCACCTGAAGAATCTAAGCTTTTCAACCTCGCCTGTCAGATAGTCCAGCAAGTGATACTGCCCATAGCGCTCGATCTGAACAATCCACAGGCGCATCAATATTGCCTGCAGCTGAGAGAGTTAATGATAGAGGAACCAGATCCTAATCAATCCGCACCCTTGCTCCCATCGTCTAGAAAAAAAATCCCCAATATCACGGGAAGAACAGGATCCGAAAAGTAAAGAAGAAGTAAATCAAATCGTGAGTACCACGGTTAGTGTTAATCATAGAGGAACCAGATCCTAATCAATCCGCACCCTTGCTCCCATCGTCTAGAAAAAATCCCCAATATCACGGGAAGAACAAGATCTGAAAAGTAAAGCAGCAGCAAACCGCGAGTACCACAGTGAGCGGTAGAAAGACGCATCGTTGTTCGTCTCTCGTGAGTTGTGGCCGCCGCATCGCCGGCTGTCTGGTTTCCCAAAGGAGGGGAGGACGATGCTGATGCGCAGTTCGCCAGCCTTGGAGGAGGAGAGGAAAGAGCAATGCCATCGTTGACCCTGCGCCCAAGGCTCGCGCTCGACCGATGCCAAGGCTTTCATGCGTGGCCTTCTAGTCATATGGATTTGTATTGGAGGCGCGATCTACGGCATCCGAGGATCACGGCATACGTGTTGTTCTGAATTTTAATGCACGATCGAGAGAAGCGAGAGCGACGAAGGAGGTGGGACGAAGGAGGAGCGAAACGATGTTGTCAGGAAACGGAACGCAATGTTCTTTTTAGGCAGTAGAAATAGAGATTGGTACAAACCTATATAAATAATATGGGAACTAGTGGGATATCATGGATGCTACCTATGCATACCTATCTAACCACTAGATCTCTTATCGGGAACCAAAACATTAGCAACGGGAGCACACATGTTTGCAACAGAATATTCAACCACCATCATACCGAGAGAACATATAGTACTACACCACACATATTTCTACACGATCAGCACATGCATGCGTCCGTGAAAGTTACAATTGTTTTAGCAATCCAATCAACCACATTACCCACTGGATATAAACTAGTACACCTCACTAGGATAGGCGCACAGGTTGTTTTAGTAAAGTACAAAGCAGTTCTCATATGCACATCACATGGACCATAGAAGCTGCAAAATTCTAGCAATCCAACCAACCATTTTTTAACCAACACATGCAACATACTAGTATTCAAGCACAAGCAGTTCTATATGCATATCACACGGACAATAGAAGCTGTAAAAATTCTAGCAATCCAACCAACCATTTTCTCACCAACACATGCAACATACTAGTATCCAACCTCACTCTCACGGGTGTTGAATGGAGAGAATTCATGCAGATATGTTTGCTTATTTGGATACTGATTGTTTTACCTACCTAGCATGCACACGGGTGGAGCTAAGTACACCTACCTAGCAGCTACTATATGCAGCTCAAGAGCAAGCAGAAATTTATGCACAAAAATAAGCTGCTCAGTGTGCTTGTCATGCGGTTTAGAGAACAAACGGAGATCACACCGTGAAGTGCATGCATGTTTCTTGCTCTCTCTCATCTAGACAACTATTAGAAGTACTCCATATATCCAACGACACCGCATGCATGTAGTGGTAGCACCGATTGCAGTAAATCCGCGCCGTAAATAATATATAGAATTGGAACATGAATGTTAAATTTGCATAAACCGAATTATATGTATTGGTTAATGTAAAAGTGATAGATGTTGGTAACTTTAGTTAGTTATTTAAGATGAAAGTTGTCCGTATTAAGAAATGACTAGCTTTATATCTTAGGTGGACTTGTTGGTTTCAAATCTTGATGCACGTATTCTCACAGATACATATTTTTGTAGCCAAAACAAATTATATCCCTCTCCAAAATACAAGGAGTTTATCCACCTCTACATGCATAATTCTGGCATTTGTGTACGTATTAAGTGGTGTGTGCATCTCTAAAAGAAGCTTTATGAATTGAGGTAGTGGCCAACAAATAGCTCATCTTTAGATGGACATGGAATTTAAGTGTTTCCAACAATAGCTGCTCCTAGCTCCTTTAACATGAATGGATGTTGTCACGCAGTGTTGATAGCATAACTTTGTTGGTGTCCGAATTGAGAAATTCAAGATACTAAAGTTTCGGCAGCAATTCAATCTCATGAAATAACCATATTACTCAAATAGCAAAAAACTGCTGACTTAAGCGTAGAACTCAAATAGTTTTCTTTTAAGTGAAGCATAGAAGCACTCTCAAAGTCATCTCAAAGGGTATTGCAATTAGTGATTCCATATAGAGAAAATAGATATACGCTTAGTAAAGGAACTTAAATGTAGATATTGTATTTCTATAGACAAAACTGACAAATCTCGTTATACGTTTATACTACCCATATATGTAAATCCATCAGGCTGCCAGAACCTACGGCCAAGAAAATTAAGTCCATAACAACTACAATGTTTTGCAGTATGCTTACAAAAGAGACTATATATTAGATTAGAGGATATTTCCTAATTATGCCTATAAAATTACAGTTAATAAATCTTCACATCATTTATATTCAGAGTAGTTCTCACCACACAGATGTCCTATATGGCTTGACGTACGTTGAGGCAAGTGTGCTTCATCAGCCCAACAAGAAATATATTACACACATTGATAGTCAGATTATTTACATCAACCATGACTTGTAAAACCGGTAAAACAATTTCTACCGTGAGAATCTGATATTTTTATTTTTGGTTGTTTTGTTTCTGCTCATATCTGAATCGGTTATTCTACAAAAAATAAATATTAAAAACCAGAGTTGAATGACAGGAGAAAAGTAAAGGCACCTCACCTTTCAATTCCTTCACACCTTAGTTTAAGGCTTCGCGGAACCAACCTAGCAGAACTAGAGGAAAATCCCTCGAGTGACACCACATGCATCACACTGGGAGGGAAACACAACAACAATAAGAAACCAGAATAATTAGGTGAAAATGGAAGGTAGAGAGAAGTGCGAGTATGTGGCAAAAGAAAAGATAAAGCGTAGTGTATGCCTGAACAAACCTATAATTCATTTCTCATCTAAATTGGATGTGAGTACAATCACATTAGCATACATGACACTAAATCATTATTCCAATCCACCTACTGAACTTGAACTCCCTCTTCTGATGGTAACAATAGAAGCTACAACAAAATTTAAGGAACCAAATAAAATCCCCACAGAACAAACTTTGAAAGTGAACCAGCTAGGAAGAACATGCATGGCCCATTGATGACTGCAAGTGCACATATCGTTTGTAGCTAGTTTCGAAATAAAGATATCGATCCCATAGGGAGCAGGAGTTTGAAGTCTAATAACTCTTAAATTAAATACTATAATATAAATGCTAAATAAAGTTCTAAGTAACAAGATAAAATGCGAATATTGTGTAAAAAGGTTTTTTTGGGTTGTTGATATAAGAGAAGCAATAAGTAAAGTAAAACAACTGAACACGGAAAGTAAGTATCGCGTATGTAAAAGAGATTGGAACTGCAATAGGGAAAAAAGCGTTCTCAGGGAGTAGCGGATACACCTCTGGCATTATAAGGAACTAAGGTAAAGATTATTATCATAAACATTCTCAACTATGTATGTGTGGGAGGAACTCCGTATTTGGACAAATAGGCAGCAATCACTGCTCACATCATCCTCATAACCACAACAGTCAGCAATCGACATCAATCGAATTACTGCGCTATTAAGGGACTTAATCCCGTAAGACGTATCCTATGGCATGGATACTGTTCCGTGAGTTTACTCGGTTCCCAAGTTGATACGTAAGGGGTGCCAACCGCTTTATAGTCACTGTAAGTGCTAACACAACTCCGTCTACCAACAAGTAGTTCCCTCCATCAAGTCCCGATAAGAGGCAAATATTGAGAGGTCAACTTCTCCCAACATCAAGATGAAGACAATCTAACACATGGTCACAGCGATAAATATCATAATAAACTTTATCTTATTTCAATCAAAAACTAGGGTTTCTTCATTTCTCCAAGAACTAATGATCTACTCAGACATGGAGACAATCAACATCATGGCAATAACAATGGGATCTATCATAGATGGATAGTACTTATATAAATCCACAACGAGTACGGAAATTACAACAAGATCTAGACAAGATGTAGATGGGATGGATGGAGATGGTGGTGATGCAGCGGTTGATGATGAAGATCGATGACTTAGCCTCCCGGATCTGCGCAGGACGAAGATGGATCCCCGGTGGACGAGTTCCCCCTCCAGATGCCTTCCGGAGGTGAGGTTTCGGCGATTTCTAGTTGTTCTGTATGCCATCTCTCCGATCCAATTGCACGGGGTGAAACTATTTGAGGAGGCGGTGGCGACGCCAACTATACGTCATGAACTATCACAAAATTATCCAGACAATAATGGGAGTCATAAAAGAACCAAAAAACAAAAGCACAAATTTCGATTTGACTTTAGCCCTGAGCGCCTAGCCATGGTCCATCTAAACTGGAATCACACCCAATAATTTTTTTGTTGATATGAGTCATTTCCCTTCCCCGGTCTTTATCTTGTATCTAGCATCAAGGACAACACCACCAATAAGCATCCTGGGTTTACCTTCCTCACCAATCACCACATAGAACGCCTCTAGACAGAAGCAAATACACACCAATGCATCAGAGATCAAACACAAGTTGAAGGAACGCTATAGTGCGACACTGAACACAAACAAGAGTAACAACCAACGTCGGCGAGCGTCTTCCCATGGCCAGGCATGCACATGTGATGTCTGCAAGTGCATAGATCATTTGTAGCTAGTTTCAAAGTATAGATATCGATCCCATAGGGAGCCCAAAGGTAAGTGTTTATGAATGAAGTCTCTATCATACTCAAAGTTGTCACAGGTCTTCGAGTGAATTGACTACAAGTGTGGAAATAAGAATGAAATTTGGATTAAACTGGATCACGAGGAGACTAAAATTTTACCCGTCATAGCATTGCAGCTACAGACGCTTACATAACTCAATAGCCGAAATCAAGTGGTTTCCTATATTTAGATCGTTCATTGGCCAACGGAGTTAATAGTTCCCCATGGAGAACGATAGTGTTGTAATGACACGCGTAAAGCAATATCTTATGGTAATTATTATAAAAAGTAGTGGCATAATCTCTACTACTTCGAAGCATTCATTTTATCAAACAATTTGATTCAAGGGTGTTATCGAGTCTATTTACATTAAGCTCAGATGGGGTTGAGTAGTTCTAAAATCAAATCCTTTGGGCTAAACATGGACTCAAGTCATCTTTTGGATGCTTTATCTTGTTGTGAAATTTTCGAAAATATTTTTAACCAAGTTCATTGCTCATTATTTCAAAGCAAAAAAGGAGACACTAACAAAGGAATATAATTTATAGGATAGCAAGCTAAGTGGGGAGTGGCTCCAGTGCAAGCGAGTAAATAACTGTAGGATCAATTTAAAGTTGCAGAAAAGGTGATGAAAGGAATGTGATACCTCCTATTGCTTGCTTTGTTCTCGTACTTGAGTCGAACCCCCTCTATATTTCCCTATTGCCAAGTCACCTGAAATTGAGCAATGTCCGAGAGAAACAAAGAAACAAATTTGCAATAAAAGTTACAACTGTTTTTTTGTATTTTTGGTTTAGGAATACAAACTGGAAGTAAACATGCAATTTTGAAGAAGTAAAATAAATCAAAAGAAGAAATAAAAATATGAATGCAAGGTTTGGAGGTTTTCAAACTCCCCCAAGCTTAGGTTATTGCAAGGCTGAGTTGTTGTCGTCATTCGGCGGTTGGTGCGGATACTGCTGGTAGTAGTCGGGGAAGCGGGTCATGAAGTGACTGAAGTTGTGAGTTAAGGCACTCACATCTTCATTCACTCCTTGTAGAGTGTGGTTAATATCTCCAACACGCTGGTTGAGCTGTTGAAATTCTTGATAGGGGACGTAGTTGAACCCCTGCTGCGGCTGATTGGGCCATGGGTCCCAGGATCCCCTTTGTTGCTGGTGCTATCCCTCCCAAGCAGGATTGTATTCCTACTCCTGCTCCTGCTCCTGTTCATCCTCATCCTGCTGCTCTCCCTTTTATCTTCTTCTTGATCAGGCTGGAATTCAGCCATGATCTCCACCACTTGATCCTTGGTGAGGATTCAGTTGTCCTTTTCCACAATCGTGAAGGCTTGTGGACAGGGTAACGGAACCTGCTCAACCTGTGCATCACCAAGATAACCAAACTGATATGCTCGGAGCCTCTTGTTAGCTCGATAAACACCGAGGAAACCACAAGCAGTTAGATATTTGACATCTATAAGTTTGGAGCCGTCAACAGGTTGCATTACAGGTAATGTAATGTTCAATGCTAGGGCGAGGTGGGTTACCAATCCACCAATGCGAATGTCACCTTTATTTTTGTTGCTCTAGTGACGAAAGTGCTGGATGAGTAGAGCCGTGGGATTGGGGCTTTGCGGTGCATTGGGGAAGAGTGCCTTAGTGATCATGGTCATGTCCGCATTGGCCATGGAACCGGTATATCCTCTTCCCAGCCATGTATTGGTGAGGAACAAGGCATAGTAGCGAATTGTTGGGTTTTAAATGGTGGACATCTTCTTATGGTATAAGTCCCTACCACCGTTAACAGAAATAACCTCCCAAGTTTCTCCACTTGAGACACTATATAAATTTGTAACAGTTGACTCCGCATCATGAGGGAAGCCAAAAGCATCACAAAATTGTTCAAAAGTTATTTCATAATGCTACTGGTTCATGGTGAAGCTTACTGTGCACACATTACCTTTCTCCATGTGGTCATCGTAGAAAGAGTCAAGGAACTCATAGGTGAGCTCGGTGTAGGTATTGTGGCTTGCGTAGGCGAGTAGAGATAGCCTTGAATTTGCACACATGAGGTCGAAGTTCGCCATCAACCCTGCCGCGGTGAGAAAGCTATCATCGACCCAATGTGTGGGCATCACCCTCCTTGATGAAACCATGGCCAACTTGTTGTTGAGCTCGGCTCGGAGCCCTGAGCTCTCGCCACATTGGCGCTTGCTCTTGCGAAAAATGCTACCAATTTTGTTCATCTTGATGCACTGAAAATTTTCACCACGAAACCTTAGGCATATAGTTTCTACATGATATACGAATGATTCTACGTGGAAAAATTTAATCCTAACATGAGAAATCAAAAGGAAAAATAAAATAAGCTTGATTTGATCCACTAGATCAATGTGAGAGTTTCAACCATGAAATTCTGAAAATAAAGCATGGATATGGAGAGAAGCATACCGATCTGTTGATTCCCCAACTCAAACGAACGAAATCCACGAAGAATCAAGAATTCTAGGTGGGTTTTGAGGGGTTTGGAGAGAGAATATGAGAGAAAAAGTGAGGAGGAAGAAGAACCCTAGCCGCCCCGGTGCGATTAAGTGGCTGCGCCAAACTATACAGGCGCAACTATACGGGCGGGATATGTAGTTCCCGTCGTATAGTTGCGGCGGCGTCGACAATTAGGGTTTCTTTATGCCAGATCACAGCTATACGGGCGCAACTATACAACCGGATCAAAATGGTCCCATCGTATAGTTGGTCGTCAAACCTTCTATGTCCTCGAGATAAAATTTCTGAGATAGGCATTGATAACTATACGACTAGAACTATACGGCCGGATTTTTTATTCCCGCCGTATAGTTGGTCGTTAAACCATTAGTAACCTAGGAGAGAAATTTGACGAAGGCATCGATATCTATACGGCTAGAACTATACGGCCGGAATTTTTATTCCCGCCGTATAGTTGGTCATTAAATCTTCTGTACCTACGAAAGAAAATTTGTTAATGGTAAAGATATCTATACGGCCAAACTATACGGCTAGAATTTTTATTCCCGCCGTATAGTTGGTCGTTAGACCTTCAGTATCCTAAGAGAGAAATTTGACAAAGGCATCGATATCTATACGGCCGGAACTATACGACCGAAATTTGTATTCCCACCGTATAGTTGGTCGTTAAACCATCTATAGACATCGAAAAATTCCTGTTTCTTTGGGAATTCTTACTTATCCTGAAACTTAGCGAAACACCTTGTTTTTGACAGAAAAATGTTAGTAAAAATTGTCGACAACAACAGCATGTATAGAGCAGGATTTTTAGTACTACCGAACTTCTTCTCCTCAACTGGAAATTCACTTTTTAATCCGGACAAAACAATTAAGCTAGTTTTTTGTAGATAAAACTCAAACTCTTATTCTACGCTTGATCAAGAGATATTTCTACTACCTTTTTGACAGCCGCATCTTCACGAGCGCGCTTCCACAAGAATGTTTGTGAAAAAGTTGTAGGAATGTGAGGAACATTTTATTCTTTAGTTTATTTTATTAATGTGATGGGTTGACTCCCATTAAGCATTTTATTAAAATGGTTGAATAACTCAACCTCTTCTCTGTTCTCGAATTCTTACCTTGGATTGCCCCTTATCAAAGGCACTTACCACATGAACTCGTTTTGCTAGCTCCTGCTTCTAGCTTCTTTGGAAAATACCAGATGATTCCAACATCATAAACATTGAAGATTATTTTTCCCTCAGCACAATCAACTGATGCTACTGCAGTACTAAGGAAAGGTCTTCCAAGTATTATGGATAATATTTCATCCTGTGGAATTTCAAGAATAATAAAATCATTGGGAATAACATGCTCATCTATTCTAAGTAGAACATCCTCAATCATACCAATGGGTTGTTTAGTGGATTTGTCAGCCATTTGTAAAGTGATAGTAGTAGGGAAATACTCCCCCAATCCTAACCTTTTATAGAGGGAATATGGCATTACACTAACTCCTGCACCTAAATCACACAAGGCATTGTGAATATCTATTTTGCCAATTGAGCATGAAATAGTAGGTACTCCGGGATCTCCCGATTTAGACAATAGCTTCCCATTAGCAGGATAACTAGTCACCATGGCAATAGTTTCAGTTATATCTTTCTTTCTACTAAGAATATCATGGAGGAATTTAGAATAGGTTGGAACTTTTATTGCATCCGCAAATGGAATTTCTAGACGAAGATCACCAAGTGCATTTCTGAAAAAATCATAGATTACCTAATCCAGTGCTTTCTTTTTTCGATCTGGATAAGGAAGCTTTTTCTCACCTTTCTTATTCTTGTCTTTTACCTTTTGTGGGGGATCGGGCTCTTTTGTTGCTTTCTTTTGTTGCTGCTTATCGCTCTTCTTTTCTACTACAACAATCTCATCTTCATTGCTTGTCTCTTTTTCTTATCTTCGATCAACCGTCTCTGCATCAGAGTCATAACGGTCATCCTGTGTATCATTTTTGTCCTCCTTGGTTTGATCTTGTGCTTCTTTAGTAGTTTCATCTTGCAGATCCACCAGTGTATCATCTTCTTGGCTTGCTTTGAGCAAGGCTTTTTTCCTATCGATCTTTTTCAGCTTCATATTCTGGTGGTCCTAGTGGTCTTGTAACAACTGCACCTCTTCTTGTAACAACATTAGTAGAAATAGGAATATCTATATCATCTTGAAGAAAAATTTGATAACCAGATGCTATTTGTTCACATTGGGTTTCAATCATACTAAGATACTTGTGAAATAATGTTATTTCTTGGCCAATCTCATCATAATTTTTCGTGAGGTCCGCCAAAATCTTTTTATGTCTTTGAAAATGCTTATGCAGGTTATTATGAGATTTTGCTTGTCGATGTTTTAATTCTTGAAAACTTTTCTAGTTTCATCTTCTTCAGTAAAAACTTGTAACAAGTCTACTTTGTTCTCCTTAACAAGTTCAGAAGGTATACCTTGTTCTTTCATTGTTTTGCATACTTCAGGCATAAGATCAGAAGTTATACGAAGCATCCCTTTTTTCACCTTAGTGTCAAAATCAAGATTATATAAAGAATAATTCTTAGCCCTAGTAGACATCAATTCAAAACATGCTTTAATAGTTAAGGTATTTATCGATCCTCCTGCTCATAAGTCAAGCAACTCTCTGTGGCATCCCGCTAAAATCACTAATAGAAAATCGCTGTGTTTTTGTGTATTGCATCATCATAACCGCATGCTCATGTCATCATGCCACATTGCATTTGAGCATCGTCATCATCATGCATGGTTTGTTTAAAAACTATTTCCGAAAAGTTTGGTTTTGTTTTCTAAACGCCCCGTCTTTATTTCAAATTAAAACCGGATCTCCGGATTATTTTGTTTCGTCTACAAACAGTTTTCAAACACCCCGTTTTAAACAAATAAAATATTTGTATTATTTTCAGGGGGCAGCCCGCCAGGCCCGAAAGCCCGCTCGGCCACCCCAAACCCTATCTAAAACGCCCCACCTAATCCTACCCAATTCCCTCCTGCCCCGCCGCCACTCTCTCTCTCTCTCTCTCCACCTCATCCCGACCAACCCCGTCTCGCCACCTCACCAGCCCACACCCCTGGCCCAATCCCCACACGCCACACACGCACACACCCAGCCGCCACCTCACCCCCAACTCCCTCCCCTCCTGTGTTTTCACGCCCAGCACCGCCTGCACCCCGACCAACTGCCACCTGGGCGCGCACTCCCGCGTCGCCCCAGGGCCACCAACCGCCCGGTCCCACTCCCGTGTTGTCCCGCACCCCACCTCCTCTCCTCGATCCACGCGATCCCCTACACCCCGCGCCCCCACGGTCCTCTCTCCCCACCAACCCCGTGTTGCGATCCCCTCCTTCCTCGCCACCGATGGCAGCCGTGCGCCGCCTCCTGGGCCCCGCATGCCCCGCATCGCCGTCTCTCCCTCTCTCGCCGACCAGGGCCGCCTGTTCGACCTCCTCCAGTGTGCCACCGCTCTGTGGGCTCCTGCCGCCTGCAGGCCCACGCCGCCGGCCCTTCCGGTGGCAAGCTTGTCCGTCGTAGAGTACCGGCCGCTCCTCCGTTGGCCTCGCCATCGCCCTACCCGCGCGCCCTCCTCCTTCTCGCCTCGCCCCGCCGTGAGCGTCGTCGCCCTGCAGCTCGCCGCCGCCTCTCCTCTGTCTCCGGTCGCCCCGCGCCTCCTCTCCGGCCAGCTCCGGCTCCTCCTGCTGGCCCTCGTCCTCGTTGCGCGTGCTCGCCGCCGCCGCCGCGCATCCCCGGCCGCCGCGCGGTTGTTCCCTCTCCGGGTCGTCCCCGACGCCACCGGGCCCCTTCTCCGACCGCCAAGGTCGCCCCCGCCACTCCCCGTCCTTGTCTGCCTCCCTCACCTCCAAGCTCCGGCTGCTGCCTGCTGGTGCCGCCGGCGCCGTCGTCTGCCGCCTCTCCGGCCACTGCTTACCATGCAAACATCTTGAGCGTGGGCCCGCTCCCGTCCTCGACCCGGGTTCTGCCACGTGTTACACATTCCCTTCCTGTTCGAGCTCTACATGCGTGCACCGTTGATCTGCTGTGCTGTTTGGGTGTTATGGGGGTGATCATGAAGACAAGTCAGAGGTGGACGTGTCGTTTATGGTGCCAAGTTCTCCGACGATTCATGGGGCAACGGTGATATGTTGCAATAGAACACCCGACGGACAAGAGCTACAAGTTGTACAAGTACATCGGTGACGTGCCTTGACAAGATCTCCGCCGCGAGACGACAAGACCGTCGACATGACCCGAAGACCGTGGATGCGACAAGATCGTCTCTCGGACGCCAAGTCCTTCGACCCCGGAAAACCCGACAACCCGACCAAGATCCGCAGGCCGAACCCTGGCGCGCCAAGTTCTTCGGCCCCGAGGACCGATCCATCGGATACGACAAGACCTCCTTCTCGGAACCACCAAGTAATTCCTCTCGGACGCCAAGGCCCGAACTTGAAGACTCGACTCTGAACCCCCCCCCCCCCCCCGGAACCAAGACCTTCCGAACCCATATGTGCGACCCTAAGCCCCTATTTTTATAATATGACATTATCAACTGTCGCATATTAAATTGTTCATGCATGCATATCTGTCTGTGGTTTGGGGGCATTATGCCGATTCACCTAAATCAAATATGGAGTCTTTATGCGGGATATCCTAGTCTTATTCCGGACTCCATTTAAATTGGTGTAGCGAACCGATGCTGTGTTTTGTCTTGTCCATACAACATTTAAATTGCGGGGGTTCTACATAACTTGAACCGTTTAATTAATTGTCGGGACCCCGGTTCCACTTAATACTGCCTAATTGCACCGCATCTGCATCATATCATAATCATGCGGGATCTTCTGCCGTAGTATTAAATAGTGCATCCGGTGTTTGTTCTAGTGTTTGCTTCTTCGCGGATTAGGCCGATGAGTTGATGCGAGTATCGACAAGTTCTCCGGATATGATCCTCCGGCAGTGTTTCCCAGGCGAGCATCTCTTCCCCTTCTACCTATTTTGCATTTATAGTCTTTTTTTCCTCCTGTTGATCTATTGCTATCCGTGTCGCGATGCTTTAGTTTCCGTGCACCAGTTATATCCCGTGCAGCCTTTATATTGCCATGCACACCTCCTAATACCTGTTGTTTGGTAGATAGCTAGCCTTGCGAGTCGTAGTTGTTTGCTCAGGTGCGATCTCGTGTTGTCGAGTACCACATTTGTTGGAATGCTGGCAGATGTTTATCGTGGAGTTGATCATGACTTTAACTACAACTACTAAAATGCTAGATATAACTAATGCAGAGGCATCGGTGGGCAATATATGTTATTTCGTTCTTCCACGCTCACTTGTGTCCCGTAGGACCTCGAGTACTTGATACCTGTTCCTTCATTTTTCGCACTATCCACATCCGGGAGGCCTTATGGACCCCCCTGAGCCAGAGGTTGATTCATTTCTATTTCTTGGGGCATCAAACTAGTTTGAGGCTTTATTACTATCCTGTACTTATGCCATGCTTTACTGCTTTATTTACGATTGTGCGTGGAGCACCTGTACTGTTTAGGAGTGTGACACGTTTTCGCTGTATCGACAAGCCCAGTCACACTTTCGGGTTCCCAGGCGTTTATAGCCGTCCACACAAACCCTGGGTCCGTTCCGGAGCCGGCCAACTTCGTTGCGGGTAGCTTAGTGCGGTGGCCCTCTGAAATATTTTATGAATCCTGTGATCGCTTTGTCATGAAAGCCTCGTTGGGTTTTGAGTTGGTTTTTCTGAGGTTGATCACACTTTCGGGTTCCCAGTCGTTTACAGCCGTCCAATCAAAACCCAACGAGGCTTTCACGACAAAGCGATCACATGATTCAAAAAATAATTCAGGGGGCCACCCCACTAAGCTACCCGCAACGAAGTTGGCCGGCTCTGGAACGGACCCAGGGTTTGTGTGGACGATTGTAAATGACTGGGAACCTGAAAGTGTGACTGGACTTGTCGATACAGCGAAAACGTGTCACGCTCCTAAACAGTACAGGTGCTCCACGCACAATCGTAAATAAAGCAGTAAAGCATGGCATACGTATAGGATAGTAATAAAGCCACAAACTAGTTTGTGGCCCCAAGAAATAGAAATGAATCAAGCTCTGGCTCAGGGGGGTCCATAAGGCCTCCCGGATGTGGATAGTGCGAAAAAACAATGAACAGGTATCAAGTACTCGGGGTCCTACGGGACACAAGTGAGCGTGGAAGAACCAAATAACATCTATTGCCCACCGATGCCTCTGCATTATTTATATCTAGCATTTTAGTAGTTGTAGTTAAAGTCATGATCAACTCCACCATAAACATCTGTCAGCATTCCAACAACTGTGGTACTTGACAACACGAGATCGCACCTAAGCAAGCAACTACGACTCGCAAGGCCAACTATCTACCAAACAACATGTATTTGAGGTGTGCATGGCAATATAAAGGCTGCACGGGATATAACTGGTGCACGGAAACTAAAGCATCGCCACACGGATAATAATAGATCAAAAGGAGGAAATAAAGACTATAAATGCAAAATAGGTAGAAGGGGAAGAGATGCTTGCCTGGGAAACACTGTCGGAGGATCATATTCAGAGAACTTGTCGATACTCGCATCAACTCATCGGCCTAATCCGCGAAGAAGCAAACACTAGAACAAACACCGGATGCACTATTTAATACTATGGCAGAAGATCCGGCATGATTATGATATGATGCAGATGCGGTGCAACTAGGCAGTATTAAGCGGAACCGGGGTCCCGACAATTAATTAAACGGTTCAAGTTATTTAGAACCCCCGCAATTTAAATGTTGTATTGACAAGACAAAACATGGCATCGGTTCGCTACACCAATTTAAATGGAGTCCGGAATAAGACTAGGATATCTCGCATAAAGACTCCATATTTGATTTAGGTGAATCGGCATAATGCCCCAAAACCACAGACATATATGCATGCATGAACAATTTAATATGCGACAATTGATAATGTCATATTATAAAAATAGGGGCTTAGGGTCGCACATCTGGGTTCGGAAGAGCTTGGTTCCGGGGGGGGGGGGGGTTCGGAGTCGGGTCTTCAGGTTCATGCCTTGGCGTCCGAGAGGAAGTACTTGGTGGTTCCGAGAAGGAGGTCTTGTCGTATCGGATCGGTCCTCGGGGCTGAAGAACTTGGTGCGCCAGGGTTCGGCCTGCGGATCTTGGTCGGGTCGTCGGGTTTTTCCGGGGCCGAAGGACTTGGCGTCCGAGAGACGATCTTGTCGCATCCACGGTCTTCGGGTCATGTCAACGGTCTTGTTGTCTCACGGCGGAGATCTTGTCAAGGCACGTCACCGATGTACTTGTCCAACTTGTAGCTCTTGTTCGTCGGGTGTTCTATTGCAACATATCACCGTTGCCCTATCAATCGTCAGAGAACTTGGCACCATAAACGACACGTCCACCTCTGACTTGTCTTCACGATCACCCCCATAACACCCAAACAGCACAACAGATCAACGGTGCACGCATGTAGAGCTCGAACAGGAAGGGAATGTGTAACGCGTGGCAGAACCCGGGTCGAGGACGGGAGCGGGCCGACGCTCAAGATGTTTGCGCGGTAAGCAGTGGCCGGAGAGGCGGCAGACGACGGCGCCGGCGGCACCAGCAGGCGGCAGCCGGAGCTTGGAGGTGAGGGAGGCAGACAAGGACGGGGAGTGGCGGGGGCGACCTTGGCGGTCGGAGAAGGGGCCCGACGGTGTCGGGGATGACCCGGAGAGGGCACAACCGCGCGGCGGCCGGGGATGCGCCGCGGCGGCGGTGAGCACGCGCAACGAGGACGAGGGCCAACAGGAGGAGCCGGAGCTGGCCGGAGAGGAGGCGCGGGGCGGCCGGAGACAGAGGAGAGGCGCCGGCGAGCTTCAGGGCGGCGGCGCTCATGGAGGGGCGAGGCGAGAAGGAGGAGGGCGCGCGGGGTAGGGCGATGGCGAGGCCGACGGAGGAGCGGCCGGTGCTCTACGACGGACGAGCTTGCCACGGGAAGGGCCGGCGGCGTGGGCCTGCAGGCGGCAGGAGCCCGTAGAGCGGTGGTGCGCTGGAGGAGGTCGAACAGGCGGCCCTGGTCGGCGGTGAGGGAGAGCCGGCGATGCGGGGCACGCGGGGCCCAGGAGGCGGCACACGGCTGCCGTCGGTGGCGAGGAAGGAGGGGATCGCATCACGTGGTTGGTGGGGAGAGAGGACCATGGGGGCGCGGGGTGCAGGGGATCGCGTGGATCGAGGAGAGGAGGCGGTGTGCAGGACAGCACGGGAGTGGGACCGGGCGGTTGGTGGCCCTGGGGCGACATGGGTGTGCGCGCCCAGGTGGCAGTTGGTCGGGGTACATGCGGTGCTGGGCGGGAAAACACAGGAGGGGAGGGAGTTGGGGGCGAGGTGGCGGCTGGGTGTGTGCGTGTGTGGCATGTGGGGATTGGGCCAGGGGTGTGGGCTGGTGAGGTGGCGAGACGGGGTTGGTCGGGATGAGGTGGAGGGAGAGAGAGAGAAAGAGAGAGAGAGGCGGCGGGGCAGGAGGGAATTGGGTGGGATTAGGTGGGTCGTTTTAGATAGGGTTTGGGGTGGCCGGGCGGGTTTTCGGGCCTGGCGGGCTTCCCCCTGAAAATAATACAAATATTTTATTTGTTTAAAACGGGGCATTTGAAAACTGTTTGTAGACGAAACAAAATAATCCGGAGATCCGGTTTTAATTTGAAATAAAGACGGGGCGTTTAGAAAACAAAACCAGACTTTTCGAAAATAGTTTTTAAACAAACCATGCATGATGATGACGATGCCCAAATGCAATGTGGCATGATGACATGAGCATGCGGTCATGATGATGCAATACACAAAAACACAACGATTTTCTAGTAGTGGTTTTAGCGGGATGCCACAATTCGACACCACTAACAAGGGATCTCGCCCTCGAGATCCGCCTCATGGTACCGGGAGGAAGGTCAGCGATCTGAATCTTCTCGCTTGGTGTAGATCCTCACGACACCACTAACAAGAGGTCGTTGTCCGTGATCGTCGAGAGAACACTCCGGGAACAAAGGCGAAGGTAGAGGTATCAACAAAATGAAGCCACCTCTAACTTCGATAGAAGGAGAGAAACGATGCATTTTAATCCACCTCAATGTACGAGAGAAAATAGAATGAGTAGTCATCATGGGGGGCCAATCCATCACGCACCCAAACTATTACTGCACACAATCAGTAGAAAAGCGTGCAACCATTCTCGGAATCAGACTGAAGATCTCGACAATCGAGGTTGGGAACAAAGGAGTGATGCAGGCTCTGAATCGGATCTGGCGTAGAGGATGTTGTCATCGCGTTGAAAACACCGGAAGGCACAAACAAGGAACAACGAATGGTACCACAGAAGACGGATTCCTCAGATAGCACGAAGACCGGATGTAGAAGCACCGTTACCAAAGGAGGAAGCGAAACCCTGAAGGTACGACGGAAACCCAACCACGAGAATCCTAGACTCGAAGAAAAGATAAGAGAGTAGAATCAAAACACGCAGAGGTAAGAGGAGAATAACAGAGGGGTAAGGAGTAAAAGCAGACCTAATCAGATGTATCTAACCGATTTTGCAAAATAGTTTTGACACTCTACTTCGACCGTTAGCTTGGTTATCCTACAAGCTAGACTTGTGGGGTATCGCAACTGCTGAGCTGTGATACCACTCTATAACACCCTCAAATCGGCCCTATGCAAGTTTTAGCCCTTCCCGCCAAACCCGCATAGAAACGATTCAAGGACGCCCACCAGGCACTTTCGTGCGGGTGGAAAATGAAGTAATACCATTACACATCAGTCCTTGATGGGACCCACAGAACAGATATATATACAACATCCACTCAGCGAGTCAAGCTTACAGATATACAAATACGAAGATCCAAATCACCTTGAAAACGATACAGCGTCCGAGTACAGACAAGATGCAAATCGGGCTAAGAGCCCTGAAGAATAACCAATGGCGTCCATAACCCTGCCCAGGCCAAGCCGGAAGGGTAACCCTTCTAACGACGTCGAACTTAAACCTGCTAAAACAAAAGGGGTGCCGACAAAGGGCAAAGGAAAAAGTGGAGCGTCAGTACTGAGGCCAGTACACGGCGAGGCTAGAATTCGGCGGCTCTCACCTACATAGGTATGGTGGACTGAAGCGGCAGCGCAGCATGCACTAAACAACCAATAGAGACTTAGTAAAACTGGCGGCTATTAGAGAGGGATAAGAAAGACCTATTCGGATCCAACCTGATACTAACACCAAACATACCCATCTTGGCATTTCCCCCTCGAGACCAAACGAGGAAGTCGGACCAAGGAACTCACACAGTTGGCAGTTTTACTCATTCAATTATAGTTGAAGCACTTACTAGTCAGATATAGATAGCATGAGTCATCCTGATAGCATAAGTAGTGGGCAGTTTTAATCACCATTCCATTGTAGTTGGAACATTTACTAGTCAGATATAATCGTCCTGAGGAATCCCAAAACCCAGCATTTGTTGGCACTTTTATCACATTCCATTGGAGTTGCAATACTTACTAGGCAGGTATAGTATGGCACAGATCACCACGGATCCACCAGTTGTTGGCACTTTTATTCTCCATTCCATTGTAGTGAAGCTGATTACTAGTCACATATTAAGTCAAATTTATAGCACTAATTTAGTTATTCTTGTCTATGATCGAGATACTATGCTCCAAGTCGTCCATAACCGCGGACACGGCTTTCAGATAGTTTTACCCTGCAGGGGTGCACAAATAGCAACACACACTCGATCAACCTCAGAAAAACCAACTCAAAACCCAACGAGGCTTTCACGACAAAGCGATCACAGGATTCATAAAATATTTCAGGGGGCCACCCCACTAAGCTACCCGCAACGAAGTTGGCCGACTCCGGAACGGACCCAGGGTTTGTGTGGACAACTGTAAACGACTGGGAACCCGAAAGTGTGACTAGGCTTGTCGATACAACGAAAACGTGTCACACTCCTAAACAGTACAGGTGCTCCACGCACAATGGTAAATAAAGCAGTAAAGCATGGCATAAGTACAAGATAGTAATAAAGCCCCAAACTAGTTTGTGGCCCCAAGAAATAGAAATGAATCAAACTCTGGCTCAGGGGGGTCCATAAGGCCTCCCGGATGTGGATAGTGTGAAAAATCAAGGAACAGGTATCAAGTACTCGGGGTCCTACGGGACACAAGTGAGCGTGGAAGAAACAAATAACATCTATTTCCCACCGATGCCTCTGCATTACTTATATCTAGCATTTTAGTAGTTGTAGTTAAAGTCATGATCAACTCCACCATAAACATCTGCCAGCATTCCAACAACTGTGGTACTCGACAACACGAGATCGCACCTGAGCAAGCAACTACGACTCGCAAGGCCAGCTATCTACCAAACAACAGGTATTAGGAGGTGTGCATGGCAATATAAAGGCTGCACGGGATATAAGTGGTGCACGGAAACTAAAGCATCGCGACATGGATAGCAATAGATCAACAGGAGGAAATAAAGACTATAAATGCAAAATAGGTAGAAGGGGAAGAGATGCTATCTTGGGAAACACTGCCGGAGGATCATATCCAGAGAACTTGTCGATACTCGCATCAACTCATCGGCCTAATCCGCGAAGAAGCAAACACTAGAACAAACACCGGATGCACTATTTAATACTACGGCAGAAGATCCAGCATGATTATGATATGATGCAGATGCGGTGCAATTAGGCAGTATTAAGCGGAACCGGGGTCCCGACAATTAATTAAACGGTTCAAGTTATTTAGAACCCCCGCAATTTAAATGTTGTATTGACAAGACAAAACACGGCATCGGTTCGCTACACCAATTTAAATGGAGTCCGGATTAAGACTAGGATATCCCGCATAAAGACTCCATATTTGATTTAGGTGAATCGGCATAATGCCCCCAAACCACAGACAGATATGCATGCATGAACAATTTAATATGCGACAGTTGATAATGTCATATTATAAAAATAGGGGCTTAGGGTCGCACATGTGGGTTTGGAAAATCTTGGTTCTAGGGGGGGGTTCGGAGTCGGGTCTTCAGGTTCGGGCCTTGGCGTCCGAGAGGAAGTACTTGGTGGTTCCGAGAAGGAGGTCTTGTCGTATCCGATGGATCGGTCCTCAGGGCCGAAGAACTTGGCGCGCCAGGGTTTGGCCTACGGATCTTGGTCGGGTCGTCGGGTTTTTCTGGGGCCGAAGGACTTGGCGTCCGAGAGACGATCTTGTCGCATCCGCGGTCTTCGGGCCATGTCGACGGTCTTGTTGTCTCGCGGCGGAGATCTTGTCAAGGCACGTCACCGATGTACTTGTCCAACTTGTAGCTCTTGTCCGTCGGGTGTTCTATTGCAACATATCACCATTGCCCCATCAATCCTCGGAGAAATTGGCACCATAAACGACACATTCACCTCTGACTTGTCTTCACGATCACCCCCATAACACCCAAACAGCACAGCAGATCAACGGTGCACGCATGTAGAACTCGAACATGAAGGGAATGTGTAACGCGTGGCAGAACCCGGGTCGAGGACAGGAGCGGGCCCACGCTCAAGATGTTTGCGCGGTAAGCAGTGGCCGGAGAGACGGCAGACGACGGCGCCGGCGGCACCAGCAGGCGGCAGCCGGAGCTTGGAGGTGAGGGAGGCAGACAAGGACGGGGAGTGGCGGGGGCGACCTTGGCGGTCGAAGAAGGGGCCCAGCGGCGTCGGGGACGACCCGGAGAGGGCACAACCGTGTGGCGGCGGCGGCGAGCACGCGCAACGAGGACGAGGGCCAGGAGGAGGAGCCAAAGCGGGCCGGAGAGGAGGCACGGAGCGGCCGGAGACAGAGGAGAGGCGGCGGCGAGCTACAAGGCGGCGGCGCTCACGGCGGGGCGAGGCGAATGGGAGGAGGGCGCGCGGGTAGGGCGTTGGCGAGGCTGACGGAGGAGCGGCCGGTGCTCTGCGACGGACGAGCTTTCCACGGGAAGGGCCGGCGGCGTGGGCCTACAGGCGGCAGGAGCCAGCAGAACGGTGGCGCGCTGGAGGAGGTCGAACAGGCGGCCCTGGTCGGCGAGGAGAGGGAGAGCCGGCGATGCGGGGCACGCTGGGCCTAGGAGGCGGCGCACGGCTGCCGTCGGTGGCGAGGAAGGAGGGGATCGCATCACGGGGTTGGTGGGCAGAGAGGACCGTGGGGGCGCGGGGTGCAGGGGATCGCGTGGATCGAGGAGAGGAGGCGGGGTGCGTGACAGCATGGGAGTGGGACCAGGCGGTTGGTGGCCCTGGGGCGACGCGGGAGTGCGCGCCCAGGTGGCTGTTGGTTGGGGTGCAGGCAGTGCTGGGCGGGAAAACACAGGAGGGGAGGGAGTTGGGGGTGATGTGGCGGCTAGGTGTGTGCGTGTGTGGCGTGTGGGGATTGGGCTAGGGGTGTAGGATGGTGAGGTGGCGAGACGGGGTTGGTCGGGATGAGGTGGAGGGGAGAGAGAGAGAGAGAGAGAGGCGGCGGGGCAGGAGGGATTGGGTAGGATTAGGTGGGGCGTTTTAGATAGGGTTTGGGGTGGCCGGCCGGGCTTTCGGGCCTGGCTGGCTGCCCCCTGAAAATAATACAAATATTTTATTTGTTTAAAACGGGGCTTTTGAAAACTGTTTGTAGACGAAACAAAATAATCCGGAGATCCGGTTTTAATTTGAAATAAAGACGGGGCGTTCAGAAAACAAAACAAGACTTTTCAGAAATAGTTTTTAAACAAACCATGCATGATGATGACGATGCCCAAATGCAATGTGGCATGATGACATGAGCATGCGGTCATGATGATGCAATACACAAAAACACAACGATTTTCTAGTAGTGGTTTTAGCGGGATGCCACACTCTCTGCTTTGAGTATTAAGACCATGGTAAAATAAATGGCAAATAGTTGCTTCAGAATAACCATTATTAAGAATTCTATTGATCATTCCAAAGAATCTATCCTAGACTTGTGGGTAGTTTTCTCCCACGTTCTAACTAAAGTTGCCTATATTATTTCTAATTTTAGATACCTTTTTAAAAGGACTAAACCTGTTTAGGAATTTAACAATACAATTTTCCCAAAATTTAATGTAATGACGAGGGAGAGAATATAACCAGTCTAGAGCCTTACCTTTAAGTGACCAACGGAAAAAAAATAGACAGGAGAAGTCTCTTGGCAAACCTTTTGGTCCAAGTGTTTTCATCACATCGTCAAACTCTCTAATATGTCTTCCTAAGTCTTCATCTTCCATTCCACTGAAAGCTTTTTCCTGCAAATTTTTAATAATTCCACTATCAAATCGATATTCTCTAACTCCAGGATTAGGAAATTCTATTGGTTGTTTAAGGAAAGCAGAGTTTGGAGCACTATATTCTCTAAGAGTTTTCTCAGGTTTCTTGGGAGTTATCCTATAAATGGACATGATTTCCATAAAATCACTCAGGTTTTCAACTTCGACCTTATCTGATCTTAATTTTTTTTCAATAATTTCCTCGCGCCTTTGAATAGGCACGCACTCAAAATAATATGGTAAATAGGTCCTACCAGAGCATGTAGACCCTTTGTCTCCTAGGGAGACCATTTTGTAGTAGTAACACCAGAAATGTTAAGAGACAAACACTTACCACTTAGCTCCCCGACAATGGCTCTAGAAAATAGCTTGACGTCTGCAAGTGCACAGATCGTTTGTAGCTAGTTTTGAAGTATAGATATCGATCCCAGAGGGAGCGCAAAGGTAAGTGTTTATGAATGAAGTCTCTGTCACACTCAAAGTTGTCATAGGTCTTCGAGTGAATTGACTGCAAGTGTGGAAATAAGAATGAAATTTGGATTAAACTGGATGTATTTAATAATACTAAAATGTAAACTTCAGTAATAAAAAGCATAAAAGTAAAGAACAAATTTATTGTTTATTGTTTTCTATAGATGACAAAGAAGCTGTGGGGAGATACAGTTCATGTTGATAGTGACTATGCTAGGTGGACGAATGGTAAGTGTAACAATTATAATCTTATAAGTATATGTGTAGGCAAGCAACCCATAATTAGCCGGAACTCCTCTTGGTAGATTTCATCCCAACTTCAATAATCCTACTAGTCTGTTACCAAAACCATGGTCAGTCACTAGATGATTAAGATCCTTCAGGTTGCTTAGCAATTAAGCTCCTTGGATTGGACTAATGCAATAAGCACAATGGTTCCTCGTGATCCTTGAGTCAAACTAGTTTCCCATTTGAAAGATCACGGATGCCGCCTAGAGGGGGTGAATAGGCAGTTAAAAACTTCTACAAGATGGGCTTAACAATGGCGGAATAAAACTAGCGTTTTCTTTTGTTAAGCACAAACCCTAGAAATACTAAGGTTCACCTATGTGTACCAACAACTTATGCTAAGCAAGACAAACAATAATGTGATAGCAATATAGATTACTTGAAGCACGATGGCTATCACAATGTAAAGTGCATAAGTAAAGAGCTTGGGTATAGAGATAACCGAGACACGCGGGGACAACGACGTTTTAGCGAGTTCCTCCCAACAAGGGAGTACGTCTCGTTGGAGGGGTGGGCGGTACTAAGACCACCAACGCCACAAGAGGATTCACCCTATTCTCTGGAGCACCCACCATGCGGGGAAGCACTTGTTCCACTATGGGACACTTGAGGGTGGTCACCGAACCCGTACAAGATTGGGGCTATCTCCACAACTTAATTGGAGGCTCCCAATAATCGCCACCAAGGCCTCAATCTTGGGGGAGCTTCACAACTTAATTGAAGACCCCAAGAACATGCCACAAAGGCCACACAACCGTCTAGGGTTCCAAGAACCCAAGAGGGAAAAGCTTCAATGAATATCACCGAACAAATCCTCCGGAGAGAACACAAACCGATGCACCTAATGCAAATGGCAAGAACACCACAAAGATGCCCCAAATCTTCACTCTAAAGTTCCAAGAAGGCTACTAAAGCAATTGGGGTAACAAGAGAGGAAGAACACAAAAGGGGAACACAAAATTCCCCAAAGATCTAGATCCCAAAGATTCACTCACAAATATATGATTTGGTTTGGTCAGTTTGTAGATCTAGATCCCCTCTTACTTCCCCTCAAATATTGGCAAGAATCATTGGAGGGAAGGAAGAAATCAAGCCAAGAGATTAAGTCAAAGAGGTAAAAGGCTTGAGAAAAATAGTAGAAGAACCAACAAGACAAAAAGGATAAAGGGGGCTATTTAAAGGATGGGCCTGTTTCCTGCCCGTTGGGGCAATTCTCCTGCCAGGGCCGGTAGTAATGGACTGGGCCGATACTACCACCCGGCCACTCAACGTGCCAGGGAGAACAGGTCAACACTAGGCAAAAAGATCAAGCGAAGCGAGAAGATCAAAAGGAGAGAAGGGGATCGGGCCAAGTGAGACAGAGCCAGCTATGACGTGATGGCTCAGTGTCGGCGCCAGAAAAGTGCTGGTGCGATGTTGATGTAGAGCTTGTTGGGAACCCCAAGAGGAAGGTATGATGAGCACAGCAGCAAGTTTCCCTCAGTTATGAAACCAAGGTTTAATCGAACCAGTAGGAGCAAGGAAACACCCCAAAGGTGTTGCTAGCTGAGCCTTGGCAGGGCGCACTACCGGTGCTAGTAGCAACGTGGAGACCTGCACAACACAACCACGAAACTTTGTCCCCAACTTGCGATGAGGTTGTCAATCTCACCGTGTTTTGCTGAAAACAAAGGATTAAACGTATCGAATGGAAAGAAGTAAAAGTTTGCAGAAAGTAAACACAAAGCAGTAAAAGATTGTAGATTGTATGTAAAAGACAAGGACCGGGATCCATAGTTCACTAGAGGTGGCTCTCCTTAAGATAGATAACATGCTGGGTGAACAAATTACAGCGGGGCAATTGACAAACATCGAGAAAGCAATACATGCATATACTAATAATCTTGACTCCTTCGAGATTCGATTGGGCATTACAACATTATACATAGACCGCCATCCAACTGCATCTATGACTAATAATCCACCTTCAGGTTATCATACGAACCCCCTCTAGTATTAAGTTGCAAGCAACAGATTATTGCTTTATGAACTACGTTTAAAGTAAACAATACGATTGTTCTATGAACAAAGGATTGTTGTTTTCTCCCTAGTAGCAACAACACATCTAGTACCTTAGAGATTTCTGTCACTTCCCCAGATTACCAGAGGCATGAACCCAGTATCGAGCATAAATACTAACTCTTGGAGTTGCTAGCATCTACTTGGCCAAGATAGATACTAACAACGGAAAGCATGCAAGATCACAAATAACAAAGACATGATAGAATCAACAATAAATCTGAAATAGCATCTCAATATCTATCGGATCCTCGCAAACACAACATGCAGAATAATTTTTGAGGTGACATGCACCATCAAAGACTTGATCAAAGTATTTGTAAAACATTCAAAGCTGGGATCATAGTACTTCAATCATAACATGAAAGACGAAGTTCTAGCAATAAGACAAAGAAACTATGATGCAACATGAAAAGGCACAAACAAAAGAGTCATGAATAACAATGCACGGCAAGACGTTTGTTTGTTTCACATAAAGAAAACATAGCATAGTAGCATTCAGCTTGTCCCTCATAGAGTAGCAAATATAAATGCATAGGACACCTTCAAAGTTCATAAGAGTGACTAGATACAAATAGTTTAAAACAAGCAATATCAAGTTATGCATCAATCAACTAGTCTTGGGACAATGCACATAGAACTAAGAATGGCCACTATGCTCTCAAAGTAGGTGCATAAAGGTAGAAGGTGGAGACTCAATATAATTGTGGAAGAAAGGCCTTCATAGAAGGAAGTAGGGATTCAAGTCTTATAAAGAGCTTCCAAAAATTATGGTACTAATAGCTTTCAGCTCTCATTGCCCCTATCATAAGCATCTTGAAGTGATTAAGGTTATAGTGAACAAACTATGGTGTACATGCTTGACGAAGTATAAGTTAGAAATCTCATGTCCCTTGTATACGAGGGCCGGTCCTCATGCTACTCAAGTTTAGTCACCGGTAAGTTCTTGTCATCATAAGTACATGTGTATCATAGAGAACCGCCAATGGGGTACCCCTTGCCCAATGATACGGAAGAATCCCCATATCAAAATGACAAGGCAAGCAGACAATGAGCATCTCAGCAATCTTGTTATTTACCATGGGAATATGGTGCTTTTTTCTCTCTTTCCTCTTTTCATAATCTCTCTTTTTTTCTCTTTTTTCTCAATATAGGACTCTTTTTGTTATAAGAAGAATGCTTCATAGACAGCTCATTATGGTTACGCTGCAGGTTTCCACCATGTCAGCATGGATTAGACCAGCGGCCCAGGCGTTTCTCTAACACATATACATAACTCCATGGACTTACAAGCTCCCCTTTTATTTCACACCGATGGCATCCATATACAAAAGAGCATGATATCAACTAGGTACAAGTACCAAGTGCAATGTTGAAAGCGTTCCCCATGAAAGCATGGTTCTGCTAATTCCCAACAAATAAGTGCAAGCATATACAACATAGATGACACAATGGTTCAAGTTTATTAAGGGCAAGAAAAGTAAAGTGTGCAATCAAGTTCGTGAGAGCTTTAATCACTAGTTTTCTCATAACAAGTTTAATTTGGAATGTAAACAAAAGCATGAATATACTTGGAATAGCATAAGCTAGTAGGTAGGTATGGTGGACTCTTTGGAATAACTTGGTTTAGGGACTTGGATGCATGAGTGGAACTCAGACTTGGTGGTGGAGGCTAGAAAAAGACTGAGAGCGACAAACTAAGAGAGCAATAATGGCCATAATCATGCAGAGCGACAAAACATCATTGATCGAAGCATAAAGTGATACTACAAGTTGAAAACTAAAGGATCATAAAGGCTATGGTGACTTGAGATAGTCATAACATGGTGTGAGCATGCGCCAAGTCAACCCAAATAAAGCATCAAAGGAGAATACCACTATACTATGCTTTAATATGCTAAAACAACGCATGATTCATCCAAGGCACATTAAGCAATCTCAATTGTTTATAACAATTCATGCTACATCAAAGAATACTAAGCATAAAGCCAAAACAATATCAAGCATGGCATGACAGAGCATAGGCCACAGTAAAAAACGAGTTCTTTTGACCACATAAGCATGAACTTTCCTACTCTTTTCTAAACCAAACCAAACTATTTGCAAACCTGAAAGAGGGGGTCCAACCAATTTATTCAGCAAACTAAGAAAACCAAGCAAACGAAAAACCAAAACGAAAACGAAAAAGAAGACGCTCCAAGAAAAACACAACTGTGCATGAAATAATAAAAATGAAGCGTTTGGAAGAAACCTAGGATTTTTATTGATGAAGAAGGGGATGCCTTGGGCATCCCTAAGCTTTGACGCTTGTACTTCTTGGATATTTCTTGGGGTGACACGCGTGGCATCCCCAAGCTTGAGCTTTAGTCCATCCTTCATCTCATTACTCATTCCTTCCATACACATGAAATTTTTCCTTCATACAAAACTTCACACAATCTTTATTAGCAACATTCGTGCACTCAAGATAATAAGTCTTAAGGTTCAGTTCTAAAACCAAATAAACTTCCATTAGAACACTAGCTACCAGTGGCGGACCTAGGATTTTATCTATGGGTATGCCCAATAAAATTTTGATGACAATTTTGATGAAATATATTTAGTAATTTAATGAGTAATTGCACAATTTGCATTGTAGAACGGAAAAGAAATAGTAAATAATATCTAGTTGAAAGATTAACATAGAAAGTTGCATAAATTACCACACAAATACTTCAAACACAAATAATAGCCTGAAATATGTATAAAAGAAACTTATCATATTACTATTTGTTTGACTTGACTGGCATATGCTTTCTTAAGGTCATGAAAGTATAGGTTATATTATCTTCATCCACCTCGGAGAAAATACCCGCTCTATGAATGTGACGAGATAATCATCCATGAGACTACCACCCATCTTTTTTCTAAACTTTGTTTTCACTAAAATCATTGCACAAAACACGATTTCAATACTTGCCGTCATACCAATTATTTGAGAAGACAATTAGACCCCGGGTGATAGAATTATAGTTCATACTCAAGAGGATATACTATCATTACATAAATAAATAATATGGACAATCATCAAGCATCAATATACATTTGCAATTTATTTTTATTAAACATCTTAATGCAAGATGATGTATACGTGAATCTATAACTTAAGAAAGATCGGATACCGATAGTTACCCCTGCACGGATATGACTTGTAGGTGTCAAATATCCTGGTTTCATAGGCTCGCGGCGACCGGCAGAGTAAGAAACATAAAGCCACGAGCTGATGTTCAATCTTGCCGGCGAGGGCGAGCGGCGTGCCGACGTCCGGAAACCTCGCCGTGTGCCGGCGTATAGGTCTGCAGATGAGACGATAGTCCCTATGAGCGATCGGGTACCCGACCTGGCTTCTCCCAAGTCCTCGCCTGGCTGCGCGCCTATGCAGGCCTGTGGTGGTGTAGCGGCGTCGTCAGTACTACTCCAGGTGCCATAGTCCACTATTAGTTAGCAACGGCGATCGGCGAGGCGACATGGGATTGGATCGGTAGCACTGGAAAAGAGACGTATCAGATCACGTAATCAATCAGTTTTCGTACTGCTTTTCCCTACTATGACGCGCTCACATCTTTCAAGCTGCCCAGTTTTGAAACCCAAATCGATCAGAACTTGATTTCCTCCAACTAATACACTGTAAAGTAGCTGGGCAGCAGGGTATGCCGCGACATACCCGGCATACCCTGTAGGTCCACCCCTGCTAGCTACTGTAGCACTTCCCTCAAAAAGCTCAATTCCCCAAAGAACTCAAAAATGAACCAACAAGAAGCAAATGCAGAAAATGGCAGAAATCTGTCAAAACAGACCAGCAGGTAAAGACGAATTTTTTCAAAGACCTTCTGTTGCTCAAATCAAAAAGTGTTGAACTAACAAAAGTTAGATAACAACCTGGGGCAGAAGCACAAAAATTCAAGCCTCAAAAAGACGTTCAGAGATTTTATACGAATGTTTACGGTGAAGCACAGAAATCTGTTTCAGGACAGCAACTTTCCCAATCATTACTTCTCTCTTATTAGAGGTTACTCTTGGCACAAAAAGCAAATAAAAAGGATAAGGAGAGGTTATTAGAGAGGTAATAACTTACAAGACTCATCTAAAACTTTTGGGTTATCTCCCAATAAGTACTTTTCTTTAATGCCTTTAAGTTAGGCATGATAGTTTGAGAAGATGCTCACATAAGAAATATGAATTGAAGTAAAAGAGGGCATCAAAAAGCAAATTCAAAACACATTTAAGCCTAACCCACTTCATATGCATAGGAATCTTATACACAAATAAACTCACAACGAACAAAGTGACAGGCATAGGAAGATAAAACAAAAGTAACTTCAAAACTTTCATCACATAGAGAGGTGTTTCAGTACCATGAAAACTTATACAACCATATGTTCCTCTCTCGTAATAATTTTCAGTATCCTTGTGAATAAACTCAACAATATAACTATTACATAAAGCATGTTTTTCATGATCTAAAAGCACTAGAGCTTTATTATAAACATTTTCAAAAGAATCCCTAGGAACATAACACTCATCCCCCTTTAGTAAGCATGGGGGACAATCAAATATTGTAAGGGGTAAAGAGTTACTCTCATTAGAAGGTAGGAATGGGTAGATCAATTATTCCTCCTCTTGATCATCACTCTCCTCCTCATTTTCCTCCAATGAGCTTCCAGTTTCAGCAATTTCTTCTTCCATAGGCTCCTGCAAGACATTAGTCTCTTCCGTTGGTGGAGATCATCTATTAAGATATTCAAGAATATAGCCATTTTCTTCCTTGTAATTATCAAAGAATTTTTTTAGTATATCATAAACCTCATATTTATAAGGTGCATCCTCAGTATTTTCAAGCAAATAAGCAAGTTCGAATGCACCCTTCCAAGCAATAAATTCTTCAATTTGTTCCACATCATAAAAGTCATAATTTCCCTTAACATAAGAAGATATGGTAACATCATCATTATACTCACATTGGAAAGGGAGGTGTTTATACCTCTTACAGCAACAAGATTTATCAAAGCAATAAGTAACATTATAAGTAGAGCACACGTTTCTAGCAATGGTATACAATTTATCAATTTGTTCCCATAAGTGTTTCCCTTTTTGTGACAAGTGGTGTTCCTTATAATAATATTTTTGTTCTTCCGTGAACCCCCCTTGCCAATTAGATTCAGTTTCAAAGAAACCAACCATTGACAGAAAGCATGATAAAGCAAGGCAATAACAGACCAGCAAAAATAGTAGGAACTAAATTTTGTGTGTTTTTGTTAAAGAAACAAGCAAACAAAGCAAAAAAGAAACTAAGCAAAACAAAAATAACAAAGTAAAGAGATTGGTTATCAGGGACTCCCCTTGTGAAGATGTCCTTGACTCCCCGGCAACGGCGCCAGGAAAATGCTTGATGGCTCAATGTCGGCGCTAGAAAAGTGCTGGTGCGATGTTGATGTAGAGCTCGTTGGGAACCCTAAGAGGAAGGTATGATGAGCACAGCAGCAATTTCCCTCAGTTATGAAACCAAGGTTTAATCGAACCAGTAGGAGCAAGGAAACACCCCAAAGGTGTTGCTAGCTGAGCCTTGGCAGGGCGCACTATCGGTGCTAGTAGCAACGTGGAGACCTGCACAACACAACCACAGAACTTTGTCCCCAACTTGCGATGAGGTTGTCAATCTCACCGTGTTTTGCTGAAAACAAAGGATTAAACGTATCGAATGGAAAGAAGTAAAAGTTTGCAGAAAGTAAACACAAAACAGTAAAAGATTGTAGATTGTATGTAAAAGACAAGGACCGGGATCCATAGTTCACTAGAGGTGGCTCTCCTTAAGATAGATAACATGTTGGGTGAACAAATTACCACGGGGCAATTGACAAACATCGAGAAAGCAATACATGCATATACTAATCATCTTGACTCCTTTGGAACTTGATTGGGCATTACAACATTATACATAGACCGCCATCCAACTGCATCTATGACTAATAATCCACCTTCAGGTTATCATCCGAACCCCCTCCAGTATTAAGTTGCAAGCAACAGATTATTGCTTTATGAATTGCATGTAAAGTAAACAATACGATTGTTCTATGAACAAAGGATTGTTGTTTTCTCCCTAGTAGCAACCGCACATCTAGTACCTTAGAGATTTCTATCACTTCCCCAGATTACCAGAGGCATGAACCCACTATCGAGCATAAATACTAACTCTTGGAGTTGCTAGCATCTACTTGGCCAAGATAGCTACTAACAACAGAAAGCATGCAAGATCACAAATAACAAAGACATGATAGAATCAATAATCAATCTGAAATAGCATCTCAATATCCATCGGATCCCCGCAAACACAACATGCAGAATTACAAATAGATGATCTTGATCATGAACGGAGCTCACAAGATCTAGACATGAAAGCACAAAGGAGGAGAACCAGCCATCTAGCTACTACATGGATCCGTAGTCCAAGGATGAACTACTCACGCATCACACCGGAGGCTTGCACGGTGATGAAGAAGGCCTCCAGGGTGAATTCCCCTCTCCGGCAGGGTGCCGAGAAGAGCTTCAGATCCCTCCCGATCTAGGGATGGAGATGACGGCGGCTACAGACTCTTTCGTGGATTTTTGATCGGGTATTTAGGGTTTTCGTCCCGAGGGCATCTTATAGGCGGAAGGAGAGGCCGAGGGGGTGTTGGGGTCAGCCAGACAACCCCTGGCGCGGGCCAGGCCTGGCCACGTGGCCAGGTGGTGTGGCCGGCCCCCGGCCCTTCTCCGTCTTGTATGCTGGCATCTGATGACTTCCAGAAAAATAGGCACTTTGGCTTTTGTCCCGTCCAATTCCGAGAATATTCATTTTCTGACTTTCCTGGAACCAAAAACAGTAGAAAACAGGCAGCTGGCACTGTGGCTCTTATTAATAGGTTAGTCCAAGAAATCATATGAAAATTACTCCAAAGTGTGGACAAAACACAAGAAAGTGGATAAAACCAAGCATGGAACATCAAAAATTATAGATACATTTGCAATGTATCACGACGCGCGGGGGCTGCAGCGGTGGAGCGAGGCAGATGGGCCAGCAAGCGGCGGCGGCGCACGCGCAAGCCCAGCCGCGCAGCAGTAAAGCGGGCAGCGAGATGGGCCGGCCAGGTGCGGCCCGCAAGCAATGCAAGCGAGCGGTGCTAGCGATAGTGCGGGACGGACCACGCGGGAGTGAGGCGCAGAAGCAAAGCGGCACGCGAGCTAGGCCAAGGAGCGGAGCAAGCTGGCGAGCGGGGGGAAGAAGCAGGGCGAACTGGGCCTGACCCGGTAGTACCGCCGACCTGGGCGGTAGTACCGCTTGGGCCCGGTAGTACCGCCGGCCTGGGCGGTAGTACCGCTTGGGCCTGGTACTACCGGGCAGCACTGCCGGGTGGGCTAGAAGGAGGGAGTTGCAAGCAACCCATGTGGTAGTAGGACCCGGTACCACCGGATGGGCCAGAAAAAACATTCCCCTTATTCTTTTTAAATACAAACCGACAAATATTCTGACAGTTATAAGTTGAGTTAGGAAGCTCTGATCGACATGAAACTGATACGTCCAAAATGTATCTACTTTCCCGAACACTTTTGCTATTGTTTCTTCTCTAATTTGTGTGATTTGGATATAACTAATGCGGACTAACACTGTTTTTAGAAGAATTGCTTTGGTGTCTTGTTTTTGTGCAGGAAATCAACTTTTAGGAAAAATCCCTGAAAATATCGCAAAACTCCTATTTTACCAGAAGACTCACGAAGCCAGAAGACAAGACGGAGTGGGGTTACGAGGGGCCCACACCACCTAGCTGTGCGGGCCAGACCAGGCCATGCCAGGAGGTGGTGTGGCCGCCTAGGACTCTGCCTCGACCTCTCTGTTGGGGATATACTTTCCGGGGATCCTTACCGTGCCTCACTGACCAGGGTGGCCCACTTTGGGTTAGAGCTTTGCTTCACGGGCGGCCTGGTCAGGGAGGAGAGACGGAGTCCAGTCCAGCTACGGGATGGCCCAGAAGACTTACCGACATAGGCCCATAGTGTTACTTGTAGTTCAAGATGTACTCTGTAACCGACTCTTAATCGTAGCCGAATAGATCTCTCCTGTAATCCCTAGACCGGATATCTATATAAGCCGTCCTAGGGAGAGCCTTTAGGGAACCCTCACAATAGTCTATAATCTCAACTCGCACAGGTGAAACCCTTGTAACCCATATTCCGGCTCTGCCGTATTATTGGATTGCTAGCAGGAGTAGGATCCGTCCAAAGCCGGCAGATTCGAACCTAGGTGAACTTGTGTGCTCACCGTCACGGAATACCGTACGTCTCACACCCCTCTCTTCCACATGCCTCGAGGACCCCCTCATGGCATACTTTTCATCAATCCAACGACAGTTGGCGCCCACCGTGGGGCGAGTGAGCTTCGGATCTGCATTTCAAGCGGAATCTGCAAGAATCGGAATCGGTGAGACTATCGCCGTCAGTCGCATCCTCTACGCTAGTGACGTCCCTCTCATCCTTCTCGACGAGACCTGGATTCCGGCTAGGGAAGCCGTGACCACCTACACCATCATGTCTTTCGGTGAGATTGATGTTTACATCGGTTTCGCTAAACCTGTCCCACCCACCCCAGAAGTGATGATAGAGGCAAAAGAAAATTTTGGGTCCCCTCTATCCATGGAGGCGGCAAAGTTCCGGATCTCAGAAATAACTAATCCCACCCAGTCCACACCCATTGCGGAGATAGTGGAGAAAGCTGAACCTGAAGCAGATCTTGCAGTGCAAGTCGAATCTGGAGTAGATCTCCCTAGTGAGGTTGAATCCCAGATCGATCCACCTGCGAGGGTCGAAGTCCAGGAACAGCGAGAGAACAACTTTGGTTCTGGCTCTGATAGTATCAAAACTGACAGACCTTTCCTGAGATACACATTGAGGCGCATGATGATGCAAGACGCAAGCATGGATGATATTCTCGAGACCATCAGATGTTTCAAGGAAGCCAACCGCAAGAGCCACAACTATCTCAGGAGGCACGCATCGCACTTTGTCGGATATGTTGGATCCGGATCTGGCTCTGCCGATGCTGGGGACAACAATGACTCGGTGCTGGAGGCAATCGGAACAAGCGTCGACTTACCGGCATCTTCGGATGATTCCATGATGTCGGTAGATTTCCGGAAGTTCTCCGTGGAATATTAAGAGGAGATTAACTCCACAGCTGCAGAAGAAGGAGAAGCCATGGACGAAGGATTCGGAGAAAACTCTCCTCAAGCGCAGGACAACATGGATCTAGAAGATAATACCGAGGACCAAATGGCCAAAAGTACCGATCAGAGTTTGACTCCAGGAAACAGGCCAAAAGTCGTCTTTGCTACCGGCGCTGCCAAGAAAGCAAAGAAGAAGAACAAGACCCTAGCAAAAGATCTTTCGGCAGAGGAAGTGATTGCCGAGGCATATGAGGGAGACTTGGATGGAGCACTTATCCCAGACGAGCCCAAATAAGAATCGGTGGATGGACACGTGGTCACCGCAGGTGCGCGTAAACTCATCGATGTTGCATTAACTACACCTATCCCTACAGCTGCAGAACTTACTGCTGAAGAACTGGATGAAAGGGCCTAGGCCCTGGAAACGTGTCGCCAAGTACTCCTGGATGAAGCCAAAAACATCGAGGAAGAAAAGAAACGCATGGCAATTGCAGAGAAGTACATCTCTCGGCAGCATCAAAAGACCTAGAAACGTCACACTCGTGATGATTAATTTCCGGAATTTCACAAGGTCCTCTTTGAAGGAAACCCAGGGATGCCTCAACTCGACAGCAAGGGATACTGGTGTACGCAACACCGGTGCAAAACACTGTTGCAGCTCGATGAAGGGAATATGACCGAGAGGCAATAATAAAGTGGTTATTATCTTATTCCATGTTTATGATAAATGTTTATTTTGCATGCTATAATTGTATTAATTGGAAACGTTAATACATGTGTGTTTAATAAACAAAATACAAAGTTCCTAGTAATGCCTCTCATATAAACTAGCTCGTTGATTAACAAGATGATCAAGGTTTCCTCATCATGGACATTGGATGTTGTTAATAACGAGGTCACAACATTGGTGGAATGATGTGATGAACACTCATCTGAAGTATAGCATTACGATCAAAGTCATTATGTTTATATTGCTATAACATCATATGAAGTAATCTTAGTCCTTAGACCATGAGATCATGTTAATTGCTAACACCGGAAGAGTATCTTGATAACCTCAAACGTCACACCGTAACAGGCTGACTATAAAGGTGGGTTCAGTGCTACAAAGGTGTTATGTTGAGGCTCATTGATCAAGAGTGGGATTTGTCCATCCCGATGATGGATAGATATACTTTGGGCCCTCTCGGTGATATCACATTAAGATAGCTTGCAAGCAAGTGATATGATCACTAGAATGTTATATCACGGGAACGAGAAAAGAGTACATGTCGGTAACGAGATCAAACTAGGTATGGAGATACCAATGATCGAATCTCGGACATGTAATATATCGCGAGACAAAGGGATATAGTTACTAGCGTTAAGGGTTCTCACGATCACAGAAGTCATCGTTGAATGTGTAGGAGTTAGTATGGATCTCCAGGTCCCGCTTCTGATTATTGATCCGAGAGGGGTCTCGATCATGTCTGCATTATTCGTGAACCGTAGGGTGACACACTTAAGGGATACCGACACAATTTGGAGCAAATATGTTTCAGATAAAGATTTAAGAAAGCGCTGGAATTATTTCAATAAGACACCAAAACTGTTTCGGGTAAAAATTGCTGAAATTGGTTCTGCATGTAATATTGAAATGTTGCAGGGGTTTTAGGTGAATGTTTGTTAATTAAAGTACTCGGAATAGTGCGAATAGTCAAGGAACAGGAATCAAGTACTCGGGGTCCTACGGGACACAAGTGAGCATGAAAAACCAAATAGCAGATATTGCTCACCGGTGCCTCTTTCATTAGTTATCCCATTACTACTTAGGTTATGTTGTTTAGGTACCTCGTTATTCATCAGACACTCACGTACCCTACACATGCTTTTCTACGACTCGCATGGCTCAAACAACTCCTGTAGTAATGGCTCATGGGATGGAGGAACAAGCTTCGGTGGGGTTTAAAAGTAAAGGCTATGCAGTACTTGGGATTCAATTTAATGCAATCGCGACTCAATGATGCAAGAATAAGATAGAGGCATTAGGTACTATATGTATGCAAGCATGTGGTAGTGCTTGCCTGGCAGCTCAGTTGAAGCGAGAGATGGATCTGGGTAGTACTCCTGTGATTCCTGGTAATTCTCCTGTTGGGCGTCTATTCGAAGAAGAACCAAACAAACAAGGGCCAACATAAATAAAGTGCACAAGCATATAAATTAAAATGCGTCAAGCAAACAAGCATGCCATGATTAATGATGCACAATTTACATGGCATTAAAGTAGCATGGCATGGTGAGGTGTGGGGTACAAGAATAAAGCATTTTATTATTTGTTTAGTCAAGTTTTATTGCCATAAACAGCTCAGATTTTTAATAATGACATTATGCATGCTTCATTTCAGAACAAGGACTTCATAGATAGAACGGGCTCGCCACGCTGATCGATCTAGACATATTATTTGTCAAAATTGGAGTTATAGAATTAAAGTTATTAATTTATTAAGAAAAGGGCATTTTATTGTAATTTTAATCATCTCGAAAATTTAAAGTGGTCAAACATTATTTTGAATGGCATATTTGAATTCCTCACATTTTTCTGATTCAAAAACATATATTATTTGTATTAATTGGATTTATAATTTAAAAGTTATTTAAAATCTGATTTGAATTTGAATTTAAACAATTTTGGATTTGTTTTGTTTAAACAGCTAAACAGGGAAACTTTTTACACCCAGGTGAATTCGACCCAAGCCACTGACGGGTGGACCCGAAACTGACTGCGCGGAAAAAAATGGCGTACAGTCTTTTCTCACCCACGGGGAGTTTACCCGCAGCGACCGACAGACGGGCCCGGCCAGGTGCGGGGCCACTCGCGCGCGCGGCCAGCGGACGGCTGACACGTGGGCGATCCAGGGCAGCACGGGCAGAGAATCTCTAGTCCGCGGGGGCTTTATTGCAAGATTACACCGGGGCTGACAGGTGGGGCTCCTGGGACTGCGGGTTTAGGCGGGAAAAAGGACAGGGGGCTAAGTGCAAAAGGGCATCGGCTGCTGCTGCGTGCTGACAGGAAAGGTCGCGCCGGCGGCAAGTCCGGCCGTTTTCCGTCGACGGTGGCGACGCATGCGCTGGACGAAACGCGTCGACCCAAAAATGAAAAACATAGAGGGGGCAACGGGCTACATCTTTCGTGCAGGGGGCATCTCCGGGGGGTGGCTGTGCTGGCCGGGCTTCGACGAGGAACAGAGGGCCAGAGGGATCTGAGGCTGTTGCTGACAGCCCGCGCACGGCACTCGGCGGCGCGCAGAGCGTTCGACGGAGTGCGGCGGAGCTACGGCGCAGGAGGAAGAGGAGGACCATGTGTAGGAGATGCAGGGGCTCACCGCGGTGTCGCCGGCGTGGTCGTACGCGCGGAGGTGGTGTGGATCTGGCGCCGGGCTCGCAGACGACGACCTCGGCCTTCTCCGGTTCACGGCGGCGCCAGGCTTGTTCCAGCGAGGCTTTGGTCCCGGGCTGGTACGAGGCGAGGAAGGGGAAGCAGATGATCCCGTCAGTGCTCCTGGCTGGGCTTGGAGAACACCAGGGCGCGCAGATCTCGAACTTGGCCGAGGTGGCTAGGGTTTTGGGCTAGGTGGTGGCCATGGCTTCCTAGGGAGGAAGGAGGGAGGAAGGTGGGGTGTGTGGGGCTCCAGGTCTCGACCTGAGGGGTGCTGGGGAGGTTGGTGTGATAAGGGAGAGAGGGGAGAGGCACATGGGGTGGTTTCAACTTTTTGGAAAGGTAGAGAAAAAGGGCCTCGGGTGACTTCTTCTCCTCTCTCTCTTGTTGTTTTGCTAAGAGAGGAAGAGAGGGGACCAGGGGAGGGGCATGCGATGGAGCTGGTGGGGCATGCTCAAAGGAGAGAGGGTAGCCCAGGTCTAGCTAGGGCATACTAGAGAGGGTGGCTCGGGTTAGGGCTTTAGGATGGCATGGAGGGTAGCCTCGGCAAGAAAGAGAGAGAGAGAGCTAGTGGGGTGGGGCCAGCATGGTAGAGAGAGGGAGAAAGAGAGAGAGAGGTGAATGTTAGGTTAAAGGTTAGGGTTTAGGCTAGCACTAGGGTTAGAGGAGAATAGAGAGGTGTTAGGGTTTTGGGCATAACACACTTGGCCATTCATGGTTAGAGGGGAGAAGGAGAGGAAAAAGGAGGGCATGGAGTAGGGTTTTCCATGACTAACATCAAGCCTCACCAAGTGTGGTTATAACATGGAGGTAGGGATGGGAGAAAAAGGTGGTGAGGGAAAGGTCCCACATGTCCATACATGGGTGCATGCACTTGCGAGAGAAAAAGAGGAAGAAGGATTGATGCACATGGCAAAGATACAAGATCAAGATGGAAAGAGGTTTAGAGAAAAAGAGAGCTCAAGAAGATGGTCCACTTTAAAAATCAAATAATAACCAAAAGAGAAACACATGGTGGTGATAGTTGCATGGCCCATGCAAAGTATTAAATGCCATGTTTTATTCTTGTGAAAACAATAATATTAACTTGGCATTATTCTTATGCATTCCCAAAATGGAATAAAGACCAAGCAAAAGAAATTATAGTTGAATCCATCCCATCCCACATGAGCTAGAATAATACCAAAAGAAAATTAAAAACCCATGGGTAATTAGGGTGGTGGAATTATAGGTGGTGACAAAGAAAAAGGAGGAGTGGAATAAAAGATATCCCCCCAACTCAACTTGGGCATTAAACAATATATCAATAACCAAATACAACATATCAAAAGCCAACTACAATTAATACTGCCTATGAGAGAAGAACCAAATCAAAAGGGTTTTATATGATGCTCAAATGCAAGGTGGCATGATGACATGAGCATGATATAATTATGATGCAACAATTATATGTTGTAATTAGCATATATATAGACTAGGCTAGTAGCATTGCAATTGTTAGACAATTGGGATGCTACAACTCTCCCCCACTAAACAAGAATCTCGCCCCGAGATTCCTAGGAAAAAGAAAACAACACAAGGAGAGGCGGGTGCTCGGAACGAAGGTGACCCTCACGTTCCCAAGTTGATGAACAACGGAAATGGTGCGACCACTACACCTTGCAATATTTGCTAGACTTGTTGCGAGTCTTGCATTTTGCTTGAGACACAAAGGGTTAGAAGAATTGAAGGATTGTCATGAGACAAGAAGGATAGGATGAACATAGCTCCGGTTTTTCGAGAAACATGATAAAAGAAAAGAACCACTTGTTGAAAGAATTTGAAAGGACGGTGTATCATGGATAAGAAAAGACACACCGTTAGGATTAAAGATTTACCGATACTAGAGAGGATGAATCTTTGTCTCGCCAGAAGAAAGAGCTAGATTGGAGAGGTTTGAACCCTATGACAATAGCATTGTATCTTCTCTCAGATTAAAGGAATGGAGGTTGGGAAACATTATTGCCTTCAAACACCAAAGTTCCTTGATATCAACGGGATTATTGAGTTAGACCTTGTCGGATTGGATTCTTCTTGCGCCGGTAAGAACAAAAGGATCACGCAATTGAGGTGCGCGGATATAACTTCAAGAGAAAGAGGGGAATGCTAGCTTATGATAGAATCCTTAGAAGAAGTGGAATGTGGAATAAATTTGCGATTAATGGCATCAACCATAATTGGCTTTACCATAGAAAAAGAATTGATGAAACAAAGGGAGATATAGTTTCCTTCCATCTTGTTTGGGAATGTCGACCACCGGTAGAAAGACGAGGACTGAAAAGAGTTTGCATTTGTTCCCACCAGATAATTAAAAAAATTGCTCCGTTTAGAAAAGACGAGATCACCAACAAGAGATTATTGATTACTTTCTTCGAGAGAGCACTCCGGAAAACAAGGACGGAAGTAAAAGTATCGAGGGATAAAGGCCGCTTCTAAATTCCGTGGAATGAGTGAAATCACATCAATTCACCAATTCAATGTACAAGAGCGAATCATAAGAGATTGGTATGGTAGCTACTCCATCCCGCACTCAAAGCATTATTCCGCACATGAATAGGAAAACCATGCAACCCAACTCCCAAAACAGACTGAAGATATTGACAAGAACTCATGGAACTCCGTAAGAAAACAAGGGTAGATGTAAACGATTCGCCGGATCCAAGATAGATAATGATGATGATGTTATCGTCATGTCGGAAGATCCAGAAACTCCGGAAAGATATGAAGAAGATTATGGAGAATAGCTGCAAGATTCAACAGGTAGAGAAAGGATAGCACCAGCTTGAATAGATGGATTACAAAAGATCTGAAAGTCTTCAGGGCCTCCGGTGGATTGAGCATAGACAACCGAATGAGAGGGTTTCAAAAGATTACTTAACGAGACAGAGGTGAAAAGAACCCCATGTTCTTCTTGAAATGATTGAGAGAGATTTAGCAGTCTTGAGGAAATCTTCAGCGGAACGACGATGATAACTCGCCAACAAGGAAAAAACTCCGGGTTTGATTGAAGATGGAGGATGGAATTAACAATGGACTTGCTGATTCTAGAATTGAAGCGATCTATTTAGCAGAATGACGTGGTCGAGATAGGTGACTTCAAGAAGCCAGAATTCACACTTTGAGAACTTTGCACACAAGCCATGTTCTCGAAGCTTGAGAGAAAGAGACATAGATGATCTTCCATGTTCTTCCATTGATATAGAATAAGAAAGCATATCATGACGATATACCACCATTGATTAACAAGATATTCCCAGAATACCAAGTTCAAGAGGCGAGAGAAACGAACAAATGCTCGAAACACTTCCTGAGCTCCACGCTCTTTGAAAGATCAATATTAAGAGCACGGGATCGTGTTGAAGAAGATGCACTAGCAGAATAGATTATATGGTCCTTCGGAAAAGAACAAGAAATGCCAACTGGTTCACATCGTCGATTGGATCGCCGGTTACAAAGATAAAGAGATCTTGGATAAGAAACGATGATAGCTCATACCTTAAGAAAAGCTATCAGAGGCGAAAAGATGCAATTCCCTTGTATCAAAGAGAATTTTGCAGATATGGAGTTCCAAAAAGATGTGAAGCCTGATAAACAGATGATAGACCACTGTAATGCCTTGAGAACTCTGGATTGCCAAAGATACTTGAATATGCATAGATATGATTACGGTGTAACTCAATCACGGGACATAACCACCACTATTTGGAAGATTGTGTCGATAGTATTGACCATACTCCACTCATGATAAGTGTCATATAGCTTTGTCGATAACCAAAATACGATCAGAAGCATCGGATCGACACATGTTATGTATTTAGCCTAGAAGAATTGATGATGAAGTAAAACTCTAGGATTAAGCGCCGGTGACAAAAGAATGAGTTAGCATGGACATGCCGATAAAAGGAAGATAGATAATGTTTCACACACGACTGAAGAGGAGTGTGGAAACACAGATGTATCAAAGAAAAAAATTCCGCATTTTCGGCATTAAAATACCAATAAATGCGCAAAACCACTTATCAGATAGGGATTAGCAACTCCACATTCTGTGAAAACATGCTGGAAGGAAGAACACCCTTAACAATATGGCACCGGTTAACCAAGAGTCGGATAGATGGCCTCAGTTAACAAAAGCCTGTCGGTATGGAATGTACCAACAGTTGATAACCAAAAGGCAGATAGCGACAACAAATCGGATGCAACAGATAGACAAGGAATTCACACACACACACACACACACACACACTCACACAACCTATGGTACTACGAAACCCAGAACACGTGAATCCTAGTTTGAATTTTAGAAGAGGATTGAAAACGTTACACTTCCTTACAAGAAAAGGGTGGGTGGGTGGGTAAGAAGAAAAATGGAAGCAGGCCTACTCTCACGTTTTGTTTTTCCCTAGCATGCATAACTACCAAAATATTTGCTAGACTGACAACGACCATTTGGTTGAGACCCTGAAGGGCGGGATGGCTCTGATACCAATTGACCTCGGTGAATTACGCTCTTAGTTACATGCCTGGATGAACGAAAGTGGTTAAAATAGTACGGTGGGGCCCAGGGCCACTCACGGTAGACCTTTCGGCCGTCCTAACCACTTTCAGAACATCGGAACAAGAACGAGTGGCGTAACCGGTAGGCGAAGGGATCAACTACATACACAAATGAGTATGTATGCAAGCCACATACAACAGTCCTCAGAGCCATTCCATCTAAAAGAAATAGAAATATTGCAACGCCATACGGCAAGATTCAAATATCCTAGATAGAGATAATAATTTAGGATAGCTCCTCATACAACAAACATCAGAGTATCAGGCGGAAACGGAAAACAAGATTCGAGTGCGGATAAGAAGCAAATCGGCATAAGATGCCACATAAATAAACACATCCCGCCCACAAATCTCACGGATCCCCGTTCCCGAAATCTCTACACCGAGTGATCGTTGCCAACATCATCTGTCTCCTCCACCCAGTATCCATCTTGTGAATACACCTGTTCATCTGAATCAAACAATTTATCGTGTGAGACCCTAGGGGTACTCAACAAGTCTTTATGCCACTAAAGGGGACACAACCTGGGGTGACGCAATTGCAGCAAAAGATAAAGTCTAGCAATTCTATAGATACTCGCTAACCATCCGCCTAACTAATCATAGACGGATGTCCGTGAATTAAGAACAACAGTTATAACAGTATAATTAACAGATCCATCCTCCTCCTCGCTTACCAACGAGGAAGCGGACGAACAACCCCCATCCGTTGGCAGTTTTAGTATCCATTCCATGAGTATTGCACTATTTACTAGTCAAGTACTTAGTCAAATTAAAAGCGGTACTTTAGTTATACTTGTCTATGATCGAGAAACTGTGCTCCAAGTCGTCCATAACCGCGAACACGGCTTTCAGAAAGATTTACCCTGCAGGGGTGCACGAATAGCAACACACACTCGATCAACCTCGGAAAAACCAAATCAAAACCCAACGAGGCATTCACGACAAAGCAATCACAGGATTCCGAAATATTTCAGGGGGCCACCCCATTAAGCTACCCGCAACGAAGTTGGCCGGCTCCGAGACGGACCCAAGGTTTGTGTCAATGGCTGTAAACGACTGGGAACCCGAAAGTGTGACTGGGCTTGTTGATACCGCGAAAACATTCCACGATCCAAAACAGTACAGGTGCTCCACGCACAATCTTAATAAGTACAGGATAGTAATAAATCCCCAAACTACTTTGTGGCCCCAAGAAATAAGAATGAATCAAGCTCTGGCTCAGGGGGGGTCCATAAGGCCTCCCGGATGTGGATAGTGCGAATAGTCAAGGAACAGGAATCAAGTACTCAGGGTCCTACGGGACACAAGTGAGCATGAAAAACGGAATAGCAGATATTGCTCACCGGTGCCTCTTTCATTAGTTGTCCCATTACTACTCAGGTTATGTTGTTTAGGTACCTCGTTATTCATCAGACACTCACATACCCTACACATGCTTTTCTATGACTCGCATGGCTCAAACAAGTCCTGTAGTAATGGCTCATGGGATGGAGGAACAAGCTTCGGTGGGGTTTAAAAGTAAAGGCTATGCAGTACTTGGGATTCAATTTAATGCAATCGCGACTCAATGATGCAAGAATAAGATAGAGGCATTAGGTACTATATGTATGCAAGCATGTGGTAGTGCTTGCCTGGCAGCTCAGTTGAAGCGAGAGATGGATCTGGGTAGTACTCCTGTGATTCCTGGTAATTCTCCTGTTGGGCGTCTATTCGAAGAAGAACCAAACAAACAAGGGCCAACATAAATAAAGTGCACAAGCATATGAATTAAAATGCGTCAAGCAAACAAGCATGCCATGATTAATGATGCACAATTTACATGGCATTAAAGTAGCATGGCATGGTGAGGTGTGGGGTACAAGAATAAAGCATTTTATTATTTGTTTAGTCAAGTTTTATTTTAAAGTAGCATGGCTGGTACGAGGCGAGGAAGGGGAAGCAGATGATCCCGTCGGTGCTCCTGGTTGGGCTTGGAGAACACCAGGGCGCGCAGATCTCGAACTTGGCCGAGGTGGCTAGGGTTTTGGGCTAGGTGGTGGCCATGGCTTCCTAGGGAGGAAGGTGGGGTGTGTGGGGCTCCAGGTCTCGACCTGAGGGGTGCTGGGGAGGTTGGTGTGATAAGGGAGAGAGGGGAGAGGCACATGGGGTGGTTTCAACTTTTTGGCAAGGTAGAGAAAAAGGGCCTCGGGTGACTTCTTCTCCTCTCTCTCTCTCTTGTTGTTTTGCTAAGAGAGGAAGAGAGGGGACCAGGGGAGGGGCATGCGATGGAGCTAGTGGGGCATGCTCAAAGGAGAGAGGGTAGCCCGGGTCTAGCTAGGGCATACTAGAGAGGGTGGCTCGGGTTAGGGCTTTAGGATGGCATGGAGGGTAGCCTCGGCAAGAAAGAGAGAGAGAGAGAGCTAGTGGGGTGGGGCCAGCATGGTAGAGAGAGGGAGAAAGAGAGAGAGGTGAATGTTAGGTTAAAGGTTAGGGTTTAGGCTAGCACTAGGGTTAGAGGAGAATAGAGAGGTGTTAGGGTTTTGGGCATAACACACTTGGCCATTCATGGTTGGAGGGGAGAAGGAGAGGAAAAAAGGAGGGCATGGAGTAGGGTTTTCCATGACTAACATCAAGCCTCACCAAGTGTGGTTATAACATGGAGGTAGGGATAGGAGAAAAAGGTGGTGAGGGAAAGGTCCCACATGTCCATACATGGGTGCATGCACTTGTGAGAGAAAAAGAGGAAGAAGGATTGATGCACATGGCAAAGATACAAGATCAAGATGGAAAGAGGTTTAGAGAAAAAGAGAGCTCAAGAAGATGGTCCACTTTAAAAATCAAATAATAACCAAAAGAGAAACACATGGTGGTGATAGTTGCATGGCCCATGCAAAGTATTAAATTCCATGTTTTATTCTTGTGAAAACAATAATATTAACATGGCATTATTCTTATGCATTCCCAAAAATGGAATAAAAGACCAAGCAAAAGAAATTATAGTTGAATCCATCCCATCCCACATGAGCTAGAATAATACCAAAAGAAAATTAAAAACCCATGGGTAATTAGGGTGGTGGAATTATAGGTGGTGACAAATAAAAAGGAGGAGTGGAATAAAAGATATGCCCCCAACTCAACTTGGGCATTAAACAATATATCAATAACCAAATACAACATATCAAAAGCCAACTACAATTAATACTGCCTATGAGAGAAGAACCAAATCAAAAGGGTTTTATATGATGCTCAAATGCAAGGTGGCATGATGACATGATGACATGAGCATGATATAGTTATGATGCAACAATTATATGTAGGAATTAGCATATATATAGACTAGGCTAGTAGCATTGCAATTGTTAGACAATTGGGATGCTACAAATAAGTAGTATTAAATCAAGAGTAAGAATTCCAATGTTAGATCTAAAGTATCATGTTTGCCTCCATTATTATTGATATTCAAAAGTTGTTTTAATATCAATATTATATAGGAGCTAAAAATTGTTTCAGAAACCATCATGTATGAAAGATATTGTGATCTCTGAAACAATGTTTTTGGTTGCATTATGATAGAGTATAATTTAGCTAAATACATGTTCTCATATTGTATGAGAATTTTTGAAGGATGGAGATGCTAAGCATCCGGATCTCCCAAAAAGGTTTTGGGAACTAACATTATACTCGCCATTCTTCCTTCCAGACTATAGTAGCTTGATCATGAAAGTTGTCATGATAAGGATGAATAGAAGATGTAAGTAAAATGTTTACTACACTGATAGATTACTAAAGAATGGATTTTTGAAAGAACACCAAACATTTGATGATGGTGATCCACTTCAAAGTGCAAGTCCAAAGGTATTAGTATTTGACTATATACACTTTGTACTATGTGTCATGTGAATGACAGTACTATTGATGTTGATAGATTCTTTTAAAAGAAAAGGAATTGTTGAAAGAGAATCTATAAAATATTTGGCAGAAAAGAAAAGGTTGGAGATGTCCAACTTATGTATATAGAAGATATACATGTTATGGCTGTATTCCTTGCTTGTTAAAAAATGTGGTTCTGAGGTATTAGATACTGGTATTGGATACCGAATTGATTGGTGTGAAGTGTCATACAAAACAACACAATTCATGAACTGCAACGGCCTAAGTAACTAGCAAAAGAATAAGTGATGATGTTCATTGAAAATAAATAAAGTGTTATTGTGTTTTTCATTGTCGTCAAATCTAGCCTTCAAGATTTGTTTTAATAATTGTTATTTTGTTCCGGTATTATGAGAACAATGGTTGTTCAAATAATTACCGTATTCCATAAAGGATGAATTAACTTTTACAAGTCTAGTTGGAGAAATCACATCCATAAACACTATTGCTAAAATGTCACAAGACAAATGATTGAAAGATCACTTATGAAGTGACATCGCTATTTAAATCATATTTGAAAGAAAACATGAAGAAACTCCATGTTGATGGATTTTTGGAGTCTTTGATTTTGATCAATTGACGCTTGTGAGACTTTTCTCGAGATAATTGAAACTCCGTCCGTAGGCCAAAGAGGAATGGATGACTAACTTATTGGATATTATACATATTGATGTATATAGTCCATTATATGTAGCCATATGCGATGGATCTTTTTGCTTCATATGCTTTCTCCCGAAAGTTAAGTGAATATATCTATATATTTACTTAATAAGGAAGAAGTATGAAACATTTGAAAATTCTTCAGAGACTTTCAAGATGAAGTGGAAAATCATTGTAACAAGAAAATAAAGAGTTTATGATTCGATCATAAAGGAAGATATTTGAGTTACATGTTTAGCAAAAACACCTAAGATTTGAGGAGTTGTTCCATGATTTTTGTTTCCCGATAAACCATAGGTGACATGGGTATACCCTACAGGTACTCGAGCTTGGTATATACGGTCCAAATACGTACAGGCCCACGGTGTCGCCAAGGCCCAAAACAAGGGGCTCGAGTGGCCTACGGACTCTCGATTGCTTGAAGAACAAGAAGAAGTTAAAGATAGAAAGTTTGAAGGGGAAAACCCTAACTTGTAACCGACTCGACCTGCTACCTGAGACCTAGCCTATCTATATAAAGGCTAGGAGGGAGCGGCGAGGAGGACACACACAACCCTAGTTTCCACAACCCTCGCCAGATTGCATCTACGCACCATTGTAACTTTCGATTCCTTCGATAATTCCACGAGCAGACAAGCAGGAGTAGGGACCTCTACGAGGCCTGAACCTGGGTAAATCCTTTGTCCCCTGTGTGCTTGTTTGCTAGCCGATAGATGTCTCCAGCGCTCCCTCCTTCTCCAAAACCCAAGTCCGTAATAATGGGCACTGACGAGTTAAACCCTCTTCAATTGGCGCCGTCTGTGGGAATTGGGAGTGCTGATGTTGCGGCTTCTTCGGCCCCATCAACTGCGATCTACAACTCCGCAACAACGGAGATTCGCCAGCTTTTCGGCGCCTTCGACTTCACCGTCCACACGCCGGCCACCCGCCCGGCCTTCGAGTCCGTGGGCGATGGAATCAGCCTGGCGATTGGGAGCTTTCGCTTCCAAGTTGGTCAGATGGGCACGCTTCGCATGCCTGATCAGCCGACAACACCGGCGATTGCCCCGGCATCATGGTTCCCTCCATCGATCGGCACCCTCAGCGAGCTCAACGCCCCGGTGGCAATCGAGAATACGGTCAGCGACAACAGTCGCGATTCGGATCTAAGCGATCTGGCCACTGAAGATGGAACCTCGGCCATTGCATCTACGGTTCCGGATCTGAGAGTTGTGGAAGCAACAACTGCCCCAATCACTTCATGTGCGCCGTCATCAACGCAGGTGACACCTCGGCCAATCGCGACAACGGTGGCAACCTTGGCAACGACACCGATCCACCCAACGCCGGCAACAGTGGCAACGGTGGTAATGGTGGCAATCGCGCTCCCGTCAATAACGGAGGAGCAGTCGAACCTCCCAGCATGATCAATGAGCAAACCGGCGAACGCGTCGTAATCAAGCTCAACGAGCAAGAGTGGGCTCGCTGCCGCGAGGCCCTACGGGGCACACCTCTTGAAGGAAGAATTCAAGCGCCAGGTGCAAACAATCGCGCAACTTGAGGCGCGTAAAAAGGCAGCGGACGAAGAGCCTTCGTCGCACCGGGCTCTCCTCCTACGGAGGATCCTCCTCAAAGGGCAATGAATACCTCGCCAAGAAGAGGCAGTCGCGGATGGCTCACCTCACCGAACAAGAGCGCACAGAGGCCGCGAAAGTCCTCGATTTCGGCTCTATGACAGTTGACACGAGAGGCAACGTGGTTCCCAGAACGCCGCAGGCTGCGGTGACGGCAGCCACCATGTACCTCCTCAACAACCAGCCACCAGCTGGAGATCCCCGAACTGCCATGCACCGATCTACGATCGCGGGCTTGGGATTAATCGAGGCTGCCCTCGACAAGGCGCCAACACCAGACCCAAAAAAGGGCAAAGCGCTAGCAAAGCGCTAGCAAAGCGCCACTCCTCGCCCTCATCGAGCGACGACAGTCACGACCTGTCTCGGCGCCGCCGCTCACGGTGACATGATCGTGACTACGATGCGAGCGACGACCTCACGCAACGCAAGATCGACAAGTCAAGGGCATGACGTGCTCGGTCGACGGACATGGAAGAGGAAGATGGGGAGCTCTGCGGCGCCAGATGCTTCAGCAGATCCATTAGGCAGAAGCGGATGCCTAAAGGGTTTAAACTCCCGTCGGAGAACCTGAAATTCGACGGTCTGTAGGACCCCAAGATCTGGCTGGAGGATCCCATCTCCTCCGTCAGGCTCCACGGAGGCAGTTGAAGTACTGCCATGCAATGCTTGCAGCTACAGCTGCAGGGCGCCGCCCGAGCATGGCTCAATAACCTCCCATGCGGATCCATTCGCAGCTGGGATGAGTTGGTTTATAGCTTCGTGCACAACTTTAAGGGCACGTACAAACGGCCCGCATCAATCGAAGAGCTGAGATGCTGCTAGCAAAGATCTGGCGAATCGCTGCGCTCATACATCCAAAGGTGGTCCATCATCAAGAACTCCGCGGAAAACATCTCGGAAGACCGCGCGATTGATGCATTCAACGGTGGCGTCCGCCGCCTAGAGCTTAGGGAGGAGCTGGGCCGCTCAAAGCCCCAGACCATCAACCACCTGATAGAGATTGTGAATCGGTGGGCCGATGGAGAAGATTCAGTGAAGAATCGTGCTCACTCCAACGAGGAGGCAGAACTCAAACACAGACGCGACCGCCCCGCGGAAAACATCTCGGAAGACCGCGCGATTGATGCATTCAACGGTGGCGTCCGCCGCCTAGAGCTCAGGGAGGAGCTGGGCCGCTCAAAGCCCCAGACCATCAACCACCTGATAGAGATCGTGAATCTGTGGGCCGATGGAGAAGATTCGGTGAAGAATCGCGCTCACTCCAACGAGGAGGCAGAACTTGAACACAGACGCGACCGCCGAGGCAAGCGTCGCATGCGCATCTACGACGATCGCGACGACATCAACATGGTCCCAGCCGGCTACGCCGATAGACGCGACGATAACCGCAACAACGGATACTGCGACTCCGGGAAAACCACGCAAGTATGGGAACGCTGCACTCGCCATGAGGCACCGGCGACCTCCATCGAGGATAAACTGTCCGGGCCATGCACGGTACACTTCTACATCGACAAGCATGATGGCAAGAGAAAGTCCAGCCACCTCCTCAAAGACTGCCGCGAGTTCCTCAAGCTACACGAGGGATTGGTTCGGATGAACCGCAATGTAGTCGAAAGAGGCTACGAGCCGCTCTAGGCACCGTGGCACACGGTGCACCACCACCACCACCTGGGCCACCCCCGAACGGAGCCCCACCGGACCAGCACCACGGAGGAGAACCGTACCCACGGGCCATGGGTACCATGATGATCCAAAAAGGGCGCCCCTCCAACAGGGTGCAGAAGGCCATCACTCGCCAAGTCAACTTGGCCACGCACTCGCCACCATCCACCACTAAGTATCTCAGTGGCAGCAAGTCATGCATCACCTTCGACAAACGCGACCACCCGCCTCAGATACCACGCCCAGGTCATTGCCCCCTTGTACTCGAGGCGCAAATTGGAGGATTCGACATGAGTCGCGTCTTCATGGACGGCGGAAGCGGCATCAACCTCATATTCGCGAGTACCTTGCGAGCGATGAGAATCCCTCTAACCTGCCTGGAGGCATCGGACACAACGTTCCACGACATCGTCCCAGGGAAAGGCGTATACCCCCTGGGCAAAATCAACCTCGATGTCATCTTCGGCACGCCGAAGAACTTCCGGTGCGAGCGCATTGACTTTGAGGTCGTCGACTGGCCCTCACAATACCACTGCATCCTCGGGCGCGTCGCGTTCGCTAGGTTCATGGCAGTGCCCCACTACGCCTACCTGCAGATGAAAATGCCAGGTCCCAACGGCGTCATCACGATCAACGGGAGCTTTGAACGATCTGACAGTTGCGACAGGGAATTCAACAGAATCTCCCAGTCCTTCAGCATGCAGGAGGAACTCGCAAGACTGAAAGAGACGACAGACAACAGTCTGCCTCCCCTGAGTAGGCCAAGATCACCTGACCTCTCCTTCGACTCATCTGTGCACACAAAGAAAGTGCAGGTCCATCCATCGGATCCCGCCAAGACGGCCCTCATCGCCAACAACTTGAGTCCCGCATAGGAACTTGCGCTCGTCGAATTCCTCCGTGAGCACTAGGAAATCTTTGCCTGGTGTCCTGCGGACATGCCAGGAGTTCCCAGGGAATTCGCCGAGCACGCACTCAATGTCAACCCGGACACAAGGCCAGTCAAGCAAACAATCAGGCGACTGTCTGAGCCACGAGCGCAGGCAGTCGGAATGGAGATCAACAGACTCCTTGAGGCCAAGTTCATACGCGAGATCAAGGAAAGCACTTGGCTCACCAATACGGTGCTGGTACCAAAAAAGGACACGGATATCCTGCGGATGTGCGTGGACTTCACTTCTCTAAACAAGCACTGCCCAAAGGATCACTTCCCGCTGCCACGAATCGACCAGATCATCGACTCCACCACGGGATGCGAGCGTCTCTGCTTCCTCGACGCCTACTTAGGCTATAATCAAATTTGAATGAAGGAGGAAGATGAAGAGAAAACAACGTTTACAACGCCCTTTGGTGTGTTCTGTTACAACACAATGCCCTTCAGGCTAAAAAACGCGGGAGCCACCTACCAGCAGTGCATGCAGGCTTGCCTCAAGGAACAACTGGGTCGCAACATCCAAGTCTATGTCGACGACATAGTAATCAAGACCAAGGAGGAAGCCTCTCTAATCGACGATTTGCGCGAAACCTTCGCCAACCTCGACCGCTACCGGATCAAGCTCAATCCGGACAAATGCGCCTTCGGCATACCATCTGGGCAACTACTTGGGTATCTCATCTCCGCGAGGGGAATCGAGGCGAACCCGAAGAAGATAAAAGCCATACTGGCCATGGAGAAGCCGAAGAACATAAGAGGCGTCCAGCAACTGGCCGGACGAATTGCGGCCCTCAGTCGATTTATCAGTCGGATGGGTGAAAAGGCACTGCCCTTCTACCAGCTCCTCCGCAAAGCTAAAAAATTCGAGTGGACCAATGAAGCGCAAGTAGCATTCGAAGATCTCAAGCGCCTGCTATCCACTTCGCTAGTGCTGGTGACTCCACGAGAAAGGGAACCACTATTGCTGTACATCTCCGCCACCAACCAGGTGGTCAGCACAGTGCTCGTTGTCGAGCGGGCTGAGGAAAACAAGGTCCATGGCGTACAACGCCCGGTATACTACCTCAACGAGGTCCTCACGCCAACAAAACAACGGTACCCGCACTACCAGAAGCTGGCGTACGACGTCTTTATGACCGCCCGACGACTGCACCACTACTTCTAGGAACACCCAATCGTGGTAGTCAGCGACGCCTCGTTGGGACATATCCTCAATAACCCCGACGCCACGGGGCGAGTCGCACTTTGGGGAATAGAACTATTTCCACGAGACATCACATACGAAAAACGCGACGTAGTCAAGTCACAAGTCCTCCCTGACTTCCTCGTGCACTGGATGGAGAACCAACTCCCGGACAAGCCAGATATGTCCTACCTCTGGACAATGCACTTCGATGGGTCCAAGCGGAAAGACGGAGCAGGCGTAGGTGTCATACTGACGTCACCTCAAGGGGACAAGCTGAAGTATATCTTGCGAATGCAGTTCACAGCCTCAAACAACAAGGCTGAATACGAGGCCCTGTTGCACGGGATGAGGATGGCAAAAGCTTGCGGCGCCAAGAGGCTGATCATATATGGCGACTCCAAGTTGGTCGTCAACCAAACAATGCATGAGTGTGATGCACTGAACGACAACATGATCGCGTACCGCGACCTCTACGATACACTCGAGGGATACTTTGATGGTTGCGAGCTGCGACACGTAGGTTGCGAAAGCAACGAAGAGGCAGACGCACTCGCCAACATAGGCTCTACCTGCGCCCCCATACCACCTGGGGTATTTCTCGAGCGCATATGCGAATGCTCCATCAAGCCAAAGGCCGCAGAGAAGAAAACAAGCGCAGCAACGGACTCGGGGGCTATGCCACCCAATGAGCCAATGGCACTCGGTGACTTGGAGATGGACACCAGACTCGAAGGACCAATGAGCGTCATGCTGATTGAACAATCATGGACGCAGCCATACATCACGTACCTCCTCAGCAAGAGGTTACCGGATGATCCGACAGATGCACGGCACATCGCATGGCGATCCAAGGCATTCGCCGTTATCAACGGCGAACTGTATAAATGCAACATCACAGGAGTGCTACAACGATGCGTCTCCATGGCCGATGGAAGAGCAGTTCTCCTCGACATCCATGAAGGGACCTGCGGGCACCACGCCGGCAGTCGCGCACTCGTTGCCAAAGCTCTACGAGCTGGATTCTACTGGCCCACGGCCATGCGCGATGCCAAGGACATAGTCCAAAAATGCAATGCTTGCCAGCGATTCGTGGATAAGCCACACGCACCAGGCGCAGAGCTACGGCCTATTCCATTGGCCTGCCCCTTCGCACAGTGGGGGCTCGACATGGTCGGCAAGCTTCCCAGGTCCTCGCGAGGAGGCTATGTCTACCTCTTGGTCGTTGTCGACAAATTCACCAAGTGGATTGAGGCCATGCCAGTAACCAACCAATCCGCGCACAGTGTAGTCAAATTCTTTGAGTCCATCGTCTACTGCTTCGGGGTGCCGCACAGCATCATCACCGACAACGGGACGAACTTCACATCCAAGGAGTTCCAAGAATTCTGTGAGATCCTAGGGATAAACATCAGCTGCGCCTCAGTAGCGCATCCACAGACCAACGGTCAGGTGAAAAAGGCAAACGGGCTCGTCTACAGCGGCATCAAGAAGCGACTCCTTCGGTCACTCGAACAAGCTGCGGGTTGCTGGCCGGACGAACTGCAATTTGTAGTCTGGAGCCTACGTACAACTCCAAACAGCACCACGGGTTACACACCATTTTTTATGGTGCACGGAGTAGAGGCAGTGCTACCAGCTGAGGTACGGTACAAGGCGCCGCGCGTGGTCGCTTACAGCGAACAAGAGTCATCCCTCGCACTCGAAGATTCCGTCGACCTCCTTGACGAAGCAAGGGAAATCGCCGCGGAAAGATCAATGATCTACCAGTAGAACTTGCGCAACTACCACAGTAGAAGGCTTCGCCCCAGATCCTTCGTCGAAGGTGACCTGGTCCTGCGACTAAAGCAGCAGGGGCATCTCAAGCTCGAGTCCCCTTGGGAAGGACCGTACGTGATTACAGAAGTAATCCCAGGTGGTGCCTATCGCCTTCAAGATTTAGAGACAGGAGTCGCATACTCCAACCCCTGGAACGTCGCATAGCTGCGATGCTTCTACCCTTAGTCGTTTTTTACTTTTACATTGCAAAATAAGGCTACTCAGACAAGGCTACTTAGCCACACATTGTATCTCGCACTGTTCCCTGAATAAATAAAAGCTAAGTGCCCCAAAACTCTGTGTCCTCCTTTACTTTTTCAATTTATATATACTCGGGGGCTGCGCCACCCTATACACATCTATTCTTCAAACCAAAACGCGATATCCTGAGTAGCTGGTACATCAACCGAAACCCTTAAAAACACAACCTGAACTCAGCTGCAATGCACCTAACAGGTTGACAAGGGACCGAGAGAAAAGATGGCCAGGCTAACGAAAAGGACTCGCATAGTGCAACACACCTCACGCTCACAGAGCTCTTATACACATTCGACAATTAATTATCTACAACATCTATACGAACTTTACAACACAAGTACACTTATGTGCAGGATACAAATTTGGCTACTCTTGCAACAGATGAACGTTGGTTTGTTCCTCAAAGAAGTCGACGATCTCCTCTGCTGGACGGTCCACCACCTGATAGTGCGGTACCATATTCCAGGCAGATCCTGCTGGTGGCGCTGGCGGCCCAGAGGCAACGGCGGCAATATCCACGTCAGGCCTGTGCAATCGCACCATTGAGAGTGCAGCCTTGGCACCAGCCACCAACTGCTGCCTCACGCACTCGCGAACCGCGGACAGATCTTGAAATTTGGCAAGAAGAGCCAGCAGACTTGATCGAGTGTCGTCTAGCAGAAACATCGCCCGATATATGTTCTTCAAGCACGACTGCGACTTCTTTAGAAAGAGCAGTACTCGCGATGCGCGATCCTGCAGGGTCGCCAACGCAGTCGCACAATCATGATCTACCCAGAAGTATCCACTCTCTTGAAGTTGCTCTTGGGTGAGATCATGAAGGCGAATGGCAATTCTATCCTTCTCCTCCTGCGGATGGCGCACGCTAACAACTACACGAAGCAACATCAATAGCATGAGTACAACGTACCGCTGCGAGAAACTACAGAGGAAAAGATGAGAATAGGCAAACTAACACTTAAACTGGTCGCACAGTTGCGCCACCTCGCCAAGCAAATACTGCTCGCGGGCGGCGGCTTTTTCTGCCTTCGACTTCCACACATCTGCGCTACCGTGGATCACGGGCAACTCACACTCCAGTTGCTTCACGCGATCACGAAGTCGCAAAAGCAAGGATAGCTCCTCTACCCTGGAGCGCGGTGGTGCCACTGTATCATCACGAGATGGCGAGTCCTGGGTTCCCCCCACGGGATCACTTGATGTACCCTACCACAAGTCAAGATAGAAGCAAATAAGACGACCAAATCAACACAAAGACAAAAGGGTCAGATGCATTCAAGACCGGCATAAGTATCAATAGACACACTAGCCAGCAGGCATGTTCTTAAACATAAGGACAATTAATCAACTATTACAAAAACTAACTACGAAGCAGCTGGCTTCTTCGACGGCTTCGGGGGCTTCATCAAGTCCGTGGCAGTGTCAGACGCCACTGACTTTGCGCCGGCCCCTGAGGCCGAAGACTTCGCCGCTTTCTTGGCACGTTGGAGCTCCTCCGAGTACTTCGCGACAGTATTTATCAAATGATGCCCATATTTGCCACAGGCAGTCACGAAAGGAGCGAAGATTACCTGCTGACCATCTGCGCCAACAAGCATGGCCTTCGACACCGCAGAGGGATCGATCTCGACTCCGTGGGCCTGCACCATGGTGAGTGACATAGTCGCGCCAGCCGCGCGGAGGGAGTTCTTGTAGGTGGAAGGCACACCCCCGGCGAGTGACTCTGCCAGCTTGTCCATATTATCGACCAGCTCCGCCTTCGGCATCAACTCCTCCCGGAGGCGACCGAGGGCGACCTTGGCCTTGGAAAGTGTATCTTGGGTGGCGGCGCTACGGTCCTCGACTGCAGCCACCGCACCTGCCAGAGCGTCATCGCGACGAAGGGCCTATGGGTCAAAGCTCAAATCCCCAGCATCTGTACATGAACCCACACATGGATCAAAACTTCAATGCCACTAGCAAAAACATTCGATGCGGAGAACGAAAACAATATTCACAAGCAAAAGTACTTGAGAGAGCCTTGGCGACTGAGAACAGTTGTTCTTCGAACAACTTTTCCCTGGCAGCAAAGGAGGCACGCAGATCCTCTTCACGTTTCCACGCCTCGTCATGCGCTGTGATTGCCTCGTCGCGACCCTTCACAGCCGCGGCCAGTGTCTTCTCCAAGGTGGCGGCGTCACGCGACAGAGCATTATGCTCAGCTACATGACAAACCAAAGATGACTATCAGTCGACTACACCAAAAAGAGAAGACAAAGAAGAGTAAGTGTAGAACACTCACTTTCAACCACGCGGTGACGCGTCTCCAGCATTGCATGCTGGCGGCCCATCGCCATCACTTGCTCTGCCAAGTGCGTGGCTTCCTTTACAAGGAGCTATCGCACAAACAAAGAACCATCAGAGGAAATATATAACATCGACTGCAACACTACAAAGAAGGAAACAACTACACTTACATGGTCCTCCAATGACTCCGAAGATGTTTTATGTGTCGTCATCCGGGTAACCATTCGATGCTCCCCTGCGTGAGGAGAGATGGAAGAGTTGTGCCCGGAGTGGGCCGCCACTAGAGGGGAAGGAGCACGCTCGACCTCTTTCTTGGCCTTCGAGGTCGCGACTCCAGATTCCTTCAAAAATTCGACGTCGCCAGAAGATGACGACGCCTCTTGACTACAAGACAAAACTCACCTTGAGAAAAGGCAAACTCCCAGGGCAAGTCAACGAGAAGAAAACAGAGAAGAGCAAATGAACTCGAAAACTTACCAGTCAAACTTGTCAAGATGAAACGTGGCCTCCGCCGACTCCTTAGGCAATCGAATTTTCTTGCGAGAAGACGGTGCCACAGCTCTCACAGGGACGACAGGAATTGGCGACTCCGCACCACCAACCATACCTTCTGGAGTCGAAGGACACGACGTGTCAGAATCTTCGCTGCGCGAACGCTTGCGAGTGTCCGGACTCTCGGACTCGGGGGCTTCCTCCTCCACATCAGAAGGGACAGTCGACTCAGACTCGTCCTCTTCCAAAGCTTCTCGAGGAATAACCCCCTCAGGGAGAGGAGGCATACAAGGCGACACCGCCCAATCCTGCATACAGACAACAAAAATCAGCAAAAATCAAGTAAGCAACAGAAAAGCAATCGAGAAAATAAGCTACTACGTAGCACAACTGTACCTCAGGAGGAGGATTCGAAGCATCAAAAGGAGGAACAACTGGCTCATTTCGAAGCACATCCTTGCCAGTGTACTTCGTGACCAGTCGAACCCTCTTATCCACCTCACTCGCGGACATGCCATCGGCAGACACGCGAGTGGCATCATCGGCGCCAGCCCATTGAAACATGGGATGAACTCTAGCTTGAAGGGGTTGGACGCGATGGTGCAGCCAGGTTCGGATAAGGGCGCAGCCTCCCTCTTCTGTGCCTATGCGACTCTCGAGGTCGCACACGCGTTGATACAGGACGTCTGTCTCCGCGAGCTCGCCAGGCATAACTACGTTCTTCCAGGAACGCATCTTCTTGCAGGGAGTCACGGGATCGAAGGGCGCGAGTCCAAAGTGCTCATCTTTGGACTTCTGATCGCGGACATAGAACCATATGTCCCTCCATCCCTGGACGAACTTGGTGAGCTTGATGTCGAAGTAGGTGGCGGATGGGTCGACGTGGATTCCGCAACCACCTACGTCGTAAACTAAAGAGCCAGATGCGGACTGACGCTTCAATTTAAAAATGCGCTTGAAAATACCAAAGTGTGGCTCGATTCCGAGCCAGCACTCGCAAAGAGTGATGAAGCAGGTGATGTGGAGGATCGAATTTGGGGACAGCTGATGGAGCTGGAGCCCGTAGAAACAAAGAAGACCCCTAAGAAAGGGGTGGAGAGGCAAGGAAAGACCACGAATGACGAATGCAAGAAACATCACTCGAAAACCAGCGGGAGGAGCAGGAATGGTCTCACCGCTGGGGACGCGCGTATCGGCAACTGTTGCGGAGATAACTCCGTCTTGGCAAAGAAGACGGAGATCCGATGCCTTGATGATGGAAGGGCGCCATGCACCATTTGTCACGCGGGTGCCCGTGACCTTCTTCTTCCCACCGGCAGCGGTGCTGGTGCCCGCAGCAGCGGAGCCACCCTTCTTCTTCGTCGCGGCAACAATGGCCGCGAATCAACATTAGCACCTCCCTTCTTCTTCCCCATTGCGCGATGGTGGTGTGAACGAAGGAAGTAGCTGGGGAAGATGCGGGGTTGGTCCAGCGCCGCAGCAAGAAAGAGCGCAAGGAAGCAGAGAGCAACAACAATGGCGATGGTAGCAAGGAAGAAAGAGCGCAAATGGGAAAATTACCGTCGCAGCGCCGCTACTTAACCCCTGGAAGATGCAATCCAACGGCTCAGAAAAACCCTACCGGATGGGTGGCACACATCGCATTGGACACGTGGAGAAGGGGACGCAAACCGTCCCTCCACTACTCCCATTACGCACGAAAATCGAGGAGGCGCAGTTAAAATAAAGATTACACACGCCCAGTCAAATCAAAGTCAGGAAGTAGGACCCACCGCTTGTCACGTCCCGTCAAACTCGCTCACGCGGGCAACTGAGGTCATACAAGCGTCAGCACTGACGTCATCAAAACTATGCAGTGAAAAAATTCGACTACTTTAGTCCTTGCTGGAGTCTTCGACTCCACCAAGCACTCGGGGGTTACTCCCATAGGGAGCACTGGCCGCGCACCCTATGATTTTCTTTTCTTTTTGCAGAAACATGGACAATCAAAAGTAAACCCAACCACTCGAAATACGGTTCGACTATGGACATGGGTTACTCCCATAGGGAGCGCCGGAAACAAATTCGACTGAAACAAGCAAGCAAAAGACGACAGCAGTCGCAAAGGCTATTTAGTCCTTGCCTGAGTCTTCGACTCAACCAGGCACTCGGGGGCTACTCCCATAGGGAGCGCTGGTCGCGCACCCTATGATTATTTATACAGAAAGCTGTGTGTTGATAACGTCCGTACTCAAAGCTCATGGCGACACCGCCTCATAATTTTCCCTACAAAGAGACTGCGTCTTCTGGGCCACCCGAATCGTCTTCGCGATGATAAAATTCGGATGTCGTGCTTACAGTGTGAAGGTAAGACCTAAATAAGGCCTGGCAACGCATTTAGCTGCGCACTACCAGAAATGTATCTGTACCTATAGGTACGATGAACATGCCTTGACAGACGCGTCGAGTGCTCACATCCATATAACTGGAATTCGACTCCTGTAAGACCTCTGCGGCCTGAGTCGAATTACACCAGCACTTTTCCGGATTCGAGTCCGGGGACTCGAGTTCGAGTAGATTGCGTTGTTTCACCCTAAGGTGGTTAACTGATACCGATACTTGGGTTATATCAGGCACGTATATCAACAATCCCTATGACACAAATAAAAGCAGTCGAAATGCACTCAGGCACTCGAAGACTTCAAAAGTCCCTAGTCGAATCTGCGATTCCACTGGACACTCGGGGGCTACTGACATGGGTATACCCTACAGGTACTCGAGCTTGGTATATATGGTCCAAATACGTATAGGCCCACGGTGTCGCCAAGGCCCAAAACAAGGGACTCGAGTGGCCTACGGACTCTCGATTGCTTGAATAACAAGAAGAAGTTAAAGATAGAAAGTTTGAAGGGGAAAACCCTAACTTGTAACCGACTCGACCTGCTACCCGAGACCTAGCCTATCTATATAAAGGCTAGGAGGGGGCAGCGAGGAGGACACACACAACCCTAGTTTCCTCAACCCTCGCCAGATTGCATCTGCGCACCATTGTAACTTTCGATTCCTTCGATAATTCCATGAGCAGACAAGCAGGAGTAGGGACCTCTACGAGGCCTGAACCTGGGTAAATCCTTTGCCCCCTGTGTGCTTGTTTGCTAGCCGATAGATGTCTCTAGCGCTCCCTCCTTCTCCAAAACCCAAGTCCGTAACAATGGACATTGACGAGTTAAACCCTCGTCAATAGGAGTATGGCATATTCGAGAGATGAAATCAAACCATGTTTGACATGGTAAGATCAAATGTGTCATTTATAAAACTGCCATTATGTTTTAAGGATTGAAGCTTTAGAGACTACCGCTTTTACACTGAAAAGAGCACCATCGTGATCTGTTGAAATGACACCATATAAGTTATGGTTTGGGATAAAACCCGAATTGTCTTTTCTTAAATTTTGGTATGCTATGCATAAGTAAAATGTTTACAACCAAAGTCGAATAAGCATGTCTTTGTAGGTTATCCCAAAGAATTTGTTGGGAATTTCTCCATAACACCGAGGACAAAAGAGTTTGTTACTTGGAACGTCAAGTTTCTTGAGAAGGATTTTTTCACGAAAAGTTAAGCGGGAGGACAATAGAACTTTGATAAGGTTGTTGAACCTTAGCTATATGTGCTAAGTAGCGCAGCGCCATAAAGTGTCCCAGTGGCGGCCATAATGCTCATGGCTCCCGTGATTACAAAGGTTGTGATCTCGTAGATTAGAGTTCTTATTGAACCGTGTGGGTCGGTAAGAATCAAATAGTGTGATTTGATAAGCAAGTCGTTATTGTTTTGACAGTGATGAACCGACTACATGCAAAGAAGCGATGATGGGCCCTGACTCCATAAAATGACTAGAAGTCATAGAATCCGTGATAGTATCCATACACGAGAAATCCAGTTTCTGAACTTGGAAGACCCTCCGGAAAGGCGTGAATCCTATCGGTCGTGTTTAGATCTATAAAGAAATAGACATGGATGTTTAACATCTATGAAATAGTCGACATGTCGGAAAGAAGTTTACGACAATGTTCAAGGAGTTGACTATGACAAGATTTGATCTTTCATAGCGATATTTAGTCTTGACGGATTAATGTAGCAACCACTATATATAATTTGATGTATGGTAGTTGAATAAACAAAACAATGTTCTTCTAATAGAATGGTTACCTAGGATGTGTACAAGACACGATCCGAAGGGTTTTGTTAATTCAAAGGGTGCTAAAAGCGCATGCAAACTTCAATAGTTGAAGTAAGCATAGCGGAGTTGGAATCTTCACCATGATGAAACTATTAAAAGAGTTTAAATTCATCAAAGATGATGAAGATGCTTGCATTTGCAAGAAATTAAGTGGGAGCGCTGAGACATATTTCTAATACATTATGTAGAGAACATATTATTTATTGGAAATGATGTATCTTGTATTGACACAAGTTAAGAATTTCATTAAAATAAGATTTCGATGAAAGACTTGGGCAAAACCAGAATATTTGGCATCAATATCTATATGGATAGATTGAGGCGCTAATATGGTTGTGCCAGACATACATATATGAGATATTGAAATGGTTCAATATGGAAACAACAAGAAAGGTTCTTGCTGCATGGAAAGGATTGTATCAAGATTCAAGTGTTTCAACACTTGGTGAGTAAAATCACATGAAGATTTTGATCGATTATACCTTGATATGTATATATACAGAATGTCATATGCTCTAAATGTTATGAGCACATACTAGAATGATTCATAAGATGATCATTGGACAATAGTAAAGATATTCTTATGAGCTTTGGAAGAACTAAGAATATATCATGTATAAGTGACAAATAGTTAAAGGTAGTTCATTGTAAAGTGTTACATTGATACTAGTTTTGTCACAAGATACAAATTAAATTTATCTCAATTTAGACTATGGGTGGCACAATGTAATGGAAAGGATGTTCCATGATGGATTTGGATAAGTTCCATAGTTGAAACATTATGACGGATACTACAACAAAAGGCTAAGTATATGACTGCTATAATAGCAGCAAAGGAGGGCATTTGTGTTAAGAAGTTTGTTATCAAACTAGGTGTGGTTCAAAGTGGGCTAATACTATGAAGATATATTGTATGACAATAATATCAACATATTTTAACCCGAACGAACTAAAGGTCTCACCAAAGAACCAAATTTATACAATGCCATCTCATTTGAGAATGAGTGATGCGTAGAGACGCAAAGACATGCAAATACACACGGGCCTGAAACTGTCAGATCCGGAGATTATGTTAACCACTAGCAATCACGTATATGCAATACCAGAAGGCCATAGGTGTTCAATACGCAAAGTTTTTCAAACTAGATTATTGACTCTAGTGCAAGTGGGAGATTGAAGGGAATATGCCCGAGAGGCAATAATAAAGTGGTTATTATCTTATTCCATGTTTATGATAAATGTTTATTTTGCATGCTATAATTGTATTCATTGGCAACGTTAATACATGTCTGTTTAATAAACAAAATACAAAGTTCCTAGTAATGCCTCTCATATAAACTAGCTCGTTGATTAACAAGATGATCAAGGTTTCCTGATCATGGACATTGGATGTTGTTAATAACGAGGTCACAACATTGGTGAAATGATGTGATGAACATTCATCTGAAGTATAGCATTACGACCAAAGTCATTATGTTTATATTGCTATAACATCATACGAAGTAATCTTAGTGCTTAGACCATGAGATCATGTTAATTGCTAACACCGGAAGAGTATCTTGATAACATCAAACGTCACACCGTAACAGGGTGACTATAAAGGTGGGTTCAGTGCTACAAAGGTATTATGTTGAGGCTCATTGATCAAGAGTGGGATTTGTCCATCCCGATGACGGATAGATATACTCTGGGCCCTCTCCGTGATATCACATTAAGATAGCTTGCAAGCAAGTGATGTGATCACTAGAATGTTATATCACGGGAACGAGAAAAGAGTACATGTCGGTAACGAGATCAAACTAGGTATGGAGATACCAATGATCAAATCTTGGACATGTAATATATCGCGAGACACAGGGATTTAGTTACTAGCGTTAAAGGTTCTCACGATCACAGAAATCATCGTTGAATGTGTAGGAGTCAGTATGGATCTCAGGTCCCGCTTCTGATTATTGATTCGAGAGGGGTCTCGATCATGTCTGCATTATTCGTGAACCGTAGGGTGACACACTTAAGGGATACCGACACCATTTGGAGCAAATATGTTTCAGATAAAGATTTAAGAAAGCGCTGGAATTATTTCAATAAGACACCGAAACTGTTTCGGGTGAAATTGCTGAAATTGGTTTTGCATGTAATATTGAAGTGTTAAAGGGGTTTTATGTGAATGTTTGTTAATTAAATTAATCAACAAAATTCTGAATAAAATTAATAAAAGAGTTTTATTAAATGAGAGAGCATTAAATTTGGAGAAATTTAATGCATTTAAAGTGGGGAGTTTAAAAGAGAATGTGAAGGGGCAAATTTATGTGGAGGGAGTTACCACCACATGAATGAGGAGGTGAGGGGTCACCCCTGAGCGTCGGCCATGTTGAGGGGCACCCCCTCCTCCTATAAAAGGCCCCCCTCACACCCCTTCTTCCTTACACCTCCTCGTGAAGGATCTCTCTCCCCCTCTAGTATTATTCCCCCATGGTCTCGGATTAGCGAGATACATGTTACCAGTGGCTTTATCTGGAAAGGAGTTGCTGCTTCCGCTGCTTTGCTAGAGCGAGGGATGGAGGTTGTCGGGGTAGCGGACGTGTGTGCGATCACGGATGCACCGCTGCTTTGCGGTGCTGGACTTGGTGGTGATGGACTTGCTGGAGCTGGATCTGATGGACGTGCTGGAGCCGGACCTGCTGGACTTCATCACGATCTTGAGATCGGCAAGTGTACGACTACATCATCCATGAGTTCCATATCGTTAACAAAGCTTTGTTGTCTTTGAGGGTAAGTTCTCTATGGATGTATATCCACCCGTTGCTTGTATCTAGTAGATAGATCTTGGCGTATAGTTCACATCGTAGGAAATATTTTTGTTTTCTATGTTGCAAACCCAACACTCGAGATATCCTAGCAAATAATCTAGGCCCAGAACAGGTTTGATTGGGCATTAAGCTACTCACCAAGGGTCTGGAGCAGCAGAAGGCCGCGAAATTCGGAAGCAGAAAACCGGTCTCCCAATCCGACCAATGTCGCACGGATCCGGCCTGGAATGACGTAAGACCCCAACGTGCTCCGGAATAGCATCACCGTTCTGACCGTCGGGAAGACAACTACTCAAGAACCAGATCTTCAGGGAAGCATCCCAGAACTGCACGTGACTGGCGCAATGTTGCTCCAGCTGCCGAGCAAGAGGCAAATGTTGCACTGTATCCGAGGAATCCTCCCCAACGAGAGTCAAACGATCGTAGGGAAGAAGACAAAGAGAAACATCGGGAGGAGGACCGTCAAAGAATGCCACCTCCTAGAACCGGACAGAGGCCAGCGTTCAGCCGGAAACAATCCAGCTGCTCCACCCTCTCCACCAAGTAGGCATCACAACGGCTCCCATGGAGGCCAAGGAGCGCGTCATGGCGGAGGAGGTGGTGGCAGAAGCCAAAGTCCAGCTCCAAGGCACCGCAGCCCTAGCCGTCAATTAGGACGATCTCTATCCTCAAGTGACGTGAGGCACATGATTAACTCCAACATAGAGGCGCGGCGCTACGAAAACGATGATATATACGTGGGCCCAAAATGCTTTGGACCACGCATAAGAGCAACGAAATTCCCGGAAGGATTCACTATCTCAAGACACATCCAAGCCTACGATGGCATAGCTCAACCAGATACTTGGCTCCAGGACTTTTTCCAAGCTTGCTGCATCGCCAAAGGCGGAAACAGCCTGGTCGCAACCTAATATCTCCCACTCATGTTGCGGAAGACGACACGATCATGGCTCAATGAACTTCTAGAGAACACCATCCACAACTGGTATGACATGCAAAGTGCGTCCTTTCGGAATTTCGAAGGCACATATCGGAGGCCCTGTACAGTAGGAGACCTACAGCGTTGCACCCAAAAAGCCGAAGAAACTTGCCGAGATTATCTCGGATGATGGATCGACACCAAGAACTCCTGTAAGGGAGTAAATGACCAAACTGCGATTGAGGCTTTCATTGCAGGACTCCTAATTGGTTTACTACGTCATCGCTTGAAGTGTGACAAGGTCACTGATTCGGGAGAGATGATAGAAATAGCGAGCAAGTATGAAGATGCTGACAACAACATAGAGGGATTAATGAACGCCCTAGCTGTGCCACAGTCGGCAAAACAACCAAAGCAACAAGCTCAGAAGCGCAAGAACACCTCGAGTCTGGAGGACGAGGAGGACGCGGCGGAGGTCGTGGACGCGGTCGTGGGACATCAAAGAGTCCAGGGTAGAGGAGACCAGCAACCTGGAAAAACCTATTCTTGGGACGACATTACCAATAACCCGTGTGTGCATCACTTAGATGCCAATGGGAGATCGTCTCACACAAACGCCGAGTGTCATTTTAATGACGACATCAAGAAAGATGATAATGCTGGCTATAGGGCTAAGCGGAGGAAGGGAAAGAAGAATCCCCAAAAAGATAAGGAGGCCAAGGAAGATTCCGACATGGAGGAAGCCTATGCTTCAAATCCCGTGCCGGAGGGAAAAAAAACTTCCCCACAAAGAAGGACACTTACGTCACCTTCCTCGGATCTCAACCAGCGAAGGTCAAGAAAGCAGTTCTACATGAGCTCAACGCAATAGTTTCGGCTATCCCTCAAATTTGGGATTGGTCAGAAGTGGCAATCACCTTTGACCATGCCGACCATCCGCCTAAGTTGCACAAGCGAGGAAAATACACCGTAGTCGCCAACCGACTTATTGACGGCTATGGTTTCTCCAAGACTCTCATGGACGGTGGTAGTAGCATCAATATTCTGTATGTCGAAATGCTACGCCGGATGCGAATCTTGGAGACCCAGCTAAATCACAGCTCTGTGATCTTTCACGGAGTTGTCCCAGGAAGACAAGCAAATTCCCTGGGAGAGATCACTTTGGATGTGACCTTTGGAACTCCAAAGAACTATCTGACGGAAGCACTTTCCTTTGAAGTGGTCCCGTTCAAGAGCGCATACCATGCTACATTCGGACGTCTGACTTACTGGGCTTTTATAGCTCGTCCGTGTTACATTTACAATACGATGAAAATTCCAGGTCCCAACGATGTGATCACCATCAGGGGAGACCCGAAGAAAGCACAAGAGTGCGAGGATGGAAATTCCGCCTTGCTGAAGCAGTGTTGCACGCCCAGGAGTACCATGAGATCAAGAAAACCATTGATCCGTCCGAGATGCCCGCGACGAAGAAGGAGGTGACAAAGCCGAATCCGGAGTTCAAGGCATCAGAAGAGACGAAGAAGACGCCGTTGAAGGATGATGACCCCTCCAAGGTGACCCAGATAGGCGGAGGCCTAGATAGCGCATAAGAAAGCGCGCTCGTCAATTTCCTCCAAGCAAATCAAGATATATTCACATGGCAGCCATCTGACATGACCGAAGTACCTAGGGAACTTGCCGAGCACTCTCTAAATGTACACCCAAACGCTAAACCTGTCAAACAGTCCCTACGACGTTTTGGCGACGTAAAGCGTAAGGCAATAGCTAAGGAACTAGCCCGGCTCGAGTTAGCCGGATTCATAGAAGAGGTAATCCATACTGATTGGTCGCCCAAACCTGTAATGGTTCCTAAAAAGGACACCACTAATTTAAGGATGTGTGTTGATTATACTGCCTTGAACAAGGCTTGTCCCAAAGATCCGTTTGCTCTGCCTAGAATTGATCAAGTTATCGATTCTACGACAGGCTCAGAACTCCTCTGTTTCCTCGACGCATATTCCGGTTATCACAAAATTCGGATGAAGGAATCAGATAAAATCAAAACTTCATTCATAACCCCCTTCGGAACCTTCTGTTTCATTACGATGCCCTTTGGGCTCAAGAATGCAGGAGCTACGTACCAGTGCACTATGAAGCATTGCCTCCACGACCAAATCGGACGCAACGTACATGCATATGTGGACGATATTGCGGTGATGTCCAAAAAGAAGGAAACAGTAATTTCCAACTTGGAGGAAACATTCACCAATCTACGAAAATACAAAAAAATGCTTAATCCGAAGAAATGTTTCTTTGGAATTCCAGTCGGAAAATTGTTAGGTCTTATCGTGTCTCAAAGAGGCATAGAGGTGAACCGAGACAAGATCAAGGCTATACTCAATATTTCCGTGCCGACTCGCCTGAAGGACGTTCAAAGACTAACTAGTTGCATTGCTGTAGTCAGTCGATTTGTAAGCCGGCTCGGAGAAAGAGCCGCACCACTTTACAAGCTCCTAAAAAGATCAAAAAATTCGTTTGGACTGATGAAGCTGAAGTTGCACTATAAGACTTGAAAGAAGTAATCTCGTCTTCTCCTATCCTTGCAGCACCGGAAACCAAGGGAACCGATGTTGCTCTATCTCGCTGCGACAAACAGGGTTGTCAGGGTCATCATGGTAGTGGAGAGACTAGAGGAAAATCAGGAACACCTGGTGCAGCGTACGACTTACTACCTGATACGTCCAAAATGTATCTACTTTCCTGAACACTTCTGCTATTGTTTTTCCTCTAAACTTGTGTGAATTGGATGCAACTAACATGGACTGACACTGTTTTTAGCAGAATTACCTTGATGTCTACTTTTTGTGTAGAAAATCAACTATCAGGAAAAATCTTAGAAAATATGCCAAAAATCCTATTTCATCAGAAGACTCACGGAGTCAGAAGATGAGGCGGAGTAGAGCCACGAGGGGCCCACACCACCTGGCCACGCGGGCCAGGCCAGGCCGCGCCTGGGGATGGTGTGGCCACCTCGACTGCCCCTCGGCCTCCCTCTTAGCCTATAAGTTGCCTCTTGACCTAAAAAACAAGGGGGGTTCGACGTTTTTCCAGAAAGAGTTCCGCTGCGCCGCCACCACTAGATTCCGCGATTTAGAACCAGAAACTCCGTTCTAGCACCCTGCCAGGACGGGGAATTGGAGGAGATCATCGCCATCATCATGACCATCGCTTCTCCATCGACCATCCATGTTTCCCTCATCTATGAGTGAGTAATCCCCCGCTGTAGGCTATGGGGATGGTAGGGATTGGATGAGATCGTTCATGTAATGGCATCAGATTGTTAGGGCATGGTGCCTAGTATCTATTATTAGTTCCTTTTGAATTTGTTGCAAATTGTTATGCTTAATGCTTGTCACTAGGGCCCGAGTGCCATGATTTCAGATCTGAACATGTTATTGATTCATTATGATAGTATTGTTTATGGTCTTACCTGCAAGTTGTATACACACGTTGTTGTCCGGAACCAAAGGCCCCGAAGTGACAGAAATCGGGATAACCGGAGGGAATGGCTTTGATGTGAGGATCACATGTGTTCACGGAGTGTTAATGTTTGCTCCAGTGCTCTATTAAAAGGAGCACCTTAATTGCTAGTAGTTCCCTTGAGGCCCCGCTGCAAACGGGCTGGCAGGACAAAAGATGTTGTGCAAGTTCTCATTGCGAGCACGTATGACTATATATGGAACACATGCCTATGATTATTTAGTACTTGGATGCTTTATCTTATTTATCTGGAAATGCAATTGTTCTGATTGCTATATGAATTGTCTTGTCCATGCAACGCCCGTCCATCCATCCATGTGCCTACCGCGCTTTAATCCTACTGTTTACTACAATTGTTACTACTGTCTTTACTTTTACTACTACTGTTACTTTGCTATTGCTACTACAAAACTATTGCTACTGATAAACTACTGTGAGCAAGATTGTTTCCAGGTGCAGCTGAATTGACAACTCAGTTGTTAAGGCTTATAAATATTCTTTGGATCCCCTTGTGTCGAATCAATAAATTGGGTTTCACTTCCCTCGAAAATACTGCGATACACCCCCTATACTTGTGGGTCATCACTACCTCAGCGAGGTCCTAACTGAATCAAAGCAGTGGTATCCACACTATCAAAAGCTGGCTTATGGTGTGTTTTTTGCATCCCATAAGTTACGACATTATTTTCAGGAACACCCAATTACCGTGGTGAGCACAACTCCCATGAGAGATATAATCAATAATAGCAAGGCTATAGGACGCATCGCAAAATGGGGCATAGAGCTTTCAGCTTTGAGTATAAACCTTCGAACAACAATCAAATCCCAAATCCTTGTTGACTTTATTGCTGATTGGATAGAAACAAAGGAGAATATGACCCTCCCAGAGTTGGAATATTGGACCCTATATTTTGACGGGCCTAAGGCTCGAGGGGGCTCGGGGGGTGGCGTGGTGCTCAAATCACCCCAAGGAGATAAACTTCTATGTGTGTTGCAGATCCACTTCACAACGACAAATAACATTGCCGAGTATGAAGCACCGTTGCATGGAATACGGATTGCTAAGGATATCGGCATCTGATGATTGATGTGTTACGGAGATTCGGATCTTGTTGCTCAACAAGTGTCGGATATTTGTAATGCAAATAAACACATGGCAGCATATAAATCTGCCGTGGATGAATTATCTAGAACGTTCGAGGGATTCGAGGTTCGACACATCCCTCGAGCAGAAAATGAGGAAGCAGATGCATTATCTCGAATAGGCTCTGCACGGAAACAGGTCCTAGATGGCGCTTTTTTAGAGCACCTCAAAGTTCCCTCTATAAAAGGAGTAGACGAGGAATATCCGACCAAATCCGACTCACCTTTAGTAGCAGTTATGGCTATAATTCCTAGCTGGACTAAACCCTACCTTGATTACTTGGTAGATGGCAAATTACCCGAAGACGAGGTTCTGAGCCGGCAGATCGTCCGACGAGAAAAGGCCTAAATTATAATTAGTGGTGAGCTCTATAAGCAGAGTGTGTCTGGGGTTTCAGCGTTGTGTATCTCTGGAAGAAGGAGTGGAAATCTTACGAGAAATCCACGAGGGCGAGTGCGGTCACCATGCTGCAGCCAAATCTTTAGTGGCAAAGGCTTTCCGACACGGTTTTTTCTGGCTTACAGCCAAGGTAGATGCCGAACGGCTGGTCAAGACGTGCAAAGGTTTCCAAAAATACACCAAACAAGCTCATGTTCCGGCTGATCGACTGCGAACAATACCTATAACATGGCCTTTTGCGGTCTGGGGGCTTGACATGGTAGGACCGTTTAAATGGGCTCCAAGTGGATTTACTCACCTCTTAGTGATGGTGGATAAATTCACCAAATGGATTGAGGCTAAACCCATCACTAGTTGTGATGGAGCAACAGCCAGAAGATTTGTCGAGGATGTTATAATCCGATATGGTTATCCGCATAGCATTATCACAGACAACGGGAGTAACTTCTCTATGGCAGAGCTTGTCGAGTTCTGCAACGAACAAAATATCCGCCTTGACATTGCGTATGTCGCACATCCGCATGCTAATGGACAAGTTGAAAGGGCAAATGGTTTAATCCTACAAGGCCTAAAGCCAAGACTCGAAGTACCACTGAGACGTGCTGCGGGGGCTTGGGCAGAGGAATTACCCTCTGTAATATGGAGCTTGCGAACAACTCCGAACAGGTCAACAGGATACACACCTTTCTTTTTGGTCTATGGTGCTGAAGCAGTTCTTCCTAGTGATTTGATTCATAATTCTCCTAGATTTGCCACGTATATCGAAGAGGATGCCGAGATTTATCGACAAAATGATCTCGACTTAGTCAAAGAAGTTCACGTCGTTGCTGAAACGAGATCAACAGCCTATCAGCAGAAGTTACGCAAGTATCATAGCTAGAGAGTCAGAAACCGGTGTTTCAATAAGGGCGATTTGGTTCTCCGGCTTGTGCAGCAAAGAAAGCACAAACTTTCCCTAGTATGGGAAGGGCCTTTTTTGGTTAGTCGAGTATTGCACAATGGTTCATACTACCTAACTGATATGCGACCAATCAAAGAAAGACGTGCTACTAAGAAGAGAAAGAGAGCTAGAGGCAGTATAAACCCGGAAGAATTAGACAGACCATGGAATATTGCTCAGCTACGTTCCTTTTATTCTTAGTTTATCCTTCTTTATAATCATATATATGTACATGTTCAAAAAGAAATAAAGTATTGGTTGCCTCAAAAAATTTCTGAGAAGTTTTTACCATCTTATTTCTGAATGATCATGTCACAGTCGAAAATCCCAGAATACTTGAAAGTACTTTATGCTCATGTTTGTTCTGGTTTAGATTTCCGATTCTAAAAATTGCTACCTTCGGGTATGAATTTAAATTTTATAGTCTGTGCTTTGGTTATTTGTGTGATTGCCGGATGCGGGCATTTTCCGAGTAGTGAATTGTTGGTACTGGAAGCCGGCTTTTTTTCCGAGTTTAAACTGGTTTAGCAATTGAGCTCCGTTGCCCGGCAAGTTTCCGTGCTAAAGGTTGGTCGGCTCACGAAAGGGACGAGGCAGAAAGCCAGATAAACGATAAGTGCAGACAAAAAATACAAGTGCTTATGCAAACATTTCAGGCACATAACATTAAAGCCAAAAGTGTTGAATAGATAAAATAAAACTTGGCACTAGCAAAAGTATCATACTACTTATTTACAGATCCAAATTGTTTTCAGAATAACACATTGTTCTTTCTGATACTCTATGATGCAGGGGGAGAGATAGGAGCTTCTGGCTCACTGGATACATCAGCCTCGCCTTGATAACGTTCCGAGATGTTCAAATCTGATGCGGCTTGTTCATCGTCGGAAACTTCTGTTGTTTCTTCGGTAGGCGAAGGTGGCGTGTGCACGCGGGTGAAGAAAGGAGTATCGTAGCTGGTGAAGTCAGCTACGTGACACCCATATCCGCACAGGAGTCCATGATAGCCTTGATGTCTTGCTCCTGTCTATCTTCATCCACTTTGCAGTACCCTCTGGTTACTTGCCAGATTTCCATGTTTCCATGGTGGCTCATAACCATGGTGAGAGCGTTCTATGCTGTGGTTCGCATGTAGGACATGTTCCAGTCCTGGACAAGCTGCGGCATCTCCTTGGCTTTGTCTCACACCTCAAAGTTGGACATGCTATGCATGTTCGGAACCTTGAGAACTTCGCCAATATCCTCAATGGATTGGCGGAAGTCATGCAGCAGATCACCGACTTGTGTAAGCCGGCTGGTGCGAGATTCGGTAGAGGCTAAGTCCAGTAAGTTCAGAGGACTTGTGCATGTAATGCAAAGGGGTTAATCAAATAAATCCGGACTCCAAAGAGTTGGAAGATGCGTACAAGTCAGAAAGAAGGAAACATACCAAAAAATGAAATCGTCGACTTTGGTCTTTTCATCCCGAAGTCTCTGGAGTTCAGCCTGGAGTGCCTCGGCAATATCCCTCCCTCTGAACAAGTCGTTGCTGAGATACGAGATTTTCTTATCCTGGAGCACAATCTTACGATCACGCTCCTCGGTGGCCATGGAGGAGGATTCGAGAATTTGAGGAATGCTCTTCTCATGATCTGCCTTAAGCTTATCCAGCTCTTGGTGGAGATCCTTGTTTTCTACCACCAACGTTTTAAGATTCTCGGTCTCTTCAATCATTGCATAGGACTGCTTCACCAGTGTTGTAGTCAAAAGAACAACAGTTGAACAAAAATTCGACTATGGTTAGTTGCTTGCATGTTAGAGTGTCTTAGAACTTCTAAAGTTTTAGTTTGGTTTTGTTTTTGCATCATTCCAAAATCATCTTTCTGCTACAAAATCATTCATCAATACCTGAAAATTGCTCAAAAATAAAGTTTCTCAAAAAATTCCAGAAAATTCATAATAAATTTTTACACCAAAAATGGGACAGAGAGGTACCTGGAGTGACCCAGGGGGGGACCAGACAAGCACACCACCTGGTGGCGCGGCCACACCAGGGGCACGCCTAGCCATGGTGTGGGCCACCCTTGGCCCTCCACTTATTCTTCTACCTGCCACTCCTTTCTCTCTCCCAAGAAAACACCATTTCATTGCTCAAACCCGTGTTCTTGTTGTTCTTGCTCGCGATTTTTGATCTCCTTGCTCGGCCCACCTTTCCTGCTGAGATTTGGAGCATTTGTTCTCCGGTATGTGACTCCTCAGCTTGTCCAAGTAGATTTGTGATTACTGGATTATATCTTGAGTATTTTGCCGTTGTAGGTGACAGGTTATGTGAGCTTGCATGCTTGTTATTCTTAGAGAAAGTATTTTGATTCATGTTTAGCCCTCTTACAAGTCCCTATAAGTACTTCCTTTCATTATGTAATCATTTTGCAATCATTTGTGTGATGGCTGTCTAAAATTTCAAAAAAAGGAGAGATGAACAACCACACTTTTGGAGAAGTATTTGAGAGAGACACACACAGGAGGGCAAGGACTTTGAGATCAGCTTCTCAATTTAGGTCATCATATAATGAAGATCTTATTGCACCGCGCTTTCGCAATGAGGGAGATGCTCACCCATCTACCTTCCCTTGTTTTGCCTTTTTGCAAGCTACAGGGATCCTTGATGATTTCTTACTTCTCGTTTAGAGGGGTGGTCTAACCACTTACATGCAGGATGAGAGTGAGCAATGTGCCATGCTCACCAAAACTTTTGTTGAAAGTTTCACTTTCACTAACACCCCTTATAGGTCAACTATCTCATTTAAAATCTATAATATGCCTATTACCATGTCATTGGAAAGATTTTGCAGCATTATAGGCATTGGCATGACTGGGATAGTAAAGAAGATCCAAGGTCGACCCGCTGATTTGCTGGAGCTCTACCGAAGTGTAACAAATGATGATGATTGCACAGCTCAGCGCGGGAAGATAACGAACATTCAACTCCCAGCTGAAATGGATCCTATGGGCACCTAGAGGGGCTGAATAGGTGCTAATTCAAATTTTAATGCTTTTTCAATTTTAGGCTTGGCACAAATGGTAAATTCTCTAGATAATCTATTTGTGGAATTTCCCTATATGCAAACCTAACAACTAGCGGGTAAAGGCGAGTGAGATAGAGGAGCGAGTAAACTGTAGTGGAGCATGCAAAGACACAAGATTTGTTTTACCGTAGTTCCTTCCTTGTTAAGGGAAGTACATCTGCGTTGGAGGGGTGGGCGGTACTAAGACCACCACGCCACAATAGGCCTCACCCTGTTCTCCGATGGATCCCGCCACCAAAGGCCTGATCAACCTTTCCACTATAGGAACCCTTCGAGGCAGGAACCAGCGCCTTTACACAACTAGCGGGGCACAACGCCACAACCAAATTGGAGGCTCCCGTGATGACAACAAGCTGCCACAAGAACAAGTTATCAATAACAAAACACAAGATCTAGATAATAACGAGAATACTAGATTGGGAATTTCTCCAAATGAATGGAGAGGAGTTGATGCGCTTGATTCGTGATGACGATGTAGGTTGTCTCATCCTTCAATTCCCCCAAATATCAAAGCCTTCGGGTGGTTGAAGTGGGAGATCTAGAGAGAGCTCTTGCAACAGGTCTGGCCTTTTTCGAATGAATCAAGAGTTCTGACTAAAAGGGATGAAGGGGCTTTTATACCCCCTACCCCAACTGAGCCGTTGGAGCCTTTGGGGGCGGATTATCCGGCCCAAGTGAGGGCCGGATTATTCGACCTGGGGAAAACTCCGCCCCAGACTCGGATTATCCGACACAAAATCCGTCCCTAGATAGAGCGTCCTATCGAGCCTATCTTTGATCGTCTTCTGGGGGCCGGATTATCCGGCCCAAGGTAAAGACCGGATTATCCGGTCAGGGAAGAAACTCCGCCCCTGTTCGGAATTTCCGGGGGAAAATACGCCCATAGACAGAGCGACGCGCCAGGGCTACCTTTGCCAAGTGAGATAGGCCAGACTATCCGGCCCTTGATGGGGGCGGATAATCCAGCCCCCCAAACACAATATAACTCCCTGCACACTTAGCACACATGAGAAAACTCCACGGTATTGTTATCTAACACTTAAAACACAGAGAACCATGAAATGTTCTTTCAATCTCCCCATTTTTTGTGTTAGATGACAATACTAGGATTTGCAGGATAGTTCACAAGACACAATATTTAATGAATGAAAAATACTCCCCCTCAATGTGTGCATACTAAAATTTGCATTTGAATACAAATACACACAAGAAGGTAAAAGTATATTTCATTGAAGCATATGCGAAAAGCTCATACCACCGGGAGAGAGATAGATGCATCCTCAAAATATTATAAGAATATCCAATGATAGCCATAATGAGCGCCTCCCTCGATATAAAGATATCCAATATAGCCAATATGATAGATGACTCCATATGAATAGTCCACAAGATAAATCCAGAGCCACACAGACATAGTCTCATACGGCACAAAACACACATAAAAGTTCGACGCTATAAGGGCACAAGCGAGAAAAAAACGAAACACTAAAGTGCAAGAACTTGTGCCCGACCCATGCAAATCCTCGGAGACCTAATAGAACTACTTCTCCCCCTTTGGCATCGAGACGCCAAAAAGGAAGAAGAGCGATGCTAATTCCCCAAGGGATCACTCGTAGTCCTCATCCTCGTCCTCGTCCTTGTCGTCATCCTCAAGCTCCTCGGTGTCATCCTCCTCATCATCAACAGTGGCCGTGGAAGGAAACAGGTGACGCTCCAGCTCTCCATAGTTAAGCCCAGAGGAAGAGTTCCACCGAGCATATGGTGTGGGAGTAGTAGGAGCAGGGGGATCGCCCGAAGCACCAGACACATGGTGAAGAATGAATTGTTGAGTGTGAGCCATCTCATGGAGCTGCTTGATTTCGCGAGCACTAGGAGGCACTGGAGGCCTACGAGCACTAGCACGAGCATCCCTCATGAGACTCTCAGGAGCAGAGGAGGGGTGAGAGGTCTTCCTAACCTTGGTGTAGGGCTGTATTATCCGGCCTAAATTCTGACTTTCTGTTGTACACAGATTCAGGCCCGCACGTCCCCAAACAAAACCCCCACAAGGTGTACAAGGGACTTGTGTGCAATAAAAGATGGCTTAGAGATAGGGAGAGGCTTGGGTTGAGAGAGCCAAACTGAGATGCTACTACACAGCCAAGATTGCAAGAACCAAATCAACTAAAAGCCAAAATTGAGTGTGATTCCCATAAGAACATGAGATGAGTAAAAATCCAAAAAGATCCACATAAATCCAACTCTTCTCATGGAAGAGGGCGGTGGTTGAAGCCACCTTGTTGGAGTGTATGGCATGACACCGCGAAGATATATCTTGGGTTCATGACCAATACTCATCAATAAGCTCACATATCACAACATAATATTAAGATAAATGATTTGACTTGCTTTCGGCATTATGGGGGAGGGTTAGCCCAATCAATTAGGACCACACTCCCCCTATATCCATGCCCACACCTATACCAAATAATACTGAGATGTAAGAGTGAGTGCATGGGTAATCAAGACAAGCTCCCTGAATCAACGATACTTAGCTCATTCCTCAAGAAGCAAAACCTTGCTTCATCAAGTGGCTTCGTGAAAATATCAGCAAGTTGGTTCTTCATGCTCACAAAACATAGATCAATATCGCCTCGAGCAACATGGTCCCGAATAAAATGATTCCCAATCTCAATGTGCTTCGTCCTTGTGTGTTGTACCGAATTGTACGCAATTTTGATTACACTTTCATTATCGCATAAAAGAGGCACTTTGTTAAAATTGACACTGTATTCCTTTAAAGTTTGCCTCATCCATAATAACTAAGTGCAGGCACTCGTAGCAGCAACATATTCAGCTTCGGCAGTGGAGAGAGATATACAGTTCTGCTTTTTAGAAGACCAATAGACTAGAGACCTTCCCAAGAACTGACAAGCTCTAGAAGTTGATTTCCAATCATCCTTGTCACCAACCCAATCCGAATCAGTATAACCACATAGAGAGAAATTGGAGACCTTGGGATACCATAGACCAAAATTAGGGGAATGAACCAAATATTGGAAGATCCTCTTGACCGCCACTAAGTGGATTTCTTTAGGAGCTGCTTGATACCTTGCACACACGCCTACACTCAACACAATATCGGGTCTAGATGCGCAGAGGTAAAGAAGAGAGCCGATCATGGACCGATATACCTTTTGGTCCACATCTTTACCGTGGGGATTAAGTTTAAGATGACATTTTGTTTGCATCGGAGTGGCGATGCCATTAAGATTCGTCATCTTGAATCTCTTGAGCATGTCTTAGATGCATTTTTCTTGATTGATGAAGGTTCCTTCTCTAAGTTGCTTGATCTCAAATCCAAGAAAGAACCATAACGCCCCCATCATAGACATCTCAAACCCGTCAGTCATAAGCTTTGAAAATTCATCATTAAACGCTTTATTAGTAGAGCCAAAGATAATGTCGTCTACATATAGTTGGCATACGAAGAGCTCCCCCTTAACCTTCTTAGTAAAAAAGTGGGATCGATTTGCCCAACTTTGAAGCCATGATCTAACAAAAGCTCTTTAAGGTTCTCATACCACGCACATGGGGCTTGTTTAAGGCCATAGAGTGCCTTATCGAGTTTGTAGACATGGTTCGGGAAGTTAGGATCCTCAAATCCCGGGGGTTGCTTTACATATACCAACTCATGTAGAGGACCATTAAGAAAAGCACTCTTAATGTCCATTTGCTGTAATTTAAAATTATTATGGGTAGCATAAGCAAGAAGGATACGGATGGACTCAAGACGAGCCACAGGAGCATAGGTCTCGCCGAAGTCAGTGCCCTCAACTTAGGAGTAGCCTTGTGCCATGAGTCTCGCTTTGTTCCTCACAACAATGCCATTCTCATCTTGCTTGTTTTTAAATATCCATTTTGTGCCGATAACATTGTGGTAATCCTTGGGCTTCTCCACTAGTTTCCAAACCTTGTTGCATTCAAAGTTATTCAACTCTTCATGCATAGCAACAACCCAGTCCGGATCTTCAAGAGCTTCAAACACTTTCTTGGGTTCCACCATTGAGATGTGGGCTTGATGCTCACCAAAACTTGCCAACTCCCTTCTTGTGGAAACCCTTCGTCGAAGATCACCTACAACTTTGTCAAGAGTATGACCCCTTAACTCAAGGTTCCTATCGGCATGAGCTTTGTGATGAAGTTTAATAAGCTTCATCATTTGAGTCTTCAATGGACTCATTGGCTTGGCCTTGATCAGTAGCTTGATTAGCAGGAGTAGGAGATGATGAACCTTGCCCTTGATGTGGATCAACAGCCGTAACAGGAGGCTACTATTCTTTAGGAGTTTTAGAGCCGGATAATCCGGCCGATGGTGAGGCCGTATAATCCGGCCTAGGAGAACCTGAAGCATCTTCGCGACATTGACTGGATCTTGCTCGAATTGGAGTGTGGTCGGATAATCTGGGGTCGGCCGGCAAATCTAGCCTGGGACTTGCATTTGTTTCTTCGATATGTCGATCATTTTGGTCAGCAGAGGAGGGATGGCCGGATAATCCAGTGTCGACCGCATAATCTAGCCTGGAGCATTCAGGAGCATGTTGACCTTCAGCAGTTGGTGGAGTCGGTGTAGAAGTTTCTCCAATGGTTGGAGCATGTTGAGCTTGTGTCGATGAGGGCTCTACATTAGTACAACATTGTCCTTCCTGATCCGCCACAAGGGGTTCCTCAATGGGGCGGAAAAATCCCACGCCCATTCTTCTTATGGAATCTTGGGGTATTTCAACATCTGCGTCACAAACATTAACTTGCCCCGCATGGGAGCCATCATTTTCTTCGAACACCACACTACAAGATTCTACAACAGTTCCGGAGAGCTTATTGTAGACTCTATACGTGTGGGATTTGGCACCATAACCAACAAAAATACTTTCTAAAGCCTTAGACTCAAATTTAGATAAATGAACTCCTTTGATGAGAAAGAAACACTTACAACCAAATACCCAGAAGTATGAGATGTTAGGCTTGTTACTGGTAAGTATTTCATACGGAGTCTTGTCCAAGATTTTACGAAGGTATAGCCGGTTGGATGAATGGCAAGCGGTAGAGATTGCTTCAGCCCAGAAGTTATATGTAGACTTGAATTCAGCTAGCATAGACATTGCCATATCCATTAGGGTCCAGTTCTTCCTCTCGGCAACACCATTTTGTTGAGGGGTGTACGCAGCGGAATATTGATGTCTTATCCCCTCTTCACTTAGGAATTCATTTAAGGCGTAGTTCTTGAACTCGGAGCCGTTATCACTTCTTATTGCCAATATAGGGACATTGTGTTGACGTTGAACCTCGTTGGCAAAGTCGATGACAGTTTGTTGAGTCTCGCTTTTCAACTTGAAGAAATAGACCCATGTGTATCTTTAGTAATCATCAACAATCACGAGGCGATACTTATTCCATCCAAGGCTTGCATGTGATGGAGGTCCAAAGAGATCCACATGAAGGAGCTCCAAAATTCTTGATGATGAAATAATGGTCTTCCGTCGATGGGGAGAGTCATGCATTTTTCCTTCAACACAAGCCCTGCAAACACAATCTTTGCCAAAGGAAACATTTTCTTTTAGTCCAAGGATGTGGCCACCCTTGTGGTGACTTTGCAAAGTTCTCATATTGACATGGGCTAGTCGGCGATGCCATAACCAACCCGCGTTATCCTTTCCGAAAAGACACATCGGACCTGTAGTGGTTTCCCCCGAGAATTCCACCACGTACAAGTCATTTTCGACATATCCCACGAAAGCAACTTTTAGAGACTTGCTCCACAAGAGTACCACCAAATAAGCATCAATGAAAATTGCAAAGCCCATCTTACTAAGGGCACGAACTGAAAGTAAATTGTAACCAAGGGTCTCAACAAGCATGACGTCCACGAGAGAGATATCGTGAGCTACCACTACTTTGCCAAGACGCAATACCTCAGATTTTGACTTGTCACCATAGGAGATGGTTATGTGATCATGATTTGGCCGCATCTCCGTGATGATCTCCTTGCTTCCCGTCATATTACTTGTTTACCCGCTATCGAGTACCCATTTAGACCCACCGGAAGCATAACCCTGCAAGAAAGTTACTTCTTGATTTTAGGTACCCATTTTTCAATGGGTCCTCTCATGTTAGTGACAAGGGTCTTGGGAACCCAAATAGACCAAGGAATGTAACTATCATAAGGGACTACATAAATAGCATAAACATCACCATAATAATCACAAGTTAGGATTATTAGCCCCTGCAAAACCATCATAGTTAGACTTGTCAATGGTGGTGGTGCTAGTCTTTGGTTGAGCTGTTTTACTCCTCTTATTCTTGTTCTTCTTATTCCTTGTCTTGGGAACATAACCAAGACCCTCTCTTCCATTGTTTGTCCTTTGCTTGCTAAGAACCTCATTTAGAATTTTTTTACCTTTATGTTGAGATCCCTTTACAGGTTCTTCTTGTCCACAAGATGGAGTAGAGATGTTGGGCATATCATACTTCTCCAATTGAGTTTGGAGCTGGTCACGAGACTCATTTAGAGTAGAGTGTTCACTCTCCAATTCCTTGTGAGCAATGTCAAGTTTCTCAAACTTCTCCAAGAGTCTAGCATGAGCAGCCCCAAATTCAATCTTTTCCTTCTTTAGTTTCTTTAACTTAGCAAGAGCATTGTCACGTTCTTTGATGAGCTGAGCAACAACCTCTTCATGGGACTCCTCAATTGACTCGAGTCTCTCTTCCAAGGATACTCGAGCTTCCTCTTTGATGTCTACGCACTGCTATTCTTGTAGACAGTTGTTGGGCCTCCAAGTTTAGAGGTTTGTAGAACAGCAGCAAGTTTTCCCTTAAGTGGATTACCCAAGGTTTATCGAACTCAAGGAGGAAGTGGTCAAAGGTATCCCTCTCAAGCAACCCTGCAATCAAGATACAATAAGTCTCTTGTGTCCCCAACACACCCAATACACTTGTCAGGTGTATAGGTGCACTAGTTCGGCGAAGAGATAGTAAAATACAAGTGGTATGGATATAAGACAACGGTGCCAGAAAATAGCTTGATGGCATGGAAGAGACTAAAGGCAATCTGAAAGCAAGATGGAAGCAAGCAAACATGTAACAGATCTAGTTGCAAATGGTGTTTCAATGCTTAGAAACAAGGCCTAGGAATCATACTTTCACTAGTGAACACTCTCATATAAATATCATCTCTTTATGATACTACTCTGAACTACTCTCCGGTTGGACACTCTAATCCATGGTAGGGCTATAACAGCACACCTCAAAGTTCGCTTTCCCATCTACATAACCCCACACTGTCACCTTGAGCTCTAGGTGGTTCCAACAAACACCACAATTTCATAGAAACATCCAACTCCAAATATAACTCATAACAAGTATTTGTAATCTCTAGCCTAAGTGCCACCATGGTGTGCACGCTATCACTTTCACACACATGGGGAGAGGAGAGATATATTAAAGCACTGATGACCCACAAGTATAGGGGGTGTATCGCAGTATTTTCGATAAGTAAGAGTGTCGAACCCAACGAGGACCAGAAGGTGCTGGCTAGTGGTATGGATCAGGAATTCTCTGCAAATACTTAGCAAACGGATTTTTAGGGGTTTTCGATAAAGCAGGTAAACAAAGTACGAGTAAACAAAAGACAATAAGAATGAATGCAGCAAATGGCCCAATCCTTTATGCAGCAAAGGACAAGCCGGATGTATTACTTAAGATGACCAAACGTTCTCGAGGACACATGGGAAGACTGTCAAGTGCTTTCGCTTCATATAGTCGATTAATCTTCTTTAGCTTGCTAAGTGTTGTGTGGGTGAACATGTGCTAATGTACCGCCCCATCCAAGACTAATACATACTTGTGATTATACCCCTTGCAAACATCCGTAAGTACAAGAAAGTAATTAAGGTAGAAACCTAACCACAGCTTTAAACTCTAAGACCCTTACGTCCCTTGTGCAATGGTTTCCTAACGGGGGTTCATGTTTCTGTCACTCCGGCAACCCCTACGATTAGTAGCCAAATACACAATGCATTCCCCTAGGCCCATATAGGTGAAGTGTCATGTAGTCGACGTTCACATGACACCACTAGAAGAAGTACACCACAACTTAAATAACAATCTATTGAATCTTTCTCAACACAACTCCACTACTAACAACAAGACTTCTCCCATGTCCTCAAGAACAAAACGAACTACTCACAATACATCATATGGATCATGATCAGAGATGGAATAATGATGTATAACAATCTGAACATAAACACCGGGAAAGTTTCCCCTATGAACTATGCAAGATTCAACGCAATTGTTACAGCAATATGGAGATGGTGATGAGGGTGCTGATGGTGATGATGATGGTGGTGATGATGATGATGATCCCGATGAAGCCCAGCTTGATGGTGGTGTTGATGGCGACGATCTCCCCTCTCCGGGAAGGAATTCCCCTGGCATAAATCTATCTGCCGGAGAGATCTTTCTCTCTCGGTGTTTTCCGCCTCGCAGAGGCGGCGGATTCTTTCTGTGGTCGCTCTTCGAGTCTTAGGGTTTCGGGAGGATGATATACGCCAGAGGGGAGAGGCTGGAGTGGGCCAGGGCGGCCACACCACCTCCAGGCGCGGCCTAGGCTAGCCCACGCCATGGGGTGGTGTGGGCCCCCTATGGCCCACCTCCACTCCATCTTCTGGCATCCTTAGTCTTCTGGAAAAATAGGATTTTCCGTATATTTTCCCGGATTTTCTGATCTTCACGAATTTTGCCTCCAAACAACACCTTTTCCATCAGAATCCTGACTGCAGCGGTCCATGCTCCAAAAGTCATCAACCATGCAAAAATAGATGAAATAACATAAGTATCACCTCTCAATACGAAATATATCAATGAATAATAGTGAATTAATACATAGAATAGTGATGCAAAATGGACGTATCAACTCCCCCCAAGCTTAGACTTCGCTTGTCCCCAAGCGAAACTGAGCTCAATAAACATAACCTCGGGTTTATGGAGTGAAGAGTCGATAAAAGAATACGGACAAGAAGCATCACATTCATCAAATACATAGATCATAATAGAAGACAACTCACTATTATATAACTCAACTTGCAATAAGTAAAGGAAACACAATAAAGATACATAAAGTGAATCATAATTGGTAATGGCAAACTTAGCTCTTGGTCAAAGAATAGTTGATAATTTGCTGGAGTTCACAAATAAATGGTTTTTCAATGATGGCTTTCAAAGTAGTAGACACCAAGATAAGAGCAATGTGCAAAACAAGGAACATAAGAAACATGATTGAATAAATCATCATATGAATGAATGAAACACAACAACTCAAAATACTTGCTGGGATAGAAGGGAATAGGTTTACTGACTCAACTAAAAAGTAAAAGAAAGGCCCTTCGCAGAGGGAAGCGGGTATTTCAAGTTTCATAAAGAGCTCCCAAAAATTATGATACTTATTAGCTTCCAGCTCTGATTTCCCCTGTCATAGGCATCTTTAGGTGATCAAGGTTAAAGTGATCAAATATGAGGATATGCTTGACAAGTTGTAAATTGAGAATCTCATGTCCCTTGAATACGAGGGCTGCTCCTCATGCTACTCAAGTTTAGTCACCGGTAAGTTCTTGTCATCGTAAGCACATGTGTATCATAGAGAACCGCCAACGGGGTACCCCTTGCCCGATGATACGGAAGAATTCCCATATCAAAATGACAAGGCAAGCAGACAACAAGTATCTCAGCAATCTTCTTATTTACCATGGAAATATGGTGCTTTTTTCTCTCTTTCCTCTTTTCATATATCTCTTTTTCTTTTTCTCTTTTTTCTCAATCTCTATCTCTTTTTTTATAAGAAGAATGCTTCATAGATACTCGTTATGGTTACGCTACAGGTTTCCACCATGTAGGAATGGATTAGACCAGCGGCCTAGGCGTTTCTCTAACACACATGCATAACTCCATGGACTTACAAGCTCCCCTTTCATTTCACACCGACAACATCCATAGACAAAAGAACATGATATCAACTTGGTACAAAGTACCGGTGCAATGTTGAAAGCATTCCCCGTGATAGCATGGTTCTGCTAATTCACAACTTACAAAGCACAAGCATATACGCAACATAGGTGAGCACAATGGTTCAGGTTTATTAAATGCAAGAAAGTAAAGTGTGCCATCAAGTTCGTGAGAGCTTTAATCACTAATTTTCACATAACAAGTTTAATTTGGGAGGTAGATAAAACAAGAATTTACTTGGAATCGCAATAATGCTACTAGGTAGGTATGGTGGACGCAAATGGCAAAGGTTTTGGTTTAAAGGAGGTGGATGCACGAGAAGAATACCCTCTCAGTACAGGTTTTTGGCTAGCAAGGCTGGGTAGCAAGTATAAGAGTTGAAGGAAACAAACAAACATACAAGTGATAAAGACAAACATGCAATCTTCCTTGGAAGCACAAAAGATCTTAACTAGAGAATACTAGACTTATGAGCAAATCAAGAAAGAAAGATGATGAAATTATTTTCCTCTAGAGTACTTCTATCTTTTTCTTTTCAACTCTCAAAAAGGTGTTGCTACTGACCGAGCCAGGTTTGCCAAAACCAACTAAATTAACTCAATGATCCCAGAGTGCTACCAATACTAACAACAAGATCAATCATATAACCACGAATTGAAAACTAATATAAGCTATGCAAAAGAGTGAATGATAGAACTTCTCATTAATATTCCATAACGGCAACTCACACCAAGGGATACATATCTAATGAGAGAGGGTACACTTCCATAATGCAAACCATACTACATAATAACTCCTCTATTCATGATATGACTCTACTAATAAGGTAAAAAGATAGGAGATAGTGATATGATACCGCGGCACTCCCCCAAGCTTGGAACAAACCAAGGGGATGCCAAACCTGATGACGAATTACGCCTTAGGTGGTGGTGGTATCTTCTCATCTTCGTCCGTCTTCCAGGGTAAAGGCTTCCCATCAACAAAGGACATTGTGGTTTCCAACATCCTGAAACTTGCAGCAACACTTATGCGTTTAAATCTAGCCTCATACTCACAGTTTTGATTTTGAACGTCATAGAACTGTGCTTGCAGTTCGTTGGTTGTTTGGGGGAGTGAGAAGACTTCGTCTTTTGAGTTCAGCAGTCTCCTTTTGGTGCTCGGTGATGAGTTCGGAACAAATCTTATGGATGATATCCACTCCGCGCTCCGCCATCTTCCTGTACCTAAAGACTTCTTGCTCTAGTGCTTCCATCCTGTCCTCCAGACTTCCTTCACCTTTAGGGCCTTGAACCTCTTTAATCCGGACCTCCCCACCTTCGAGCAACAACTCCTTGGGATGAAACTTCAATTCTCTCATGTATGGGTTGATGATATCTTCAAAAGAATCTCCTTTGGATGATCCAGAGCAAGACATTGTGGCTCCAAATCTGGGATTCTACCTGGCAGAAACAGATTGGAACAAAAACACGGCGAAAACATGATATACAAACCTCGGGGGATCCGGGGGGTATATATTACGAAGTTTCATATCAAAAGGAAGGTACTGGGTGAAAACGGGTCGGAGGCGGAGTCCTGGGTGGCCTCACCACCTGGTGGCGCGGCCAGGGGAGGGCCCGCGCCATGGGGTGGTGTGGGCCACCCCGGCTCCGGTTCCGTCCCTTTTTCGCTTCGAAACTTTCCTTATCGACTAGAAACTGCAAAAATATAGTTGTATTGTATTTTCGCGGAACTTTTCTTACCAGAACTGTTACCTACATGAAAACAGACTCTGCAGGTCTCTGAATTTGGTCCTCAATGAATTTCTCTGGAGTTATAACTTGAAAAGCATCAACATCTTCAATGTAAGAATCTCCAGCAATATAGTGTTTGAGTCGCCGCCCATTCACTACTTGTGTAGTATTATCTTTTAGAGAAGAAATTGTTGGGTTTGCAGCATAGAAAACAAAAAAAATCCTACGGTGTGAACTACACGCCAAGATCTATCTACTAGGTACAAAGCAACAGGTGGACATACATACAACGAGAACTTACCCTCGAAGACAACGAGTTTTGTTAACGAGTAGGAACTCGTGGTTGATGTAGTCGTACACTTGCCGATCTCAAGATCGTGAGGAAGTCCAGCAGGTCCGGCTCCAGCACATCCATCAGATCCAGCTCCAGCACCAAGTCCAGCACCGCAAAGCAGCGGTGCATCCATGATCGCACACACGTCCGGTACCCTGACAACCTCCGTCCCTCGCTCCAGCAAAGCAGCGGAAGCAGCAACTCCTTTCCAGATAAAGCCACCAGGAACATGTATCTCGCTAATCCGAGACCATGGGGGAATAATACTAGAGGGGGAGAGAGATCCTTCACAAGGAGGTGTGTGTGAGAAGTAAGGAGAGGGTGGCCTTTTATAGGAGGAGGGGGGTGCCCCTCCTTCATGGCCGGCGCATGGAGGAGGTGCCTCTTCACCTCCTCCATTCATGTGGTGGTAACCCCTCCACATTAAAATGCCTCTTCACATTCCCTTTTAAAGTCTCCACTTTAAATGAATTAAATTTCTCCAAATTTAATGCTCTCTCATTTAATAAAACTCTTTTATTATTTTTATTCAGAATTTTGTTAATTACTTTAATTAACAAACATTCACATAAAACCCCCTGCAACATTTCAATATTACATGCAGAACCAATTTCAGCAATTTCACCCGAAACAGTTTTGGTGTCTATTGAAATAATTCCAGCGCTTTCTTAAATCTTTATCTGAAACATATTTGCTCAAAATGGCGTTGGTATCCCTTAAGTGTGTCACCTTACGGTTCGCGAATAATGCAGACATGATCGAGACCCCTCTCCGATCAATAATCAACAGCGGGACCTGGAGATCCGTACTGACTCCTACACATTCAACGATGACTTATGTGATCATGAGAACCTTTAACGCTTGTAACTAAATCCCCTTGTATCGCGATATATTACATGTTTGAGATTCGATCATCGGTATATCCATACCTAGTTTGATCTCGTTACCGACATGCACTCTTTTCTCGTTCTCGTGATATAACATTCTAGTGATCACAACACTTGCTTGCAAGCTATCTTAATGTGATATCACCGAGAGGGCCCAGAGTATATCTATCCGTCATCGGGATTGAAAAATTCCACTCTTGATCCTTGAGCCTCAACATAACACCTTCGTAGCACTGAACCCATCTTTATAGTCACCCTGTTACGGTGTGACGTTTGATGTTATCAAGATACTCTTCCGGTGTTAGCAATTAACATGATCTCATGGTCTAAGGATAAATATTACTTCGTATAGTGTTATAGCAATATAAACATAACGACTTTGATCGTAATGCTATACTTCAGATGAATGTTCATCACATCATTCCACCAATGTTGTGACCTCGTTATTAACAACATCCAATGTCCATGATCAGGAAACCTTGATCATCTTGTTAATCAACGAGCTAGTCTATAAGAGAGGCATAACTAGGAACCCTTTTTGTTTATTAAACACACATGTATTGACGTTTCCGATCAATACAATTATAGCATGTAAAATAAACATTTATCATAAACATGGAATAAGATAATAACCACTTTATTATTGCCTCTCGGGCATATTCCCTTTAGTCTCCCACTTGCACTAGAGTCAATAATCTAGTTTGAAAAACTTTGCGTATTGAACACCTATGGCTTTCTGGTGTTGTATATACGCTATTGCTAGTGGTTAACGTAATCTTCGGATCTGACAGTTTCAGGTCCGTGTGTATTTGTATGTCTTTGCGTCTCTACGCATCACTCATTCTCAAATGAGATGGCATTGTATAAGTTTGGTCCTTTGGTGAGACCTTTAGTTCGTTCGGCTTAAAATATGTTGATATTATTGTCACACAATATATCTTCATAGTATTAGCCCACTTTGAACCACACCTAGTTTGCTAACAAACTACTTAACACAAATGCCCTCCTTTGCTGCTACTATAGCAGTTATATACTTAGCCTTTTGTTGTAGTATCTGTCACAATGTCTCAACTTTGGAACTCATCCAAATCCATCATGGAACATCCTTTCCATTACATTGTGCCACCCATAGTCTAAATTGAGATAAATTTAATTGTATCTTGTGACAAAACTAGTATCAATGTAACACTTTACAATGAACTACCTTTAACTATTTGTCACTTATACATTATATATTCTTAGTTCTTCCAAAGCTCATAAGAATATCTTTACTATCGTCCAATGATCATCTCATGAATCATTCTGGTATGTGCTCGTAACATTTAGAGCATAGGACATTCGGGATATATACATATCATGGTATAATCGATCAAAATCTTCATGTGATTTTACTCACCAAGTGTTGAAACACTTGAATTTTGATACAATCCTTTCCATGCGGCAAGAACCTTTCTTGCCGTTTCCATATTGAACTCTTTCAATATCTCATATATGTATGTATGGCACAACCATATTAGCGCCTTAATCTATCCATATAGATATTGATGCCTAATATTCCGGTTTTGCCCAAGTCTTTCATCGAAATCTTATTTTAATGAAATTCTTAACTTGTGTCAATACAAGATACATCATTTCCAATCAACAATATGTCCTCTACATAATGTGTTACAAATATGTCTCAGCGCTCCCACTTAATTTCTTTCAAATGCAAGCATCTTCATCATCTCTGATGAATTTAAACTCTTTTAACAGTTTCATCATGGTGAAGGTTCCAACTCCGCTATGCTTACTTCATCTATTGAAGTTTGCATGCCCTTTTAGCATCCTTTGGATTAACAAAACCCTTTGGACCGTGTCATGTACATGTCCTAGGTAACCGTTCTATTAGAAGAACATTGTTTTGTTTATTCAATTACCATATACCAAATTATATGTAGTGGTTGCTACATTAATCCGTCAAGACTAAATATCGCTATGAAAGATCAAATCTTGTCATAGTCAACTCCTTGAACATTGTCGTAAACTTCTTTCCGACATGTCGACTATTTCATAGATGTTAAACATCCATGTCTTATTTCTTTATAGATCCAAACACGACCGATAGGCTTCACGCCTTTCCGGAGGGTCTTCCAAGTTCAGAAACTTGATTTCTCGTGTATGGATACTATCACGGATTCTATGACTTCTAGTCATTTTATGGAGTCAGGGCCCATCATCGCTTCTTTGCATGTAGTCGGTTCATCACTGTCAAAACAATAACGACTTGCTTATCAAATCACACTATTTGATTCTTACCGACCCACACGGTTCAATAAGAACTCTAATCTCCGAGATCACAACCTTTGTAATCACGGGAGCCATGAGCATTATGGCCGCCACTGGGACACTTTATGGCGCTGCGCTACTTAGCACATATAGCTAAGGTTCAACAACCTTATCAAAGTTCTATTGTCCTCCCACTTAACTTTTCGCGAAAAAATCCTTCTCAAGAAACTTAACGTTCCAAGTAACAAACTATTTTGTCCTCGGTGTTATGGAGAAATTCCCAACAAATTCTTTGGGATAACCTACAAAGACGTGCTTATTCGACTTTGGTTGTAAACATTTTACTTATGCATAGCATACCAAAATTTATGAAAAGACAATTCGGGTTTTACCCCAAACCATAACTTATATGGTGTCATTTCAACGGATCACGATGGTGCTCTTTTCAGTGTAAAAGCGGTAGTCTCTAAAGCTTCAATCCTTGAAACATAATGGCAGTTTTATAAATGACACATTTGATCTTACCATGACAAACATGGTTTGATTTCATCTCTCGAACATACCATACTCCTGTGGTTTATCGTGAAATCCAAATTCATGGAACAATTCCTCAATTTTTAGGTGTTTTGCTAAACATGTAACTCAAATATCTTCCTTTATGATCGAATCATAAACTCTTTATTTTCTTATTACAATGATTTTCCACTTCATCTTGAAAGTCTTTGAACAACTTTCAAATAATTCATACTTCTTCCTTATTAAGTAAATATACAGATATATTCACTCAAATTTTCGAAGAAAGCATATGAAGCAAAAAGATCCATCGCATATGGCTACACATAATGGACTATGCACATCAGCATGCACAATTTCCAATAAGCTAGTCATCCGTTCCTCTCTGGCCTATAGACGGAGTTTCAATTATCTCGAGGAAAGTCTCACAAGCGTCAATTGATCAAAATCAAAAGACTCCAAAAATCCATCAACATGGAGTTTCTTCATGTTTTCTTTCCAATATAATTTAAACAACGATGTCACTTCATAAGTGATCTTTCAATCATTTGTCTTGCGACATTTTAGCAATAGTGTTTATGGATGTGATTTCTCCCACTAGACTTGTAAAAGTTCATCCATCCTTTATGGAATACGGTAATTATTTGAACAACCATTGTTCTCGTAATACTGGAACAAAATAACAATTATTAAAACAAATCTTGAAGGCTAGGTTTGACGACAACGAAAAGCATAATAACACTTTATTTGTTTTTGATGATCATCATCACTTATTCTCTTGCTAGTTACTTAGGCCATTGCAGTTCATGAATTGCGTTGTCATGTATGACACTTCATACCAACCAATTTGGTATCCAATACCTAAGAACCACATTGTTTAATAAGCAAGGAATACAACCATAACATGTATATCTTCTATATACCCAAGTTGGACATCTCCAACCTTTTATTTTCTGCCAAATATTTTATAGATTCTCTTTCAACAATTCCTTTTCTTTTAAAAGAATCTATCAACATCAATAGTGGTGTCATAAACATGACACATGGTACAAAGCTTGTATATAGTCAAATACTAATACCTTTGGACTTGCACTTTGAAGTGGATCACCATCATCAAATGTTTGGCATTCTTTCAAAAAATCCATTCTTTAGTAATCTATTAGTGTAGTAAAAAATTTACTTACATCTTCTATTCATCCTTATCATGGAAACTTTCATGATCAAGCTACTATAGCCTATAAGGAAGAATCACGAGTATAATATCAGTTCCCAAAACCTTTTTGGTAGATTAGGACGCTTAGCATCTCCAACCTTCACAAATTCTCATACAATATGAGAACATGTATTTTGCTAAATTATACTCCATCATAATGCAACCAAAAACATTGTTTTAGATATCATAATATCTTTCATGCATGATGGTTTCTGAAACAATTTTCAGCTCCAATATAATCTTGATATTAATACAACTTTTGAATATCAATAATCATGGAGGCAAACATGATACTTTAGATACTAACATTGGAATTCTTACTCTTGATTTAATACTACTTATTAAACTTCATGGAGTAAATAGAGTCTGCTGAAAGTTTGCAATAGGACTTATAAACTTTAAATTGACATTCAAAACAATACGATACCAGTTCGTAAAGTAAATATCCAGAATTCTATAGTTCTATTATTTCAAATAAAAACTAAGCATAAGGTAGAAAACGAATGCCAATGACTACAACAAACTATGCAAATTCACTTTGATTTAATTTATGACAAATTTGGTTTGACTAATCCAAATTAGAAATGAACTCCCACTCAAAAACGACATCCCTCGTGTATTTTTGGTGATTACATGAACCAAATCCACTACACCAAGTCCGATCATCATGTGAGTTGATGTAGCTTCAAAGGCGAGCATCTATATGGGCATCATATCAACTATATGACTCATGCTTAACCTTTCGGTCCGTGTTCCGAGGCCATGTCTGTACATGCTAGGCTCGCCAAGTAAGAACCTTAGTACTCGCATGTGTAAAACTGTCTTACACCCGTTTGTATGAAAGCGTAGAGTCGAGTACACCCGATCATCACATGATGTCTCGAAATACGATCCACAAAACGGTGCATACTTAAGGAAGAACACATTTTTATGTTGATATCTAAATGAGGGATCATCTTACAATGCTACAAAAAGCGCCAAACTAGCAGTATAAGATGCTAACATCTAATGTGTAAAGTGAGATGATATGGTCCATGCATTTGATCTCTATCACTTGCATCGTGGTATGATCTCTATCATTCCTTTGTGTGTAAGGCAAGGTCTATGGAACTTACACGTTGAGTGTGTTGTAAGAGTATCTATCATACATCTACTTACAACAATACCATATCAAGACACTAGCCCAGCAACGATCTAAACTAGACGCCTCTAATTTATCAATTGCAAGTTTTTACGTGGCTTAGGGCTTTCGGAGATAGAACCGTTCTTACCTACGAACATGAACCACAACAAGGATAACCAAGTTATTAGCAACTCGTTGTAAATCAGATATTGACTATAGTAGGAGAGACAGACACCCGCCAGCCACTTATGCAAAACAAGTCGCATGTCAGTCGTGGAACCGGTCTCATGTACGATGACATGTAAGGTTGGTCCGGGCCGCTTCATCCCACTATGCCACCAATATCCATACATAGAAGATGCAATAACATGATCATCATCGCCCACATATAAACATATGTGTACTACCCGTGCAAAGCACCTACGCATAGATCAGGCTCTGATACCACTATTGGGTTCGCAGCATAGAAAACAAAAAAATTCCTACAGTGTGAACTACACGCCAAGATCTATCTACTAGGTACAAAGCAACAGGTGGACATACATCCAACGAGAACTTACCCTCGAAGAAAACGAGTTTTGTTAACGAGTAGGAACTCGTGGTTGATGTAGTCGTACACTTGCTGATCTCAAGATCGTGAGGAAGTCTAGTAGGTTTGGCTCCATCACGTCATCAGATCCAGCTCCAGCACCACCAAGTCCAGCACCGCAAAGCAGTGGTGCATCCGTGATCGCACACATGTCCGGTACCCCGACAACCTCCGTCCCTCACTCCAGCAAAGCAGCGGAAGCGGCAACTCCTTTCCAGATAAAGCCACCGAGAACATTATCTCGCTAATCCGAGACCATGGGGGAATAATACTAGAGGGGGAGAGAGATCCTTCACAAGGAGGTGTGTGTGAGAAGTGAGGAGAGGGTGGCATTTTATAGGAGGAGGGGGGTGCCCCTCCTTCATGGCCGGCGCATGGAGGAGGTGCCTCTTCACCTCCTCCATTCATGTGGTGGTAACCCCTCCACATTAAAATGCCTCTTCACATTCCCTTTTAAAGTATCCACTTTAAATGCATTAAATTTCTCCAAATTTAATGCTCTCTCATTTAATAAAACTCTTTTATTATTTTTATTCAGAATTTTGTTAATTACTTTAATTAACAAACATTCACATAAAACCCCCTGCAACATTTCAATATTACATGCAGAACCAATTTCAGCAATTTCACACGAAACAGTTTCGGTGTCTATTGAAATAGTTCCAGCGCTTTCTTAAATCTTTATCTGAAACATATTTGCTCCAAATGGCGTCGGTATCCCTTAAGTGTGTCACCCTACGGTTCGCGAATAATGCAGACATGATCGAGCCCCCTCTCCGATCAATAATCAGCAGCGGGACCTGGAGATCCGTACTGACTCCTATACATTCAACGATGACTTCTGTGATCGTGGGAACCTTTAACGCTTGTAACTAAATCCCCTTGTCTCGTGATATATTACATGTCCGAGATTCGATCATCGGTATCTCCATACCTAGTTTGATCTCGTTACCGACATGCACTCTTTTCTCGTTCTCGTGATATAACATTCTAGTGATCACACCACTTGCTTGCAAGCTATCTTAATGTGATATCACCGAGAGGGCCCAGAGTATATCTATCCGTCATCGGGATTGAAAAATTCCACTCTTGATCCATGAGCCTCAACATAACACCTTCGTAGCACTGAACCCATCTTTATAGTCACCCTGTTACGGTGTTACGTTTGATGTTATCAAGATACTCTTCCGGTGTTAGCAATTAACATGATCTCATGGTCTAAGGATAAAGATTACTTCGTATAGTGTTATAGCAATATAAACATAATGACTTTGATCATAATGCTATACTTCGGATGAATGTTCATCACATCATTCCACCAATGTTGTGACCTCGTTATTAACAACATCCAATGTCCATGATCAGGAAACCTTGATCATCTTGTTAATCAACGAGCTAGTCTATAAGAGAGGCATAACTAGGAACGCTTTTTGTTTATTAAACACACATGTATTGACGTTTCCGATCAATACAATTATAGCATGTAAAATAAACATTTATCATAAACATGGAATAAGATAATAACCACTTTATTATTGCCTCTCGGGCATATTCCCTTCAGAAATTTGTATTGCTCCTGAACGGTATACTTCTTCAATGAAGAAAGGTCCTTCCCATTTTGATAGTAGCTTACCTGCAAAAAATCCGAGACGAGACCTATACAATAGAACTTTCTCACCAACATGAAATTCTCTCTTAAGTATTCGCTTGTCATGCCATCTTTTAACTTTTTCCTTAAAGAGCCTAGCTTTCTCATATGCTTCACTCCTCCATTCATCTAAAGAACTTAAATCAAATAATCTTTTCTCACCAACGAGCTTACAATCTCTATTTAGTTCTTTCACTGCCCAGTAAGCTTTGTGTTCTAATTCTAAGGGTAGGTGGCAAGCTTTCCCATAAACCATTTTATAAGGAGACATTCCCATAGGATTTTTGTAAGCAGTTCTATAAGCCCATAAAGCATCATTCAACTTCTTAGCCCAGTTTTTTCTAGACCTATTAACAGTCTTTTGCAAGATAGATTTAATTTCTCTATTTGATAACTCTACTTGCCCGCTAGTTTGGGGGTGATAAGCTGAAGCAATTCTATGATTAACATCATATTTAGCGAGGGTCTTCCTAAAACTGCCATGAATGAATTGAGAACCCCCATCAGTCATGAGATACCTAGGCACTCCAAACCTAGGAAAGATAACGTCCTTCAGCATTTTTAGAGAGGTTTCCCCGTCAGCACTTTTCGTAGGAATGGCTTCTACCCACTTAGTAACATAATCAACGGCAACCTGAATATGAGTGTAACCCTTCGAAGGAGGGAAAGGACCCATAAAGTCGAATCCCCAACAATCAAAAGGTTCAATAACTAGAGAGTAGTTCATAGGGATTTCATTGCGTCTAGAAATATTACCAACACGCTGACATTCATCACAAGATAAAACAAATTTTCTTGCATCTTTAAAAAGGGTAGGCCAGTAGAAACCTGATTGTAGTACCTTTTTTGCAGTTCTATCTCCTGCATGATGTCCTCCATAGGCGCTACCATGACATTTACGCAATATCTCTTTTTGTTCATATTCTGTAACACATCTTCGCATAATACCATCAACTCCTTCTTTGTATAAGTGTGGGTCATCCCAAAAATAATGCCTCAAATCATAAAAGAACTTTCTTCTTTGCTGAGCTGTAAAAGTTGGAGGCAAATACTTGGAGACAATAAAGTTAGCATAATCAGCATACCAAGGGCTTCCTTGTGAGCTCACCCCTACTGCGGCTAACTGTTCATTTGGGAAACTATCATTAACAGGCATAGGATCAAAAGATATGTTTTCCAAACGAGATAAATTATCAGCTACAGGGTTTTCAGCACCCTTCCTATCTACTATGTGTAGATCAAACTCTTGTAAAAGCAGTACCCATCTAATAAGCCTAGGTTTAGCGTCCTTCTTCGTCATAAGATATTTAATAGCAGCATGATCAGTATGAATGGTTACTTTTGAGTCCACAATATAGGGCCTAAACTTATCACAGGCAAAAACAACAGCTAGAAATTCCTTTTCAGTGGTGGCATAATTCCTTTGAGCAGCATCTAGAGTCTTACTAGCATAATGAATAACGTTTAACTTTTTATCAATACATTGCCCAAGGACAGCCCCTACAGCAAAATCACTAGCATCACACATTATTTCAAAGGGTAAACTCCAATCAGGTGGTTGAACAATAGGGGCTGTAGTTAAAGCCTTCTTAAGAGTTTCAAAAGCTTCCCTACAATCATCATCAAAAACAAAAGGTACATCTTTTTGAAGAAGATTAGTGAGTGGTTTTGATATCCTAGAGAAGTCTTTAATAAACCTCCTATAGAAACCAGCATGACCAAGGATACTACGAATACCTTTGATGTCTCTTGGACATGGCATCTTCTCAATTGCCTCAACCTTAGCTCTATCAACTTCTATGCCTCTTTCGGAAACTTTATGCCCAAGAACGATCCCTTCATTAACCATGAAGTGGCATTTCTCCCAATTAAGAACAATATTAGTTTCTTCACATCTCTGCAAAACTTTATCAAGGTTGTGCAGACAATTATCAAAAGAAGTTCCATAGACAAAAAAGTCATCCATGAACACTTCTACAATTTCCTCACAAAAACCATGAAAGATAGCAGACATGCACCTTTGGAAAGTAGCAGGAGCATTACATAAACCAAAAGGCATACGTCTGTAAGCATAAGTTCCATAAGGGCAAGTAAAAGTAGTTTTTTCTTAATCTTGTTGTTTAACAGCAATTTGAGAGAAACCAGAATAACCATCAAGAAAACAAAAATGGTTTTTTTAGACAACCTTTCCAACATTTGATCAATAAAAGGAAGCAGGTAGTGATCTTTCTAAGTAACTTTATTGACTTTCCTAAAATCAATGCACATCCTATAGCCTACCACTATTCTTTGAGGAATAAGATCATCATTATCATTAGGGACAACGGTAATACCTCCCTTTTTAGGAACACAATGAACAGGACTAACCCATTCACTATCAGCAATAGGGTAAATAATACCAGCATCAAGGAGTTTCAATACCTCATTCCTTACCACTTCCTTCATCCTAGGATTTAAACGTCGTTGGTGCTCCACTACCGGCTTCGCATCTGGTTCTATGTTGATAGAGTGCTGACATATAGTAGGTGAAATCCCTTTTAAATCATCCAGAGTATAGCCCATAGCTCCTCGGTGTTTCCTCAAAACTTCCAATAACCTTTCTTCTTCCTTCCCTGAAAGTTTAGCGCTAACAATAACATGATATATCTTTTTATCATCAATATAAGCATATTTAAGATCATCAGGGAGAGGTTTTAGATCGAAAATAGGATCCTTTTTAGGTGGCATCGTGGTACCCAAGTCTTCTACAGGCAAGTTGTGCTTAAGCATCATAGGTTGATCACGGAGAATCCTGTCAATCTCATTCCTTCCTTCCATGAAGATTTCACTTTCATGATCTTCCATAAATTGCTGCAAAGCATTGTTAGGAGCAAGAGAAATAGAAGCAAGTTGTTCAACCCTAAAATCCTCACTATGGTTTTCCACTTCGCAAGGTTCTTTAGCAAATTTCGAAAAATTAAACTCATAAGATTCCCCATCAAACTTAGTCAAGATTTTCTCCCTCTTGCAATCAATAATAGCTCCACAAGTACTCAAGAAAGGTCTACCAAAAATGATAGGGTAGGTTTTACTAGCAGCCGAACCAAGTACTAGAAAATCAGCAAGGTACTTAATCTTACCACAAAGAACTTCCACATCTCATACAATACCAATTGGAGAGATGGTCTATCTATTAGCAAGGTGAATAACCACATCAATCTCTTCCAACTCACAAGGACTGATTTCATGCATAATTTCTCTATAAAGCTCATAAGGAATAGCACTAGAACTTGCACCAATATCACATAAACCATAATAGCAATGATCACCAATTCTAACAGAAAGCACAGGAACACTAGCCTTTTTAGTTCTATTGGGATGTGAAACAATATTATAAGCATCCTCACAAAAGACTATGTGCCCATCTTCTATGCTTTTAGTGACAATGTCTTTCAAAATTGCTACCACAGGTTCAATGTTTATTTGTTCATCAGGTTTTACAATTCTTTTTTCACTTTTGGTGATTACATTAGTTATCATAGGATGGTCCTTTACCTTTTCGGGGAAGGGAATCTTCTCGATATAAGGTTCGGGTAAGATGGGATCAATAATGCAATATTCAGCACTTCCAATAGGAGCATAGTCAACAATATCTTTGTAAGGTGCATGATACTTATTCCATCCCCTTTTTGGAATTTTGATATAGGAAGCAAAAGCTCTAAAGCAATTCGTAATAACTTGCAAATCAAGACCATAAATATTACTAATATTTTGAAAGTCATCACTTCCCATAAAAGAATCAATGCATTCATAATCATAATTTATACCTGACTTTCTACCTTTGTCATTCTCCCAAGCTTTAGCATTGTCTTGAATACGGTCCAGAAGATCCCATTTAGCTTCTTCTTCCATACGAGTGAATGATCCAGCACAAGAAGCATCCAATAAATCCTTGTCATGTAGAGGGAGCCTTGCATAAAAGTTATTGATAATAATATTGTTGGGGAGCTCATGAATGGGACATTTGAGCATTAGTAACTTCAATATCCCCCAAGCTTGAGTTGTACTCTCTCCATCAAGAGGCCAAAAGTTGTATATTTGATTCCGATCTTTATGAATCTCACTAGGAGGATAAAACTTCGAATAAAAGAGAGGCACTATTTCCTCCTATTCCAGAGCTTGACCATTCTTCAGCAGCTTATACCATTCCTCAGCTCTTCCTTTCAGTGATAATGAGAATAACTTCTTCTTAACTTGATCTGTAGTAATACCTAGACACTTGAACAACCCGCATAATTCGTGTATAAAGAACAAATGATCACCGAGATGGACAGTTCCATCCCCAACATAATAGTTATCCATAACACGATCAATAATTCTTGTAGGTATTTTGAAAACATTATTCTCAGCAGGTGGTGGCTTATCTACTACCTTAGCAGTGGTAGTAGCCTTACCAAATAAGAAACTTAGCGAATTATCCATAATGAAAATAAAGCAACTAGCAGAAGTAAACAATACTCACAATAGAAGTTTCCTTTACCAGTTCCACTCTCCAATATCGCTTCACTCCCCGGCAACGGCGCTAGAAAATAGTCTTGATGACCCACAAGTATAGGGGGTGTATCGCAGTATTTTCGATAAGTAAGAGTGTCGAACCCAACGAGGAGCAGAAGGTGCTGGCTAGTGGTATGTATCAGGAATTCTCTGCAAATACTTAGCAAACGGATTTTTAGGGTTTTTTGATAAAGCAGGTAAACAAAGTACGAGTAAACAAAAGACAATCAGAATGCATGCAGCAAGTGGCCCAATCCTTTATGCAGCAAAGGACAAGCCGGATGTATTACTTAAGTTGACCAAACGTTCTCGAGGACACATGGGAAGACTTTCAAGTGCTTTCGCGTCATATAGTCGATTAATCTTCTTTAGCTTGCTAAGTGTTGTGTGGGTGAACCTGTGCTAATGTACCGCCCCATCCAAGACTAATACATACTTGTGATTATACCCCTTGCAAACATCCGTAAGTACAAGAAAGTAATTAAGGTAGAAACCTAACCACAGCTTTAAACTCTAAGACCCTTACGTCCCTTGTGCAATGGTTTCCTAACGGAGGTTCAGGTTTCTGTCACTCCGGCAACCCCTACGATTAGTAGCCAAATACACAATGCATTCCCCTAGGCCCATATAGGTGAAGTGTCATGTAGTCGACGTTCACATGACACCACTAGAAGAAGTACACCACAACTTAAATAACAATCTATTGAATCTTTCTCAACACAACTCCACTACTAACAACAAGACTTCTCCCATGTCCTCAAGAACAAAACGAACTACTCACAAGACATCATATAGATCATGATCAGAGATGGAATAATGATGTATAACAATCTGAACATAAAAAATAATTCAATGGTTCAATCAATAGCATCAACTACAATGAGTAATCAACACCGGGAAAGTTTCCCCTATGAACTATGCAAGATTCAATGCAATTGTTACAGCAATATGGAGATGGTGATGAGGGTGCTGATGGTGATGATGATGGTGATGATGATATGATGATCCCGATGAAGTCCAGCTTGATGGTGGTGTTGATGGCGACGATCTCCCCTCTCCGGGAAGGAATTCCCCGGCAGAAATGTGTCTGCCGGAGAGATCTTTCTCTCTCGATGTTTTCCGCCCCGTAGAGGCGGCGGAATCTTTCTGTGGTCGCTCTTCGAGTCTTAGGGTTTCGGGAGGATGATATACGCCAGAGGGGAGAGGCTAGAGTGGGCCAGGGCGGCCACACCACCTCCAGGCGCGGCCTAGGCCTGCCCGCACCATGGGGTGGTGTGGGCCCCCTGTGGCCCACCTCCACTCCATCTTCTGGCATCCTTAGGCTACTGGAAAAATAGGATTTTCCGTATATTTTCCCGGATTTTCTGATCTTCACGAATTCTGCCTCCAAACAGCACCTTTTCCATCAGAATCCTGGCTGCAGCGATCCATGCTCCAAAAGTCATCAACCATGCAAAAATAGATGAAATAACATAAGTATCACCTCTCAATACGAAATATATCAATGAATAATAGTGAATTAAGACATAGGATAGTGATGCAAAATGGACGTATCAAGCACTTGAGTAGCAAGTTAGATCTACTTGATTACAAAGCTCATGATCACAATATGATCATGCATAGAGAGAGAGAGAGATGAAAAACATAGCTACCGGTATAACCCTTAGCCTCGGGGAAGAACTACTCCCTCATCATCATGGGAATCAGCAATGGCGATGGAGATGGTGGTGGAGTCGATGGAGATGGCTCCGGGGGCACTTCCCCGTCCCGGCAGGGTGCCGGAATAGAGACTTTCTGCCCCCCGAATCTCCCCTTCAGTGGCGGCGGTGATGACCCACAAGTATAGGGGGTGTATCGCAATATTTTCGAGGGAAGTGAAACCCAATTTATTGATTCGACACAAGGGGAGCCAGAGAATATTTATAAGCCTTAACAACTGAGTTGTCAATTCAGCTACACCTGGAAACAATCTTGCTCACAATCGTTTATCAGTAGCAACAGTTTTGTAGTAGGAATAGCAAAGTAGCAACAGTAGTAAAGTAAAGATAACAGTAACAATAGCAGTAAAGAGTAGGATTCGAGTGCAATAGGCATAGAAATCAGAACATAGGGCAATTGCAGATAAATAAGATAAAGCATCCAAGTACTAGATAATCCTAGGCATGTGTTCCATATATAGTCATACGTGCTCGCAATGAGAACTTGCACAACATCTTTTGTCCTGCCAGCCTGTTTGCAGCGGGGCCTCAAGGGTACTACTGGCAATTAAGGTGATCCTTTTAATAGAGCACCGGAGCAAAGCATTAACACTCCGTGAACACATGTGATCCTCACATCAAAGCCATTCCTCCGGTTATCCCGATTTCTGTCACTTCGGGGCCATTGGTTCCGGACAACAACATGTGTATACAACTTGCAGATAAGACCATAAACAATACTATCATAACGAATCAATAACATGTTCAGATATGAAATCATGGCACTCGGGCCCTAGTGACAAGCATTAAGCATAACAAGTCGCAACAAAGTCATAAAGTACTAATAGAAGATACTAGGCACCATGCCCTAACAATCTGATGCCATTACATGAACGATCTCATCCAATCCCTACCATCCCCATAGCCTACAACGGGGGATTACTCACTCATAGATAGGGGAAACATGGATGGTCGATGGAGAAGCGATAGTGATGACGATAGCGATGATCTCCTCCAATTCCCCGTCCCGGCAGGGTGCCAAAACAGAGTTTCTGGTGCTATTTTGTGGAATCTGGTGATGGCGGCGGAGCGGAACTCCTTTTGGAAAAACGTCGAACCCTCGCGGAGTTTTTAGGTCAGAAGGCTCCTTATAGACGAAGAGAGAGACCGAGGGGGTGCCTGGGGGCCCACACCACCCCCTGGCGTGGCCTGGCCTGGCCCGCACCACCAGGTGGTGTGGCCACCCCCTGGCTCTTCTCTGTCTCGTATTCTGGCTCCTAGAGTCTTCGGGTGAAATAGGATTTTCGGCATATTTTCCGGGGTTTTCCTGATAGTTGATTTTCTGCACAAAAAGTAGACACCAAGGCAATTCTGCTGAAAACAGCGTCAGTCCGCGTTAGTTGCATCCAAATCACACAAGTTTAGAGGAGAAACAATAGCAAAAGTGTTCGGTAAAGTAGATACGTTTTGGACGTATCAGCGGCGCTGCGGAACTTTTTCGTGGCTGGAGGCTTCTCGGTTTAGGGTTTTCTCATCGGAGGCTTCTTATAGGCGAAAGGGCAAGGTCGGTGGAGGCCGGAGGGGCCCACACCACCCCCTGGCGTGGCCTGGCCTGGCCCACGCCACCAGGTGGTGTGGCTAGCCCCTGGCCCCTCTCCATCTCGTCTTCCGGTAAAATATCGACTTTGGCTTTTGTCTAGTCCAATTCCGAGAATATTCATTTTCTGGCTTTTCTAGAACCAAAAACATCAGAAAACAGGCAACTGGCATTGTGGCGTCTTGTTAATAGGTTAGCTCTAGAAAATGTGTAAAAGCACTCCAAAGTGTGGACAAAACATAAGAAAGTAGATATAAAACAAGCATGGAACATCAAAAAGTATAGATACGTTTGCAACGTATCACTCTTCTTCTTCCAAGACATTCTTCAAGGAGGCTATCTCCAAGGCATCTTCAAGGAGGCTATCTCCAAGGCTACTCACAAGACATCATATGGATCATGATCAGAGATGGAATAATGATGTATAACAATCTGAACATAAACAATAATTCAATGGTTCCACTCAATAGCATCAACTACAAAGAGTAATCAACACCGTGAAAGTTTCCCCTAAGAACTATGCAAGATTCAACCCAATTGTTACAGCAATATGGAGATGGTGATGAGGGTGCTGATGGTGATGATGGTGGTGATGATGATGATGATCCCGATGAAGTCCAGCTTGATAGTGGTGTTGATGACGACGATCTCCCCTCTCCGGGAAGGAATTCCCCCGGTAGAAATCTGTCTGCCCGAGAGATCTTTCTCTCTCGGTGTTTTTCGCCCCGTAGAGGCGGCGGAATCTTTCTGTGGTCGCTCCCCGAGTATTAGGGTTTCAGGAGGATTATATACGCCAGAGGAGAGAGCCAGAGGTGGGCCAGAGCAGCCACACCACCTGGTGGCGCGGCCTAGGCTGGCCTACTCCAGGGGGTGGTGTGGCCCCCTTGTGGCCCATCTCCACTCCTCCTTCTGGCTTCCTTCGTCTTCTCGAAAAATAGGATTTTCCATGTATTTTCTCGGATTTTCTGATCTTCACGAATTTTCGCCTCCAAAAAGCACCTTTTCCATCAGAATCCTGACTGCAGCGGTCCATGCTCCAAAAGTCATCAACCATGCAAAAACAGATGAAATAACATAAGAATCATCTCTTAATATGAAATATATCAATGAATAATAGTAAATTATGATATAGAATAGTGATGCAAAATGGACGTATCAACTCCCCCCAAGCTTAGAATTCGCTTGTCCCCAAGCGAAACTGAGCTCAATAAACATGGCCTCGGGTTTATGGAGTGAAGAGTCGATAAAAGAATACGGACAAGAAGCATCACATTCATCAATACATAGATCATAATAGAAGACAACTCACTATTATATAACTTAACTTGCATTAAGTAAAGGAAACACAATAAATATACATAAAGTGAATCATAATTGGTAATGGCAAACTTAGCTCTTGGTCGAAGAATAGTTGATAATTTGCTGGAGTTCACAAATAACTAATTTTCAATGATGGCTTTCAAAGTAGTAGACACCAAGATAAGAGCAATGTGCAAAACAAGGAACATAAGAAACATGATTGAATAAATCATCATATGAATGAATGAAACACAACAACTCAAAATACTTGCTGGGATAGAAGGGAATAGGTTTACTGACTCAACTAAAAAGTAAAAGAAAGGCCCTTCGCAGAGGGAAGCGGGTATTTCAAGTTTCATAAAGAGCTCCCAAAAATTATGATACTTATTAGCTTCCAGCTCTGATTTCCCCTGTCATAGGCATCTTTAGGTGATCAAGGTTAAAGTGATCAAATATGAGGATATGCTTGACAAGTTGTAAATTGAGAATCTCATGTCCCTTGAATACGAGGGCTGCTCCTCATGCTACTCAAGTTTAGTCACCGGTAAGTTCTTGTCATCGTAAGCACATGTGTATCATAGAGAACCGCCAACGGGGTACCCCTTGCCCGATGATACGGAAGAATTCCCATATCAAAATGACAAGGCAAGCAGACAACAAGCATCTCAGCAATCTTCTTATTTACCATGGGAATATGGTGCCTTTTTCTCTCTTTCCTCTTTTCATAATATTTTTTTTTCTTTTTCTCCTTTTTTCTCAATCTCAAATCTCTTTTTTTAAGAAGAATGCTTCATAGATGCTCATTATGGTTACGCTGCAGGTTTCCACCATGACACCATGGATTAGACCGGCGGCCCAGGCGTTTCTCTAACACGCATGCATAACTCCATGGACTTACAAGCTCCTGTTTCATTTCACACCGATGACATCCATAGCCAAAAGAACATGATATCAACTAGGTACAAAGTACCAGTGCAATGTTGAAAGCGTTCCCCATGACAGCATGGTTCTGCTAATTCACAACTTACAAATCGCAAGCATATACGCAACATAGATGGGCACAATGGTTCAAGTTTATTAAGTGCAAGAAAGTAAAGTGTGCCATCAAGTTCATGAGAGCTTTAATCACTAATTTTCACATAACAAGTTTAATTTGGAAGGTAGATAAAAACATGAATTTACTTCGAATAGCAATAATGCTAATAGGTAGGTATGGTGGACACAAATGGCATAGGTTTTGGTTTAAGGATTGGATGCACGAGAAGAATTCCCTCTCAGTACAGGTTTTTGGCTAGCAAGGCTGGGTAGCAAGTATAAGAGTCGAAGGAAACAAACAAACATACAAGTGATAAAGACAAACATGCAATGTTCCTTGGAAGCACAAAATATCTTAACTAGAGAATACTAAACTTATGAGCAAATCAAGGAAGAAAGATGATGAAATTATTTTTCTTTGGAGTACTTTTATCTTTTTCATTCAACTCTCAAAAATAGTGTAGCTACTGACCGAGCCAGGTTTGCCAAAACCAACTAAATTAACTCAATGATACCAAAGTGCTACCAATACTAACAACAAGATCAATCATATAACCACTGATTGAAAACTAATATAAGATATGCAAAAGAGTAAATGATAGAACTTCTCATTAATATTCCATAACGGAAACTCACACTAAGGGATACATATCTAACGAGAGAGGGGACACTTCCATAATGCAAACCATCCTACATGATAACTTCTCTATTCATGATATGACTCTACTAAAGAGGTAAAAAGATAGAAGAAAGTGATGTGATACCGCGACACTCTCCCAAGATTGGAACAAACCAAGAGGATGCCAAACCTGATGACGAATTACTCCTTCGGTGGTGGTGGTATTCTCTCGATGAGCTCTTTGATTAGTTTCCCCAAGTCCTCAATCTCGAAGGTGAGATTACAAATCAACTCCGAGTTGTGCTCGATGCGGTGCATGATCATGTCAGATTGTGGTTCCCAGCTCTTGTGATTCTTTTTCCACTCTTCCCTGTTGGAGTCTTCTTTCCCTACATGGCTAGAACAAGGCAAATCCCAATTGGAGGGTAATTTCTCCTTGGGCATATTATGGTGTTGATGCTTATGGAAAATGTTCCTGGTGCGTGGAGGAAGTGACCGTGGAGCTAAACAGTGAAGCGGAGTTTTCCCTCCAGTTGACATCCGTGCAGTCCTCCTGACCCTGCCAGATCATGCCAACACTCCAATGCTTGCAATGGTAGTGTCGGTGTGAGGATGTTGGCCTTGCTTTGTCTCCTCTTCACCTTCACTCTTGATCTCCTTCTCCTGCCTGGGGTATTGGAGATCTTCCTCCATGGGCTCCTCTCCTTTATCCTTGGCAGACACCATTGTGCTTCAAAGCTTTCAAAGAATAGTTCCTGGCAGAAACAGATCGAAACAAAAACATGAAGAAAACACGATATACAAACCTCAAGGGATCCGGGGAATTATATATTACAAAGTTTCACACCAAAAGGAAGGTACTGGGGGAAAACGAGTCGGAGACGGAGTCCGGAGTGGCCACACCACCTAGTGGTGCGGCCAGGGGTGGGCCCGCACCACAGGGTGGTGTGAGCCACCCTGGCTCCTTTTTCGCCCCTCTTTCGCTTCGTAGCTTTCCTTATTGACTAAAAACTACAAAAATATAATTTGACAGATCTTTCGTGGAACTTTTCTTACCAGAACTGTTACCTATTCAAAAACAGAGTCTGCAGGTCTCTGAATTTGGTCCTTGATAAATTTTTCCGGAGTTATAACTTGAAAGGCATCAACATCTTCATTGTAGGAATCTCCAGCACTATAGTGCTTGAGTCGCTGCCCATTCACTACTTGTGTAGTATTATCTTTTAAAGAAGAAATTTTTATTGCCCCCGAACGGTACACTTCTTCAATAACGAAAGGTCCTTCCCATTTTGATAGTAGTTTTCCTGCAAAAAATCTAAGACGAGACCTATACAATAGAACTTTCTCACCAACATGAAATTCTCTCTTAAGTATTCGCTTGTCATGCCATCTTTTAACTTTTTCCTTAAAGAGCCTAACATTCTCATAGGCTTCACTCCTCCATTCATCTAAAGAACTTAAGTCAAATAATCTTTTCTCACCAACGAGCTTACAATCTCTATTGAGTTCTTTAACTGCCCAGTAAGCTTTGTGTTCTAATTCTAAAGGTAGGTGACAAGCTTTCCCATAAACCATTTTATAAGGAGACATCCCCATAGGGTTTTTGTAGGTAGTCCTATAAGCCCATAAAGCATCATTCAACTTTTTAGCCCAGTTTTTTCTAATTAACAGTCTTTTGCAAGATGGATTTAATTTCTCTATTTGATAACTCTACTTGCCCACTAGTTTGGGGGTGATAAGCTGAAGCAATTCTATGATTAACATCATATTTAGCAAGGGTCTTTCTAAAACCACCATGAATGAAATGAGAACCTCCATCAGTCATGAGATACCTAGGCACTCCAAACCTAGGAAAGATAACATCTTTAAGCATTTTTAGAGAAGTCTCCCCGTCAGCACTCTTCATAGGAATGGATTCTACCCACTTAGTAACATAATCAACGGCAACAAGAATATGAGTATAACCTTTCGAAGGAGGAAAAGGACCCATAAAATCAAATCCCCAGCAATCAAAGGGTTCAATAACTAGAGAATAGTTCATAGGCATTTCATTGCGTCTAGAAATATTACCAACACGCTGACACTCATCACAAGATAAAACAAATTTCCTTGCATCTTTAAAAAGGGTAGGCCAGTAGAAACCTGATTGCAGCACCTTTTGCGCAGTTCTATCTCCTACATGATGTCCTCCATAAGCACTACCATGACATTTACGCAATATCTCCTTTTGTTCATATTCTGGAACACATCTTCGCATAATACCATCCACTCCTTCTTTATATAAGTGTGGGTCATCCCAAAAATAATGCCTCAAATCATAAAAGAACTTTCTTCTTTGCTGAGCTGTAAAAGTTGGAGGCAAATACTTGGAGACAATAAAGTTAGCATAATAAGCGTACCAAGGGCTCCCTCGCGAGCTTACCCCTACCGCAGCCAACTGTTCATTTGGGAAACTAGCATTAACAGGCATAGGGTCAAAGGAGATATTTTCCAATCGAGATAAATTATCATCTACAGGGTTTTTAGCACCTTTCCTATCTACAATATGTAGATCAAACTCTTGTAAAAGCAGTACCCATCTAATAAGCCTAGGCTTAGCATCCTTCTTCGTCATAAGGTACTTAATAGCAGCATGATCAGTATGAATGGTGACTTTTGAGTCTACAATATAGGGTTTAAACTTATCACAAGCAAAGACGACAGCTAGAAATTCTTTTTCAGTAGTAGCATAATTCCTTTGAGCAGCGTCTAGAGTCTTACTAGCATAATGAATAGCGTTTAGCTTTTTATCAATTCGTTGCCCAAGGACAGCACCTACGGCAAAATCACTAGCATCACACATTATTTCAAAGGGTAAACTCCAATCAGGTGGTTGAACGATAGGAGCTGTAGTTAAAGCCTTCTTAAGAGTTTCAAAAGATTCCTTACAATCATCATAAAAACAAAGGGTACATCTTTTTGAAGAAGATTAGTGAGGGGTTTTGATATCTTAGAGAAATCTTTAATAAACCTTCTATAGAAACCAGCATGACCAAGGATACTACGAATACCTTTGATGTCTCTTGGGCAGGGCATTTTCTCAATTGCCTCGACTTTAGCTCTATCCACTTTGATACATTGCAAATGTATCTATAATTTTTGATGTTCCATGCTTGGTTTTATCCACTTTCTTGTGTTTTGTTCCAATTTTGAAGTACTTTTTATATGATTTCTTGGACTAACCTATTAACAACAGCCACAGTGCCAGATGCTTGTTTTCTGCTGTTTTTGGTTCCAGGAAAGTCAGAAAATGAATATTCTCGGAATTGGACGGGACAAAAGCCAAAGTGCCTATTTTTCCGGAAGGAATCGCCAGAATACGAGACGGAGAGGGACCAGTGGGGCACCACACCACCTGGCCGCGCGGCCTAGCCTGACCCGCGCCAGGGGGTGGTGAGGCGAGCCCTGGCACCCCCTCGGCCTCTCCTTCCGCCTATATATTGCCCTCGAGACGAAAACCCTAAGGACCCGATCAAAAATCCACAAAAGAGTCTGTAGCCACCGTCATCTCCATCCCTAGATCGGAATTGATCTGAAGCTCTTCCCGGCACCTTGCCGGAGAGGGGAATTCACCCTGGAGGCCTTCTTCATCACCATGCAAGCCTCCGGTGTGATGCGTGAGTAGTTCATCCTTGGACTACAGATCCATGTAGTAGCTAGATGGCTGATTCTCCTCCTTTGTGCTTTCATGTTTAGATCTTGTGAGCTCCGTTCATGATCAAGATCATCTATTTGTAATTCATACATGTTGTGTTTGCGGGGATCCGATGGATATTGAGATGCTATTTCAGATTGATTATTGATTCTATCATGTCTTTGTTATTTGAGATCTTGCATGCTTTCCGTTGTTAGTAGCTATCTTGGCCAAGTAGATGCTAGCAACTCCAAGAGTTAGTATTTATGCTCGATAGTGGGTTCATGCCTCTGGTAATCTGGGAAGTGACAGAAATCTCTAAGGTACTAGATGTGTTGTTGCTACTAGGAAGAAAACAACAATCCTTTATTCATAGAACAATCGTATTGTTTACTTTACACGCAGTTCGTAAAGCAATAATATGTTGCTTGCAACTTAATATTGGAGGGAGTTCGGATGATAAACTGAAGGTGGATTATTAGTCATAGATGCAGTTGGATGGCGGTCTATGTATTATGTTGTAATGCCCAATCAAGTCTCAGAGGAGTCAAGATGATTAGTATATGCATGTATTGCTTTCTCGGTGTTTATCAATTGCCCCGCTGTAATTTGTTCACCCAGCATGTTATCTATCTAAGGAGAGCCACCTCTAGTGAACTATGGATCCTGGTCCTTGTGTTTTACATACAATCTACAATCTTTTACTGTTTTGTGTTTACTTTCTGCAAACTTTTACTTCTTTCCATTCGATACGTTTAATCCTTTGTTTTCCGCAGAACACGGTGAGATTGACAACCTCATCGCAAGTTGGGGACAAAGTTCTATGGTTGTGTTGTGCAGGTCTCCATGTTGCTACTAGCACCGGTAGTGCGCCCTGCCAAAGCTCAGCTAGTAACACCTTTGGGGTGTTTCCTTGCTCCTACTGGTTCGATTAAACCTTGGTTTCATAACTGAGGGAAAACTTACTACTGTGCTCATCATACCTTCCTCTTGGGGTTCCCAACGAGCTCTACGTCGAAAGTCGAGCGCATCAATATCTTTTCTGGCGCCGTTGCCGGGGAGTCAAGGACATATTCACAAGGGGAGTCCCTCATAACCAATCTCTTTACTTTGTTATTTTTGTTTTGCTTAGTTTTCTTTTTGCTTTGTTTGCTTGTTTGTTTATCAAAAACACACAAAAAATAGTTTACTAGTTTGCTTTCTTTTTCAAAAACACACAAAAAAATTAGTTCCTACTATAGTTGTTGGTCTATTATTGTCTTGCTTTATCATGCTTTCTATCAATGGTTGGTTTCTTTGAAACTGAATCTTATTGGCAAGGTGGGTTCACGAAAGAACACAAATATTATTATAAGGAACACCGCTTGTCACAAAAAGAGAAACTCTTATGGGAACAAATTGATAAATTGTATACCATTGCTATAAACGTGTGCTCTACTGTAACACCCCGTCCACTCCTGGGCCCGGGGGGTGTCACTCCTGGTAGCTTAATAGGATATCTAGACTGGCCCCACAAACCAACACTAGTCTTTTCTACGCACTTTGTCCTCACTCGTGCGCACCCGGTACCCACTTCCCGGTTGGTCACCCATCCTAGAATTGCTCTAGGCCAAGCACGCTTAACCTTAGAGTTCTTTTCGAATGAGCTTCCGGAAAAGAAGTTGCAACTTATTTGTATGAGTATTCTATCAATCCTATTAAGCCATGTGCCTGATCTCACATACACCCACCCTTTAGAAGATCGATGCCCTCATCGATCAAGCACACCCTAGGAACGTTCCCTCTTGGCACGCGTCTGTGCGTCTAGTGCCGGCACATGTGCCATGCCATGTCCACTCCGGGCCACACGCGCCATGCTCCACATGTCCCGCCACAGACCCGCACACACCCATGTAATCGTAAGGGTCGGCTCTGATACCACTTTGTAACACCCCGTCCACTACTGGGCCCGGGGGGTGTCACTCCTGGTAGGATATCTAGACTGGCCCCACAGACCAACACTAGTCTTTTCTACGCACTTTGTCCTCACTCGTGCGCACCCGGTATCCACTTCCCGGTCGGTGACCCATCCTAGAATTGCTCTAGGCTAAGCACGCTTAACCTTAGAGTTCTTTTCGAATGAGCTTCCGGAAAAGAAGTTGCAACTTGTTTGTATGAGTATTCTATCAATCCTATTAAGCCATGTGCGTGGTCTCACATCTACCTATAATGTTACTTATTGCTTTGATAAATCTTGTTGTTGTGGGAGGTATAAACACCTCCCTTTTCAATGTGAGTATAATGATAATGTTACCATATCTTCTTATGTTAATGGAAATTATGACTTTTATGATGTGGAACAAATTGAAGAATTTATTTCTTGGAAGGGTGCATTCGAACTAGCTTATTTGCTGGAAAATTCTGATGATGCACCTTATAAATATGAGTTTTATGATATACTTCAATTTTGCTTTGATAACTACAAGGAAGAAAATAGCTATATTCTTGAATATCTTAATAGATGCTCTCCACCAATGGAAGAGACTAATGCCTTGCAGGAGCCTATCGAAGAAGAAATTGCTGAAACTAGAAGCTCATTGGATGAAAAAGAGGAGGAGAGTGATGATCAAGAGGAGGAAGAATGGATCTACCCATCCCTACCTTCTAATGAGAGTAACTCTTTACCCCTTATATTATTTGATTGTCCCCCATGCTTACCAAAGGAGGACGAATGTCATGTTCCTGAGGATTCTTTTTAAAATGTTTATAATAAAGCTCTAGTGTTTGTAGATCATGAAAAGCATGCTTTATGTGATAGTTATATTGTTGAGTTTATTCATCAGGCTACTGAAAATTATTATGAGAGAGTAAAATATGGTTGTAGAAGTTTTCATGGTATTGAAACACCTCTCTATTTGCTGAAAGTTTTGAAGTTACTTTTGTTTTATCTTCCTATGCTTGTCACTTTGTTCTTTGGGAACTTATTTGCGTATAATATTCCTATGCATAAGATGTGGGTTAGACTAAAATGTGTTTTGAATTTGCTTCTTGATGCTCTCTTTTACTTCAATTTATATTTTCTTATGTGAGCATCTTCTCAAACTATCATGCCTAACTTAAGGGCATTAAAGAAAAGTACTTATTTGAAAATAACCCAAAAGTTTTAGATAAATCTTGGAAGTTATTACCTCTGTAATAACCTCTCCTTATCCTTTTTATTTGCTTTTTGTGCCAAGAATAACCTCTAATGAGAGTGAAGTAATGATTGGGAAAGTTGTTGTCCCGAAACAGATTTTTGTGCTTCACCGTAAAAAATCGTGAGATCTATGTATGTCGGATTGAGCTGCAATTTTTTGTGCTTCTGCCCCAGGTTGTTATCTAACTTTCGTTAGTTCAACACTTTTTTATTTGAGCAACATAAGGTCTTCGAAAAAAATCGTCTTTACCTGTTGGTCTGTTTTGATAAATTTCTGCAATTTTCTGCATTTGCTTCTTGTTGGTTCCTTCTTGAGTTCTTTTGGGGAATTGAGCTTTTTAAGGGAAGTGCTACAGTAGCTAGTGTTCTAATGGAAGTTTATTTGGTGTTAGAACTGAACCTTGAGACTTATTTATCTTGAGTGCACTAATGTTGCTAATAAAGATTGTGTGAAGTTTTGTATGAAGGAAAATTTGCAGGTGTATGGAAGGAATGAGTAATGAGACGATGGATGGACTAAAGCTCAAGCTTGGGGATGCCACGCGTGTCACCCCAAGAAATATCCAAGAAGTACAAGCGTCAAAGCTTGGGGATGCCCAAGGCATCCCCTTCTTCATCAATAAAAATCCCAGGTTTCTTCCAAACGCTTCATTTTTATTGTTTCATGCACAGTTGTGTTGTTCTTGGAGCATCTTCTTTTTAGTTTTTGTTTTGCTTTTTAGTTTGCTTGGTTTGCTTAGTTTGCTGAATAAATTGGTTGGACCCCCTCTTTCATACATTTGGTTTGCAAATAGTTTGGTTTGGTTTGGAAAAGAGTAGGAAAGTTCATGCTTATGTGGTAAAAAGAGCTCGTTTTTGACTGTGGCCTATGCTTTGTCATGCCATGCTTGATATTGTTTTGGCTTTATGCTTAGTATTCTTTGCTGTAGCATGACTTGTTATAAACAATTGAGATTGCTTAATGTGCCTTGGATGAATCATGCGTTGTTTTAGCATATTAAAGCATAGTATAGTGGTATTCTCCTTTGATGCTTTATTTGGGTTGACTTGGCGCATGCTCACACCATGTTACGACTATCTCAAGTCACCTTAGCCTTTATGATCCTTTAGTTTTCAACTTGTAGTATCACTTTATGCTTTGATCAATGATGTTTTGTCGCTCTGCATGATTATGGCCATTATTGCTCTCTTAGTTTGTCGCTCCCAGTCTTTTGCTAGCCTCCACAACAAAGTATGAGTTCCACTCATGCATCCAACTCCCTAAACCAAGTTATTCCAAAGAGTCCACCATACCTACCTACTAGCTTATGCTATTCCAAGTATATTCATGCTTTTGTTTACCTTCCACTTGTTATGAGAAAACTAGTGATTAAAGCTCTCACGAACTTGATGGCACACTTTACTTTTTGCCTCTAATAAACTTGAACCATTGGGTCCTTCTTCGTTTCGTATATGCTTGCGCTTTATAAGTTGAAATTAGCAGAACCATGTTTCATGGGGAAGGCTTTTAACATTACACTTCTACTTTGTACCCTGTTGATATCATGTTCTTTGGCTTACGGATCCCGGTGGTGTGAAATAAAAGTGGAACTTGTAAGATCATGGAGTTTGTATGTGTGTTAGAGAAATGCCTAGGCCGCTAGCCTAAGCCATGCCTAATCATGGTGGAAACTTTCAGCATCACCATAATGAGCACTCTATGAAGCATCCTCAATAAAAACCTATGCAAGTAGCAAATAAAAAGATCGCTGAGATGCTCATTGTCTGCTTGCCTTGTCATTTTGATTATGGGAAAGCAACCGTATCATGTGCAAGGGGTACCCCGTTGGCGGTTCGTAATGATGCACATATACTTACAATGACAAGAGATTACTCGTGACTGAAGTTGAGTAGCATGAGGATCGGTCTTCGTAAGTAAGGGGCATGAGATTTCGGTTTATAACTTGTCAAGCATATCCTCTTAGTTGTGTCACTTTAACCTTAATCACCTTCAAGATGCTTATGATAGGGGCAATGAGAGCTTAAAACTACAAGTACCATAATTTTTGGAAGCTCTTTATGAGACTTGAATCCCTACTTCCTTTTACAAAGGGCCTTTCTTCTACCATTATATTGAGTCTCCACCTTATATCTTAATGCACTTACTTTGAGAGCATAGTGGCCATTCTTAGTTCTATGTGCATTGTCCCAAGACTAGTTGATTGATGCATAACTTGTTATTGCTTGTTTTAAGCTATTGTATCTAGTCACTCTTATGAACTTTGAAGGTGTCCTATGCATTTATATTTGCTACTCTATTGAGGGACAAGCTGAATACTATTATGCTATGTTTTCTTTATGTGAAACAAACAAACGTCTTGCAAAGCATTGTTATTCATGAATCTTTTGTTTGTGCCTTTTCATGTTGCATCATAGTTTCTTTGCTTATTGCTAGAACTTTGTCTTTCATGTTATGATTGAAGTACTATGATCCAAGCTTTGAATGTTTTGCAAATACTTTGATCAAGTCTTTGATGGTGCATGTCACCTCAAAAATTATTCTTTCTTTTTATCACTTACCTACTTGAGGACGAGCAGGAGTTAAGCTTGGGGATGTTGATACATTGCAGATGTATCTATAATTTTTGATGATCCATGCTTGGTTTTATCCACTTTCTTGTGTTTTGTTCCAACTTTGAAGTACTTTTTATATGATTTCTTGGACTAACCTATTAACAAGAGCCACAGTGCCAGCTGCCTGTTTTCTGCTGTTTTTGGTTCCAGGAAAGTCAGAAAATGAATATTCTCGGAATTGGACGGGACAAAAGCCAAAGTGCCTATTTTTCCGGAAGGGGTCAAGTGCCAGAATACGAGACGGAGAGGGACCAGGGGGGCACCACACCACCTGGCCGCGCGGCCCAGCCTGGCCCGCGCCAGGGGGTAGTGAGGCCAGCCCTGGCACCCCCTCGGCCTCTCCTTCCGCCTATATATTGCCCTCGGGACGAAAACCCTAAGGACCCGATCAAAAATCCACGAATGAGTCTATAGCCACCGTCATCTCCATCCCTAGATCGGGAGGGATCTGAAGCTCTTCCCGGCACCCTGCCGGAGAGGGGAATTCACCCTGGAGGCCTTCTTCATCACCATGCAAGCCTCCGGTGTGATGCGTGAGTAGTTCATCCTTGGACTACAGATCCATGTAGTAGCTAGATGGCTGGTTCTCCTCCTTTGTGCTTTCATGTTTAGATCTTGTGAGCTCCGTTCATGGTCAAGATCATCTATTCGTAATTCATACATATTGTGTTTGCGGGGATCCGATGGATATTGAGATGCTATTTTAGATTGATTATTGATTCTATCATGTCTTTGTTATTTGAGATCTTGCATGCTTTCCGTTGTTAGTAGCTATCTTGGCCAAGTAGATGCTAGCAACTCCAAGAGTTAGTATTTATGCTCGATAGTGGGTTCATGCCTCTGGTAATCTGGGGAAGTGACAGAAATCTCTAAGGTACTAGATGTGTTGTTACTACTAGGGAGAAAACAACAATCCTTTGTTCATAGAACAATCGTATTGTTTACTTTACACGCAGTTCGTAAAGCAATAATCTGTTGCTTGCAACTTAATACTGGAGGGGGTTCGGATGATAACCTGAAGGTGGATTATTAGTCATAGATGCAGTTGGATGGCGGTCTATGTATTATGTTGTAATGCCCAATCAAGTCTCAGATGAGTCAAGATGATTAGTGTATGCATGTATTGCTTTCTCGGTGTTTGTCAATTGCCCCGCTGTAATTTGTTCACCCAACATGCTATTTATCTAAGGAGATCCACCTCTAGTGAACTATGGATCCCGGTCCTTGTCTTTTACATATAATCTACAATCTTTTACTACTTTGTGTTTACTTTCTGCAAACTTTTACTTCTTTCCATTCGATACGTTTAATCCTTTGTTTTCCGCAAGACACGGTGAGATTGACAACCTCATCGCGAGTTGGAGACAAAGTTATGTGGTTGTGTTGTGCAGGTCTCCACATTGCTACTAGCACCGGTAGTGCGCCCTGCCAAAGCTCAGCTAGTAACACCTTTGGGGTGTTTCCTTGCTCCTACTGGTTCGATTAAACCTTGGTTTCATAACTGAGGGAACGCTTACTGCTGTGCTCATCATACCTTCCTCTTGGTGTTCCCAACGAGCTCTACGTCGAAAGTCGAGCGGATCACACTTCTATGACTCTTTCGGAAACCTTATGCCCAAGGACAATCCCTTCATTAACCATGAAGTGGCATTTCTCCCAATTAAGAACAAGATTAGTTTCTTCACACCTCTGCAAAACTTTATCAAGGTTGTGCAGACAATTATCAAAAGACGTTCCATAGACAGAGAAGTCATCCATGAACACTTCCACAATTTCCTCACAAAAACCATGAAAGATAGCAGACATGCATCTTTGAAAAGTAGCAGGAGCATTACACAAACCAAAAGGCATACGTCTATAAGCATAATTTCCGTAAGGGCAAGTAAAAGTAGTTTTTTCTTGATCTTGTTGTTTAACACCAATTTGAGAGAAACCAGAATAACCATCAAGAAAACAAAAATGGGTCTTTTTAGACAACCTTTCCAACATTTGATCAATAAAAGGAAGCGGGTAATGATCTTTCTTAGTAACTTTGTTGACTTTCCAAAAATCAATGCACATCCTATATCCCACTACTATTCTTTGGGGAATAAACTCATCATTATCATTAGGAACAACGGTAATTCCTCCTTTTTTAGGAACACAATGAACAAGACTAACCCATTCACAATCAGCAATAGGGTAAATAATACCAACATCAAGGAGTTTCAATACCTCATTTCTTACCACTTCCTTCATCTTAGGATTTCAACGCCGTTGGTGCTCTACTACTGGCTTTGCATCTGGTTCTATATTGATAGCATGCTGACATATAGTAGGTGAGATCCCTTTTAAATCATCCAAAGTATAGTCCATAGCCCCTCGGTCTTTCTTCAAAACCTCAAACAACCTTTCTTCTTCCTTCCCTGAAAGTTTAGAGCTAATAATAATAGGATATATCTTTTTATCATCAATGTAAGCATATTTAAGATCGCCAGGGAGAGGTTTTAGATTGAAGACCGGATCCTTTTTAGGTGGCAACGTGGTACCCAAGTCTTCTACGAGCAAGTTATGCTTAAGCATCCTAGGCTGATTACGGAGAATCTCGCCAATCTCATTCCTTTCTTCCATGAAGATTTCACTTTCATGATCTTCCATAAATTGCTGCAAAGCATTGTTAGGAGCAAGAGAAATAGAAGCAAGTTGTTCAACTCTAAAATCCTCATTATGGGTTTCCTCTTCACATGGTTCTTTAGTAAATTTTGAAAAATTAAACTCATAAGATTCCCCATCAAACTTAGTCAAGATTTTCTCCCTTTTGCAATCTATAATAGCTCCACAAGTACTCAAGAAAGGTCTACCAAAAATGATAGGATAAGTTTTACTAGCAGCTGAACCAAGTACTAGAAAATCAGCAGGATACTTAATCTTACCACAAAGAACTTCCACATCTCGTACAATACCAATTGGAGAGATGGTCTCTCTATTAGCAAGGTGAATAATCACATTAATCTCTTCCAATTCGCAGGGACTGATTTCATGCATAATTTCTCTGTAAAGCTCATAAGGAATAGCACTGGAACTTGCACCAATATCACATAAACCATAATAGCAATGATCACCAATTCTAACGGAAAGCACACGAACACTAGCCTTTTTAGTTCTATTAGGATGTGAAACAATATTAGAAGCATCCTCACAAAAGACTATGTGTCCATCTTCTACGCTTTTAGTGACAAGATCTTTCACAATTGCTACAATAGGTTCAATGTTTATTTGTTCATCGGGTTTTATAGTTCTCTTTGCACTTTTAGTGATTACACTAGTTATCATAGGATGGTCCTTTACCTTATCCGGGAAGGGTTTCTCGATATAAAGTTCAGGTAAGATGTTATCAATAGTGTAAAACTCAGTACTCCCAACATGAACACAGTCAACAATATCTTTATAAGGCGTATGGTACTTGCTCCATCCCCTTTTTGGGATTTCAATATAAGAAGCAAAAGCCTTAAAGCAATTTGTAATAACTTGTAAATCAAGACCATAAGTATTATTAATATTTTGAAAGTTATCAGTACCCATAAAAGATTCAATGCATTCATAATCATAATTTATACCTGACTTTCTACCTTTGTCATTCTCCCAAGATTCAGCATTATCTTGAATATGGTCCAGAAGATCCCATTTAGCTTCTTCTTCCATGCGAGTGAATGATCCAGCACAAGAAGCATCCAATAAATCCTTATCATGTAGAGGGAGCCTTGCATAAAAGTTATTGATAATAATATTTTGGGGGAGCTCATGAATGGGACATTTAAGCATTAGTAACTTCAAACTCCCCCAAGCTTGAGCTGTACTCTCTCCATCAAGAGGCCAAAAGTTGTATATTTGATTCCGATCTTTATGAATCTCACTAGGAGGATAAAACTTTGAATAAAAGAGAGGCACTATTTCCTCCCATTCAAGAGTTTGACCATTCTTCAGCAGCTTATACCATTCCTCAGCTCTTCCTTTCAGCGATAATGAGAATAACTTCTTCTTAACTTGATCTGTAGTAATACCTGCACACGTGAACAACCCGCATAATTCCTGTATAAAGAGCAAATGATCACCGGGATGGACAGTTCCATCCCCAACATAGTAATTATCCATAACACGATCAATAATTCTCGTAGGTATTTAAAAGTATCATTCTCAGCTGGTGGTGGTTCATCTACTACCTTAGCAGTGGTACTAGCATTACCAAATAACAAACTCAGCGAATTATCCATATTGAAAATAAAGCAACTAACAGAAGTAAACAATACTCACAGTAGAAGTTTCCTTTACCAGTTCCACTCTCCAATAGCGCTTCACTCCCCGGCAACGGTGCCAAAAAATAGTCTTGATGACCCACAAGTATAGGGGGTGTATCGCAGTATTTTCGATAAGAAAGAGTGTCGAACCCAACGAGGAGCAGAAGGTGTTGGCTAGTGGTATGGATCAGGAATTCTCTGCAAATACTTAGCAAACGGATTTTTAGGGGTTTTTGATAAAGCAAGTAAATAAAGTACGAGTAAATAAAAGACAATAAGAACAAATGCAGCAAGTGGCCCAATCCTTTATTCGGCATAGGACAAGTCGGTTGTATTACTTAAGATGACCAAACGTTCTTGAGGACACATGGGAAGACTGTCAAGTGCGTTCGCTTCATATAGTTGATTAATCTTCTTTAGATTGCTAAGTGTTGTGTGGGTGAACCTGTGCTAATGTACTGACCTTCCTAGGAGTAATACATACTTGTGATTATATCTCTTGCAAACATCCGTAAATGCAAGAAAGTAATTAAGGTAGAAACCTAACCACAGCTTTAAACTCTAAGACCCTGACGTCCCTTGTGCAATGGTTTCCTAACGGCGTTTAGGTTTCTGTCACTCCGGCAACCCCTACGATTAGTAGCCAAATACACAATGCATTCCCCTAGGCCCATATAGGTGAAGTGTCATGTAGTCAATGTTCACATGACACCACTAGAAGAAGTACACCACAACTTAAATATCAAACTATTGAATCTTTCTCAACACAATTCCACTACTAACAACATGACTTCTCCCATGTCCTCAAGAACAAAACGAACTACTCACAAGACATCATATGGATCATGATCAGAGATGGAATAATGATGTATAACAATCTGAACATAAACAATAATTCAATGGTTCCACTCAATAGCATCAACTACAAAGAGTAATCAACACTGTGAAAGTTTCCCCTAAGAACTATGCAAGATTCAACCCAATTGTTACAGCAATATGGAGATGGTGATGAGGGTGCTGATGGTGATGATGGTGGTGATGATGATGATGATCCCGATGAAGTCCAGCTTGATGGTGGTGTTGATGACGACGATCTCCCCTCTCCGGGAAGGAATTCCCCCGGCAGAAATCTGTCTGCCGGAGAGATATTTCTCTCTCGGTGTTTTCCGCCCCGCAGAGGCGGCGGAATCTTTCTGTGGTCGCTCCCCGAGTATTAGGGTTTCGGGAGGATTATATACGCTAGAGGGGAGAGCCGGAGGTGGGCTAGGGCAGCCACACCACCTGGTGGCGCGACCTAGGCTATCCCGCGCCAAGGGGTGGTATGGGCCCTGTGTGGCCCATCTCCACTCCTACTTCTGGCTTCCTTCGTCTTCTGGAAAAATAGGATTTTCCATGTATTTTCCCGGATTTTCGGATCTTCGCGAATTTCGCCTCCAAAAAGCACCTTTTCCATCAGAATCCTGACAACAGCGGTCCATGCTCCAAAAGTCATCAACCATGCAAAAACAGATGAAATAACATAAGTATCATCTCTTAGTATGAAACATATCAATGAATAATAGTAAATTATGATATAGAATAGTGATTCAAAATGGACGTATCAGTGAGAGCATCCCAAGCTTCTTTAGCGGTGTTGAAATGCTCATTGTGGGGCATGTCCTTGGGACCCACTCCGAGCTGTATCATGTGGAGAGTCGTTGCATTCAATTTACTATCCACAACTTCTCTTCTTGGTGTGATCTCCAATATGGAGACCCTCTTCGATAATCCTCCAAAGTTCAAATGATGAACTGCATACATGAGACTTCATTAAGAATTGCCATTGATTAAATGAAGATGAAGTAAGCTTGGGTGGATCACCCCTATTGTTTATATGAGGATGAGGGATAGGTGGATCGGGAGAATATAGGTGATGAACCTCACTATAGTCCTCCTTGCCACTTCCCTTCTTGGAGACGGAACCATTATGTTTTTTACCTACCACTTCATCTTCCTTAGATCCGGTGTTAGCCTTATCCTTGGATGAAGGAGTGGTAGCCTCAGAGGAGGATGGAGATGGGGCTGCATATGATGTGAGGCGAGCAATCATTTGTTGCATCTCCTCCATCTTGGTCTCAAAGTATTTCAACAAGGTTGTTTCCAACATCTTGAGGTCATCCATTGTGACCTTGTCCACAGCCTTATTCCCATTCTCCTTGGTACCCACACTTCTCTTAGACGGTTAAGCCCGAATAAAGAGTCGGGGCTCTGATACCAATTGAAATGGATCGTATGGGCACCTAGAGGGGGGTGAATAGGTGCTACTTCAAATTTTAATGCCTTTTCAATTTTAGGCTTGGCACAAACGGTAAATTCTCTAGATAAGCTATTTGTGGAATTTCCCTATATGCAAACCTAACTACTAACGGGTAAAGGTGGGTGAGATAGAGGAGCGAGTAAACTATAGTGGAGCATGTGGAGACAGAGGATTTGTTTTACCGCGGTTCCTTCCTTGTTAAGGGAAGTACATATGCGTTGGAGGGGTGGGCGGTACTAAGACCACCACGTCACAATAGGCATCACCCTGTTCTCCGGTGGATCCCGCCACCAAAGGCCTGATCCACCTTTCCACTATAAGAACCCTTCGAGGCGGGAACCGGCGCCTTTACACAACTAGCGGGGCACAACTCCACAACCAAATTGGATGCTCCTATGATGACAACAAGCTGCCACAAGAACAAGTTATCAATAACAAAACACAAGATCTAGATATTAACGATAATACTAGATCGGGAATTTCTCCAAGTGAATGGAGAGGAGTTGATGCGCTTGATTCATGATAATGATGTAGGTTGTCTCCTCCTTCAATTCCCCCAAAGATCAAAGCCTTCAGGTGGTTGAAGTGGGAGATCTAGAGAGAGAGCTCTTGCAATAGGTCTCGCCTTTTTCGAATGAATCAAGAGTTCTGGTTGAAGGGGATTTTATACCCCTGCCCCAACTGAGCCGTTGGAGCCTTTGGGGGGCGGATTATCTGGCCCAAGTGAGGGCCAGATTATTTGGCCTGGGAAAAACTCCGTCCTAGACTCGGATTATCCGGCACAAAATCCGTCCCTAGACAGAGCATCACGCCGAGCCTGTCTTTGATCGTCTTCTGGGGGCCGGATTATCCGGCCCAAGGTAAGGGCCGGATTATCCGGTCAGGGGAAGAAAATCTACCCCTCTTCGGAATTTCCGGGGGAAAATCCGCCCCCAGACAGAGCTACGTGCCAGGGCTGCCTTTGCCAAGTGAGATAGGCCGGATTATCCGGCCCTTGATGGGGGCGGATAATCCGCCCCCCCAAACACAATATAACTCCCTGCACACTTAGCACACATGAGAAAACTCCACGGTATTGTTATCTAACACTCAAAACACAGGGAACCATGAAATGTTCTTACACCAGCTCTTAGATATTTTGCTTACTATCTTGCCACTAGCATTCTTGGTAGGGAGAACACTAGTAATATTTCTAATTATCATTTAGCTTTTATTGCTGCTGCACTTAATAATGAAACCAAGTATAATCTTGGTTGTCACATTGCTCGCTGATGGCTCGGTATTGATGTAGATCTCGTTGGGGAACCCCAAGAGGAAGGTATGATAAGCACAGCAGCAAGTTTCCCTTAGTTATGAAACCAAGATTTAATCGAACCAGTAGGAGCAAGGAAACACCCCAAAGGTGTTGCTGGCTGAGCCTTGGCAGGGCGCACTACCGATGCTAGTAGCAACGTGGAGACCTGCACAACACAACCACAAAACTTTGTCCCCAACTTGCGATGAGGTTGTCAATCTCACCGTGTTTTGCTGAAAACAAAGGATTAAACGTATCGAACGGAAGGAAGTAATAGTTTGCAGAAAGTAAACACAAAGCAGTAAACAATTTGTAGATTGTATGTAAAAGAAAAGGACCGAGATCCATAGTTCACTAGAGGTGGCTCTCCTTAAGATAGATAACATGCTGGGTGAACAAATTACCACGGGGCAATTGACAAACATCGAGAAAGCAATACATGCATATACTAATCATCTTGACTCCTTTGGAACTTGATTGGGCATTACAACATTATACATAGACCGCCATCCAACTGCATCTATGACTAATAATCCACCTTCAGGTTATCATCCGAACCCCCTCAGTATTAAGTTGCAAGCAACAGATTATTGCTTTATGAATTGCATGTAAAGTAAACAATACGATTGTTCTATGAACAAAGGATTGTTGTTTTCTCCCTAGTAGCAACAGCACATCTAGTACCTTAGAGATTTCTATCACTTCCCCAGATTACCAGAGGCATGAACCCACTATCGAGCATAAATACTAACTCTTGGAGTTGCTAGCATCTACTTGGCCAAGATAGCTACTAACAACAGAAAGCATGCAAGATCACAAATAACAAAGACATGATAGAATCAATAATCAATCTGAAATAGCATCTCAATATCCATCGGATCCCCGCAAACACAACATGCAGAATTACAAATAGATGATCTTGATCATGAACGGAGCTCACAAGATCTAGACATGAAAGCACAAAGGAGGAGAACCAGCCATCTAGCTACTACATGGATCCGTAGTCCAAGGATGAACTACTCACGCATCACACCGGAGGCTTGCACGGTGATGAAGAAGGCCTCCAGGGTGAATTCCCCTCTCCGGCAGGGTGCCGGGAAGAGCTTCAGATCCCTCTCGATCTAGGGATGGAGATGACGGTGGCTACAGACTCTTTCGTGGATTTTTGATCGGGTATTTAGGGTTTTCGTCCCGCAAACACAACATGCAGAATTACAAATAGATGATCTTGATCATGAACGGAGCTCACAAGATCTAGACATGAAAGCACAAAGGAGGAGAACCAGCCATCTAGCTACTACATGGATCCGTAGTCCAAGGATGAACTACTCACGCATCACACCGGAGGCTTGCACGGTGATGAAGAAGGCCTCCAGGGTGAATTCCCCTCTCCGGCAGGGTGCCGGGAAGAGCTTCAGATCCCTCTCGATCTAGGGATGGAGATGACGGTGGCTACAGACTCTTTCGTGGATTTTTGATCGGGTATTTAGGGTTTTCGTCCCGAGGGCATCTTATAGGCGGAAGGAGAGGCCGAGGGGGTGTTGGGGTCGGCCAGACAACCCCTGGCGCGGGCCAGGCCTGGCCGCGCGGCCAGGTGGTGTGGCCGGCCCCCGGCCCTTCTCCGTCTCGTATTCTGGCATCTGATGACTTCCGAAAAAATAGGCACTTTGGCTTTTGTCCCGTCCAATTCCGAGAATATTCATTTTCTGACTTTCCTGGAACCAAAAACAGCAGAAAACAGGCAGTTGGCACTTTGGATCTTGTTAATAGGTTAGTCCAAGAAATCATATGAAAAGTACTCTAAAGTGTGGACAAAACACAAGAAAGTGGATAAAACCAAGCATGGAACATCAAAAATTATAGATACATTTGCAATGTATCACTCGCCGCCTAGCTGCTAGAGGACCCATTTATGGGGGCATTATTATTTTGCTGCATGCATGGTTGTTGCCTTGGAACTTTCTACTGATCCTAATGATACTGTGTTAACCCCACAGAGGCTTGATCTCGCTGCTATGAAAACACATCACTTCGCTACTACTAACTGTAGTATAGAGAGTTTAGTCTACATGATGTTGTTTACTGACGGAGATGAAAGGGAAATTCCCTTGCCACAGTCTACTTTATTCAGTATTTGCAGGATGACATGGTCGCGCTCCAAGGAGGAGGTGGACGAGCAGCTCCGCTTGCTTGGTTTCCACGGGCAGCACCTGGGGGATGCGCCTTCTTATGACTACTCTGCGCACTACACCGGGGCATCTTCGAGTTCGTATCAGGACTGATGGCCCAAAATATACCAAGCTCGTTGGGGAACCCCAAGAGGAAGGTATGATGAGCACAACATCAAGTTTTCCCTCTGTACGAAACTAAGGTTATCAATCCAGTAGGAGCAAGGAAAAACCCCAAAGGTGTAGCTAGCTGAACGTTGGCAGGGCGCACTACCGGTGCCAGCAGCAACGTGGAGACCTGCACAACACAACCACATGACTCTGTCCTCAACTTGCGATGAGGTTGTCAATCTCACCGGTTTTGCCGAAAACAAAGGATTAAACGTATCGAATGGAAGGAAGTAATAGTTTGCAGAAAGTAAACACAAAGCAGTAAACAGTTTGTAGATTGTATGTAAAAGAAAAGGACCAAGATCCATAGTTCACTAGAGGTGGCTCTCCTTAAGATAGATAACATGTTGGGTGAACAAATTACAGCGGGGCAATCGACAAACATCGAGAAAGCAATACATGCATATACTAATCATCTTGACTCCTTTGGAACTTGATTGGGCATTACAACATTATACATAGACCGCCATCCAACTGCATCTATGACTAATAATCCACCTCCAGGTTATCATCCGAACCCCCTCTAGTATTAAGTTGCAAGCAACAGATAATTGCATTACGAATTGCGTGTAAAGTAAACAATATGATTGTTCTATGAACAAAGGATTGTTGTTTTCTCCCTAGTAGCAACAGCACATCTAGTACCTTAGAGATTTCTGTCACTTCCCCAGATTACCAGAGGCATGAACCCACTATCGAGCATAAATACTAACTCTTGGAGTTGCTAGCATCTACTTGGCCAAGATAGCTACTAACAACGGAAAGCATGCAAGATCACAAATAACAAAGACATGATAGAATCAATAATCAATCTGAAATAGCATCTCAATATCCATCGGATCCCCACAAACACAACATGCAGAATTACAAATAGACGATCTTGATCATGAACGGAGCTCACAAGATCTAGACATGAAAGCACAAAGGAGGAGAACCAGCCATCTAGCTACAACATGGACCCGTAGTCCAGAGATGAACTACTCACGCATCACACTGGAGGCTTGCATGATGATGAAGAAGGCCTCTAGGGTGAATTCCCCTCTCCGGTAGGGTGCCGGGAAGAGCTTCAGATCCCTCTCAATCTAGGGATGGAGACGACAGCGGCTACAGACTCTTTCATGGATTTTTGATTAGGTACTTAGGGTTTTGTCCCGAGGGCATCTTATAGGCAGAAGGAGAGGCCGAGGGGGTGCTGGGGTCGGCCAGACCACCCCCTGGCGCGGGCCAGGCCTGGCCGCGCGGCCAGGTGGTGTGGCCGGACCCCAGCCCTTCTCTGTCTCGTATTTTGGCATCTGATGACTTCTAGAAAAATAGGCACTTTGGATGTTGTCCCGTCCAATTCCGAGAATATTCATTTTTTGACTTTCCTAGAACCAAAAACAGCAGAAAACAGGCAGCCGACACTGTGGCTCTTGTTAATAGGTTAGTCCAAGAAATCAGATGAAAAGTACTCCAAAGTGTGGACAAAACACAAGAAAGTGGATAAAACCAAGCATGGAACATCAAAAATTATAGATACATTTGCAATGTATCAACATCCCCAAGCTTAATTCCCGCTCGTCCTCGAGTAGGTAAGTGATAAAAAGAAAGAATAATTTTTGAGGTGACATGCACCATCAAAGACTTGATCAAATTATTTGTAATACATTCAAAGCTGGGATCATAGTACTTCAAGCATAACATGAAAGACAAAGTTCTAGCAATAAGACAAAGAAACTATGATGCAACATGAAAAGGCACAAACAAAAGATTCATGAATAATAATGCTTTGCAAGACGTTTGTTTGTTTCACATAAAGAAAACATAGAATAATAGTATTCGGCTTGTCCCTCATAGAGTAGCAAATATAAATGCATAGGACACCTTCAAAGTTCATAAGAGTGACTAGATACAAATAGTTTAAAACAAGCAATATCAAGTTATGCATCAATCAACTAGTCTTGGGACAATGCACATAAAACTAAGAATGGCCACTATGCTCTCAAAGTAGGTGCATAAAGGTAGAAGGTGGAGACTCAATATATAAGTGGAAGAAAGGCCTTCATAGAAGGAAGTAGGGATTCAAGCCTCATAAAGAGCTTCCAAAAATTATGGTACTTATAGCTTTCAGCTCTCATTGCCCCTATCATAAGCATCTTGAAGGTGATTAAGGTTAAAGTGACACAACTAAGAGGATATGCTTGACAAGTTATAAACCGAAATCTCATGCCCCTTACTTACGAAGACCGAACCTCATGCTACTCAACTTTAGTCACGAGTAAGCTCTTGTAATTGTAAGTACATGTGTATCATAAAGAACCGCCAGCGGGGTACCCCTTGCACATGATACAGGAGCTATCCCATAATCAAAATGACAAGGCAAGCAGACAATGAGAATCTCAACGATCTTTTTATTTGCTATTTTCAAAGGTTTTTATTGAGGATGCTTCATAGAGTGCTCATTATGGTGATGCTGCAAGTTTCCACCATGATTAGGCATGGCTTAGGCTAGCGGCCTAGGCGTTTCTCTAACACACATACAAACTCCATGATCTTACAAGTTCCACTTTTATTTCACACCGCCGGGATCCATAAGCAAAAGAACATGATATCAACGGGGTACAAAGTACAAGTGCAATGTTGAAAGCGTTCCCCATGATACATGGTTATGCTAATTTCAACTTATAAAGCGCAAGCATGTACACAACAAAGAAAGACCCAATGGTTCAAGTTTATTAGATGCAAAAAAGTAAAGTGTGCCATCAAGTTCGTGAGAGCTTTAATCACTAGTTTTCTCATAACAAGTTTAATTTGGAAGGTAAACAAAAGCATGAATATACTTGGAATAGCATAAGCTAGTAGGTAGGTATGGTGGACTCTTTGGAATAACTTGGTTTAGGGAGTTGGATGCATGAGTGGAACTCATATTTGGTTGCGGAGGCTAGCAAAAGACTGGGAGCGACAAACTAAGAGAGCAATAATGGCCATAATCATGCAGAGCGACAAAACATCATTGATCAAAGCATAAAGTGATACTACAAATTGAAAACTAAAGGATCATAAAGGCTATGGTGACTTGAGATAGTCATAACATGGTGTGAGCATGCGCCACGTCAACCCAAATAAAGCATACAAAGGAGAATACCACTATACTATGCTTTAATATGCTAAAACAACGCATGATTCATCCAAGGCACATTAAGCAATCTCCATTGTTTATAATGAGTCATGCTACAACAAATAATACTAAGCATAAAGCCAAAACAATATCAAGCATGGCATGACAAAGCATAGGCCATAGTCAAAAAACGAGCTCTTTTTACCACATAAGTATGAACTTTCCTACTCTTTTCCAAACCAAACCAAACTATTTGCAAACCAATGTATGAAAGAGGGGGTCCAACCAATTTATTCAGAAAACTAAGTAAACCAAAGCAAACGAAAAACGAAAACCAAAACGAAAAAGAAGACGCTCCAAGAACAACACAACTATACATGAAATAATAAAAATGAAGCGTTTGGAAGAAACCTGTGATTTTTATTGATGAAGAAGGGGATGCCTTGGGCATCCCCAAGCTTTGACGCCTGTACTTCTTGGATATTCCTTGGGGTGACACGCGTGGCATCCCCAAGCTTGAGCTTTAGTCCATCCTTCATCTCATTACTCATTCATTCCATACTCCTGAAAATTTTCCTTCATACAAAACTTCACACAATCTTTATTGGCAACATTAGTGCACTCAAGATAAATAAGTCTTAAGGTTCAGTTATAACACCAAATAAACTTCCATTAGAACACTAGATACTGAAGCACTTCCCTCAAAAAGCTCAATTCCCCAAAAGAACTCAAAAAGGAACCAACAAGAAGCAAATGCAGAAAATGGCAGAAATCTGTCAAAACAGACCAATAGGTAAAGACGAATTTTTTAGAAGACCTTCTGTTGCTCAAATCAAAAAAGTGTTTAAATAACGAAAGTTACATAACAACCTGGGGCAGAAGCACAAAAATTCACGCCTCAAAAAGACGTTCATAGATTTTACACGAATTTTTACGGCGAAGCACAGAAATCTGTTTCAGGACAGAAACTTTCCCAATCATTACTTCTCTCTCATTAGAGGTTACTCTTGGCACAAAAAGCAAATAAAAAGGATAAGGAGCGGTTATTATTGAAGTAATAACTTCCAAGACTCATCTAAAACTTTTGGGTTATCTCTCAATAAGTACTTTTCTTTAACGCCTTTAAGTTAGGCATAAGAAGCAAGAAAAAGAATCAAGTGTTCTCAAATGAAGAAGCATTAAGACCAAATTTTGTTTTCATAGGAGAGGCAAAAGAAATCTTCCCTCTCTTCTTAGGGAAGTGTTCGATACCTTTCTTGAGTGGGAGTTGATATTTAATGGTGCTTTCTTTCATATCAATAATGGCACCAATAGTTCTAAGAAAAGGTCTTCCCAAAGTAATAGGACAAGAAGCATTGCATTCAACATCCAAAACATAGAAATCAACGGGGACATAGGCATTGTTAACCATAATAAGAACATCATGAAGACTCCCCATGAGTTTATTTTTAGCATTATCATCAAGTGGGACATTCAGATAACAATCTTCAAGTGGAGGCAAATCAAGCATATCATAAATCCTTCTAGGCATAATAGAAACACTACTATCAAGATCACATAAAGCTTTGAAATCAAAGTCATTCACTTTCATATTAATGATGGGTTCCCAACCATCTTCTTGTTTAATAGGAATAGAAGCTTTATGTTTCATCTTTTCTTCTTTAATCTTTATGAGAGCATCAGTAATGTGTTTTGCAAAAGCCATGTTCATAACACTAGCATTAGGACTTTTAGCAAGCTTTTGTAGGAACTTAATAACTTCAGAGATATTGCAACCATCAAGATCAGAATCAAATTTAACATCTAAAGTAGTAGAACTATTACTAGCCTCAACACTAGTGGTGGTAATAGTAGAAACACTAATGTTTCTAGCAATTTCATCTTATCTTTCCCACTTAGCATGTAATTCAGCTAATAGTCTAACATTTTCATCAATTCTTACTTGTATAGCATTAGTAGCTACAAAGGGATTATCATTAGTTTCAGGTTTAGCAGCCATTTTATTCAAAGAAGATTGAGCTTCAGCCAAAGATGCTATATTTCTTTCAGCACTAGAGAGTTTTTCCTCAATAGTTTTATTGAAAGCAGTTTGTTTACTAATAAAGTCTTTAATCATAACTTCAAGTTCGGAGGGTGCACTCTTATTATTGTTGTAAGAATTTCCATAAGCATTACCATTGTTGGGAGGATATGGCTTATAATTGTTGTTACCAAAATTGTTCATGTAGGCATTGTTGCTAAAATTGTTATTTCTTATGAAGTTCACGTCAACTTGCTCTTCTTGAGCAACCAAAGAGGCTAAAGGAACATTATTTGGATCAATATGGGCTTTCCCATTAACAAGCTTAGACATAATAATATCAATTTTATCACTCAAGGAGGAGGTTTCCTCAACATAATTTACCTTCCTACCTTGTGGAGCTCTCTCAGTATGCCATTCAGAATAGTTAACCATCATATTATCCAGAAGTTTTGTTGCAGCACCCAAAGTAATGGTCATAAAGGTACCTCCAGCAGCTGAATCCAATAGGTTCCTTGAAGAATAGTTCAATCCTGCATAAAAAGTTTGGATGATCATCCAAGCAGTCAGTCCATGAGTGGGACAATTCTTTACCAAAGATTTCATTCTTTCCCAACCTTGAGCAACATGTTCATTATCAGATTGTTTAAACTTCATTATTTCACTTCTCATGGATATAATCTTAGTAGGAGGATAGTATTTTCCAATGAAAGCATCTTTGCATTTAGTCCAAGAATCAATACTATTCCTAGTTAAGGAATTCAACCATTCTTTAGATTTTCCTCTCAAAGAGAAAGGAAACAATTTCAGCTTAATAATATCACCATCTACATCCCTATGCTTTTGCATCTCACAAAGTTCAACAAAGTTATTTAGATGGACAGCAGCATCTTCATTACCAATACCAGAAAATTGTTCTCTCATAACAAGATTGAGTAAAGCAGGTTTTATCTCAAAGAAAGTATCTTCAGGCACAGGTGGTGCTAGTGAAGTCACACAACTTAGTGTTTTCAAGAGTAGTCATTTTGTGCGTGTTTTTGATAAAGAAAGCAAACTTGTAAAACTAATTTTTGTGTGTTTTTGATAACAAAACAAGCAAAGAAAACAAAAATAAACTAAGCAAAACAAAAATAACAAAGTAAAGAGATTGGTTATGAGGGACTCCCCTTGTGAAGATGCCCTTGACTCCCCGGCAACGGCGCCAGAAAATATGCTTGATGGCCCAAAATATATCAAGCTCGTTGGGGAACCCCAAGAGGAAGGTATGATGAGCAGCAGCAAGTTTCCCTCGGTTATGGAACCAAGGTTTAATCGAACCAGTAGGAGCAAGGAAACACCCCAAAGGTGTTGCTAGCTGAGCCTTGGCAGGGCGCACTACCGGTGCTAGTAGCAACGTGGAGACCTGCACAACACAACCACAGAACTTTGTCCCCAACTTGCGATGAGGTTGTCAATCTCACCGTGTTTTGCTGAAAACAAAGGATTAAACGTATCGAATGGAAGGAAGTAATAGTTTGCAGAAAGTAAACACAAAGCAGTAAACAGTTTGTAGATTGTATGTAAAAGAAAAGGACCAAGATCCATAGTTCACTAGAGGTGGCTCTCCTTAAGATAGATAACATGTTGGGTGAACAAATTACAGCGGGGCAATCGACAAACATCGAGAAAGCAATACATGCATATACTAATCATCTTGACTCCTTTGGAACTTGATTGGGCATTACGACATTATACATAGACCGCCATCCAACTGCATCTTTGACTAATAATCCACCTTCAGGTTATCATCCGAACCCCCTCCAGTATTAAGTTGCAAGCAACAGATAATTGCATTACAAATTGCGTGTAAAGTAAACAATACGATTGTTCTATGAACAAAGGATTGTTGTTTTCTCCCTAGTAGCAACATCACATCTAGTACCTTAGAGATTTCTATCACTTCCGCAGATTACCAGAGGCATGAACCCACTATCGAGCATAAATACTAACTCTTGGAGTTGCTAGCATCTACTTGGCCAAGATAGATACTAACAACGGAAAGCATGCAAGATCACAAATAACAAAGACATGATAGAATCAACAATCAATCTGAAATAGCATCTCAATATCCATCGGATCCTCGCAAACACAACATGCAGAATTACAAATAGACGATTTTGATCATGAACGGAGCTCACAAGATCTAGACATGAAAGCACAAAGGAGGAGAACTAGCCATCTAGCTACTACATGGACCCGTAGTCCAGAGATGAACTACTCACACATCACACCGGAGGCTTGCATGACGATGAAGAAGGCCTCCTGGTTGAATTCCCCTCTCCGGCAGGGTGCCGGGAAGAGCTTCAGATCCCTCCCAATCTAGGGATGGATACGACAGCGGCTACAGACTCTTTCATGGATTTTTGATCGGGTACTTAGGGTTTTCGTCCCGAGGGCATCTTATATGCGGAAGGAGAGGCCGAGGGGGTGCTGGGGTCGGCTAGACCACCCCCTGGCGCGGCCAGGTGGTGTAGCCGGCCCCCAACCCTTCTCCGCCTCGTATTCTGGCATCCGATGACTTCCGGAAAAATAGGCACTTTGGCTTTTGTCCCGTCCAATTCCAAGAATATTCATTTTCTGACTTTCCTGGAACCAAAAACAGCAGAAAACAGGCAGCTGGCACTGTGTCTCTTGTTAATAGGTTAGTCCAAGAAATCATATGAAAAGTACTACAAAGTGTGGACAAAACACAAGAAAGTGGAAAAAGCAAGCATGGAACATCAAAAATTATAGATACATTTGCAATGTATCAAGGACGAAGGCACTTCTTCATCATATTATGGAGGCGCTCCTTCTTGGCCAGCTTGGGATTGATTCCTACTTAGGCCAAAAGCCTAAGCTTGGGGGGAGGTATACCGACATCACACTCATCTACATATCATTTGCTGTCGGTACTTTGCATATCCATGTTTTGCTTTCTTTTTAGTTTTTTTTCTTGCTTTATTTCTGCTTTCCAAAACACAAAAAGACCAAAAATATTTTCGCCTTGGTTTGCTTCATCCTCTTTAGCTTTGTTTTGATTATTCGAAAAACCCAAAAAGATTTCGCTTTGTTTACTCTTTCCTTCGGTTCTTGTCTTTAAAAATCGAAAACCCAAAAATATTTGTTGTTCTTCTCTAGTTTTGTAAAGTTTGGTGCAGGGTTCAGTGGTCCTCAGTGACTCCTTAGAGTTTGGTTTTATCTTATTATTCAAGTCACACAAGTGAAAGGCAATGATGATTTATGACAACTCTAGGTGTGGTAAGAGGCTGGTATGAACTCTATTTGTTTTCATTTTTGTACATATACTCATCATTGTGGGCATGCTTAGTCTGTTCATGTAAGGTGTATGTTATTTAATGGATTCTTAGTAGTTCTTGCTCTCTTATGATCAGTTCCAATCCACTAATAGTTTGTAACATGCCATATAAATGTTTGCATGCATTGTTCTATTCATAACTTGGTATGATATTGTGGTATCCTCCTCTGAATGTTTTATTTGAATCGACTTGGCACAAGCTCACGCATGCATATGACTAAACAAAAAGTCAGTTAAGCCTCGATGATTTATTCTTCCTCAGAGTTCTTGTGTCACTTTTATGCTACTATTAATTTTGTTTTGTTGCAAGCATGATTATGATAGTTACTGCTCTCCTGATTGTCGCTCCCTTTCTATTGCTAGCCTTCACTTGCACTGAGTATACTTTACTCGTGTATCCAACTCCCCAAAACCAAAGTTGCCAAAAAGAGTCCACCATATCTACCTACTAGAAAAATACCCGCGCATTACAGCGAAAATCTCTTAAAAAACTACATTGCATAAATAAAAAGATATAATACGTATAGTAGAACTTGAAGTTTTCTAAAAGAATTTATAGAGAAAGATTGAATTTGTTAAAATTAGTTAAAATCATAAATTAAATTGGTGTAAAATTATCATTTATTTGACCAACATAAATTGCTGACATGAATAGTTCGATGGAAGAAAATAGATGGGCGAGGATTGGTTTGCATGTAAAATACACTATTATAAATAATCGTTAGTAGGATGACATGGACTTTTGAGTGGCTATTAAAGTAGGTGATTTGGATAGCTTGCATGTTGAGATAGAATAGTTAGTGGGGGTCTACTTTATAAGAAGATATAGATTAGCTTCATTGCTATTCCTTGCATATTTATTATGCTTTGTTTTCTTCCAAATAAAAATGTTTGCTTGTTATATGAAATTTGGTTAGTAAAGCTCTCACAAACTTGATGGCACACTTTACTTTCTTGGACTTAATAAACTTGAACCATTGTGTCCATCTATGTTGTGTATATGCTTGTGCTTTATAAGTTGTGAATTAGCATAACCATGTACCATGGGGAACGCTTTCAACATTGCACTTATTATTCAGTTGATATCACGTTCTTTTGTTTATGGATCCCGGTGGTGTGAAATAAAAGGGGAGCTTGTAAGCTCATGGAGTTTGTATATGTGTTAGAGAAACGCCTGGGCGGCTAGCCTAAGCCATGCCTAATCATGGTGGAAACTTGCAGCATAACCATAGTGAGCATTCTGTGAAGTATCCTCAATAAAAACCTATGCAAATAGCAAATAAAAAGATCGCTGAGATGCTCATTGTCTGTTGCCTTATCATTTTGATATGGGATAGCTCATGTGATATGGGGTAAGGGGTACCCCATTAGCGGTTCTTTATGATACACATGTACTTACAATGACAAGAACTTACTTGTGACTAAAGTTGAGTAGCATGAGGTTCGGTACTCGTAAGCAAGGGGTATGAGATTTTCAACTTATAACTTGTCAAGCATATCCTCATATTTGAGTCACTTTAACCTTAATCACCTCAAGATGCTTGTGATAGGGGCAATGAGAGCACAAAGCTAATGAGTACCATACTTTCAACATTTGGAAGCCTTTCAAACTTTTCAAATCTTTTCTTTCACCTTTATGTTGAGTCACCATTTATTCTTTGAGCACCTTCCCAAGAGAATATCTGTCTTTTTTAGTGTAATGTGTTTGTCCCAAAACATGGTTAGTTGTGACATAACTTTGACGCTTGTATCTTTGATATTTTTACTTCTAGTCTCCACTTAAACTTTAGAGGTGCCTTGGAATTTATGTTCTGCTCCAAAAAGAAAGGCAAGCGAGATACCACTTTATCATATCTTCTTATGAGCATTACAATCCTGCTTATGTTTATGTGTCATGTTGCTTATTATTAAAGGGTTGGAATCTCTTCATAGTTTGCATGACTACTGGGTAAACTTATTTGCATACTCTTTATTATGAATTGCCTAAGTATTTGATCATATGCTGAGAATATATACATCTTATGAAGCAAGTGTGTTCGTGAAATTTTCTTTTATCGCACTCAGTTTTCAACTGAATTGCTTGAGGATAAGCAATAAGCTAAGCTTGGGGAAGTTGATACGTCCAAACGTATCTACTTTCCTGAACACTTTTGCTATTGTTTCTTCTCCAATTTGTGCGATTTGGATACAACTAATGCGGACTAACAATGTTTTTAGCAGAATTGCTTTGGTGTCTCATTTTTGTGCAGGAAATAAACTTTCACAAAAAATCCCAAAAAATATCGCAAAACTCCTATTTTACTAGAAGACTCACGAAGCCAGAAGACGAGACGGAGTGGGGCCACGAGGGGCCCACACCACCTGGTCGCGCGGGCAGGCCAGGCCGCGCCAGGAGGTGGTATGGACGCCTCGGACTCCGCCTCGACCTCTCCTTTCTCCTATATAAGCCCTCTGACCTAAAAACAGAGGGGGGGGGTTCAACGATTTTCTAGATAGAGTTCCGCAGCGCCACCACCACCAGAAACCGCGATTCGGAACTAGAAACTTCGTTATGGCACCCTGCCGGCACGGGGAATTGGAGGAGATAATCGCCATCATCATCACCAACGCTTCTCCATCAACCATCCATGATTCCCCCGTCCATGAGTGAGTAATCCCCCGTAGCAGGCTATGGGGATGGTAGGGATTGGATGAGATCATTCATGTAATTGCATCAGATTGTTAGGGCATGGTGCCTAGTATCTATTGTTAGTGCTTTTTGACATTGTTGCAACTTGTTATGTTTAATGCTTGACACTAGGGCCCGAGTGCCATGATTTTAGATCTGAACATGTTTTTGATTCATGAGGATATTATTGTTTATGATCTTACCTGCAAGTTGTATACATGTATTGTTGTCCGGAACCCGAGGCCCCGAAGTGACAGAAATCGGGATAACTGGAGGGGATGGCTAAGATATGAGGATCACGTGTGTTCACGGAGTGTTAATGCTTTGCTTCGGTGCTCTATTAAAAGGAGCACCTTAATTGCTAGTAGATTCCCTTGAGGCCCGATACATTGCAAATGTATCTATAATTTTTGATGTTCCATGCTTGGTTTTATCCACTTTCTTGTGTTTTGTCCACACTTTGGAGTACTTTTCATATGATTTCTTGGACTAACCTATTAACAAGAGCCACAGTGCCAGCTGCCTGTTTTCTGCTGTTTTTGGTTCCAGGAAAGTCAGAAAATGAATATTCTTGGAATTGGACGAGACAAAAGCCAAAGTGCCTATTTTTCCGGAAGTCATCAGATGCCAGAATACGAGACTGAGAGGGGCCAGAGGCCGGCCACACCACCTGGCCACGCGGCCAGGCTGGGCCCGCGCCAGGGGGTGGTGTGGTGGCCCTTGGCACCCCCTTGGCCTCCCCTTCTGACTATAAGATGCCCTCGGGACGTAAAACCTAAGTACCCGATCAAAAATCCACGAAAGAGTCTGTAGCCGCCATCATCTCCATCCCTAGATCGGGAGGGATCTGAAGCTCTTCCCGGCACCCTGCCGGAGAGGGGAATTCACCCTGGAGGCCTTCTTCATCACCATGTAAGCCTCCGGTGTGATGCGTGAGTAGTTCATCCTTGGACTACGGATCCATGTAGTAGCTAGATGGCTGGTTCTCCTCCTTTGTGCTTTCATGCCAAGATCTTGTGAGCTCCGTTCATGATCAAGATCATCTATTTGTAATTCTACATGTTGTGTTTGCGGGGATCCGATGGATATTGAGATGCTATTTTAGATTGATTATTGATTCTATCATGTCTTTGTTATTTGTGATCTTGCATGCTTTCCGTTGTTAGTAGCTATCTTGGCCAAGTAGATGCTAGCAACTCCAAGAGTTAGTATTTATGCTTGATAGTGGGTTCATGCCTCTAGTAATATGGGGAAGTGACAGAAATCTCTAAGGTACTAGATGTGCTGTTGCTACTAGGGAGAAAACAACAATCCTTTGTTCATAGAACAATCGTATTATTTACTTTACATGCAATTTGTAAAGCAATAATCTGTTGCTTGCAACTTAATACTGGAGGGGGTTCGGATGATAACCTGAAGGTGGATTATTAGTCATAGATGCAGTTGGATGGCAGTCTATGTATAATGTTGTAATGCCCAATCGAATCTCAAAGGAGTCAAGATGATTAGTATATGAATGTATTGCTTTCTCGATGTTTGTCAATTGCCCCGCTGTAATTTGTTCACCCAACATGTTATCTATCTTAAGGAGAGCCACCTCTAGTGAACTATGGATCCCGGTCCTTGTCTTTTACATACAATCTACAATCTTTTATTGTTTTGTGTTTACTTTCTGCAAACTTTTACTTCTTTCCATTCGATACGTTTAATCCTTTGTTTTCCGCGAAACACGGTGAGATTGACAACCTCATCGCAAGTTGGGGACAAAGTTCTGTGGTTGTGTTGTGCAGGTCTCCAAGTTTCTACTAGCACCAGTAGTATGCCCTGCCAAAGCTCAGCTAGTAACACCTTTGGGGTGTTTCCTTGCTCCTACTGGTTCGATTAAACCTTGGTTTCATAATTGAGGGAAACTTGCTGCTGTGCTCATCATACCTTCCTCTTGGGGTTCCCAACAAGCTCTACATCAACCACGCACCAGCACTTTTCTGGGCGTCGTGCATTGAGCCATCAAGGCCTCGCTGCAACGGGCTGGTAGGACAAAAGATATTGTGCAAGTTCTCATTACGAGCTCGTATGACTATATATGGAACACATGCCTATGATTATTTAGTACTTGGATGCTTTATCCTATTTATCTACAATTGCCCTATGTCTTTATTATATGAATTGTCTTGTCCATGCAACTCTCGTCCATCCATATGCCTACCGCACTTTAATCCTACTTTTTACTGCAATTGTTACTACTGCCTTTATTTTACTACTGCTATTACTTTGCTATTGCTACTACAAAACTATTGCTACTGATAAACTACTGCAAGCAAGATTGTTTCCAGGTGCAGCTGAATTGACAACTCAATTGTTAAGGCTTATAAATATTCTTTGGCTCTCCTTGTGTCGAATCAATAAATTGGATTTTACTTCCCTCGAAGACTGTTGCGATCCCCTATACTTGTGGGTCATCAGAAACCATTTTTGTTGGAAAGAGGACAATATTGGATATCACCAAGTGAGAAGGTATCAAGTATTATAATGTGAGATACCTCATTCGGTGAGCATCCGGAAAACCACCAAGATCAAAATCGCAACAAGATATAAAAGGGAGATCCGATTTTGATGAACAAGAACTTGTTATGAAGATTACCATAAGCTCTATATCCTCACATGGATAAGACAAATAAACAACAAAATATGATGATGCAAGTATGCAAAGGTTTGAGCTCTCTCTGAATGATATGATCGAGTTACTCAATCGAAAGCCCCTCTTGATAGTACGGCTATCTATCCTAAACCCGGTCTCTCAACTACCAACACGAGACCAGCAAAAGGGAAAACCTATCAAGAATACCTTTGCCTTGAGCATACTTTGACCTTGTCTTCATCGATCCTTGATCACCGAGGATGGCAAGCATCAAACAAGAGATCTTCTAGAGATGGCGCCTTTTGAGCTTGCACAACACATCTTCTTCTTCTTCATATCTTCCACCTTGGAGCCAACACATACTCCAAGCGATGCCAATGGACAATTCCTACAAGTGAAACTTAGTACACACATTAGTCTATAAAGATTGTCATTAATTACCAAAACCACACATGGGGGCCCACATGCCCTTTCACCATTGATATCCCCGTGTCACTCGGGGGTCGTCGGTCTGCTAGCGAACAAGATCCTATCTATGTAGAACAAAGCATCATGTTGTCTGGGCCCTTAATTGGACAATAAGCATTAGGCATCCCACAGATAGTGAAGCACACATAATAATAATTAAAATCAATCACAAACTAATGGAAAATATATGGAGGCACATCACATCTCACCAATCCCTTACATCTCCCATGCCCAAAGAACTTACTCACACATGAGAGAAGAAAGCATCATTGATATAATTAAATAAAGGGAGTTCTTCTTGATATTACCGTGGAGATCCACAATAAGAATAGAAAAGTAATCCAACACAATTCAAGATAGGAAGAAACAATCTCAAACCCTAATCTTGCAAGATGAAGATCTCTCTCTCTCTCTCTCAAGTATAAGTAACGGCTATGAGGGTGTGATGGCTAGGAGGTCGAAGATCGTGGAGGGAGATGAAGAACGTCTTCCCCTTCTTCTCCGGATCTCTTCTTTCTCCTCTCTGTATTAGATGGCGGCTATTGTGTTATGATTTCGCGTCTTGCCTCTTCATGAAAGTTGTCCCTTTTGACAAGACAGAGGCGGCAGCAACTATACGGCGGGAACTATATGGCCGAAAAAATATTCCCGCCGTATAGTTGCTCGTTAAAGCTTCTGCCTACCTCCCTCGATTGCTTCTAAAAAGAGACTTGCTTGTTTTTGCCTAGATATTGTGTTTCTATTGTTAAAAACCTCGGTTGTTGTTCAGAACCTGAAACACACATTAAAAACCAAGTTTTCTTTACTACCGAAGTATTAGCGTTAGGTAAAGCTAGAAAATGATTAAATCCAGAAGAAAACCATAAATAAAAACCATCAAAAATATGTTGAATCTCATAGCTATCAACAGGAACTGCTCTATCTTACCCTTCAGCTACAAGAACCATCGGGAGAACCAGAGAATCTGGTAGGGTTTCCATGCAGCACATCACCTGTTCCTCGGAAACCCTCCAAAGCGGTGGCTCAAGTGCATTGACGGAGGCGACGAGATGGTGGTGCTCTCGGACTACCCAATCGCCGAGGCTCCATAGGTCACTGAAGGAACTGTTCTTGGCCACAACGCAACCATGGTGGTGGGTGAACCGGTGAAGAGGAAGGGGACGGGTGGGCTCCCATGGCTGCTATGACGTCTGCACATACCTTACTGCCCGGATGCCTGCGAGGGTTGGCGGCATGCCACAAAACTCCAAACATGGCATACAGATGGGCTGGTCAAGGCCATGGTGATGTAGCGCCACCACCATTCTAGGAAAGGATCTCCTCGCCGCCACGAGCGAAGACTCTTCATGTTGCACCGTCACACAAAAAGGATGAAGGAGGTGGCTGGACGTCGACGACAACGTCACTCCACCTTAAAGGACATGGGAGAGTGGAGGGTGGCGCAAAGAGGAGCCCGAGGTAATGGCGGCGATGGCGGCGAGAGGGTGGGGTCGTCGAGGAAGAGCTGAGAGGAGGTGACGACCTGGCGTTTCTAGGTTATACCTAGTTGGGATCTATTAGCTAGGCTTTAGTGGGGGCTGTCGAGGCCGAATCAACCAGAGATGACCGATTTGTTCGGTAGAGTAGCTTCCCTCGGGATATTCGGCCACCTGCGCGACATATCGTGATCCAACGGCCACAAGCGTGAGAAAGATGGATCGGACGACAAGAAAGGTTCAGTTCGTGGGAGGCTTTCTCTTTGGCTCAGTTTTAATATCCCTAAATACTATAGCTTAAGGGTGAGCAAAAGCGAGCCATCTGAGGTCATTTGCACGCGCGCGTTTGTGGCTGTCTGATTTTCACTTTGAGTCATCTCAATCGTGTAGTTTTAGGTGTTGACCGAAGTCTTATGAGTTGGACCCTCCTGTCCCTACCCTACCCCACCCCATCTCGATTCCCTTCCCCTCCATCTGAGATCCTGCCCACCCCAGCCCCTCCTCCATCTCCCCTAGCAACTGGTGCCATCCCCTCCGCTCTAGAGGTCTTCATCTCACCTCCGCTCCTGCCGCCCCCTCCACTCACGATAACATCTTCTCCCATCATCTCCTCCCTTAGGACCTAGCGTGGCCCCTTGCGTGAAACCCTAGCATGGGTGAAGCAGTAGTTGTACGGGGTTGAGATGGCACCTCCACGTCTGCCTCCAATGTTGCTGATTTTTTTATTTGAGTATGCAACCAAGTAGTTGTTAAAGTGGCATAAAACCTTTTATGCTTGAAAATTTATCTGAATTTATAGTTTCACTATGGGGACAAAGGAGAGAAGATTCATGAGATTCAGGCCAAGGTCCGGGTGGCACCCGCCGGGTTCAGGGCTGGATCCGGCCCCCATACCCGTCCCATATAATTTGGTGGATCCAATTTTTTATCTAATCCGCGACCCGGCCGGGTTCGGGCCCCTGACGGTACTTGGCTGTCAAAATATTATAATATAATATGATTATTATATCAATATAGATAGTCAAAATAATATTTAAGTTGTGGCCTAATCCCGTAACCGGTATGAATAGGTTCAGCCATTCCGGTGCAACGCACGGACACTTTTTCTAGTAACACTAAATAAAGGACTTATACAAGCTTAATGGAACCACCACGAATCTCAAAGCACCTCTCACTCCCCGTACTCCAGACGTCGAGGCGGCTGACCCCTCAACGAGCGAAAAATATTTCTAGTCGTCCCCTTCCCTCGACCTCAAGCAGATCTGGCCACTCCCATCCGCCCAGTCTCCTAAACCCCTCTCCCCTCCCCGCGCCTCTCCGGCCGGCGACGCCCGCCACCTCAGCCATGGTCTGGAGGCTGCCGCCCCTAGCCGCCCTCCTCCTCGTCGCCGCGGTCGTCGCCCCCATCTCCTCCGCCGTTCGCCCGGTCTCCGACGCGCACAGATCCGCCGCTGTCGAGCTCTTCGCCGCCTCCTCCGACGGATCCCTCGGCGAGTAAGTTACCTGACCACTCGCCAGCCTGTCCGTATCTCCTGATCTCCATCGTTCGCTCCCGTGGGGCGCAATTACAGACTATTCTGGTCCAGATCGATCCGAGAGTACTTGAAATCTCGAAGCCTGCTCTCGTTTTAAGTGTTGTTGTTTGTCTGTGCGCGCTGTGCAGTTTGGAGACGACGTACGAGGCGGTCAGCACGTTCAAGATACTTGGGGTGCAGAAGGATAAGAGCCTCGATGGTAAGGCGTGCAAGCTCGCCACCAACACCCTGTCTTCCGCCTCGTCATCCGCGAAGGATCTGTTCCACGCGGCCCGGATCGGCGGCGTCCTAGGATGCGGCATTGATGCTGGTGTTTATGATGTGGGTTTAGCTCTGGAGATCTTGCCGTTGCTACTGGGATTCGCTTGTATGATGGTGTTCTGAGATTCGTTCTTGGTGGCAGGATGTGGCGTCGAGGCTTAAGGCGGTGATCAAGGACACCAATTCGCTGCTGGAGTTCTACTATTCGGTGGGAGGGCTGCTTAGCATCAAGGTTACTCCCTCTAATCTACTCTCTTGTTAATGTTTATTTGTTTTGTTCAGCACTTATTCTAGGTAGTTGTCTGAATTTAATGTGGTGGTTTGACAGAGTCATGTTGTTTTTGCAGGAACAAGGCCACAATGTTGTTTTGTCTGATGCAGATAACACATTTCATGCAATTAAGGTGATAACAGTGCAATATGCTATGCAATAGTTTCCTTGTGTAGTTTTTGCAACCGTATGGCTTGTTCTCCTGTTCAAACGAGAGTTGCCTGATTTGTATCTTTGTATGTGTAGGCACTTAGCCAAAGTGATGGTAGATGGCGTTATGACACCAATAGTGCTGAATCTAGCACATTTGCTGCTGGTAACTTTTTTCGCTTTATTGTACTACTGCTCTATATAGTATATTACTGTGATCACGGATTTAAAATAGTTTTTTATTGTTGAACTACAATTGCGTTTGGGGTTAACTGGTTGCCTAGCTGTCTAGCTCGGGACACTCTTATTACGGCATTCATTCAGTTTTGGTTCCTTGTCTTTGTGAAACTTGTTTCGCTTCTTCACCTGGATGATTTTTAACGCAAATCAAATGCATAGCTTCAGGCGCTGATGTTTAGTAACAATCTACTGCAACAGGTATCGCACTAGAAGCACTGGCAGGAGTTGTTTCACTCTCAGATGCCGAGGTTGATCCATCCATGGTGTGTATATGCTCTCTGCTTGTGGTTGAATAACTTTGTTAACTTGCTGTGTGATTATCTTCCTTAAATGTAACTGATATAGAAGTAAGGATGACTAGTATATCACATGCTATGTCACAAAGCCTTGTAAGGCTGAAAGGCCCCAACTGAATGCAAGTGAAAACCTTATACACGAGCCTCTTATGTTCCTCTATGTAAGTAATAAGAATGTATGGGTAACATATACATTGAAGTACTATGTTTTGACGTCTTGAAAATAGTAAGGGCTTGAGTTATGTACAAAAGAGAAACATATGTAACAAGTTATCTATCCCTAAACTTGTATCATTCTAATTACGCACCACAACCTCTATTCGCCTGAGTTACAAATGCATATTATTTGAAGTTTTTCATCATTGCGGAGCTTAAATTTTAGCTTCATGCCATCAGATCGGAGTCGTTAAAAATGACATCGTGAAGCTATTTGGCACAATCAAGAGCTACGGTATGTTCTCTAGCCCTCTTCTTTGTGCTCGCTGAAGATGAACATTTTGTTAATTGGCTTTAAGAAAAGGCGCTGATAGATCAGAGAATTTTAATATTGTTAACTTAACCTCGCCAGATTTCTCTAGGAGTCCTAGTAGGAACTTAGTCACCAACTTGCTAAACCTATGGCATACTGAATTGCTGATTTAGATAGTTACTAGTTCAGTCATTTTTCTCTCCAGATTATGAGGTTATAACTAGGCGGTGCTGAAACTATTCACTTCGCGTACTTTGATACTTCTCCATCTAGAAACAGACACTTCCATGTGAAAATATTCCTCTCACCGCTGATATATGGTGTGTGTTTTCTTAGATGATGGAACCTTCTACTTTGATGAGAAGCATGTTGATGGTTCCGAATACAAGGGCCCTATAACAACTTCTGCTTCTGTAGTACGGGGTATCACCTCATTCGCAGATGTTGTTTCTGGAAAATTGAATGTGAGTTTTTTCGTTTCAGTTTTGCTTGTTCATTAAATTTATGTTAAGCACCTCCCATAACCAACAACACTCAACGTACAGATCCCTGGTGAGAAAATACTGGGCTTGGCGAAGTTCTTTCTTGGTATAGGGCTCCCAGGTAGTTCAAAGGATTGCTTTAATCAGATTGAGTCCTTGTCACTCCTGGAGAAGAACAGGCAAGTTTTCCTTTTTCCTGCCATTCTCGAAGAACTTGCTTCTCACATTATTTTGATCCTTATTTCTTTTCTGCAATTTTCAGGGTCTTTATTCCTTTGATCCTTTCACTTCCTTCCAAAGTACTTTCGCTGACCTCCAAAGATCAGCTCAAGGTGATCATCACGTGCTAGTCTCTTTGAGTTTGCCTGATGTATAATGTTAATCTTGATTTGGGTCCGCATTACATTATTTCGTGTTGTAGTGCAAAATGGTATTAGGCATATTAATATTGCACTAATGACTGTCACTGTGAGGAACTCTCCATGTCTCTTGCAAGCACCGAATTCATTCAATTTTCAAGTCTTGAATTTGTCTTATTTCTAAACAAGCATGCTATAGGTTCTAACCTTCATGCATCCCTCCAATAATTCTGTAGTTGCAATTCAATAACATCAATGCTCGTAAAAAGTGTATTTCATGCGTGAAATTGTATAACACTTGGCTGCAATATTGCCACATACTTTTGACTTCCGTTGTGTTTAGCTCTGTGTAAGTTAACTACAAGATGTGTCCCTTGGTATATTGTTTTCAGGTTGAAGTCACTACAGTGTTTGGATCTGCTGCACCTCCTCTCAGAGTGAATCTTGTGCAAGTCTTGGGATCTGACTCCAAGGTCATCACCATTGATAACAAGGTACAAAGTTAGATTGATGTTTACCTCTTGCAAACATATTTTTCATTATAGTAGTGTATCATTCTTCTGCGTTTGAGCTATCATTCCATAACATTTTTTCTTTCTGGTATCAGGAACTTCAGTTTGACCCTGAGAACAACGTTCATTACTTGGACATTGCTGCACTGAAAATAGACGTTGGGAAGTATTCACTAGTTTTTGAGGTACCTGTAAACTTTGATAATCCACTTCTCATATTATATAATAGTAACAAGTATTTGGCATTCTTAATGCTTTTGCCCTTTTGTTCTTGAAGATTTCTCTTCAAGATCCAGAACATGAAACCGTCTACACTACTGGAGGGAGAAGCACAGATACTGTTGTTGTCACCGGACTGATCAAAGTTGACAAAGCAGAAATCGGAATTGCTGAGAACGATGCTGGGACCGTGGAGTCTGTTGAAAAGTAATTTTTTGATACATTTGACTCCATGCAGTTTCAGAATTGATACTTTACACCAACATTTAGAATATAAGTTAATGCTGACAACAACACCGAAGTAATCATGATCTCTATAATCATGGTCACTTTCAAAGGGTTCATTCTCATCTGGAATAGCATATCCTAACTTATTACTACCTCCGTTCCATAATATAAGCCTTTTTAGCAAGCTAAAACAGCTTTCTAAAAAGGCTTATATTATGGAACGGAGGTAGTAGTATTTAGTTTTCTACGCTTCTTCACATCTGACATCTGTTTTAGAGTGTATCCTGCATTATTTAAATCATGTACCCTTGCCATGTTGTGATGCTGGATCACTGGATCAAATATCAAATTGTGTGAAAAATGGGCCCGGGGTTTTAGATGCCAATTTTGTGGAAAAAGAGTATTTTGTGCATGTCTCACTTTCACTCAATCTCATTACAGGTTAGATCTATTGAAAGATACAGAAATTTCTCTCTCTGCAAACCATCTGCAGAAGTTACGCCTATCTTTTCAACTAGCTACACCACTTGGGCGCACATTTAAACCTCACCAGGTTGAAAGAAAACCCAATTTCCTTTTTCCAGTGTGGCAATACTTGTTCGTTTTCCTGGCTTGATTTAGCATTGTTTTCAGGTGTTCTTGAAGTTGAAGCATGAAAGCAAAGTTGAACACATATTTGTGGTGCCAGGTTCTGCGAGGCAATTCAAAATAGTTCTAGTTGAGTATACCTACTCCAGAGTTTGTTTCTCAAATTTTTGGTGCTTGCTCTTCATTCCTTTGGCAAGTGTGTTCCGTTATTTTGTTCTCCCTCTGTTCCAAAAATATAAGATGTTTTAGCCTTTTTCTGAAATGAATGTATCTAGATGTTTTCTTGTCTGCAGGTTTGGCACAAAATAAGTGAACCTACACACTAAATGCGTCTAGATACATGTGTTTTAGAAAAAGGCTAAAACATCTTATGTTTTGGAACGGAGGGAGTAGGACGTACAGTACATTATCCAGAAAACACATATACACTGATTTAGGTTCCACGTGGAAGGTACTATCTAGACAACATAACTTGTTTCTAGGAGCTCTTTGATTCACAGGATTCTGAAATACATAGGATTGTAGTGGCATGCTAAAGTGTGTTTGATTACATCATAGTGAAATCATAGGAACTCATGAGCCATAGGAAATTAAGAGGTTAGACTCGTGGAAATGTTCGTTGGAAGAGTGGTCCATAGATAAAATTCTTATTGTTTATAATCCTACATATCAAACAACCTTGGACGAAAGCTTATCGAAACTTAAGGAAGGAAACCTTGTTGGCATTTGTATGACAGTGAGGTTTGAAGGAAAAGATCATCCAAGTTGCAGAACATTTGAAGGAAGTACTACCTCCGTTCCATAATATAAGCCTTTTTAGAAAGCTGTTTTAGCTTGCTAAAAAGTCTTATATTGTGGAATGGAGGTAGTATTAAATATTGTTGAATCTAGTATAAGAAAATGGTGGTATGCATCTTCTTATTGAGCTTGAATTTGGGCGTTCCTAAGCTCCATATGAAAGGACAAGCTGTTACTGTGGCCAAATGTGGAGATAAAGCTGCATGTTTCTGCTGCTTAGCTCTCAAGGGTTCCAAAAGAAATATAATTTTTAGACATTGTTTTAGAAACAACATTCTTATGTGCTTCAGTGAACTGTAGGATTTTCTTGGTTTGCTGGAGAAGTTTTACTACCTTTCTGGTCGATACGACCTCGAGCTTTCAGTTGGTGATGCTTCAATGGTATGTCGCCACATTTATTATTTTACAATCCTGTTTGGGTTAGCCCTGCTGACTTTTCATTGTCTGCTACAGGAAAATTCGTTCCTACTAGCCCTTGGCCATCTGGAGTTGGACTTGCCGGAGGCCCCAGAGAAGGCCCCGCGTCCTCCTGCACAAGCTGTTGACCCGTTGGCAAAGTTTGGGCCACAGAAGGAGATATCACACATATTCCGTGCACCAGAGAAGAGGCCGCCTAAGGAAGTCTCACTAGCATTTACGGGTGTCACACTTTTGCCTTTTATTGGGTTTTTGATTGGGGTGAGTCAATAGTTCCTACTCGTGGTTTATAATATCTTCATTTGCTATGATAACGTTGTTGAAAATATGCTTATTCAACATATTAATGCTGATAATGTGCTTCTGACTTTCTACTTGCAGCTTTTGCGTCTGGGAGTCAACTTGAACAACTTCCCATCCCTGCCAGGACCAGCTGCATTCGCATCACTTTTCCATGTCGGAATCGGAGCAGTTCTGCTGCTCTATGTTCTCTTCTGGGTTAAGGTTAGCATCCACCCTGCAGTAAACATAATTGCACTAGCAAAGCCTTTGCTCATGTTCATTCTTCTGTTGGAACAGCTGGATCTTTTCACAACTTTGAAGTACCTCGGCTTCCTCTCTGTCTTCCTTGTGTTCGTCGGCCATAGGGCCCTATCTTATCTTTCATCGACATCAGCGAAACAAAAGACTGCTTGAGGGGAAAGATGCAAACAGAAGTTTCTGATTACTCAATTTTCGAGCGGTTGTAGTTGCTGGGATCCTGCCTTACCAGAAGTATTTTTGAGCAACTTGAGTTCAAGGGACAACTGGGTTCCATTTTGTAGTGACTGCTAAGAATCCTGGAACTAGAATAGTAGGACCTCACTGTTATGTATGATGCACTGATGTTTGCTAAATAGACTTGATTTAAAGATAGAATTAATAATAGTACTCCCTCTGACCCAAATTAATTGACTTGAATTTGTCTAGATTCGGATGTATCTAGCACAAACATGTCAGATACATCCGAATCTAGACAAATCTGAGTCAGTTAATTTGGATCAGGAGGGAGTATCATATTCTTGTTGAAAAGGTGCCTTGGAGAACTGCAGTGGCTGCATTTTGTGGTGGCACAAATGAAGAGCCATGCATGAAACAACGTGAACCTTCAGGACATGCACATGTGATCTTAAGTGAAATCATATCGTTCTTATCATGTTCCTTGTGGGAATCTTGAAATTGAAAGGAACCTTTGGAATATACAAGTACTGTCAAAATTGGAGTAAATCTCATCCCTGAAAATTGTAGTATGGAGTATTTTCTTTCATATACAACAGTTAATTACAGTGTTTCAGTGGTCCAGAATGTGCCTATATTTATAGTCACAAGTTTGCATCTGACGATGTATGACAAAATTAATCATGTAGGAAATACTCAATTTCCTGAATCCTCCGTATACTGCTGTCGCTGACTGTCTTGATCCGTTTTGATATAGTTTGGTTAGTTGACATTTGTGAATCATTAGAACGTTGAGGCGGGCCTAGATTATTTGACCAACCAGGCCATGGTCAGTTGTAAAGAATACGCCAATGACAGACGACTCCCTCACCTGCCGTTCCACTTTGATAAAACCCAGTGTGACTAAACCACATTCTATGATTCAGGGCTATGGAAGGGCATCATTTTGTCGCCGAGCTAATCTTGAATACAAACCATCCTGCTTGATAAGCTCGCTGTGTGGTCCGTCCTGCACAATCATACAGAAAGTTCTCTAAAAATCATACAAGTGCCTGGAAATACTAATCTAAAATTCATTATATATGTGTAATAAGAGTGTAGATGTAATCTGTTCATCTGTCTGACAAGCCTGGCATCATGTATTTCACAGTACATGTTTGCAGTGATGAAACGACAAGAATCAAAAGTTTACCTCCAAGATATCACCATTCTCCATCACAATAATCCTATCAGCTGCTTGAATTGTGGATAACCTATAGAAAAAAATGGCACCGGCTTAGTTCTTATTTCCTAACAACAAAAAACTTAGTCTAAGCATACATTACCTGTGAGCTATGATAATGACAGTTCTTCTGGCATTGGGATCTGTGCTAACTTCTGTGATGACACTCTAGAGCAAGGCAGAAAAAACAATGATTAACAGGCTATTCACATGCACATTATAAGTTTCTACTATGTACACAATTTATTCTTTTATTCACAGAATAGTTAACCTTCACATAATGTTCACTCTCAGCATCAAGTGCACTAGTGGCTTCATCAAGTACTAAGATGGATGGATCTCTCAGAAGGGCCCTTGCAATAGCAACACGTTGCTTTTGGCCTCCACTAAGAAGAGCATCGTCAACAATGGTGTTATAACCATCAGGAAGAGCCATTATGAAATCGTGAGCATAAGCCTGTTTAGCAGCCCACTCCACTTCTTCCTGGCTAACTTCTCTTGGGCAGCCATAACTAATATTGGCACTAACATCCATTCGGAATAGCTTAGGCTCCTGCATGTGCCAATATGTGTTATTGTTAAATACAAAAATGTTTCATGTGGTACGGCAATCTGTTTTGGGTTAAATGGATCTGAACCTGCCCCACAAAACCAATTCTTTCTCTAAACCATCTGGTATCAAGCTTGCTGAGTGGGACACCATCGACTAAGATCTGCACCAGTCACAGACATAGTAAATAACTGGCTTGCTACTTTGCTTTTGAAGTGACTGCATATAGTCATGTCAGCAATGCTTAGCCCTTGGAAGGAGGGACAGAAACAATAGCAAGAGGTAGAAATAACTTACTTGCCCATTTGTAGGTTCATACAGCTGAAGTAGAAGGTTAACTATAGTACTCTTGCCACTTCCACTAAGACCAACCTTTAAAGTTTTAAACCATATATGAGCAGTAGGATTATATGTCAAAGGTTGCATTTGCAATACTTGTAGAAGTCAGATCTATGAAAACATCATTCTGTATATCTTACAATGGCAACAACTTCATTTGGATTGAGTGTTAGATTCAATCTTTTCAGAATTGGTACCTGCAAATTGAGAGCCACGAGGTAGATTGGTACACAAATACCCAAGCTTACATAATAATCACAGAACACGTAAATTGATTAACCCTGCTATACATGTGTGCTTGCGTGTGCTCATCAAAGAAAAACATCCAAAGGGAGTGGTGCAAACATACTGAAGGTCTTGACGGATATGAGAATGCTACATCTTCATACTGAATTCGCCCTTCCAACTTCTGTAGCCTGAGGCCTGCCATAGTGAAATGCTTTAGATTACTTTAACAATGTACTGTCTCACAATTAAAATATCCAAGAACAGAGACTCTAAACTAGACATCAGCATACACTCTACAGCCTTGCCTTTAGAGGTAATGTGCTTGCTAGGCAGGAGATCCATCAAGCGGAAGACTTTTTCACTTGCTCCAACAGATTGCATCAAGGAGGACCAGTTATCTCCAATCCACCAGGTAGACAAAATTAGCCACTCAGCGTACAGTGTGAATTTTGTCAGTTGCTCAGCAGTTAACTTCCCGGACATGATATATATTCCTCCAATCAAAACTGCAACGACCTACACAAAGCTTATTTGGAAGAATTCTTCATCAGTAGTGCAATGAGAATTGAGAAGTCCATCTAGGGGATATTTCTAGTAAATATTATTAAGACTGAACAGTAACACCAAATACCTGAGTAGAATGGTATAGATAGTTCAAGCTCAAGCTCCATCCTCCATAAGCCATTGTTTGTCGAAAGCTTACATCATACAGCTTCTCCAGCCACTTTGCATACCTATAGAAGTACAACATGGTTTATGACATATGCAGGGTGTTAAAAATATAAGAGAGACATGAGAGAACAGTGATTACCTTCTGATCTCTTGCTTTTCTGTCCCATAAACCCGCACTGTCCTAACCAATGATATCGCTTCTTGAGCAACCTGATTTAGATTAATATAATATAAGCATGACGCAAAGGACTGAGATATGAATTTTCCCTGTCAAATAGCTTCCAACTGGAGGACATAAACTTACATTATTGGCACTTGCAGTGAACTCTTGTGCGAATTTAGCTGCCTTTTTCTGATACCTATCAAACAAAGTTATCATAATGATTTCTTTCGCATTCGCATGGACCAAAGATTCAAAGCAACAAAACAATAGAACCTGGAGGAGGTTGTATGTAGCATTTACTTGATATTGCTGCAAGCTGGCAATATAATAGGGAAACAAGAAAGTAGAGAAACGGAGACATAAACTACAGTGCATGAGAAGTGAGAACAAGCTTTTACCGTCCATGAACGAGCATTATTATTGACAATGTCCCACAAGTAAGCATAGTGCACAGTCCAAGAGGCCATGATAAGATTAGAAGATAAATAAGTGCACCTATACCCTGAGACAAAGTCACAACATGATAAATGCGCTTTTCAAGCTACTGGTCACTATCGTGTATTCAGATACTAAACAACCTTCTCACCTGAAGCAAATTGCGTGAAATCAAATTAAGATCATTGCCAATAACTCGAGACACTTGCTGACAGTCAGAACCAAGCCTACTTGTCAAATCACCGACAGTTTCTTCATCGAAAAAAGCAATATCCTAGCACAATATACAAATGCAATTAAGACACTTCATAGCAATTCCAACAAAAACTAAAATAACAGAAAAATATCATGGGCACTAGTCACATTTTTCCTTTTCCTGTTTTTACCTGAGAAAGGATAGAATCGAATAGCATTTCTCTCATTCGTTTGACCTAAGACAAAAGTTAAGATAATGATTGTAAGAGGCTGATCAAACCAAAGGCTAACGTGAGAGTAATAACCTTGTTAAACTAAGTACATGAAATCTAACATGGTTTTACCAATATCATGTTCGCTATACCAAAACAGCAGCTTCGCACACCACTGCAAAAGGGGGACATGAGCTAAATAAGCAACCTAAACAAAACTCACAAAAGCATGCTGAAGGCAATAAAAATCTAGTCATCTGCAGATTATCTCACAGAACTCCTCGTTTTCATGTGCTCACACTTGTCCATCATGTACAATTATCCACAATGTACATTGCAGAAATTTAAGTTTGTTGTCACAGCGATCTTACAAATTCTGTCACAGCATTCACAATTAGGGTGTCAAGTGGGATCCCACCTAGATCCCACTTCTAGTTCATTCTGAGATTTCTAGTGTAAACTTTTGTACTACAAAATTCAAAATGAGCTAGAAATGGGATCTAGGTGGGATCCCACTTGACACCTTATTCACAATGAACAATGTAGAAATTTAAGTTTGCGTTTCACAGTGATACTACCAATTCTATCCTTCATCCAACTGGAAACATATCAGCTCTCGAGTTCATCACAGTCCAAAACATTTCCCAGTCCTAGATAATCCACTAGCAGTATATTTCAAGTTTTTGCATTCTCAACTAGACCGTGTAACAAGTGAAGGTAAACATCCAATCCAGCTATTTCTGTCCAATGTGATCAGAACAGATAGTATAGATTGTCTTGTGATCCTATGCACAGTACCAGCTTAGTTTGAACAAGGAAATAACTGACCTGAATACTCCAGAAATCAAACATAGAACAACCAGGAGCTTGGCATTCCGGTAGAACACAGCCCCTCCGTTCTGCGCCGAGAAGATGGAGGCCGCGAGCAGATGGGGTATGGCGATCTCCGAGAGCTGCAACCACGACCACAAACAGAGCATCAGCGCTACACCCACCAGACAAAACCTATCCAAACCACCCGGGTCAACCTAACCGACAAATGGCATTACCGCGGCGCAGACGAGGGATGCGAAGCCGAGGAAGACGACCCAGCGGTCGGCGGCGACGAGGGCCCACATCCGCTGGAGGGCGGAGGCGGCCGTGGCCCCGCTGGCCTCGGCGCGTCCGCCCGCGTCCTCCTCCTCGTCCTCGAGGCGCCACCACCTGCCCCCCGGGAGCACGTTCCGCAGCCGGCCGATGAACTCGCGGCGCCTGCCGAGGCCGCCGAACTCGCCGCCGACGGCCGTCGCGGCGCGGATCCTCGCCGGCCGGATCCGGGAGGCGGGCGCCCGCCGCAGGGCCCGCAGGCTCGGCGTCCTGGGCGCGAGGCCGCTTTGCGACAGCCCCGCCGGCGCGGAGCCGAAGGTCGCGGTGAGGAGCAGCGCGGCCGGGGGCGGCATTCTCGCTCCCCTCCCTCACCTCACCTCGCTCGCGCGCGCGATCCGGTTCGGTACCCGTCGATGGGATTCAGACGGGGAAGAGGACGAGCGAGAACGCGGGGGCGCGACCTCGCCGGAGTTTGGGGGTGGGTCGGGTTTCCGTGCAACGCAGCTCTGCTTCCCACCAGACCTCCGGCTGCTATGCGTACTCGTCTTTTTTTTAAAAAAATCTTTTAGTTCCAACTTCTCGTCGCGTGCTCTCTTTGTTAAACCATTTTTCTCCCCGACTTTCTTGTGTTTGCCTTGCCGGGAAACTGTTCCGTGCGCGCTTCCGGTGCGCTGGGCCGGCAGTGCTGTGGCCGTGGAATTTCCGACTTCTTTCCGAAGAAAATATCCTGGCCGAGCACTTTCAAAAATTTCTGGTCGAGAATGATCATGAGGAGATTGGCCTTTGGTTACGCGGGGAAGGAGCCATGCGAGCGAGCGGGAGAGTGCTGCAGTTCTCGCCTTCCTGGCCTGCTGGTGACCGTGAACCACGTGGAGGTACACAGCCAGTTTTGGCGGCTGCTTTCTCGACACCGTCCCGTTTTGCTCCGTACAACTCGAGCCCTTCGGAAAATCATTCTCTACCTAGGCTGCAAAATCGCGCGATTAAATATAGACGGCGATTTTTTCAAGAAAATGGGAATGTAAAACTCTTGGAACTGTCTCGTGTAAGCAAGTCGTGGATTTTTTTTCTTTTCCACTGTTAGTAGACTTGGTGCCGGAGGCACGTGCGCAGGAAATTACGTCTGGGTTTGGTCATAAGCTACCCCCATCGGTACCTCCGTCTGATCTAGGATAACCTAGCCAGCGACTTCCGTTTTCAAAGAGCTTGCCCTATTTCGTTCCAACAGGACAGATTAGTTTTTTTTTTTTTACAAAAGGAGTTCCCCTGCTTCATTAACAAAGCAACAGCGTTTATACTTTATACTGAGTTTTACTACAAATCCTTTCTGCCTCACACACTCGCTAAGCTACCTCGATCGGTACCTCCGTCTGATCTGGGCTAACCTAGTCAGCGATCAAACTTTTTCGAAGTGCTTGCTATATTTCGTTCCAACAGGAGAGTTTAGTTTTTCTTTTTACAAAAGGGGTTCCCCTGTTTCATTAACAAAGCAACAATGTTTATACAGAGTTTCACTACAAATCCTTTCTGCTTCACACACTCACTATGTGTATAATACACACGGTGAGAACAGTTTGAAACCAAAACAAGGAAGATACACCAAAGATTATATTTCATCATTACATCAAGAAATCTTCCACCCTCAAGCAGGATCCACAGGATAGAATTTCTTCTGAAGATGATCCAGTGGCTATTCTTCGACATATCGGAGACCAATCTCGCGCTCTGCTGAAGACCTCCCTGGCGATCGTCTTCAATGCCTCAACCCCTCCCAGCAACACCTTCTGAATATTTGGTTTCTGTAATTCACCCTAGTAAGCTGCCCAATGACAAATCATATAACTCCTCAATCTCAAAATAGATATCGCAGATTTTACTAAATTTAGATGTATCCAGTACTAAATAGTGTCTTGACACGTTTAAATTTATTTAATTTTTGGACATCTATTTTGAGAGGGATGGAGTAGATAATATCATAGGGATCACAAAACATAATGTTATCAAAGCAAGCCCTATTTCCGGTTTTCCAAATGGACCAAAAACAACAGCTAGACAAAATTTCGCTACTACCTTTTCTTGCCCTTTGAATTGTTCAATCCACCCACCCAGTTCAGGCATTTTCGTAGGTTGACCAGGAGTGTCAAAGATACATTGAATCATATTCCAAACAAATATGGCTACTGGACAAGTGAAGAACATGTGGTCAATTCTTTCATCAGAAGCACATGACGCACATTGTTCATCCCCTTTCCAACCCCTTTCTTTCAAGTTATCCTTAGTCAAAGTTCTACCGCACACCAGGCACCACAAAAACACTTTGATCTTAGCAGGAATTTTAAGCACCCATATTTTCTGAAAACTTTCAATAGAGGCCTAACTCGTAAAGCATTATATATAAATTCTTCACAGTAAACATTTTCCCCCAATTTCCGAGCTTCCCTGTCATCCCCTTCCTTCAACACCACTACACGAATAATGTCAAGCAGTTTTGACCACTCTACTGCCAACTCATCCCACAAACATCTCCTGAACACCAAGCACCCCCAAAAGAATGCACTAGATCATACAATCTTGGAAATAGTTCAGCCCTAGAATTGTTTTTTCTATGCCAAATATCTTTCCATAATCTAGTTTTATTTCTAAAAACCAAAATTCTATCACAAAATTTCTAGAATATACTTTCACCTTCATCAATCCATCCTAGAAATGTGAAACCCCGGATTCTTCCCGCACTTGCGAAAGAGTTTCCTTTTGAAGATATTTTTCTTCAAAACTTCTTACCGAGCCCCATCTTCATTCTCCAATTTCCACAACCACTTTCACAACAAACTAATGTTCATCAAATCCAAATTAAGGACACCTAGCCCTCCTAAATCCTTAGGAAAACAAACAGTTTCCCAATTTACAAGATGGTACTTCCTAGCACCTTGTTCCTCTTGCCTTACAAATCTATTTCTAAAAATATCCCATTTCTTCCTAACTCCTACAAACACCCTGTAGAAGGAAAGCATGAACATGGGAATGGTAGAAAGACAAGAGTTCAGAAGAATAACTATGGATCCTATATCCAAAAGTTTTCCTTGCCAACACCCCCATTCTTTTCTCCATTTTATCATCAACAGGTCTCCAATGGCTATTTAGTATTTTTTTCCTTATCAAGGGGCATGCCTAAATATTCTAGAGGCAGCTCCCCAGATTGACAAGTAAAAATTTCTTCATAAATATGCTCATGTTCTTTACAATACCCCAAACAAAACACATCACTTTTGAGAAAGTTAATTTTAAACCTGACATTTGTTAAAAAACAAAGAAGGAATTTAAGGTTCCTAGCATTTTCAAACCTTCATTCAACAAGGAAAATGGTGTTATCTTTGGAGAATGGAAATTCCATTCTCATGCAAATGAGATACCATCCTAGTAATCAAGCCTGCCCTAGAGGCAAATAATAAAGGATGTTTATTATCATACTTCATTAAGTTCATAATAGTTTTATACCATGCTATAACTGTGTCAATCAGAAACATTGATACATGTGTGGTATGTAAAGAAACTAAGTCCCTAGTAGCCTCTATTAGACTAGTTCATTGGTCAACTAATGATCAAGGTTTTCTGGTCATGGGCATTTATGTCAATTGATAATGAGGCCATATCATTAGTGAATGATGTGATGGACACTGTACCCAACATAAGTATTACGACATGATCAAGTCACAAGGTTCATCATTGCAATAATTAGGAATATAGTATCCTAATCCTTAGACCGTGAGATCATATCTAATCACTATCACCTGAGGCTGCCTTGACTGCATCAATCGACACATCGTAACAGGGTGATTATAAAGGTGTATATCAGGTATTCCAAAGAGATATGTCGAGACGTATGCATCAAGATCGGGATTTGTTCTCCCGCGTGATGGAAGATACACCGGGCCCACTCGGTGAGATTACATCAATAAAACCGTGGAGCATATGACTAGGTCATGAGCATGGAATATCACATGAATGAGTTAAACAACACTTGTCGGTAACGAGATTGAACAAGGTATCATGATACCAACGATCAGATCTTAGACAAGTCATGTATCGAACTAATAAAGGGAATTGGACTCGATGTTTATGGTTCCAACGACATTGATATCGTGGAATGCACATGGGTCATTATGGGTATCCAGATCCCGCTGATGATCCTTGATCCGAGAAGCATCTCGATCATGTTTGTGATATTCCCAAATCATAGAATAACACCCTTAAGGGTCTCTACGATGCTTGAAGAACATTTTGGAATCATCGGGATCACTGGAAGAAAGAGAAGAGAAAGTCGGAATAGTTCTGTGAGAGAACTATAATCGTTCCAGGAGGATCCGAAGTAGTTCATACTGATCTGAAAGGTGTTTCAGGTAAAAAAATAGTATGTATTTGACAATAATTAAATGAATTAATCAGGAGTAAATAATAGCACCAGATTGTTTCGGCTCAAACTGCTATCCACGATGCTCCAATTCTTTTTGGCCATGTGATGGACGCCGAAAAGGACACGTGGTGATGTCAAAACGGAGCCCTGCTATCCCATGTGGTATACCCCACTGTAGGCCAGAGCGAAATATTCTAGACTGTGGATGGGTGTCGTGTGCGCCATCTTACCCCATGTCGCAGGATGGTGGGCCACGTGCGCGAGCTAGGCCCACCGTCAACATACACGGGCAGGACCTCGCTCTGTCAGAGGCGTTTTCAGCATGCCACATCTCTACACCCACACGAAACACCGAGGGAGATAATCCGAGATGATTGCGTGCATCATCAAGCCTTTGTTCGCAAGGATAAGGATCCTGTCAATCATAGGCTTTAGGCTCACATCCTGGGAGCTCAGCCTTTCTCTCCTTGGGCGAGGCTAGGTGACCTTCTAGGGATCATACATCCATGGGAAGTGGACCTCCATGTGTAGCACACAGTGCTTGCTACACCACTCCTCTCACTTGGATTTGAACTCCCCCTAGAGGTATTTTTTGGAAAGGTTATTCCGAAGAAAAAAGGTGATGCCCCGGCGATCCTCTCTTTTTTGTCAACTTAAGGGGTAAAATAATGACAGAATAAGTCCACCGAGGGCATCATCCCGACGAACCCTTGCCATAAGTGGGCAAAGGTGGCCAGCGCCATGATACATTGCAAATGTATCTAAAATTTTGGTGTTCCATGCTTGGTTTTATGTACTTTCTTGTGTTTTATTCCAAATTTGGAGTACTTTTCATATGATTTCTTGGACTAACCTATTAACAAGATGCCACAGTGCCAGTAGCCTGTTTTCTACTGTTTTTGGTTCCAGGAAAGTCAGAAAATGAATATTCTCGGAATTGGACGGGACAAAAGCCAAAGTTGATATTTTACCAGAAGACTCACGGAGCCAGAATACGGGACGGAGGAGGGCCAGGGCCTGGCCACACCATGTGGTGGCGCGGGCTAGCCCTGGCCGCGCCACCAGGTGGTGTGGGCCCCTCTGGCCTCCACCGACCTTGCCTCTTCGCCTATAAGAAGCCTCCCGATGCATAAACCCTAAATCATCAAGCCTCCAGCCACGAAAAGTTCTGCAGCGCCGCCGCCACCGAAGGAGAGATTCGGGGGACAGAAAGTCTCTGTTCCGGCACCCTGCCGGGACGGGGAAGTGCCCCCGGAGCCATCTCCATCGATCTCTATCACCATCTCCATCACCGTTGCTGATTCCCATGATGATGAGGGAGTAGTTCTCTCTCGAGGTTAAGGGTTCTACCGGTAGCTATGTGTTCATCTCTCTCTCTATGCATGATCTTATTATGATCATGAGCTTTGTAATCTAGTAGATCTACCTTGCTACTCAAGTGCTTTATTAGATCTCTGCTCTTCCCATGTGTGTGAAAGTGACAGCATGCTCACCATGGTAGCACTTAGCCTAGAGATTTCAAATACTTGTTATAAGTTATATTTGGAGTTGGATGTCTTTATGAAATTGTGGTGTTTGTTGGACCTATCTAGTGCTCAAGGTGACAGTGTGGGGTTTTCTAGATGGGAAAGGCTTACTTTGAGGAGTGATGTTATAGCCCTACCATCGATTAGAGTGTCCAACTGGAGAGTAGTTCAGCGTGGTATCATAAAGAAGAATATATTTATATGAGAGTGTTCACTAATGAAAGTATGATCCCTAGGCCTTGTTTCTAAGCATTGATACACCGTTTGCAATTAGATATGTTTCATGTTTGCTTGCTGCCATCTTTATTTCAGTTTTACTTTAGTCTTTTCCACGCCACCAAGCTATTCTCTATCACCGTTACCACTTATAATTATCCATACCACTTGTATTTCACTATCTCTTCGCCGAACTAGTGCACCTATACACCTGACAAGTGTATTGGGTGTGTTGGGGACACAAGAGACTTCTTGTATCTTGATTGCAGGGTTGCTTGAGAGGGGATACCTTTGACCACTTCCTCCCTGAGTTCGATAAACCTTGGGTGATCCACTTAAGGGAAAACTTGCTGCTGTTCTACAAACCTCTGCACTTGGAGGCCCAACAACTGTCTACAAGAATAGAAGTGCGTAGACATCAAGCTATTTTCTGGCGCCGTTGTCGGGGAGGAAAGGTAAAAGGTATTCACACCGGAGGATTAAAGAAGAAGAAGAACCTCCCACGGCAAACGCCTATTTTCTGGTGTGAGTATTCGAAGTTATTTCCTTTAGATTCTGCAATTTTGTCTTTTTGTTTCTTGTTTTCACTAGTTAGGCTTAATGGAAAACAACAACAAAATAGAGAGCTTTTTAGTATTTTTCCTAAGTTAGAACTTGAATTGTCTGAAAAGAAAATTAAAAAACCCATGGAACTTTCTTTGCATGCTAATAGCAATGTTATTAGTATGAATCTTTTGAACACCTTTGTTACTAATGCTTTGGAAACGTCTAAGCTTGGGGAAGTTGGTTCTTATGAAAATGATCTCTTTAGTTCCCCAGTTTTAAGGAAGAAAATTTGCTCTGATGATACTTTATCTCCCATATGTGGTAATTCTAATGATACTTGTGATATTTTAAATCCACATACTGAAAGCATCCCTTTTAAAATACCTATAAAAATTATTGATCGTGTTATTGATAACTACTATTTTGGAGATGGAACTGTCCATCCCGGTGATCATTTGCTCTTTATACACGAATTATGCGGGTTATTCAAGTGTGCAGGTATTACAACATATCACGTCAAGAAGTTATTCTCTTTTTCACTTAAGGGCAAAGCAAGGAGTGGTATGAGCTACTAGATGATCCTCATCATTTGGAGTGGAAGGAACTTGAATCTCTCTTTTACTCTAAATTTTATCCTCCTCATGAAATTCATAAAGATAGGAATTACATTTATAATTTTCATCCTCATGATGGAGAAAGTATCGCCCAAGCATGGGGGAGATTGAAGTCACTAATGCTCAAATGTCCCATTCATGAGCTCCCCCGTAATATTGTTATTAATAATTTCTATGCAAGGGTTTCAGGACATTACAAGGACTATCTAGATACTTGTTTAGAGGGATCCTTCACAAGTAAGGAGGTCAAAGATAAGTGGGATCTTCTTTAAAAAATTCAAATAAATACCGAAGATTGGGATAACAACAAAGGTAAAAAACCAGGTATAAACTATGAGTATGATTGCATTAAGTCTTTTGCTGAAACTGCTGATTTTGAAGAGCTTAGTGCTAAATATGGTCTTGATCCTCAAATTCTTATTCATAGTTTCAAAACCTTTGCTTCTCATATTAATGCTACTAAAGAAAAGTGGGACATGTATCATGAGCCTTTTAAAGACACTTGCATGGAAAATGAAATTGTTGTTAATGATAGCAATAAACATGCTCAAACCTCTGAAAGCACTATTTCTTATAAGCATGTTAATTTTTGTGGGATACATAGACCTTGTGAGAGTAATCAAGTTGAAGAAGAATATTGTATCACCCACCAGAATGAAAAAACTAGAATGTGGTATAGGGCTCTAAATGATCTTGGTAAAAAAGTTTGTGCTCTCTATCCTTTTATTTGTGAACTTTGCTTTGAAGTGGGTCATTTCAATTTCCAATGCTCAGGCCATAATAATAGCCTTTCTAATCCAATGAGTACTGCAAGTTTGTATTGTGATGACATGATCACTCCTAATCAACATGATGAACTTACTTTATTTTTGGGGTGTGAAGAGTTATCAAGAAAAACCTCTTTGGTAGATATGGGTGCTTTTGATATGAATAGTGTCCTGCATGGTTGTCATCTTTATTGTGTTGATAATTGTCACACAAATACTTACATACAAAATATTATAGAAGATGAGATTTTACCAAAATATGATAGGACTAATATGTGTTTTGATCATATTAATGAAAAGAAGGAATCCTCCAAAGTTTCTTCTATTGTCTCTAACAATGAACCAGGGTATATGGAGAAGCTTCCTTTCAAGCCTCTCCCTCCTAAAGAGAAGATGATAAAGAAGAAAAGGAGGAGTAAAAGGAGGGAGGAAACGGTATTTTCCCCTAAGCATGTAGCTCCTATTATAGTTTTTGATGAGTCTAAACTCGATGATGTTCCTATGCCTGTTACCTATAGTAGTGATCATGATTGGGAAAAGCACACTTCTTTTGATATTGAAAATATCTTTGGTACCAATTCTGAAAATGATGATATTAATAATTGCTATACTATTAGTGTTATCCATGATCCTTCCAATGATGATATGTTTACAAATGAACACTTTGGAAGATAACTATTCTATTGCTTATGAAGATACTATACCTCCAATTTATGATGATTGCAATGATGAATATGATATTTTCAGTCCACCTACTATTGAGGAGGAAATTAATTATGATTATAATATGCCTCCTATATTTGATGATTATGGTGATGAAAATAATAATGATAGCTATTTTGTTGAATTTTCTCCCACTACAATTAACAAGAATGACTATGTTTATGTGGGGAGTATTAATTCTTTTATGCATGTGGCTCATGATAAGAATGTTTTATGTGATAGTTATATTGTTAATTTTATTCATGTTGCTACTGAACGTTATTATGAGAGAGGAAAACATGGTTCTATGCATCTCAATAATATTAAGTTTCCCCTCTTTATGTTGAAAGTCTTGAAGTTGCACTTGTTTTGCTTTACTATGCTTGTTGCTTTGTGCTTTCATAACTTGTTTATTTACAAGATTCCTATGCATAGGAAGTGGGTTAGACTTAAATGTGTTTTGAATTTGCTTCTTGATGCTCTCTTTTACTTCAATTCATATTTCTTTTGTGAGCATCTTTTCAAACTATCATGCCTAACTTAAAGGCGTTAAAGAAAAGTACTTATTGGGAGATAACCCAAAAGTTTTAGATGAGTCTTGGAAGTTATTACTTCTGTAATAACCTCTCCTTATCCTTTTTATTTGCTTTTTGTGCCAAGAGTAACCTCTAATGAGAGTGAAGCAATGATTGGGAAAGTTGCTGTCCCGAAACAATTTTTTGTGCTTCACCGTAAACATTCTTGAGAGAGCTCTGTATATCGGATTGAGCTGTAATATTTCGTGCTTCTGCCCCAGGTTGCTATCTAACTTTCGTTAGTTCAACACGTTTAGATTTGAGCAACAGAAGGTCTTTGAAAAAATTCGTCTTTATCTACTGGTCTGTTTTGACAGATTTCTGCCATTTTCTGCATTTGCTTCTTGTTGGTTCCTTCTTGAGTTCTTTTGGGAAATTGAGCTTTTTGAGGGAAGTGCTACAGTAGCTAGTGTTCTAATGGAAGTTTATTTGGTGTTAGAACTGAACCTTAAGACTTATTTATCTTGAGTACACTAATGTTGCTAATAAATATTGTGTGAAGTTCTGTATAAAGGAAAAATTTCAGGTGTATGGAAGGAATGAGTAATGAGATGAAGAATGGACTAAAGCTCAAGCTTGGGGATGACACGCGTGTCACCCCAAGAAATATCCAAGAAGTACAAGCGTCAAAGCTTGGGGATGCCCAAGGCATCCCCTTCTTCATCAATAAAAATCCCAGGTTTCTTCCAAACGCTTCATTTTTATTGTTTCATGCACAGTTGTGTTGTTCTTGGAGCGTCTTTGTTTTCGTTTTTAGTTTTCGTTTGCTTTTGTTTGCTTAGTTTGCTGAATAAATTGGTTGGCCCCCCTCTTTCATACATTGGTTTGCAAATAGTTTGGTTTGGTTTGGAAAAGAGTAGGAAAGTTCATACTTATGGTAAAAAGAGCTCGTTTTTGACTGTGGCCTATGCTTTGTCATGCCATGCTTGATATTGTTTTGGCTTTATGCTTAGTATTCTTTGCTGTAGCATGAATTGTTATAAACAATTGAGATTGCTTAATGTTCCTTGGATGAATCATGCGTTGTTCTAGCATATTAAAGCATAGTATAGTGGTATTCTCCTTTGATGCTTTATTTGGGTTGACTTGGCACATGCTCACACCATGTTATGACTATCCAAAGTCACCATAGCCTTTATGATCCTTTAGTTTTAAACTTGTAGTATCACTCTATGCTTTGATCAATGATGTTTTGTCGCTCTGCATGATTATGGCCATTATTGCTCTCTTAGTTTGTCGCTCCCAGTCTTTTGCTAGCCTCCACAACAAAGTATGAGTTCCACTCATTTATGCAACTCGCTAAACCAAGTTATTCCAAAGAGTCCACCATACCTACCTATTAGCTTATGCTATTCCAAGTATATTTATGCTTTTGTTTACCTTCCAAATTAAACTTGTTATGAGAAAACTAGTGATTAAATCTCTCATGAACTTGATGGCACACTTTACTTTTCTTGCCCTTAATAAACTTGAACCATTGTGTCTTCTATGTTGTATATGCTTGCACTTATTTGTCGGGAATTAGCAGAACCATGCTTTCATGGGGAATGCTTTCAACATTGCACTTGGTACTTGTACCTAGTTGATATCATGCTCTTTTGTATATGGATGTCGTCGGTGTGAAATGAAAGGGGAGCTTGTAAGTCCATGGAGTTATGTATATGTGTTAGAGAAACGCCTGGGCCGCTGCTCTAATCCATGCTGACATGGTGGAAACCTGCAGCATAACCATAATGAGCTGTCTATGAAGCATTCTTCTTATAAAACAAGAGTCCTATATTGAGAAAAAAAGATTATGAAAAGAGGAAAGAGAGAAAAAAGCACCATATTCCCATGGTAAATAAGAAGATTGCTGAGATGCTCGTTGTCTGCTTGCCTTGTCATTTTGATATGGGGCTTCTTCCGTATCATCGGGCAAGGGATACCCCGTTGGCGGTTCTCTATGATACACATGTACTTACGATGACAAGAACTTACCAGTGACTAAACTTGAGTAGCATGAGGAGCGGCCCTCGTATACAAGGGACATGAGATTTCTGACTTATACTTCGTCAAGCATGTACACCATAGTTTGTTCACTTTAACCTTAATCATTTCAAGATCCTTATGATAGGGGCAATGAGAGCTGAAAGCTATAAGTACCATAATTTTTGGAAGCTCTTTATGAGACTTGAATCCCTACTTCCTTTTACAAAGGCCTTTCTTCCACCATTACATTGAGTCTCCACCTTCTATCTTTATGCACCTACTTTGAGAGCATAGTGGCCATTCTTAGTTCTATGTGCATTGTCCCAAGACTAGTTGATTGATGCATAACTTGTTATTGCTTGTTTGAAACTATTGTATCTAGTCACTCTTATCAACTTTGAAGGTGTCCTATGCATTTATATTTGCTACTCTATGAGGGACAAGCTGAATACTACTATGCTATGTTTTCTTTATGTGAAACAAACAAACATCTTGCAAAGCATTGTTATTCATGAATCTTTTGTTTGTGCCTTTTCATGTTGCAACATAGTTTCTTTGTCTTATTGCTAGAACTTTGTCTTTCATGTTATGATTAAAGTACTATGATCCTAGCTTTCCATGTTTTACAAGTACTTTGATCAAGTCTTTGATGGTGCATGTCACCTCAAAAATTATTCTTTCTTTTTATCACTTACCTACTCGAGGACGGGCAGGAGTTAAGCTTGGGGATGTTGATACATTGCAAATGTATCTATAATTTTTGATGTTCCATGCTTGGTTTTATGTACTTTCTTGTGTTTTGTTCCAAATTTGGAGTACTTTTCATATGATTTCTTGGACTAACCTATTAACAAGATGCCACAATGCTAGTTGCCTGTTTTCTGCTGTTTTTGGTTCCAAGAAAGTCAGAAAATGAATATTCTCGGAATTTGATGGGACAAGCCAAAGTTGATATTTTACCGGAAGACTCACGGAGCCAGAATACTTGATGGAGGAGGGCCAGGGCCTGGCCACACCATGTGGTGGCGTGGGCTAGCCCTGGCTGCGCCACTAGGTGGTGTGGGCCCCTCTGGCCTCCACCGACCTTGCCTCTTCGCCTATAAGAAGCCTCCCGATGCATAAACCCTAAATCATCAACCCTCCAGCCACGAAAAGTTCCATAGCGCCGCCGCCACCGAAGGAGAGATTCAGGGGACAGAAAGTCTTTGTTCCGGCACCCTGCCGGGACGGGGAAGTGCCCCCGGAGCCATCTCCATCGATCTCCATCACCGTTGCTGATTCCCATGATGATGAGGGAGTAGTTCTCTCTCGAGGTTAAGGGTTCTACCGGTAGCTATGTGTTCATCTCTCTCTCTCTCTATGCATGATCTTATTGTGATCACGAGCTTTGTAATCTAGTAGATCTACCTTGCTACTCAAGTGCTTTATTAGATCTCTGCTCTCCCCATGTGTGTGAAAGTGACATCGTGCTCAGCATGGTGGCACTTAGCCTAGAGATTTCAAATACTTGTTATGAGTTATATTTGGAGTTGGATGTCTTTATGAAATTGTGGTGTTTGTTGGACCTATCTAGTGCTCAAGGTGACAGTGTGGGGTTTTCTAGATGGGAAAGGCTTACTTTGAGGAGTGATGTTATAGCCCTACCATCGATTAGAGTGTCCAACCGGAGAGTAGTTCAGCGTAGTATCATAAAGAAGAATATATTTATATGAGAGTGTTCACTAGTGAAAGTATGATCCCTAGGCCTTGTTTCTAAGCATTGATACACCGTTTGCAATTAGATCTGTTTCATGTTTGCTTGCTGCCATCTTTATTTCAGTTTTACTTTAGTCTTTTCCACGCCACCAAGCTATTTTCTATCACCGTTACCACTTATAATTATCCATACCACTTGTATTTCACTATCTCTTCGCCGAACTAGTGCACCTATACACCTAACAAGTGTATTGGGTGTGTTGGGGACACAAGAGACTTCTTGTATCTTGATTGCAGGGTTGCTTGAGAGGGGATACCTTTGACCACTTCCTCCCTGAGTTCGATAAACCTTGGGTGATCCACTTAAGGGAAAACTTGCTATTGTTCTACAAACCTCTGCACTTGGAGGCCCAACAACTGTCTACAAGAATAGAAGTGCGTAGACATCACGCCAACAAAGCGTTGGGATGGATATGAACAAGGTGAAAGTCGTACACCTTCATCTAATCGACAAAGAAATCAGAAAAGGGCGGAACAAATCAATCTTGAGGAACCAACGGTAGATGAACATATCCCCATCCCCAATTCCCCCTCCTAGGCAGCGAGGCATCATAACCCCTTTCTCATGATGTTCATCGGTGACATGGATCTTTAGGGCAAAGATTTTCTGCTGGTTGATGGTGGGTGGAAGACGAGACCCGGCGGGCCTCTTGTGCCTGAGAGCTCTAGATCGAGTCCTGGAGGAAGATCCCCTTCTCTCTAAGGACCCTTGGATCACCTTGTGTGCCATTAGGATGCTCTGGGTCAAGGTTCGAGGTGTGAGGAAAGGATGACAAGCAAAAGCGCGAGTAGTAAATGGAGAGCGGATGATATAAATTCTTTATAGGCCCAGGCCTAGGAAACCCATCTACCCACTCCCCAACCCATAGTTACTACCGCGTGAACTAGAAAATGGCCGACCACACCTTTCACGCATTTCAAGGCAGAAGCAACACCTCACCAATAGAAGTTAAGACTCACATGATGAAGACATGATTACAGTCACATCCCCACCTTGGATAAGGACGCGACCTCATCCATATCCAACTTCGCTGAGGTGTGCCCTAGGGATATTGTCATCTTCGTGGAACTAGGGGTGCCCTGGATCCAATCGGTGGACCACGACTCTAGGAGGAAAAGACCTTGGGAACAATCTCAGCCAGGACCCTTCTCGGGATCTCGGAGATGTCCTCCTTGGGAAAGAAGAGTACCCGACAAGCAACCATCAGATAGACTGATGGGATAGGACCTATGCTCCACTACATGTTCAGGTAACAACATACCATGCGTCTAGAAATAGAAGCGCCTCACCATATTATAACCATGCACGCCGCGCCCTGCCACATGGTGACCAACATATGTGGCATAGCCTTGGTCTTATAAAAGGAGTCCCAGGCTGGTCGAAAGAGGGGGTTGGAAGGTGAGAGAATATAGAGCTAGCGAGTACATCATCGGGAATGATCTCTATAACCAGTTCATCATCCACCAGAAAGATAGTAGTTGCATGACGTAGGGTTTTGCACATTGAGGCCTAAACCTAGGCAAAAACCTATGTCTCTGTGTGATTGTGTGTTCTTCTCTACCACCGATCAAGATCGCCATACTTTGCGCAGGTGTCAAAACCTAGGATATGACACTTGTGTACATAAGGTTTATGTACAAACAAAAAATTGGGTGTTCTGTTTGGATCTTGACTTCATTATGTGACTAGCTCTATGCATTAAAAATGAACAACCCAATATGCTTCACGATGTAACATGGTGTTCTAACGTAAATGCTAGAGGACTAGGGGTGATGTCCAACGGACAAGGGAGTAGAAACTAAATCCGAACGCACAGATAGGGAAACCCAAGATAAATAAGTTGCTGACACTACAATTAGAAGGAACACATCAAACCAAACAACCCAAATCTTAGAATGAAGTTTCATGCAATATGTGTGGACGGTGGAAGAAACAAGGGAAAGACACTAAGAGGTCCAAAATAAGTTTATGCATGATCTCCTAGAACAAACTAAACAAAGATGGGAGAATGGTAGTGGTGGAGTAAACTTAGCAGAATTTCAAAACACAAGACCATTCTCATTTGTATCATCGAGAGAATTAATGGATGCCAATTACTGGTTAACAGACATAGAATGAAATTTAAATATCGTAGGATGTAGTGACAAAGAGAAGCTACGATATACCTAAATATGCAAACTCCCACTACAATCATTTCATGGACATAATTTAAACAACATGGTGGGGAGAACATCCTAAATATGCAAACTCCTACTACATACATTTCATGGACATAATTTAAACAAAGATTTGGAGAAACCCATATTCCCAAAAGTATAATGGAACTTAAGAGAACGGAATTTTAGAATTTGAAACAAAACGATGCTCCAATCTTAAAACATGTTAGGGAATTTAGTGTTTTATCTCGTTACATGGAAGATGAGGTGGATACTAAAGGGAAAATGCAATTAAGATTAACTAGACCCATCGAATTCCAAGAATTAGTTAATGCAGCTATAACACCAAAGGATGATTACAAGTCTGTTCAAGAAGAAAGCCAAACGAAAGCTTGAATGGATCCTAGAAAATTTCTTGCACGGAAATCAAAACCTAAACTATGTTTTAAACCAATATCTAGACTAGAAACAACCAATCCCAATAGAGGAAACCCAAATCCTAAAAGCCAAGTTATTTTTCGCAACTAAGGATATGCGAAACATTACGCTACCGAATGCGGACAACCAAAGGTGATCTATTATGTTTGTAGATAACCATGGCAGATAACCAATTGTCCAAACAAACAAAATCCATAGGTTTTTTTGGAAATAAACCTCCATTTGGAGGACAATCTTCTAAGGGAAGAAACTTTGGAGCAAATAATAATGGTGTCAAAGGATAGACATTTCGAAAATTGAATTGTATCAGTGCGAAACAAGGTGTAGAATCTGATAGAGTAGTGTTAGGTACACTTGAAATTCTTACCTATCCTGGCAAGGTATTATTCGATACCGGTGCCACAACATCTTTCTTATCCCAAACTTTCACCGATGCGTATAGACTTAGATGTTGTAAGTTAGATCATCATATTATCCGTGGGAGGAAATATCCTCATTACCCATAGAAAATAAAAGCAAATCCTTACGATTTGCAATGGTGAGTATTACACGGATTTATTTGTTATACCGGTGAACAATATCACGGTAATATTGGGCATGGATTGGTTATCAAACTCTGGAGCTCAGATTGATTGTGAAGAAAGCATGGTAGCAATTAGGAACCCAAATGGCGGTCACGTAGTTTTTAAGGGGAACAAATACACAATAATAGAGGAAGAACTTCAGTTAAACTCACTTCAAAAGAACAAACCTGAAGACACAAGGATCTTGAATCAATTGGATGAAGGTCTTTAGTAAAATGCCAAAGAGAATTCTTAGTGGATAATGATTCTAAGAAAGAAAGTACTAGAGAGAGCAATTATTCAAGGAATGATAACTGGTATATCGACACCGGTGTATAACAAACTACAGCTAGTATATACAAATAAACCACAGCTGGTATATATTTAAATTGCAACTGGCATTTAACTAAGGGTAAAGCCCATAAAGAGAAAAATAGACTATTTGAAGTATAATACCAAAGTACTCTCGACCATTGAGAAATAAGAAGGAGATTTCAATAGGAAACCATGGAACCTTCAATGATACAAAAGTGACCACACATACCAATTTTTTTAGTTTCTTTTAGGTAAGTAGGTAGGGGTGTCTTGATCAAAACCAAACTGAAATTCCACCTAGCTCAAATTCTATGCAGCGGTGGGGAAGACCTGCTCATTATCGAAAAAGCGGAAAAGCCATGATGCTTACACATTACAAAGATGCATTACGTCAGGATCTATTTCTCAAACTAAATCACGCAAATGTTAGAAGTTCCTAGATTTTTTGAAATCGGATTAGTGGGATGAAGTTGTTAATAAGGGGGAGAGGATGTAATATCCCGAAGAACAGGAAGGGGAAAAGGGTCGAAGTTGAAATTGTGTACTGCATCTCATGCATTTTCTAAATTGATGGGGGATTTAAACTTTTGTGTTTGAGTGATAAGGATTTGAGATTTGAGCTTAGTGTTGAGTTTGACTCTAGCCAACACTGGGATTTGGAATTCAAAATTCAATGTGTAATTGATTGAGATTCATCCAAGTAAAAAATAATTAAACAATAAGATTTGATACACACACATTCAGGATTGAGTGAAAATTAACTAGAACTACCTCAACATTTGATCTTAGAATGGAAGTTTGGAATTGGCAAACTTGAGACCAGGTTTAAATACACATAAGAATCTCTGAGCACTGTAAAATGAACTTGATTTGTACCCAAAGAATCTTTATTCATATATCAATGAATATATGGTTGGATTTTTCATAGGAAGTCACAAGTAAATTACAAAGAATTGAAATAATAAAATTTCAAGGGAACAGAACTAAAACCTATAATCTAAACTATATAATCTAAATTACAATGAATACATGTGCCATAACCATCTTTCTTAAGTACTTGGAAGTGAACCAGGAAACATATAAGTAGGTTAAGTATTCAAGAACTAGTAGATTACCTAGGAAAATCAAGATGAACAAGTGCCAAGACTAAACCAATAAGACATCACTAAACTAGAATTTAAACACTTTGACCCAAAACAAATCACCTCAAGCTTATGAATTCTTAAGAACACAAGAACTCCAAAAATCTAAATGGATTAACACTAAATAGCTCATCCAATCAAAATGTAGAGCAACATCTACAAAACATAATCAACCAAACAGAATTGGTATAACTCACAATAAGAAATGAACCCAAACAACTATAATAATGATAGTAATTATGCTTGTCATTGTCCAAGAATGGATAGGACAAATACCAAATTGACATGTCCAAATTGTTATATATAGATTCTATGTATCTGTGCATACAAATAATGCAGTCATATGCTAAATCTGGTAAACCCAGATAGTCCAAAATAGGTATGGGATTGACCACCAAAAGCAAAGGTTCCACCTGCACATAAGACATGCTGCTAAGCTGGTTACACACATAACCAAGCAAGTGGCCCGTCTAAATTATTTTCTGAAAGTTCAAAATGAAATACCTTGAAAATCGTTTTTCTATATTACGAATCATTTTTGAGTTTCTCTTGTCTAGATATTCAAAACAAGATCTCATGTTGATAGGTTTCCACGATTATTTACTTCTGAAATTATTATGGTTGTACTCGGGTTTCTCCCTAAGTGTACTTGGATTTTCAAGGAAGTGTACTTTTAGTGTTTAGTGTAGTTTGTATTTTTTACTATAGTAGTACTTTGTCTTTAGTGTACCTATACTTTGTCATTTTTATGTACTTGTACTTGGTTTCACTCTACTTTTATGTTGCCGTATATACCTGCACTTGGTATTCTATGTACTTGTACCTGATCTCCTATGGGGAGCGGAAATCAGGGATGCAGGTTTAGGTAAACTTGACATGGGACCAATAGGGAGGTGGACATGTGAGGGCTGGACACCAAAAAAACTTAGTCACCCCGGTTCTTATAACCTAGTTCCAGACACGTAACTTAGTCACATGTACATGTAACTTACCCTCTACATCCCCCTCCCATGAGTGAGACCCGCTAGCACATGCGTGTCTCCTCGTTGGCTGCCATATCATGTTCTGTTAAACCTGAGTTCCTGTTTGCTTTTGCGATTTCCTATGTACTTGTAGTTCTTCATCTATGTACTTAGAGCATCTCCACTCTGGCCCCCACGGATGCCATAGGCCCCTTTTCGGCTCCATCCGGCAAAAATTCCCCTAGCCATGCCCCAGGAGCCCGAAATTCTCCGGATTGGGCCAAAAATTCATCCAGCAAATTCAGGCTAAACTCAGCGCCCCAGGGTTTGCTTGGGGGCGCCAAATGGAGTGAAAAGGCGAGCGGGCCTGGGTTGTCAGCAAGGAAAGCAGATTTACACGCAAAACAATCACCTAGTTCTCTCCCCACCCACCTGCCGTCGTTCTCGTCGCCGTTACCACCCCTCTGCTTTGATACCCGCACGCCTCCATGAAACCAACCAAACTCCGCTGAAACTCCCTCCTCGCCAAGCTACTCGCTGGAGTTCAGCTCCCTCCGGCTATTCCGCAGACCACTATGCACCAATCATGCCTAGTAGGTGTTCGGCGATTTGACTACATGGACTCCAGCGATGATGATCATATGTTTGGTGCGCTGATGGAGGAAGAGATGTTCGCCACCGCCGCTGATGATGGAGAGCACTTGATGATCCACGCTTGTCTGGTTGACCTGTATGTCCATAATGCGAACCTGCAGCGTGACGGTTCGACGTAAGGACGCTGAAAGGGCAAGCTGAGGAAGCAGATGGAGGGCTATTGCATGATGTACACGGACTACTTCGTCGATGATCCATTGCACATCAAGGTAGTGTTGTGACACGGATTCAGGATGGGCCAGGACATCTTCCTCAAGATTGTGTATGCCCTCCGGGACTTTGGTAGCTATTTCAAATGCAAGAAGGACTGCACCAACATGGTGGGATTTTCCTCTCTACAGAAGTGCACAGTGGCCATGAGAATGCTGGCATACAGAGCTCTGAGTGACACACAAGATGATTATCTCCGCGCCCAAGTCCGTTGTCGCCGATTGTTTGTACAGGTTCTGCAGGGCAGTGATTGTAGTGTTTGGGCCAAAATATCTGAGATCACCCAATGCTGAAGTCACTGCTCGAATCCTTGCAATCAATGAAGCTAGAGGATTCTCTCGGATGCTTGGAAGTATCGATTACATGTATTGTAAATGAAAGAACCATCCATTTGCTTGGCAGGAATGTACAAATTCCACAAAGGAGGTTGAAGTGTGGTACTTGAGGAAGTGGTTGTTGGAAATATGCCCTAGAGACAAATACTAATAAGGACTATTATCATATTTCATAAAGTTTATGATTAAGTTTTATATCATTCTATAAATATATTGAGTGGAAACATCAATACACGTGTGATATATAAACAACCAGGGGTTCCCAGTGAAACTCTAGTCACTGGTTCATTGGTCAACAGATGATCAAGTTTCCTGATCATGTGGCATTTATGCTAGTTGGAAATGGACTCAACTCATTCGGAGAATGAGATGATGAACCAATACCCAACCTAAACATCATGACCCGATCATGTCACGAAGCTCAAGTTATGATGATTAGAAATGGATCCTCGTAGACTATTCCTTAGACCGTGAGGCTATATCAATCATTGTCTCCCGAGAGTGCTTAGATAGCATCAAGCGCCACTTGGTAATATAGTGCTGATAAAGGTGTGTTCAGGTACTCGGAGGAAACCGTAGAGGCAATATATGTCAAGAACAAGATTTGTCCATCCACGTGACGGAAAGATACTCAAGGGCTCACTCGGAGAAGTTATATCCAATAGTTGCGCAATGTGTGATTTGATCACATGGATATCACTTGTCGGAACGAGTCAAGTAGCATTGTTCGGTAACGAGATTGAACATGACATGGTGATGTCATTGATCAGATCTCGAGCAATGTAAGTATTGAGAGACAAAGGGAATAAGACACGATTGTCCTGGTTCAAACGACGAAAGATCTTCGTGGAACGCATGGGGGTCACATGGCCATCCAGGTCCCTCTGTTGATCATTGGTCCAGGACTGTCCCGACCATGTCTAGAGTGTTCCCGAACCATAGGGTATCACGCTTAAGGGTTTTATGATGCTTAGAGAGTGTTTATAGGATCGGAAGAATCACCGAAGAATAGTAGAGAGAAAACCAGAAGGGTTTTGGTAAGTCCAGAGGATGTCCGGAGTGGAGGTGGAAGGTGTTCCATAGCTACAGAGATTGAATAATATATGAATGAATGTTAAATATTGATTTAATTATTTATTCATAATTATTCAATAAAATAGAAAATCAATTTAAAGGTCAAAAGGCTTAATGGGCCAATTCCGTAGGAAGAGGGCCCATTAGGGAAAGGCAAGAGGGAGAAGGGCTAGAGGGGGTGGCCGGCGCCCTAGTGGGCCAGCCCCCCCACATGGGGCCCATGGGGGTGGCTGGCGGCGCCACCCCTCCACCTCTCCCTCTCCTTTAGTCCCACCCCGGGACTTTGAGGGAGGTAGTACCTCCCCCCATATATATAGTTGGGGTATTTGGCCACATAAATACACACAATATTCAATAAAGGTCTTCTCACTTTTGGGAGGACCTCTAATTGATATTCTCTCTCTCTCTCTCTCGACCGTGGTCCCAAGTTCAGACTGCACGAACGAGAGACATCTTCATCGTGGAGCGCCGTCGCGCTGCGGGATTCGGATCCAGGAGCTCTACTTCCGCAACTGCTACTAGATCGGGGAAGCAGGAGCCATCGTCAAGCACCGGACGTGTGTAACTCTCCGCGAGGTGTCACACTTGAGGCACTCAAGTCGTTGGAGCCACTGGAGCGCAAGGACCTCATCATGACCTTGAGGTCGGCTTCGGCTCGTCTACATCAACCACGCGCTCCTGAGCATTGACAAAGATTTTTGATCTTCAAGGGTAAGTTCGCGAAAATCCCCTCCTGTTACTGTATTACTAATAGATAGGTCCTGGCAGCATCAGGGGTTCAGGGGCGTAGGGTAAATTTTTATTTTTTTCATACGCGAAACCCCTAGAGTGGTATCAGAGCTAGATCTATGCGTAGTAATGCTAGTACGGGCAGAACACACGAGATGTAGCGTGTGGGCGTTGATCTTTTAGTTGTTACCCTCCCACGTGTACTTGTGTATACCGCAGTAATGCTTGATAAAGCGGCCCCCAACCGATTTTACGTGTTCATTTGCGAGACTGGTCCACGCTTGACATACGACTTGTACCGTATAAAGTGGCTTAAGGGGGTGTCTGTCTCTCTCGCATTAGTTGGTATGCCATTTACAATGGAGGGCTCCGAAAGGGGTGCAATAGAGACAACTACTTGATCAGCGTTGTGCTGAAAGTTCGTAGGTAAGAACGGTTCTTGTTCGAAAGCCCATTCAGCCACGTAAAACATGCAAAGATAAAGTAGAGGCGTCTAACTTTGTTTTGCAAGGGGCGTTGCGTTGTGATATGGTTGTGGCAAAGGTAAAGTGATTACCTTTTGTTACGTAGTAGTAGATAGTCACGAAGGTCACGGACTACCACACCGGAAAGACACCGGTACCTTGGTGTCTACGGCGTCGGAACCCTGGCACCGGAATCCGGTGACGACGGATGGAGATCACGACGTGAAGGACCATATCACATCACATTTACATTCAATATTATTGTTTGTATATCTTATTGTGTGCTAGTATTAGATACCCGATGGTAGCCTAATAAGATGATCCCTGTCAAAAATACCAATGATTGTATTCCCCCTTAGTGTGCACCACCAAGAAAGTTCTTCGGTATGAGGCGACCCACGATGTGTGGGTGTCAGACATATCTACGTTCGCATACAGTGGGTGTAAGCCATGTTGCACAACGAATACACTAAGGTTGAGTTGGCGAGCCTAGCATGTGTAGACATGGCCTCGGAACGCGGATAGTTGAAAGATCGAGCACAAGTCGCATGAATGATGTGACCAACGTTTAGCGTCCACCCTTGAACCCACATTGATGGCCATGACGATCGGGGGAGATGTGGGGAAAAGGGGTCATGTTATCACTAGGAACCCTTCATGGGATATGTGTTTCTAAGTGGAGTTATTATTAACCCATTTAATTATAAACTTAGTCTAAATTCCTTTTGCAATTATAAATGTAGAAAATGGTTCTCCCCGATGCTACCTTTCCTATTGACGATTGGTTAGAAGGAGAGAAGCTTAGGCTAGACGGATCAAACTTCTCTATGTGGGTTGCGCATCTCCATGTTCTCCTTAGCGAGAATGACGTGGTCGACTACATACTCAATGAGATGGATTTGGATCAGCCCATTGATCTAGAGACTCCAGAGCAGCGGGAAGACCGCTATCACCGTCGGGAGATGGCCTCCCTCATTTCAGTTACAATGCGTTTCGGAATGGTGAACAAGTTGTGGCTTGTCGTGGATAATGTCAACCCTCGTACGATAATGCTACAACTTAGGACACATTTCGTGGAACAAGCACGCATATGGGAGCATGAGCTGATGGGAGACTTCCTCTCCATTAAGATGGAGGATAACTCATCACTTGACGATCACTTGGAGCGCATGCATGATGCGTACATGAGGCCTGCATACTTCTTGGATAGCTAGATGACGGGCTCTTTTGCAAATGGCGTTGTGCCGCGGTCGCTACCACCAAGCTACCAAGCACAAGTCAGGACTTTCATTATGAGAGGTGACGCGGAATCAATGGAATTCCACAGGTTCGTACCACATATCAGGAATGTGATGGTTGAACCTGTTGTTGCTGAGGTCATCAATGACAAAGGTATATATTTGATATACAATTTTATAAATGTTATAATCTTGCAAACACATTTGCAGTGTTAAGTATATTTGATACTTGTTCTGTTTTACTGAAAACAGGTCCTTCTGCATGAGAGGTGCTTGCTAGAGAGGAGGCGACGTTGCATGTTGATGGCGAGCATGATGATGATGGCCAACGACACTCTCCCTCGATATTTATCACTTAGTTTATGTTTTGTATGATTATTGTAATCGATAGATCGTGAAACTCTTTAGTGTGTCTCACACTTTGTGAGACGGTTATTCATATCAGTTTGTAACAAATAAGTTGTTCTACTTTTATGAATGATTTGTATTTGTGTTCATATCTTGTTTGATTACTTGTGAATTGTCCTTGTTGTTTGAAACTAATTGATAATGCATGAACATTTGTAAAATATTGAAATGCCTTGAAAAATACCCAACTTAATGATATATTCATTTTGAATGAAACCATTGTTTAAATTCAAAGTTATATTGATAATATGTGAAAGACATTCGATTTCTTGTCACATATAAATCATGCCTAAGTTCGGCAAAATAACTTGAACACCGTGTATTACTTGAATACAAAGTGTTTTAATGAATTGTTAAAAGTAAATACATATTCGATGTATTGTGTTTTAACAAAATGGTAATTATCATTATATGATTGTTTAAATGTGTAAAGTTGTTTACCAAAGGAAACATGAATATGAAATTATTTGATATGATCAAAGTGCTTCATCCAACAAAGGGTATGAATATAAATAAGAATCTAATTACTATGATTTGATCAATAGTAATGGAATTCGACTTTATAAGAATGGCATGAAAGAAATTGTGGAATGCAAAGTTTTTTGAAGTGTCAAAATGTGAAGCATCACAATGTGATATTAGATATCAAAGTGGGTGAATAGATGGCGCCAAATAAATCGTTGTAGTGTAGATGAAGAGACCATTAGTTAGATATAGTTAGCACTCAGTTAGAATATATAGTGAACCATTTGAATTCGTGAAAGCGGCTCCATATCTGGTATGGATAGTCATGGAAGTTTTGGGGTTATTCGATATAACCAAAACAAATAGCGAATAAGTCCTTGTAGAGTATTCATTGGAAACTTTGAATACGAAATCCATAGCTAAAACAAAAAGAGAAGCAAAACTTGTATTGCTTGGATTTTGGTAGATTTTTTAGAAAGTTTGCATTCAGTGATATTTCTCGATTATGGAGCAAATGGAAGATAGTGAAAAACACGATGAGGATTCAAAACCCTGCATCAGAGTGTTGAGAAGCGCAATGGACAACGTTCCTGAATGATTATCTTCACAGAAGGAAAGAATCAATGATAATGATCATTGTGTTTTCCCCACTGGTGTTTTCACTACATGAAGTAGGATTCAAAATGTAACCCATATCTTGTATGGATACATTTGTGAATCATTTGTCATGATTCTTGGAATATGAAATACCTACGAACTACTAAGGAAATAATGGTAAACTAGAATTATGAGAAATCCTAAAAGCAAAATTCACTTGAGATTAGAAAGCAATTCGTTGCCGAATCTCACAAGTAAAAGGAGTTACTTGGAATTTTCCCAAATGACTGCAAAGCCATAGTGGAAAAGGGGGTGAATGGCAAAAGCACAATTTGTCAAGTATTGGAAGAATTCAAATGAATTTGATTCAAGTGCGCTAAATGTCTAGTGGATTTAAAACTAGTAAAAGTACTAGTATCTCATAGTAAAACTCCAAGTTTGATATTTGATCAAAGGATTTTTAAATTGTTCAAAATAGTGAGTGAATATGAAATTTGCATGAAATTGAGTGGGAGCTATGAAAGTCTTCCTAAAACAATACGTGAATGACATATTTTTGAGTGGGTGCAAGATAAGTCTTAAATTCAAATATGTAGGAACATAGTTTGAGTAAGAGTAGTGACTCATACCCAAATATGTTAGGAACATATTTTGAGTGGGAGCTTATAGGAGTGATTCTTAAGTGTGTTAAGAATAAAAGCGCAAGTACCAATAAATAATGATTTATAAGGTGTAGAAGTTAATAATAAGTGTATTATGATATTATGTAGTATTCCTTAAGGGATTCTGAAAAGGGTTTCATAATAGAAGTTAATTAAGGAACTGGTCCTTAATAACTCAAATTAGGAATAGTATTAAGTTGAACATCAATGGTTGAAAGAAAGAAAAGGATGATCATCATCCACTATGTTGAGACATAGGTTCTATCTTAGAAAACCATGATGATAACGTAACATAATATATGATCCAATAAGGAACATTTAGAAGGTGATTAAGTTTGAATCACGGAACATTGAGCTAAGTTTGTCCACAATGTCTAATAGAGAACTGCAAACACATTTTCCAAATCCATAAAGGATGAAATATCTTAAAACATAAAGGGTTATGTTATAAGGGAATATGTTGGAAACTCCTGTAAATACCGACTAAAGTCAAGTAGGAAGCAAGGTGAACAAAACATCGAAAGTTGCACAGAGTCACTCGTGTTTCGATGATTACATTTATAATAATAGATAAGGGTACCATCTAAAGTGTTGTATAATGTTATGGCGGGGCAAGTTCGCTTTTAACATAGAATGATGTGTCCCAGGACATAGTGCCCATGAGAAAGCCCTCGAGGTTGATCTAAAGTCACTGTAGGCTCCTGGAATCAGGCCTCGTTCTGCTGCCATAGCGACGATGCATACACACAGATGTTATCATGTGATGATAAAGTATTAATGTCAATCAAGGTGACATTAGTAAGTTGCAAAGGATTTGGGACTGTAAAGTACAAACCCAAGATTCAACCTCTTCCGTGAGCAAGCATCTTCAGGGTACCAGATATATGGTGCCGATGATTAAGAACAAATGCAGCTAGTGTATTTCTACTCTAGTAGAAGTGGGAGACTGTTGGAAATATGCCCTAGAGACAAATAGTAATAAGGACTATTATCATATTTCATAAAGTTTATGATTAAGTTTTATATCATGCTATAAATGTATTGAGTGGAAACATCAATACATGTGTGATATATAAACAACCAGGGGTTCCCAGTGAAACTCTAGTCACTAGTTCATTGGTCAACAGATGATCAAGTTTCCTGATCATGTGGCATTTATGCCAGTTGGAAATGGAGTCAACTCATTATGAGAATGAGATGATGAACAAATACCCAACCTAAACATCGTGACCCGATCATATCACGAAGTTCAAGTTACGATGATTAGAAATGGATCCTCGTAGACTATTCCTTAGACCGTGAGGCTATATCAATCAATGTCTCTCGAGAGTGCTTAGATAGCATCAAGCGCCACTTGGTAATACAGTGGTTATAAAGGTGTGTTCAGGTACTCAGAGGAAACCATAGAGGCAATATATGTCAAGAGCGGGATTTGTCCGTCCACATGACGGAAAGATACTCAAGGGCCCACTCGGAGAAGTTATATCCAGTAGCCACGCAGTGTGTGATTTGATCACAGGGATATCACTTATCGGAACGAGTCAAGTAGCATTGTTCGGTAACGACATTGAACACGACATGGGGATGTCATTGATCAGATGTCGATCAATGCAAGTATCGAGAGGCAAAGGAAATAAGACACGACTACCCCGGTTCAAACGATGAAAGATCTTCCTGGAACGCACGGGGATCACATGGCCATCCAGGTCCCTCTATTGATCATTGGTCCGGGAGTGTCCCGACCATGTCTGGAGTGTTCCCGAACCATAGGGTATCACGCTTAAGGGTTTGATGATGCTTAGAGAGTGTTTATAGGATCGGAAGAATTGCCGAAGAATAGTAGAGAGAAAACCAAAAGGGTTTTGGTAAGTCTAGAGGATGCCCGGAGTGGAGGTGGAAGGTGTTCCATGGAGATTGAATAATATATGAATGAATGTTAAATATTGATTTAATCATTTATTCATAATTATTTAATAAAAGAGAAAATCAATTTAAAGGTCAAAAGGCTTAATGGGCCAATTCCGGAGGGAAGAGGGCCCATTAGGGAAAGGCAAGAGGGAGAAGGGCCAAAGGGGGTGGCTGGCGCCCTAGTGGTCCATCCCCACCCCCCCCCCCCCGCGCGGGGCCCATGGGGGTGGCCAGCGGCGCCACCCCTCCACCTCTCCCTCTCCTTTAGTACCACCCAGGGGCTTTGAGGGAGGTAGTACCTCCCCTCCCCCTATATATAGTGGGGGTATTTGGCGAGATAAATACACACAATATTCAATAAAGGTCTTCGCACTTTTGGGAGGACCTCCAATTGATATTCTCTCTCTCTCTCTCTCTCTCTCTCTCGTGACCGTGGTCCCAAGTTTGGACTGTGCGAATGTGAGATATCTTCACCGTGGAGTGCCACCGCGCTACGGGATTCGGATCCAGGAGCTCTACTTCCACAACTGCTGCTGGATCGGGGAAGCGGGAGTCATCGTCAGGCACCGAGCATGTGTAACTCCCCATGAGGTGTCACACTTGAGGCACTCAAGTTGTTGGAGCCGCTGGAGCACAAGGACTTCATCACGACCTTGAGGTCAGCTTCGGCGTCTACATCAACCACGCTCTCCTGAGCGTTGACAATGCTTTTCGGTCTTCAAGTGTAAGTTCACGAAAAGTCCCTCCCGTTACTTTAGTACTAATAGATAAGTCCTGGCAGCATCAGGGGTTCAGGGGCGTAGGGTAAATTTTTATTGTTTTCATACGCGGAACCCCTACAGTGGCGACACATGATCTCTGGATGTGGCACTCCTTCTTTGGCATGGTAGGATCCAACAACGACATAAATGTACTACAATGCTCGCCTATCTTCTCCAAGCTTGTTGAGGGCCATGCCCCCTGGTGGACTATGTGATCAATGACCACCACTACGAAAAGGGCTACTACCTGGCAGATGGCATCTATCCAAGATGGTCAATATTTGTAATCGATAGATCGTGAAACTCTTTAGTGTGTCTCACACTTTGTGAGACGGTTATTCATATCAGTTTGTAACAAATAAGTTGTTCTACTTTTATGAATGATTTGTATTTGTGTTCATATCTTGTTTGATTACTTGTGAATTGTCCTTGTTGTTTGAAACTAATTGATAATGCATGAACATTTGTAAAATATTGAAATGCCTTGAAAAATACCCAACTTAATGATATATTCATTTTGAATGAAACCATTGTTTAAATTCAAAGTTATATTGATAATATGTGAAAGACATTCGATTTCTTGTCACATATAAATCATGCCTAAGTTCGGCAAAATAACTTGAACACCGTGTATTACTTGAATACAAAGTGTTTTAATGAATTGTTAAAAGTAAATACATATTCGATGTATTGTGTTTTAACAAAATGGTAATTATCATTATATGATTGTTTAAATGTGTAAAGTTGTTTACCAAAGGAAACATGAATATGAAATTATTTGATATGATCAAAGTGCTTCATCCAACAAAGGGTATGAATATAAATAAGAATCTAATTACTATGATTTGATCAATAGTAATGGAATTCGACTTTATAAGAATGGCATGAAAGAAATTGTGGAATGCAAAGTTTTTTGAAGTGTCAAAATGTGAAGCATCACAATGTGATATTAGATATCAAAGTGGGTGAATAGATGGCGCCAAATAAATCGTTGTAGTGTAGATGAAGAGACCATTAGTTAGATATAGTTAGCACTCAGTTAGAATATATAGTGAACCATTTGAATTCGTGAAAGCGGCTCCATATCTGGTATGGATAGTCATGGAAGTTTTGGGGTTATTCGATATAACCAAAACAAATAGCGAATAAGTCCTTGTAGAGTATTCATTGGAAACTTTGAATACGAAATCCATAGCTAAAACAAAAAGAGAAGCAAAACTTGTATTGCTTGGATTTTGGTAGATTTTTTAGAAAGTTTGCATTCAGTGATATTTCTCGATTATGGAGCAAATGGAAGATAGTGAAAAACACGATGAGGATTCAAAACCCTGCATCAGAGTGTTGAGAAGCGCAATGGACAACGTTCCTGAATGATTATCTTCACAGAAGGAAAGAATCAATGATAATGATCATTGTGTTTTCCCCACTGGTGTTTTCACTACATGAAGTAGGATTCAAAATGTAACCCATATCTTGTATGGATACATTTGTGAATCATTTGTCATGATTCTTGGAATATGAAATACCTACGAACTACTAAGGAAATAATGGTAAACTAGAATTATGAGAAATCCTAAAAGCAAAATTCACTTGAGATTAGAAAGCAATTCGTTGCCGAATCTCACAAGTAAAAGGAGTTACTTGGAATTTTCCCAAATGACTGCAAAGCCATAGTGGAAAAGGGGGTGAATGGCAAAAGCACAATTTGTCAAGTATTGGAAGAATTCAAATGAATTTGATTCAAGTGCGCTAAATGTCTAGTGGATTTAAAACTAGTAAAAGTACTAGTATCTCATAGTAAAACTCCAAGTTTGATATTTGATCAAAGGATTTTTAAATTGTTCAAAATAGTGAGTGAATATGAAATTTGCATGAAATTGAGTGGGAGCTATGAAAGTCTTCCTAAAACAATACGTGAATGACATATTTTTGAGTGGGTGCAAGATAAGTCTTAAATTCAAATATGTAGGAACATAGTTTGAGTAAGAGTAGTGACTCATACCCAAATATGTTAGGAACATATTTTGAGTGGGAGCTTATAGGAGTGATTCTTAAGTGTGTTAAGAATAAAAGCGCAAGTACCAATAAATAATGATTTATAAGGTGTAGAAGTTAATAATAAGTGTATTATGATATTATGTAGTATTCCTTAAGGGATTCTGAAAAGGGTTTCATAATAGAAGTTAATTAAGGAACTGGTCCTTAATAACTCAAATTAGGAATAGTATTAAGTTGAACATCAATGGTTGAAAGAAAGAAAAGGATGATCATCATCCACTATGTTGAGACATAGGTTCTATCTTAGAAAACCATGATGCTAACGTAACATAATATATGATCCAATAAGGAACATTTAGAAGGTGATTAAGTTTGAATCACGGAACATTGAGCTAAGTTTGTCCACAATGTCTAATAGAGAACTGCAAACACATTTTCCAAATCCATAAAGGATGAAATATCTTAAAACATAAAGGGTTATGTTATAAGGGAATATGTTGGAAACTCCTGTAAATACCGACTAAAGTCAAGTAGGAAGCAAGGTGAACAAAACATCGAAAGTTGCACAGAGTCACTCGTGTTTCGATGATTACATTTATAATAATAGATAAGGGTACCATCTAAAGTGTTGTATAATGTTATGGCGGGGCAAGTTCGCTTTTAACATAGAATGATGTGTCCCAGGACATAGTGCCCATGAGAAAGCCCTCGAGGTTGATCTAAAGTCACTGTAGGCTCCTGGAATCAGGCCTCGTTCTGCTGCCATAGCGACGATGCATACACACAGATGTTATCATGTGATGATAAAGTATTAATGTCAATCAAGGTGACATTAGTAAGTTGCAAAGGATTTGGGACTGTAAAGTACAAACCCAAGATTCAACCTCTTCCGTGAGCAAGCATCTTCAGGGTACCAGATATATGGTGCCGATGATTAAGAACAAATGCAGCTAGTGTATTTCTACTCTAGTAGAAGTGGGAGACTGTTGGAAATATGCCCTAGAGACAAATAGTAATAAGGACTATTATCATATTTCATAAAGTTTATGATTAAGTTTTATATCATGCTATAAATGTATTGAGTGGAAACATCAATACATGTGTGATATATAAACAACCAGGGGTTCCCAGTGAAACTCTAGTCACTAGTTCATTGGTCAACAGATGATCAAGTTTCCTGATCATGTGGCATTTATGCCAGTTGGAAATGGAGTCAACTCATTATGAGAATGAGATGATGAACAAATACCCAACCTAAACATCGTGACCCGATCATATCACGAAGTTCAAGTTACGATGATTAGAAATGGATCCTCGTAGACTATTCCTTAGACCGTGAGGCTATATCAATCAATGTCTCTCGAGAGTGCTTAGATAGCATCAAGCGCCACTTGGTAATACAGTGGTTATAAAGGTGTGTTCAGGTACTCAGAGGAAACCATAGAGGCAATATATGTCAAGAGCGGGATTTGTCCGTCCACATGACGGAAAGATACTCAAGGGCCCACTCGGAGAAGTTATATCCAGTAGCCACGCAGTGTGTGATTTGATCACAGGGATATCACTTATCGGAACGAGTCAAGTAGCATTGTTCGGTAACGACATTGAACACGACATGGGGATGTCATTGATCAGATGTCGATCAATGCAAGTATCGAGAGGCAAAGGAAATAAGACACGACTACCCCGGTTCAAACGATGAAAGATCTTCCTGGAACGCACGGGGATCACATGGCCATCCAGGTCCCTCTATTGATCATTGGTCCGGGAGTGTCCCGACCATGTCTGGAGTGTTCCCGAACCATAGGGTATCACGCTTAAGGGTTTGATGATGCTTAGAGAGTGTTTATAGGATCGGAAGAATTGCCGAAGAATAGTAGAGAGAAAACCAAAAGGGTTTTGGTAAGTCTAGAGGATGTCCGGAGTGGAGGTGGAAGGTGTTCCATGGAGATTGAATAATATATGAATGAATGTTAAATATTGATTTAATCATTTATTCATAATTATTTAATAAAAGAGAAAATCAATTTAAAGGTCAAAAGGCTTAATGGGCCAATTCCGGAGGGAAGAGGGCCCATTAGGGAAAGGCAAGAGGGAGAAGGGCCAAAGGGGGTGGCTGGCGCCCTAGTGGTCCATCCCCACCCCCCCCCCCCGCGCGGGGCCCATGGGGGTGGCCAGCGGCGCCACCCCTCCACCTCTCCCTCTCCTTTAGTACCACCCAGGGGCTTTGAGGGAGGTAGTACCTCCCCTCCCCCTATATATAGTGGGGGTATTTGGCGAGATAAATACACACAATATTCAATAAAGGTCTTTGCACTTTTGGGAGGACCTCCAATTGATATTCTCTCTCTCTCTCTCTCTCTCTCTCTCTCTCTCTCTCGTGACCGTGGTCCCAAGTTTGGACTGTGCGAATGTGAGATATCTTCACCGTGGAGTGCCACCGCGCTACGGGATTCGGATCCAGGAGCTCTACTTCCACAACTGCTGCTGGATCGGGGAAGCGGGAGTCATCGTCAGGCACCGAGCATGTGTAACTCCCCATGAGGTGTCACACTTGAGGCACTCAAGTTGTTGGAGCCGCTGGAGCACAAGGACTTCATCACGACCTTGAGGTCAGCTTCGGCGTCTACATCAACCACGCTCTCCTGAGCGTTGACAATGCTTTTCGGTCTTCAAGTGTAAGTTCACGAAAAGTCCCTCCCGTTACTTTAGTACTAATAGATAAGTCCTGGCAGCATCAGGGGTTCAGGGGCGTAGGGTAAATTTTTATTGTTTTCATACGCGGAACCCCTACAGTGGCGACACATGATCTCTGGATGTGGCACTCCTTCTTTGGCATGGTAGGATCCAACAACGACATAAATGTACTACAATGCTCGCCTATCTTCTCCAAGCTTGTTGAGGGCCATGCCCCCTGGTGGACTATGTGATCAATGACCACCACTACGAAAAGGGCTACTACCTGGCAGATGGCATCTATCCAAGATGGTCAATATTTGTGAAGACTCTCTCAAGCCCTCTGATCGGAAAGCAGGGAAACTTTGCCAAGGAACAAGAAGCTTTGCAGGAAGTATGTAGAGCGAGAATTTGGTGTGCTCCAAGCTTGATTTGCATTTGTATAGTTCTACACTCTGACCTAGTTGCAAGAGCAAATGTGGGAGGTGACGAATGCCTGTGTGATCTTGCACAACATGATCATTGAGAATGAGATAGAGGAACCAGTTCTTGATGATGATAGTGAACCATATTTTAGACAGGGTCCTCTTGCAGATCCTGATCACCAGGTGTGAGCATCGTGGGCTGTCTTTGTTGCTTTGTGTCAAGAGATCCGAGATCCGCTTGTGCATCAACAACTATAGGATGATCTAGTGGAGCACATGTGGATGCTCAAAGGCAACACCAACTTTGAGGTGTTCTTTTGTTTGAAAACTTGTTAAATTATTTGCTATGTGTGTGCTGAATTTGTTTTGTGCGCTGAACTATGTGATAAAATTTTCGAACTATTGTTGTGTGTGAAAATTTGTCTGAACTGTGAAAATGTTGGCTAAACTCTGAAAATTTGTGTCAAATTTCGCGGAAATTTGCTGAAATCGCTGATCCCTGGGGTGTCAAGCCGGGGTTGCGGTTGGGAGTTGGCGCCCCCCAGGTGAAACACTCGCTCAATCCAGCAAATAAAAACGCCAGATTTTGCACTAGGGGCCTCCTCCAATGAGTGGAGATGATCTTATACTCAGTCTAATGTTTGCAAGTTCTCCACCGTTGCACTTTAGAACGTACACCCCATAGAACAACGTGGGGCACTATGTCAGCATGGGAGTTCCCCGTGCTGCTCCAACCTGCCTTCCCAAAGGTCGGCCTTGGCCTTTTGTTAGTGGAACCACAACCACAAGGAGTTGATTCTACTTGATGTACTTTAAAAAAAATTGAGGGAAATTTTCTATGGACTTCTTGACCTAGATGGGCTATGCTGGTGTGATGAAGTGGCACCGAAAAAGGGCTCTTGGTGAGCTTTGTCTGGGATGGGAAGCCCCGATCCCCTACCTTGTGCATTGTCTAAGGGCATCACCATCGGACCGACCCAACTCGTCCGAGCACGTTCGAACGCGGCTGTTCGGACGTGCGGGGCATACGCGGTCTCTCCAGCGGCACAACCTATCCGGACAGTGTGTCCAGCTCGACCCATCGGTGCACCAAATTTGCGTGGCCGATGCGTCAGGGAAGACACGGGAGGGCCGAGGGCGTGTCCTCCCGCATGTGCTACTGGCCCACCCATCAACGACCGCTTGGCGCAGCAGCGATTCAGATGCGCAGTAGAAGCAATTCAGAGCCGCAGGGCAGCAGCCTGACCGGTGACAACCTTCGCCATCAATATCAACGATACGACACCCTGAATGACGGGACGTCGCCTGAGTTCCTGCGCCGACATTGAAGGCAAAGGCGCGAGAACCTATGCACGTTCGCATGGGCAGGGGCTATAATGCCAGCCCCTGCACCCGTCGGTGCCACACTCCCCACCTCTCGCCATCGTCAGATTCACCCACTCCCAGCACCTCCGCCGCCGCCACTGCTAATGATGAAGAAGCCAGGATGGTTCAAGAAGGCTAAGAATGACCACGATGCGAGCGGATCCGCATCAAGCGGCCAATGTAGTCAGGGGGATCCTGTCTCTTATGCCCTGTCGGCCTTCCTTCACAGGGTCTTGCCACCGCTGTCGTGGCCGTAGGACTTCACCCACCGCCCCGTCATGCACCAGGTGGAGTAGGAGCCCCGCCGCTACTTCCGCATGGTGGAGTGCAAGCGGCGGTCGAGGGAGGGAGCAGGCATTGCCCACCATGATGTCTCCCTCCCCACGGGTTGGCACCTCAACTGAGAGCGGGTGCCGGTGTCGCCCGCGCCCAACGAGGGCAAGGGGCTAGAGGGGGAGATCCAACGCTGCATCCGCAAGCTCCTATCGGCCCTCCGGTGGGATCGCGCCTAACGGAACAAGGCATTCTGGAAGGAGTTCCTTGCATGGGAACACACTATGTGGCACGCGAGCGCCTTCCGCGGCGAGATCGAGCCATGGGGGTCCCGTGAAATCCCCACCTTTGATCCTGACAAGGATGCCATCAACCACTCTGACGACGACCTTGACATCGTCCTCAAGGAGGAGGAGGAGGAGGCTGCAGCATCCGCCGCCGCGCACCTGCCCCAGAGTACCAGGAACTCCTAGCACAGGGCTACACGAGGATTCCTTCACCGAGCAGGCCATCACGGCTAGCGCGAAGGATGAGGACATCATGTGGGGTGGCTACTAGGAGGTTGTCCGGCTCACTAGCCTGGTGGTGCAGGTGAACATGGGGCTGCTTCCACCGTCGCTGCTGCCGTGTGGGCTGCTTCGACTGTGCCGTAGGAGACACACGCGTGGCTTGGCCAAGTGATCAACCAACCGCCCACGCCCGTGCCTGTTCCGACCCTACCAACGGCACACCTCTAGGCGCTGCTAGAGTACATCGACCTCGACCCCTAGATGGATGTGGTGGTGCCGGCGACAGGGATCAGTAGCTAGGGCTAGCTTAGATTTAGTTTTTTATATTTTGACTATAAATTACATATTTGAATATGTACGAACTTGGCCAGTTTGAGCCCGTATTGTATCTGTTTGATTTTTTTAAATCGCCCTCATCTTGTTGGCCAGGCGCTGATAGATAGGTCATGCCAATGGACGCGACTGACCGGACAGGACAACCACCCAAAAGCGACTGTGGCCCAACCCAAATGGATAAAAACGAACTGTTTTGGTCAGCCGTTTGGGTCAGCCCAGTGGAGATGCCCTAACTGATCCGACCACGACAATATGGTCCCCGCATGTCTCTCCTCCTGACCATACTAACATGGACAACACACGTTTCCCTACTTCGTCTCCCCATCCCACGAAGAGAGGGAAAATCCCATGGCCTTCTCCTCGCATCGCTTGCATGTAAAGCCCCCTTAACATTGTCGAGCATGTTTCCCTAAGTAGCAACAAGGCTCTCGCACGAAAGGCACACATCTTCAGCAACAAATCCTTGCATGAAAAGTAGAAAAAACATAGAATCTCCCCACACGTACGAGGACACATGCTGACAAGCCATACGTTATCTCCTTAACCGAACAGCTTGCAGCAACGATGACCGGCTTGTAGCTTTGGCGACCTCTTGCAACAAATCCAACATTGGAATCCAACATTGGTTTGTAGCAACTGCGTCGGCCGCTTGCAGTAGTGATGGTGGAACTCTACCTCTAGCGGCACCGCCTACAACAATGACGACATGGTTTGTAGCATTGTGTGTCGCTAGTCGTAGATGGTTGTTCTCCATGGTAGCATCACCGCGACTGACGAGGGGAAATCTCGGCAATGTCCATGAAGAAGGACTTAGGGTTTTGCAAAAAAGAGAACATTGAGGATTTCGTTGGAAGACAGGAAACAATGAAATCAAAGTCATCTGAATATTAAGAGGAATCGCTCTGTTACAAATCGCTTGGGGATTGTTCGGTGCCACTCCTAGGCTTCTCCTGCGCTATATATAACAGGTCAGGTCTCAAAGTTGTTTGTGGATAGGTTACATGATTACAACTCCAACTCAATGTTGGCCTTTTATTTCTTCCTTCCTAATACAATTACAATCTCTATCGGTTGCTCCTTTGGATCTTTATCTTGATTCTTCATGGGTCGTAAGCCTTTCAATAGGTCCTAGGTAGCAAATGATAAGTACCCAAGTAATTATACCCATCTTAGTAGCCCCCGAGACTCTACCTGAACCGCAGACCCACTAGAGGTAAAAATGGTTCCATTATCCGTGATGATGCTGTTTGGCACGCCAAACCGGAATACTATTGACTTTATGAAATTCACAGCCGAAGTTCCATCTTGAGTAGTAACTGGCATTGGTTCAATCCATTTAGTGAATTTGTCGACTGCTACTGGCATAAAGACGTGTCCTCCTGGAGATGACTTGTGAAGTTTACCCACCATATCAATCCCCCACTGAGCGAAGAGCCAAGCTAAAGGTATAGGGTTTAATTCAGCTGCTGGAGCTCCTGGCTTTGATGCAAATCATTGACATGCTTCACATGTTCTGACTATATCTTTTGCATCCTGAACTGTTGTAAACCAATAAAATCCTGCCCCGAATGCTTTGGCAGCAATTGCTCGACTGCTGGCATGATGACCACAAACTCCTCGTGTATATCTTTGAGTATGGCTTTTCCTTCTTTGGGTGTGACGCATCGCTGTAACACACCTAAAATGCTTCTCTTATATAATTCCCCTTTTATTATCCTGAAGAATTTTGATCATCAAGTGATTCGCCGGGCTTCCGTCGTATCCTCGAGTAATTCTCCCCGAACCATATAGGCTATGTATGGCTGCATCCATGTAGACTCTATTATCATAACTTCATCAATGTCTAGTTCTTCTCGGGTGGCATCTTCTGCACTTGTACTGGTTGATGGAGCCCCCGGGTCTCTTCGCGACTTACTCTTGAAACGATAGTTACCCCTATGTGTGGTTTTGGTGATTAACGACAATCCCTATGGACTAATGTTTTCATTGAGTTTTATATGAAGGAATATTCCATAGGTCATGCTTGTAGTCCATATGTTGGATTCAAGTATGGATGCCATGAAGATAAAGATATACCTTGAGTTTTGGCATCAATATCATCGAATTGAAGAGAAGAATATTATATGTTCAAGATCTTGAGAGTGTGATGTCAATAGAAGAATTCAAGATATGGCTCTAAGTCGCCGTCATGATAGCCTCATTAGTTGAGCTATGGTTGACTAAGATTTAGAGCATGTAATCAAATGAATAATTCTTTATGTACCTCAAGATATTGCGATAGAGCATGAGAAGATACTTGGTTGACCAATACAAAGAGTGAAGAGTGATTTCAAGTTGGTCAACACATGAAGCATAAAGAATGTACCACATGGATCTTGTGGTATGGTAAGCCTTGTCATTTATGCATCATGAACTAACCTATTATATATGTGCCTTTGCGTTTTCTATATGGGATAGGTATCTTTCCATGGGCATGCTTGAAAAGTGAAGATCTCATATAGCCCATGAGAGGATAACATCAAGTGGTGATCGCCATCAAGGTTGAGAAGGGAAAGTTCAAGATAAGCATCTCGAGAAGATCATTTGCTTAAAGCTTGCCGTCCATATTGGTGATAATGTGCATGTGAAGACGTGTCTTAATGAAGAAATCCCATAGTGGTGTATGGGGGAGAAAATTATGAGTCTTCACGACTCAACAATGATCAAGTGATGCATTCCGGCTTGGATGGAGCTTGAAGCATTGTCATCAAGATCAAGCGGGATGCACAAGGCAAATGTATAGCCTTGCTAGGTTTTCCTTTTACCGGTCTCAAGGTGGTTGTTGGGAGATGATGTCTACGCACTTCTATTCTTGTAGACAATTGTTGGTCCTCCAAGTGAAGAAGTTTGTAGAACAACAACAAGTTTTCCCTTAAGTGGATCACCCAAGGTTTATCGAACTCAGGGAGGAAGTGGTCAAAGGTATCTCCTCTTAAGCAACCCTGCAATCAAGATACAAGAAGTCTCTTGTGTCCCCAACACACCCAATACACTTGTCAGGTGTATAGGTGCACTAGTTCCGCGAAGAGATAGTGAAATACAAGTGGTATGGATAATTATAAGTGGTAACGGTGATAGAAAATAGCTTGAAGGCATGGAAAAGACTAAAGTAAAGCTGAAATAAAGATGGAAGCAAGCAAACATGTATCAGATCTAGTAGCAAATGGTGTTTCAATGCTTAGAAACAAGGCCTAGGGATCATACTTTCACTAGTGAACACTCTCATATAAATATATCATCTTCATGATACTACTCTTAACTACTCTCCGGTTGAACACTCTAATCGATGGTAGGGCTATAACAGCACACCTCAAAGTCCATCTTTCCCATCTAGAAAACCCCACACTGTCACCTTGAGTACTAGATGAGTCCAACAAACACCACAATTTCATAAAGACATCCAACTCCAAATATAACTCATAACAAGTATTTGTAATCTCTAGCCTAAGTGCCACCATGGTGAGCACGCTGTCACTTTCACACACATGGAGAGAGCAGAGATCTATTAAAGCACTTGAATAGCAAAGTAGATCTATAGATTACAAGCTCATGATCTCAATAAGATCATGCATAGAGAGAGATGAACACATAGCTACCGGTAGAACCCTTAGCCTTGAGAGAGAACTACTCCCTCCTCATCATGGGAATCAGCAACGACGATGTAGATGGTGGTGGAGATCGATGGAGATGGCTCCGGGGGCACTTCCCCGTCCCGGTAGGGTGCCGGAACAGAGACTTTCTGTCCACCGAATCTCCTTTTCGGTGGCGGCGGCGCTGCGGAACTTTTCGTGGCTGGAGGCTTGATTATTTAGGGTTTATGCATCAAGAGGCTTCTTATAGGCGAAGAGCCAAGGTCGGTGGAGTGCCAGGGGGCCCACACCACCTGGTGGCGTGACCAGGGCTAGCCCGCGCCACCATATGGTGTGGCCAGGCCCTGGCCCTCTTCCGTCTCTGCTTCGGGCTCTGTGAGTCTTTCGGTAAAATAGGAACATTGGCTTTTGTCCCGTCCAATTCCGAGAATATTGATTTTCTGACTTTCCTGGAACCAAAAACAGAAGAAAATAGGCAACTGGCACTGTGGCTCTTGTTAATAGGTTAGTCCAAGAAATCATATGAAAAGTACTCCAAAGTTGGAACAAAACACAAGAAAGTAGATAAAACCAAGCATGGAACATCAAAAATTATAGATACATTTGCAATGTATCAGGAGACTGGGTTATAGGATAGATAGCTGCACTATCAAGAGGGGCTTTCGGTTGGGTAACTTGATCACATCGTCATAGGGAGCTCAATCCTTTGCATACTTTGCATCTTCCTATTTTGTTGCTTCTTGGTTTTTGTCCATGTGAGGTTCTTGATCTTGTTTCTAGCTCTTCAACAAGCCCAAGTTCATCGAAAACGGAATTCGTATGCATCTTCTATGGCGTTTTCGAGTTTGAAGGTTTTACCGATTCTTCTTATAGGGAGGCTTCATAACTTTCCTAATTTGGTTATATCCTCCTTCGTTTGACTATGATGTTTTCATGCACCATATTGTAGAGCTTGTTTTCCTCATCAAAACAAGCCCAAGATCATCGAAATCGGAGTCCGGATGCAAAAGTTATTGCGTTTTTGTGAAGTCTGTTTCATCCCGGTTGTGGATCCGGTTCAACCGTGTCCCACACCGGACGGTCCGGTGCCAGCGCCGGTTAGACCGGCTCTGAAACCAGATTTTTCGGTTTTCACGACCAAGTCTATTCCGAGTTGGCAAACAGAGGTATTCTGATTTGTAGGCTGGTCCTCCGGCCTGGGGACCGAGTTTCCCGGTTCTAGGGCTGGTCCAACCGACTTTGAAACCGAGTTTTCACTGTTTTCTATCCAACGGCCATATTTTCTTTTCTCTATAAAAGGGGGTTCTTCCCCGAACGTTTTTGGGGTTTCTTGAGCACGAAATTGACCTCCATAGTTGACCCTCTTGAGCTTGCCTCCTTCCCCTTTCCTCCTATGATTCTTGCATCTTTTTGAGGGGTTTGGAAGAGGAGATCTAGATCTACAATCCCCACCAATCAATTCCTCCTCTAAGTGAGGGGAACCCATTGGATCTAGATCTTGAAGTCATTTGTTGATTTCCACCATTGTTCTTCCTCTCTAATTCCTCCCTAGCACTTGTTGCTTTGGTGAGATTTGAGAGTGAGGGACTTGAATGCCCTTGGTGTTCTTGCTTTGAATTCTTGCATAAGTGTTGAGCTCTCTATTACGATTTGTTCGATTGAGAGACCATGAGTTTGTTGCTCTTGGAGGGTGACCTCCTATTTGGCTTGGTGTTTGGTGCCGCGGTATCCTCTTCGTGGAAGATTGTGAAGAGACCCGGGCTACTACTTCGTGGAGCTTGTTGAAGTGGTTGTGGAGCTTGCCATCTCCGGAGTGGAGGAAAAGCTAGCAATAAGGAAAGGGCCTATTCCTTCATGGGATATACTCGGAGAAGAAGGTGAGCCTTTGTGGCATTGGGAAATCCTTCATGGAATCCCACACCTCTCCAACGTGACGTACCTTACTTGTAAGGGAACACGGGAATACATATTCATCTCCGCGTGCCTCGGTTATCTCTATACCCGAGCTTAGTTTCCTTGTGATAGCCATCGAGCTTGAAGTACTTATATCTTGCTTATCTCTTGTGGTATATGTATCTTGTGCTATCTTGCTTAGCTTAACTTGTTTTTGGTGCACTTAGTTAAGCCTAGTGTATTTAGGTTTTGTGCTTGTAAAGTAAACGTTAGTTTAATTCCGCATTTTATCAAGCCAAAACCGTAATATTTTTGAAATTGCCTATTCACCCCCTCTAGGCGACATCTCTATCCTTTCAATTGGTATCAGAGCAAGGTCTCTCCTTGTTTAGGTGTCACCGCCTAGAGTGTAAATATGTCGGCTAGTAGTATAGTGGACAATGACACAATTATCTTTGACGGCACAAATTATATTTTCTGGAGAAATTGCTTGCTTTGTAATCTTCGGACCTTGTGTCCAAATATTGAGCGATTTCTAGATGTAGGTTTTTCTCCTCTGATGGATCCTCAAAATCTATCTTTAGAGGATGAGAAAAATTTACATCTCGAAGCTCAAGTATATAAGAATCTCCTTTTCTCCTTGAGCCCCATAGTTAATTTGTTCTTGACGATTGTGAAGCGCAAGTCATCTCATGAGACGTGGACCAATCTTAAAGAAATATTTGGTGGGTCCATTTCTCATAGGGTTGATGGTATCTCCGAGGGGCTCTCTTCTCCTTCACATCATGAAGAGCTCCAAGTGGCTTCCACCTCCGGCCGCAATGAGATTTAAATTCCCTCCACTTCACCTACATGTGACATGTCACAAGGTAATGGCATGGTGAGTGAAGAAATCATATGTAATGATGGTAGTGGTTCTCTTTACCCCAATGATTCATGTTCTATAAATGCTAATGGTGTAGAGAGTTTGGACTTAAGAACTTCTTGCAATGATAATTATATATCCCCTTGTGTTGCTAGTCCTTGCATATTGTCTAGAAATTATTTGAGTACTAGTGTAGATGCTATGCCTGATTTGTCTTGTTCTAATAAACAAAATGCTTATATTTCCTCTAGTTGTGTATCTAACAATGTACAGGAAATCAAACACCCTATGGAGCAAGACATGATCATGAATGAAGATTCAAGAATATCCTCATCTTCATCCTCCCGTGCTCACATGTGCCTTATGGCAAGAGGATCAAAGGTATCTCCTACTTTGGATCCCAACATATCTTCTCTAGATAATAGCAATGATAATGATGATAGTGATGATGACCTTGATGAGGATACTAGTGCTCTTGTGCTTGTGCTTGAGTTGACCTTTTTGTGTACCTCTCTTCGTGGTAATAATAAGGCCATTGCTTGTCTCAAACATGTTATGGACACCATAACTAAACAAACGGAAACCATAGAGGAGTTGGATTTCCAACTTGATGATGGGAGTTGTAGATTCCATCTCCTTAAGCAAGATCTTTCCAAGGAGAAGCACACTAATTGTCTCCTCACACAAAAAAATTGAATCTTATGATCTTGAAAATGAAAAATCTATTAATGATGCTAGTGCTACTAACTATGATTATTGTGAAGCATCTATATTAAAGGAGAGTGTTGAGCTAAGGGCTCAACTTGAGTTGCTAATTAGTAATTACGGGAAATTGGAAAGAATTCATGAAAAGCTCTTGGCCTCTCATAATGATATTCTAATATCCTATGGTGGGCAAAAATTATCTCTTGAGGCAAGTATCACTAAGGTAACATCTTGTGAGCCTCATTTGGACATTAGCACAACTTTTACTCAAAATGCTATTTTGCCATGTGCTAGTCCTAGTGATCCTTCTTGTCATACTATTGATAAAACTTGTGTTGGATTACTTGCTTTGCCTTGTTGCTCTAACAATGAAGCTTCCACTTCCTCTAGTACCTCTATTTCTACTAACCATGTAGAGGAAATGAAAGAGCTCAAGGCCCAAGTCACTTCTTTGAAGAAAGACTTGGAAAAGTGTCATGAAGGCAAATCCACACTCGATAATATTTTGAGTGTGAAAAAATGCCCCAATGATAAAAGTGGACCTGGATTCAACTCCAATAACAATAACAAGTCCAAGAGAAACAAGAAGAATAGCCAAGACCAAGTCGAGAATTCGGCCAAGATTATTTGCTTCAAGTGCAAGGTTGTAGGGCATCATGTAAGATCTTGTCCATTGAATAAAAAGCACTAGAATGAGAAGCAAAAAGGGAAGCGGCCACAAGGTCAAGGTCAAGTCCAATCTTAACCTCAAGTTGAAGCTAGGCCACTTCCCAAGAAGAATCAAGATAAGGCTCCCCAAGACAAGAAATCAATAAAGAAGAGAAAGGGGAGAACTTATTGCTACATATGTCGTGAGAAGGGGCACTTGGCCTCTTCATGTTCAAATGGTACCTTATCTAACCCTATCATTGTTGATTATGATTATTCTCTTGATAAGGATAAGGATGGCAATGTGTTTGCCAAGTTTGTTGGAACTCAAAGTGGTGTTAAGAAAAGAACCATTTAGGTTGCCAAGCCTATTGTGACTAACCTCTTAGGACCCAACTTGGTTGGGGACCAACAAGCTCAAACTTGATTAATATGTGTTTGTGGATGGCATTGGATACTTGGCTAACACATGAAGAATTAAGGGATCTTCATATACTATATTTGATCAAGCCAAGTTATAAGTATTATCATCTCCCTACCATATACCCAATGCGCCTCTTTGCGATAACTCAAACTCAACTCTTTTATATTGTAAGTTACTTGCGCCTTTACATGTTTTGGTTTTGTACCAAGTATGTGTTTGTATTTTTTGTGCCTCATGCTTGCTTATTTTGTGTATTCAAGTATGTCTAGGTGTTTGTGACATCATTTACTCATGTGTTTCGTTTTGAGCCTCTAATGCATCTTGATGATATCTTATTTGGCTCTTTTTGAGAGGTTAATGGAACATCCCATTATAAGGGGAGTGATATGCCCCATGCATCTCTGAAACTTTTAAATGTGTGTACATGAGTAATACCACTTAGTTTTGATATTGCAATCTTATCTAGTCACTATGTTGTGTGTCATACTCATGAGAAATTCAAATTCTAAATGTCCATTAATTATATCTAGTTGAGGTTGTTTTTCCTCTTATTAAGAAAAATTGAATACCACATTATGGGGGGGTAATATTCTTCTTTTGCATATCACAATCCTAGGAAATGTGAACATATGAGGTGGTGCCATTTAGAGTTGATATTGTTGATTATCTTGTATCTAGGTGTCATGTTAGCTCAAACAAGGTCCTAATTTTTGTTAGAAGCGTTTATTGCTCGTCTTTTCGGTCTTTGCTTGAGTAAGAAATTCTTGGTGTGGCCTTCCTAAAATGCACATCTCTATATCTTATTTGGGTGACCATTTGCTTCAAGTTATTCTAATCATTGCTTTGCATGATTATGTGACTAGTTGAAGCTATCAAGAATCTCTATCTTTGCATAGTGCTTAATCTTTTTATTCCTATCCTATGCTTTTTATTGTGAAGATTTATCTTTAATATCCATGCAATATACCACCAAAAATAAATTCCAATACACATTGTCTTCGACAAATGATATACTTGGTTGTGGTAGCATTTGTGGATCATCTTCACCTTGGATTTCACATCTTATTGCCTTTTTTTCATTCCAAAAATTGTTGTGGCTCCCATTGTCTTCCTTGTCTTTTGAACATCTCTTTTATGGTGTTTTTGATTATTATCAAATGTGTTTTTATAGGAAGACAAACCTTTTCTTCTCGGAACCTTGTGCCATTGTGAAAAGTGTTAAGGGGTTGGTTTATTTGTTGAAACCTTGCTCTTTTGGGAGTTTTTTATCTCATTCTTTCTTCTCTAGGTTACTTGCTTGAATGGGATAAATCTTTGAGCATTTGTGTTTCTATTTCATCTTTTATGCTCAATAGTTTTTGCTTGGTTTATTTGTTGAACTTTGTTGAACAAACCTTGTGTTGATTCGATTCTTTGATATAGTTTGGACAACAAATGTGTTTTCTCACACCTTGTATGCCTTATTGAATATTTGGTGTTTTGTCTAAATTATATCTTCATTGGATCTTGAAAGTCTCCTGTATACATGTTTACTAAATGTATATCTTATATCATGTTTTGCTTTCTTTGATCCAATATATAGGGTATACTCCATCAAATCCTTAAACGGCTATGATGTGCATGAAATTCAAATTTCATCTCTAAATATGTAGATATTTTTATGAAGTGTGTCCTTTGTGTTGTGGTTAGTCTAACCACTTTGGACCCAATAAGTTTGGGGACAAAGATGTACTTGAATGTTGTTTTAGGTACATTGGAGATGCAATGGATGCTTGTCTCATCTATAAGAAAGGTGTTGTCACCACATGATAGTTGGAGCCAAGCTAGGATGATTGAAGAATTCTTATCTACTGCATCATACCATTGCTATCTCGGTAACAAGTATCTTGTTCATGTATACTATTCTTCCATCCATTCTCTTGTAGGTTGCATCTTGGCATGAATTTATTTGTTTGTAAATGTTGCGGTTCTTGCAAGGATATTTGAAAGACTTTTCTATCCTTATTGCTTATGTGAGTAATTTGAGATGATGCATATAATGGGGAGTATATAAAATCATGCTCATGATTCACCAATCCCAAATATGCCTTCTAGGAATTTATTGCATATCAATTCCTCAAAGTACTCTCATGTGCAATATTGTTGAAATTGCATCGAATCCTTCCTTTTGATACTTCTTGCCTTTCTCAAAATATCCTAACTAGCATTAGTTCCCTTAGTGTTAGTTGTGATGTTTTTGAGGTTTTTGTTTTTCTTTGGTGAAGTTCTTTGATATACCATAAGAGAAAATAGAGCCATGGGATATATATGCACTTAAGAAAAATATCCTTTTTGGTATATCTTATGACTTCCTCTTCGATATCATGTATCCTTATTTTTTACCTCTTATGTGTGGATGTTTCTTTGTGGATTATTCTCATGTTTTGTCCACTTAGAAACTTATATACACAAGAGTGTTAATCTCCCGCCTTGATATCCTCACTCTTATCCTCTTGTTTTTTTATGGTATTGGTAAGGTCTTTATTTATGAGTGCTCGATTTACTTTCATTGCATCTTCATTCACTCATATCTCATATTTGGTTTCTTTTGGACTTAAGCTTGTCTTGACAAGTGTATTGATTTATATCTATAATCCTTGTATCTTGGTTGTGTTCTAAATGATATAGAGGGAGTGAGGATTCCATGTTTTTGCATATTGTATTCAAATGAAACAACTAATTTATGCACGAACTGTGGGGAGCTTCCTTATTTCATTTAGAGCACTATTTGTCCATTAGATTATTTGGATCTTTTGATTACTTGCTTCATCCGTTGAAGTTTCTTCACCTTGTTATCTTTTTACCAATATTTGATCCTCAATATAGTTTGATTTCCTCAAAGTATTCGTCATTGGATATGTGTATATGATTTCACTCATATTACGAGTAATGCACACCTTGGGTAGGAACTCACGCTATATTGTCCTTTTAAACTTGTCATCCATTTTGGCACCTGTTGTCAATGGGGGAGAAGTTTAGAGGGTTTTAAGGGAAATGGTTTTGTACTTAAGATTGGTTTGTTCTTAAGTGTTTGCCTTTCATGCATTTCATCTTTATTATGTATTGCATGGTTGAATATATAGTGGAACTATCCCAAAGGTTATGCTTGACAATGTATGCAATGAAATTCAAGTTCATCACACGTGCATATATTGTGGGGGAGTTTGCTCTATATATGTTGGTTCTACTCACATCTCTTGCATTAGTTGTAGTTTGTGTGAGTAGAATCGGTTTTGATGTGGGCTAGTATCTTTGTGTTACTTAACCATATCAAATACAACCTCTTGTATACAACTTATTCTTGGATAAGTTGCGTACTTGTTTCCAATATTCATTATAGAAACCCTCTTGTTGTGATTGTCATCAATTACCAAAATGAGGGAGATTGAAAGGGTAATTGCCTCTATGTGTGGTTTTGGTGATTAATGACAATCCCTATGGACTAATGTTTTCATTGAGTTTTATATGAAGGAATATTCCATAGGTCATGCTTGTAGTCCATATGTTGGATTCAAGTATGGATGCCATGAAGATAAAGATATACCTTGAGTTTTGGCATCAAGATCATCGAATTGAAGAGAAGAATATGATATGTTCAAGATCTTGAGAGTGTGATCTCAATAGAAGAATTCAAGATATGGCTCTAAGTCGGTGTCATGATAGCCTCATTAGTTGAGCTATGGTTGACTAAGATTTAGAGGATGTAATCAAATGAAGAATTCTTTATGTACCTCAATATATTGGTATAGAGCATGAGAGGTTGACCAATACAAAGAGTGAAGAGTGATTTCAAGTTGGTCAACACATGAAGCATAAAGAATGTACCACATGGATCTTGTGGTATGGTAAGCCTTGTCATGTATGCATCATGAACTAACCCATTATATATGTGCCTTTGCGTTTTCTATATGGGATAAGTATCTTTCCATGGGCATGCTTCAAAAGTGAAGATATCATATACCCATGAGAGGATGACATCAAGTGGTGATCGTCATCAATGTTGAGAAGGGCAAGTTCAAGATAAACATATTGAGAAGATCATGTGCTTGAAAATTGCCGTCCATATTGGTGATAATGTACATGTGAAGACGTGTCTTAATGAAGAAATCTCATAGTGGTATGCGGGAGCAAATTATGAGTCTTCATGAAGCAACAATGATCAAGTGATGCATTCCAGCTTGGATGGAGCTTGAAGCGTTGTCATCAAGATCAATCGGGATGCGCAAGGCAAAGGTATGGCCTTGCTAGGTTTTCCTTTTACCAGTCTCAAGGTGGTTGTTGTGAGACCGGGTTATAGGATAGATAGCCGCACTATCAAGCGGGGCTTTCGGTTGGGTAACTTGATCACATCGTCGTAGGGAGCTAAATCCTTTGCATACTTTACATCTTCCTATTTTGTTGCTTCTTGGTGTTTCTCCATGTGAGGTTCATGAGCTTGTTGCTAGATCTTCAACAAGCCTGAGTTCATCAAAAATGGAATTCATATGCATCTTCTATGGCATTTTCGAGTTTGAAGGTTTTACCGGTTCTTCTTATAGGGAGGCTTCATATCTTTCCTAATTTTATTCTATCCTCCTTCGTTGGAATATGATGTTTTCATGCACCATATTTTAGACCTTATTGTCCTCGTCAAAACAAGTCCAAGATCATCGAAATCGGAGTCTGGATGCAAAAGTTATTGTGTTTTTTGTGAAGTCTGTTTCATCTCGGTTGTGGATCCGGTTCAACCGAGTCCCACACCGGACGGTTCGGTGCCAGCGCCGGTTAGACCGGATCTGAAATCGGATTTTCTGGTTTTCGCAACCGAGTCTATTCCGAGTTGGCAAACAGAGGTATTCCGGTTTGTAGGCCGGTCCTCTGGCCTGGGGACCGAGTTTCCCGGTTCTGGGGCCAGTCCAACCGACTTTGAAACCGAGTTATTGTTGTTTACTCTCCAACGGCCATATTTGCTTTCCCTATAAAAGGGGTTCTTCCCCCAACATTTTTAGGGGTTGTTGAGCACGGAATTGACCTCCATAGTTGACCCTCTTGAGTTTTCCTCCTCCCCCTTTCCTCCTATGATTCTTGCATCTTTTTGAGGGCTTTGAAAGAGGAGATCTAGATCTACAATCCTCACCAATCAATTCCTCCTCTAAGTGAGGGGAACCCATTGGATCTAGATCTTAAAGTCATTTGTTGATTTCCACCATTGTTCTTCCTCTCTAATTCCTCCATAGCACTTGTTTCTTTGGTGGGATTTGAGAGTGAGGGACTTGAATGCCCTTGGTGTTCTTGCTTTGCATTCTTGCATAAGTGTTGAGCTCTCCATTACGATTTGTTCGAGTGAGAGACCGCGAGCTTGTTGCTCTTGGAGGGTGACCTCCTAGTTGGCTTGGTGTTTGGTGCCGCGGTACCCTCTTCATGGAAGATTGTGAAGAGACCCGGGCTTATCCTTCGTGGAGCTTGTTGAAGTGGTTGTGGAGCTTGCCATCTACAGAGTGGAGGAAAAGCTAGCCATAAGGAAAGGGCATTCCTTCGTGGGATAGACTCAGAGAAGAAGGTGGGCCTTCGTGGCATTGGAAAATCCTTCGTGGAATCCCACACCTCTCCAACATGACGTACCTTACTTGCAAGGGAACACGGGAATACATCTTCGTCTCCGCATGTCTTGGTTATCTCTATACCAGATCTTACTTTGCTTGTGATAGCCATCGAGCTTGAAGTACTTATATCTTGCTTATATCTTGTGGTATATTTATCTTGTGCTATCTTGCTTAGCTTAACTTGTTGTTTGTGCACTTAGTTGAGCCTAGTGTATTTAGGTTTTGTGCTTGTAAAATAAACGTTAGTTTAATTCCGCATTCTATCAAGCCAAAACCGTAATAGTTTTGAAATTGCCTATTCACCCCCTCTCTAGGGGACATCTCTATCATTTGAACTCTTTTTCCCTATCTTGGGTGCTATGACCTCAGAAACTCTTTTTCTTTGATAGAATGTTCAGATATTTCTTCCGAGAAAACTCTGAGTGGTACTGGTAAGCACAAGGACCCGATGTTTGAAAAATTATCGGCTTCTTTATTGTTTCCTCTTCCTATATGTGATACTTCACATCCGTCAAACTGAGCTTCCATGATGCTGTACAGGTCGCGGTAAGCAATCATATTGTCGCAGGTAGCGTCACACTTGTTCATTGTTTGTTGTGCTACGAGGTTGGAGTTACCAAAGAGTTTTAGACGAGTTGCACCGCAGGCTTTGGCCATCCTCATGCCGTGTAACAAGGCCTCGTACTCGGCTTCATTATTGGATGCATTCGCAAAGCTCATCCGAAGTATATATCGCATCTTGTCACCTTGTGCTGATATTAATATGAGCCCCTCTCCTGCTCCTTCTGATCCATCGAAGTACATTGTCCAGGCACTTGAAAGGTCTGGTGGACCCGCACATTGTAACTCGGTCCATTCCATGATGAAATCAGGCAGAACTTGCGATTTTATTGCTTTTTGCTTCTCATACGTGATGTCTCGAGGGGACAATTCGATGCCCCATAGGGAGACACGCCCGGTTGCTTCGGGATTATTAAGGATGTTCGATAGAGGTGCCTCATTGACCACTATGATCGGATGTTCTGAAAAATAATGGCGTAGTTTTCGTGTTGTCATAAATACTCCGTATGCTAACTTTTAGTAATGTGGGTACCTTTGCTTGGATGGCGAGAGGACCTCACTCAAGAAATAAACTGGCCATTGAACACCATGGGTTTTCCTTCTTCGGGTCGCTCCACAACTAGGATCGTGCTGACCACCTGATATGTGGCGGCTATGTAATGAAGTAGTGGCTCTTTCTCTTGTGGGGACATGATGACGGGGGGTGTCGAAAGTGTCTTCTTGAGGTCTTCAAAGGCGTGCTGAGCTTCTTCGGTCCATTCAAATTTGTCTGATTTTCTCATAAGGGCGTAGAATGGTAATGCCTTTTCTCCTAATCGAGCAATAAAGCGGCTAAGTGTTGCCACTCGCCCGGCCAACTGTTGTACTCCTCGTAAATTTGTTGGATTTTTCATTGTTAAAATTGCTTGTCTTTTCTCAGGATTGGCTTCGATTCCTCTTGTTGATGCCAGGTATCCGAGGAGTTGCCCTGCTGGGACTCCAAAGGAACACTTCATCGGGTTTAGTTTGATGCAGAACTTGTCAAGGTTGTTGAATGTTTCTTCGAGATCCTTGATGAGTGATGAACTTTGCTTTGATGTAACTATGACATCGTCAATATATACTTGTACATTTGTACCGATTTGGATTCCCAAGTAACTCTGCATCATCCGTTGATATGTTGCCCATCGTTTTTGAGGCCAAAAGGCATTGTTGTGTAACAAAATACACCATAAGGTGTGATGAACTCTATTTTCTCCTGATCCTCCTCCGTCATTCGAATTTGGTGATATCCTGAATATGCATCCAAAAAGGAAAGACGTTCACACCCTGCAGTTGCATTGATTATTTGGTTGATCCGCGACAGTGGAACGTGATCCTTTGGACAATGTTTGTTTAATGCGGTGAAGTCGATGCACATCCGTAGCTCTTTGGTATTCTTCTTTGGGACGCATACTGGATTTGCGACCCATTCTGCTTTTTTCAATTATTTTATAAATTTAGCATCAGTGAGACGATGTAGCTCTTTTCCAATAGCTTTGTGCTTTGGTTTTGCGAAACAATGAAGTGATTGCTTTACTAGTTTTGCTTTTGCATCCAAATTTAGTGCGTGCTCAGCGAGTTCCCTGGGAATTTCCGGCATGTCAGAAGGTAGCCATGTGAAGATTTCCTAGTGCTCACAGAGGAACTCGATGAGCGCGCTTTCCTATGCGGGACCGAGGTTGGAGGACACAAATGTTGTCTTCTTCGGGTCAGTGGGGTGGATTTGTACTTCTTTGGTGTCTTTTGCAGTGTAAAAGGCTTGATCGGGATTGACACGTGTTACTGCGAGAGGTTTTGCTGTTGTTGTCGTTTTGAGCTGCTCGAACTCGGTTGCCATCCTGAAAGATTCAACGATTTTGTTAAATTTCTGATCGCAATTGTTGAAGCGTGTGAAGCTTCCTTTTATTGATATGATTCCCTTTGGTGTTGGCATCTTCATGACTAGGTATGCATAATGCGGAACTGCCATGAATCGTGCGAAAGCTGGGCATCCCAGGATCGCGTGATACTGTGATGGCCTGTCCATGACTCCAAACTCAAGCTTTTCCCGCCTGAAATTTTCTTTGGATCCAAACACAACATCAAGGAAAATTTTACCTAAAGGGATTTCGGCTTTACCTGGTACGATGCCGTGGAAGGATGTTTCTGTTGGTACCAAATTTGCCAAAGGGTAGTTCATCGCCCTAAGCATTTTGGTGTAAATCAAGTTTATGCCGCTCCCTGCATCCATGAAAACTTTGCTCATGTCGAAACCACCAATTTGTGTTTCAACTATCAGGGCCGAATGACCCGGTCTTGGTACTTGATGTGGGTGGTCAGCTCTGCTGAATGTGATTTCCTATTCTAACCAGTGAAGATATTCAGGTGTGGCTGGTGGAGCCATCTCCGCCATGTTGACTTGTCTTGTGATTAGCTTTTGAATTCTATTGGATGGTCACCCTTTTTGAATCATTGACATTGCCCCTTTTAACCTGGGGTATTTGTTACCTTGATTAGTTGTGTTCTACGGTTGCCCTGATTGTGGAGGTGGCGCACCGATGGTTAGCGTGCCAGGTGTAGATGTGTATCCTCTTCTTGATGCTTTGGTTGCTTTTGCATTACATAGCTCTTGCATCTTTAAAAATGTTTGGCAGTCTTTCATAAGGTGGTTGGATTGTTTTTTTCCTGACGAGTCGATGTAAAAGTGCATATTACAGGGCCCTTCCAACATTTGCATGGCGGACATAGGTGCGTCCCAGGCTCTTGATTGATATCGCTGCACTGATTGACTTCCTTCGCCTTCCTCCCTATTGTAGCAGTACCCGTTATCGTAGTCGTTATTCTTGTGGTTGCCTTCACTCGAAAAACTGGCTGCCATGTATATTGGTCCTGTGCTTCCGTCATTGTTTCGTCGCCTCCCGTCGTTTCCGCGTTTATCCCTGTCTTCCTCGGGTGAACGCGTTTGTTTGTTATGTAGCGCATCCTCTCCATCAGCCCAATGATTTGCTATGTGCATTAACTGTGAAATTGTCTTGGGCTTGACACGCCCTAATTCTTCTCTGAATTCGTGGTGACGGAGTCTGTCATTGAAGGCGTCGATTGCTCTTTCATCAGACATGGACTCAGCTGAATTTTTAATGATGTTCCACCACTGGATGAATGCTCTTATCGACTCTCCGGGCTTCTGTTTGCATGTCATAACTGCTCCAAGGATGCGGGTCTTTTGAATGTGGACTGAAAATGTTGGATAAACTTATCTTTGAGATCGTTCCAACTACCGATAGAATCTTTGGGTAGCTGTCTTAACCATGACCTTGCAGCGCCAGTGAGGTGCAGTTGTAAACTTTGCATTGCTGTAGCTGTGGAGCCACCCTGTAATTTCACGGTGGCCAAATAGTCTGCTAACCAAGCTTCGGGTTCCTGAAATCCATTGTATTTTTTACGGTCACGTGGAAGTTTGAAATCTTTGGGTACCGAGGTTTTCTGAAATCGATGGGTAAAACAGCTGGCTCCGCATAGCCCGTAGTCGTCCTCATTGTCGTCGTCATGGTATCTTTGGTTGCGGTTGTCGTCTCTTGTGTTGCTTCGCGGCTCTAGTCCCGAAAGATGTTCCTGATGTGGTGACCGAGATATTACGGCGTGCTCTGTTTGCCGAGGGCTGCTGCGACGGCGTGAAGATCTGTTGGATTGATGCGTAATTCCTTGCTCTTCTTGTGCGAGAGTTGCTCCTACCATGCCTAGGTTCATCAGAGCAGAGCGGTGTAGAGCTGCGCGAGGATCGTCCGGTGCAGGTTGGGTTGTAATCATGTATGTTTGCGCGGCCACAATTGCTGCTTGAGCCGTTTTAGCTTTGATGTTCCCCGCTTGATCTACTAACATGAACAACAGATCAAGGTCATTGAGCAATTCGTTTCTTTCTGTTTCGGGGACATTCCATAGTCGTGATGTCCCCCTTCTTGGTGGTGCTCCACCTGTTACGCTTCCGGATCTTCGGGTAGAGCTTAGTTATGCCTGTCGTAAGCTAGATTCGTCGGTTATCCGTTTTCTTTCGCCGAGTTGCCTTTGCATATGATTTCTACTTTCTTTCGCCGAGTTGCCTTTGCGCGGCCACAATTCGTCGGCTATCCGTTTGCTTGGTTTTATCTACTTTCTTGTGTTTTGTCCACACTTTGGAGTACTTTTCATATGATTTCTTGGACTAACCTATTAACAAGAGCCACAGTGCCAGCTGCCAATTTTCTGCTGTTTTTGGTTCCAGGAAAGTCAGAAAATGAATATTCTCGTAATTGGACGGGACAAAAGCCAAAGTCAGTATTTCACCGAGGGACACACGGAGCCAGAATACGAGACGGAGAGGAGCTAGGGGGTGGCCACACCACCTGGCCGCGCCAGGGGGTGGTGTGGCCAGCCCAAGCACCCCTCGGCCTCCCCTTCCGACTATAAGATGCCTCCGATACAGAAACCCTAAGTACCCGATCAAAATTCCACAAAAAAAAACTGTAGCCGCCGTCGTCTCCATCCCTAGACCGGGAGGGATCTAAAGCTCTTCCCGGCACCCTACCGGAGAGGGGAATTCACCCTGGACGCCTTCTTCATCACCATTCAAGCCTCCGGTGTGATGCGTGAGTAGTTTATCTCTGGACTACGGGTCCATGCAGTAGCTAGATGGCTGGTTCTCCTCCTTTGTGCAATCATGTTTAGATCTTGTGAGCTCCGTTCATAATCAAGATCATTTATTTGTAATTCTGCATGTTGTGTTTCCAGGGATCCGATGGATATTGAGATGCTATTTCAGATTGATTATTGATTCTATCATGTCTTTGTTATTTGTGATCTTGCACGCTTTCCGTTGTTAGTAGCTATCTTGGCCAAGTAGATGCTAGCAACTCCAAGAGTTAGTATTTATGCTCGATAGTGGGTTCATGCCTCTGGTAATCTGGGGAAGTGACAGAAATCTCTAAGGTACTAGATGTGTTGTTGCTACTAGGGAGAAAACAACAATCCTTTGTTCATAGAACAATCGTATTGTTTACTTTACACGCAATTCGTAATGCAATTATCCGTTGCTTGCAACTTAATACTGGAGGGGGTCCGGATGATAACCTGAAGGTGGATTATTAGTCATAGATGCAGTTGGATGGCGGTCTATGTATAATGTTGTAATGCCCAATCGAATCTCAAAGGAGTCAAGATGAGTAGTATATGCTTGTATGCTTTCTCGATATTTGTCAATTGCCCCGCTGTAATTTGTTCACCCAACATGTTATCTATCTTAAGGAGAGTCACCTCTAGTGAACTATGGACCCCGGTCCTTTCTTTTACTATTAATCTACAATCAACTGTTTACTGCTTTGTGTTTACTTTCTGCAAACTATTACTTTCTTCCATTCGATACGTTTAATCCTTTGTTTTTAGCAAAACCGGTGAGATTGACAACCTCATCGCAAGTTGGGGACAAAGTTCTGTGGTTGTGTTGTGCAGGTCTCCACGTTGCTACTAACACCGGTAGTGCACCCTGCCAAGGCTCAGCTAGCAACACCTTTGGGGTGTTTCCTTGCTCCTACTAGATTGATAACCTTGGTTTCGTACTGAGGGAAAACTGACTGATGTGCGCATCATACCTTCCTCTTGGGGTTCCCCAACGGGCTCGATATATTTTTGGCTCAGCAATCCTTAATAAGTCTCTCTTTTTCTAGTGAAGCAAATATTGGTATGCTAATAAATCTTCATGTGAGGCATCTGCTGTCACCGGGACTGCACCCGGAATTGCTTCTCTGGCCTTTTGCCATGCTGCTGCTAGTAGCCAAAGAGTGCGCCTTTCTCCTCCGTTCAGTTCTACCCCCCTCCTTGGATTATACGATTGTCTACTGTTTCTCCTCCATTTCTGTGGTTTCCTCTATTGCTGTGATTACCTACATTGTCATCCAATAAAGGGTTATTCGGGTCAAGGATAGGGTTACTGTTAGAGTCGTGTAGCGTCGAGGTTTCTCCGTTGATCATGTACACTTGGTGGTGGGTGGTGTATGGACTTGTGGTGTCGTCATCTGGATTAGGGGAGATAGTGTTGGGTGGATTGATGAATTCTGTTGCTTTCTGTTCTCGATAGATTTCTGCCATCCTTATTCCAAAGTCGATGCTTTCGCTGCTTTCCTCGGGTGCAGAGTTTGCTAGGCTTGTCCCGTGTGGTTAGGCTAGTGGGGAGTCTGATCCGAAGGAGAGATTGTCGTAAAGACCATCAAGGTCCCCCAGATCTGTCTCATCTTGCTTGCTTTCGTCAGGTGCTTCAATCTCTATTGTGACCTCCATGGAGGATCCGATAAATGATGCTGGAAATGCCGTAATCGCAGTTTATTCCACCGACGGTTATGATGTAATCAGGACTAAAGGGTGTGATTCTTGGGGGTCTTCTACTTGAAAGTGGAAGCTTTCGATGATCAGATCAGATACGTCGTTGAAATCGGTGGGTACCATCACAGGGGTGGGAGGGTGTGGATCTGCTTTTGTTGGGTAGGTGCTTGGCGAAGAAAATTCCGCTGAATCCATGGTTCTAGCATTCAAGTTTCCCATAGACGGCGCCAATTGACGAGGGGAAATCTCGGCAATGTCCATGAAGAAGGACTTAGGGTTTTGCGGAAAAGAGAATGCTGGGGATTTCGTCGGGAGTTAGGAAACAATGAAATCAAAGTCGCCTGAATATTAAGAGGAATCGCTCTGTTACAAATCACTTGGGGATTGTTTGGTGCCCCTCCTAGGCTTCTCCCGCCCTATATATAATAGGTCGGGTCTCAAAGCTATATGCGGATAGGTTACATGATTAAAACTCCAACTCATTGTTAGCCTTTTATTCCTTCCTTCCTTCCTAATACAATTACAATCTCTATCAGTTGCTCCTTTGGATCTTTATCTTGATTCTTCATGAGCTGTAAGCCTTTCCGTAGGTCCTAGGTAGCAAACCATAAGGACCCAAGTAATTATACCCATGTTAGCGGCCGACTAGAAGCACCACACACCCTAGGTCGTAATACTAATGGCCCATGATTGGCAACATCAGCATCCGCCTTTGGCAAGCACCACTCCTCACCGCTCGTAGATTCGTCACTTGGTGCTCGCATATCTGTCGCCTGCTAACAGGAGCATCGATGATCGCCTTTGGTAGCACCACTGCTCACTGCTTGTAGCTTTGTCGCCTGCTCCTCGTAGATCCTCCGTAACAATGCCTCCGGTGACGCAACAACTCGTCATGGCCCGGAAACACACATCCCAGCTCATGGTGCTTGGGGCAGCACCACAACCGCAACAAATCTTTGCGCCCAATGTAGCACAAGGGGAGGGGATTTGAGGGACTCGCGTGTATGAGAGTGTCAGCAGTGCTACTTGGTGACGATGACAACGGGCTAACGACACGATGCAGTCTAGTGGTGGTGAGGTGCAATCTCCCCTGAGTTGCCGTGCGTCATGCCTGGATTTAATGGGTTTGGAGTTTGATGGATAAGAGGGTGGGGGAATAGAGAGTGAAAGCGATATAGAATGTGTGCTCTCCTCGCCGTTGGGCCTGGACCGTACTAATGTCGATGATGTATTTTTTCGCAAGTTTCGCCTGAGCAAGTCCGACCTCCACGTTAGAAAGCACTTCCTGGAGCAGTTCCTCATCAAGTTCGCCTCCTCCGAGATCCAGGGCATGGTGATGTGCACCAAGCGTGCTACCTTCAAGATGGATGGCCTCAAGATGCACTTACAGCCATGGAGCACCGTCTCCCATGCCTTCAACGCCAACATTTTCTACCGTGTCCACCTCTTCATCGACGGCCTGACCCCCCTACACGTGGAAGCCGGAGATCTTCGACCACATCCTCGGGTGCAAGTGTGCCGTTCAGCGGCTTGATGACAACTTCACTTCACAACCATGGAGGTCACTTCTTCCTTCGGGCTCTGGGCATGAACCTCTTATCCTCATCGCATCCCCAAGGTGATGTGGCTCATGTTTATGAACAAGGCGCTCGGTGGCCTTTCATCCTTGGTCCGTGTCTTCGAGGATCATCCTAATCAGTGGAAGCGTGGCATGACGTTCCGGGTGCTGTTGCACAATGACATCATTGAAGACTTCACCAACGTGTCGCAGCTGGACGGCGGCGAACTGGACTCAACCTTTAGGCCACTGACATGAACTTTGGACACCTAGTGTCATGGAACAGTGGATGATAGGGAGGTGGGGGAGGGATCCATCCTGATGGCCCCCATTTCGTGACTTGGTGCTGATCGAAATGCCCACGATGCTGCTGGCTGCGATGGCCGGGCGCTTGATGGCTCGTGTATTAACAAGCTCGTTGGGGAACCCCAAGAGGAAGGTATGATGAGCACAGCAACAAGTTTCCCTCAGTTATGAAACCAAGGTTTAATCAAACCAGTAGGAGCAAGGAAACACCCCAAAGGTGTTGCTAGCTGAGCCTTGGCAGGGTGCACTACCGGTGCTAGTAGCAACGTGGAGACCTGCACAACACAACCACAGAACTTTGTCCCCAACTTGCGATGAGGTTGTCAATCTCACCGTGTTTTGCTAAAAACAAAGGATTAAACGTATCGAATGGAAGGAAGTAATAGTTTACAGAAAGTAAACACAAAGCAGTAAACAGTTTGTAGATTGTATGTAAAAGAAAGGACCGGGATCCATAGTTCACTAGAGGTGGCTCTCCTTAGATAGATAACATGCTGGGTGAACAAATTACAGCGGGGCAATTGACAAACATCGAGAAAGCAATACATGCATATACTAATCATCTTGAATCCTTTGGAACTTGATTGGGCATTACAACATTATACATAGACCGCCATCCAACTGCATCTATGACTAATAATCCACCTTCAGGTTATCATCCGAACCCCCTCCAGTATTAAGTTGCAAGCAACAGATTATTGCTTTACGAATTGTGTGTAAAGTAAACAATACGATTGTTCTATGAACAAAGGATTGTTGTTTTCTCCCTAGTAGCAACAACACATCTAGTACCTTAGAGATTTCTGTCACTTCCCCAGATTACCAGAGGCATGAACCCACTATCGAGCATAAATACTAACTCTTGGAGTTGCTAGCATCTACTTGGCCAAGATAGCTACTAACAACGGAAAGCGTGCAAGATCACAAATAACAAAGACATGATAGAATCAATAATCAATCTGAAATAGCATCTCAATATCCATCGGATCCCCGCAAACACAACATGCAGAATTACAAATAGATGATATTGATCATGAACGGAGCTCACACGATCTAAACATGAAAGCACAAAGGAGGAGAACCAGCCATCTAGCTACTACATGGATCCGTAGTCCAAGGATGAACTACTCACGCATCACACCGGATGCTTGCATGGTGATGAAGAAGGCCTCCAGGGTGAATTCCCCTCTCCGGCAGGGTGTCGGGAAGAGATTCAGATCCCTCCCGATATACGGATGGAGATGACGGCGGCTACAGACTCTTTCGTGGATTTTTTATCGGGTACTTAGGGTTTTCGTCCCAAGGGCATATTATAGGCGGAAGGAGAGGCCAAGGGGGTGTTGGGGTCGGCCAGACCACCCCCTGGCGCGGGCCAGGCCTGGCCGCGCGGCCAGGTGGTGTGGCCGGCCCCAGCCCATCTCCGTCTCGTGTTCTGGCATCTGATGACTTCCGGAAAAATAGGCACTTTGGCTTTTGTCCCGTCCAATTCCGAGAATATTCATTTTCTGACTTTCCTGGAACCAAAAACAGCAGAAACCATGCAGCTGGCACTGTGGCTCTTGTTAATAGGTTAGTCCAAGAAATCATAAGAAAAGTACTCCAAAGTGTGGGCAAAACACAAGAAAGTGGATAAAACCAAGCATGGAACATCAAAAATTATAGATATATTTGCAATGTATCAACATCCCCAAGCTTAACTCCTGCCCGTCCTCGAGTAGGTAAGTGATAAAAAGAAAGAATAATTTTTGAGGTGACATGCATCATCAAAGACTTGATCAAAGTATTTGTAAAACATTCAAAGCTAGGATCATAGTACTTCAATCATAACATGAAAGACAAAGTTCCAGCAATAAGACAAAGAAACTATGATGCAACATGAAAAGGCACAAACAAAATATTCATGAATAACAATGCTTTGCAAGACGTTTGTTTGTTTCATAAAGAAAACATAACATAATAGTATTCAGCTTGTCCGTCATAGAGCAGCAGATATAAATGCATAGGACACCTTCAAAGTTCATAAGAGTGACTAGATACAAATAGTTTAAAACAAGAAATATCAAAGTATGCATCAATCAACTAGTCTTGGGTCAATGCACATAGAGCTAAGAATGGCCACTATGCTCTCAAAGTAGGTGCATAAAGGTAGAAGGTGGAGACTCAACATAAAAGTAAAAGAAAGGCCTTCATAAAAGGAAGTAGGGATTCAAGTCTCATAAAGAGCTTCCAAAAATTATGGTACTTATAGCTTTCAGCTCTCATTTCCCCTATCATAAGCATCTTGAAGGTGATTAAGGTTAAAGTGACACAACTAAGAGGATATGCTTGACAAGTTATAAACCGAAATCTCATGCCCCTTACTTACGAAGACCGAACCTCATGCTACTCAACTTTAGTCACAGGTAAGCTCTTGTCATTTTAAGTACATGTGTATCATAAAGAAACGCCAACGGGGTACCCCTTGCACATGATACATGAGCTATCCCAAATGATAAGGCAAGCAGACGATGAGCATCTCAACGATCTTTTTATTTGCTATTTGCATAGGTTTTTATTGAGGATGCTTCATAGAGTGCTCATTATGGTGATGCTGCAAGTTTCCACCATGATTAGGCATGGCTTAGGCTAGCGGCCTAGGCGTTTCTCTAACACACATACAAATTCCATGATCTTACAAGTTCCACTTTTATTTCACACCGCCGGGATCTGTAAGCAAAAGAACATCATATCAACAGGGTACAAAGTACAAGTGCAATGTTGAAAGCGTTCCCCATGATACATGGTTCTACTAATTTCAACTTATAAAGGGCAAGCATATACGCAACAAAGAAGGACCCAATGGTTCAAGTTTATTAAGGGCAAGAAAAGTAAAGTGTGCCATCAATTTCGTGAGAGCTTTAATCACTAGTTTTCTCATAACAAGTTTAATTTGGAAGATAAACAAAAGCATGAATATATTTGGAATAGCATAAGCTAGTAGGTAGGTATGGTGAACTCTTTGGAATAACTTGGTTTAGGGAGTTGGATGCATGGGTGGAACTCATACTTGGTTGTGGAGGCTAGCAAAAGACTGGGAGCGACAAACTAAGAGAGCAATAATGGCCATAATCATGCAGAGCGACAAAACATCATTGATCAAAGCATAGAGTGATACTACAAGTTGAAAACTAAAGGATCATAAAGGCTATGGTGACTTGAGATAGTCATAACATGGTGTGAGCATGCGCCAAGTCAACCCAAATAAAGCATCAAAGGAGAATACCACTATACTATGTTTTAATATGCTAAAACAACGCATGATTCATCCAAGGCACATTTAGCAATCTCAATTGTTTATAACAAGTCATGCTACATAAAAAAATACTAAGCATAAAGCCAAAACAATATCAAGCATGACTGAGCGGAAGGAGAGGTCGAGGGGGTGCTGGGATCGGCCAGACCACCCCCTAGCGTGGGCCAGGCCTAGCTGCGTGGCCAGGTGGTGTGGCCAGCCCCCAGCCCTTCTCCATCTCGTATTCTGGCATCTGATGACTTCCGAAAAATAGGCACTTTGGCTTTTGTCTCGTCCAATTCCGAGAATATTCATTTTCTGACTTTCCTGGAACCAAAAACAGCAGAAACAGGCAGATGGCACTGTGGCTCTTGTTAATAGGTTAGTCCAAGAAATCATATAAAAAGTACTCCAAAGTGTGGGCAAAACACAAGAAAGTGGATAAAACCAAGCATGGAACATCAAAAATTATAGATACATTTGCAATGTATCAGCGCTCAGTCGCGGTAACCGGAGAAGGCGTGACGAGAGTCTTGGTGTTAAAGAAGGGAGGCACCAGGAGGTCAACCAGTCTAGCCGGCACGATGGCCATAGTGATTGCCAGCGGTCGTGCTCCTGTGAGTGTGAGGACCACCAACATAGTCACTCCCTCCACAACGGTTGTTGTGATGACCGAAGGCCCCGATGCCATCACCGGTGCAATGATGGTGATGAGGACAACCACTTTGACGATTGGAAGATGCGCACCAGGAACCACATCATGCGGGCTCCATGCACAGGCGGGCATGCTCTGTCCGATGGTCATTGTGGAGAGCAAGGTCGCCATCGCGACATGCATGGCTCGCGGGGCGCATCAGGCCGGCTCGACTGTCCCGTCGGCCATTACCACTCAACGCCCTTCATTGCCGCTCAACGTCACCCTCTCCACCATCTCCGTGCCGATCGCTTCATGCAGGGACTAGCGTGCTGCCATTCATGCTGCACCAGCCTCGCTCGTATGTGTCTCCTGTGTCTCACCTTGCCCGAGCCCTGCCCCAGCGTTGATCACCTTCCCCCAAGTTCTTGGGATGAAGGTGTGGAGGTGGAGCTGGACGCTGCCACCAAGCCTGCGCTTGATGTTGCTGTTATGGTGATTTCCCCTATGCATGTGCCTAACGCATGGGATGAAGAGGACGGGGGATGTGGAGACTAGGAACAGAGGCTATTACGACACCAACATTGATGCTGCTGATCTAGCGAATGTGGTCTCTCGCATGCTGCTACTGAGCCCGGTTCGGGAGCCAGAGCAAGGTGTCGGGGACATCATTGTGGACATGCAAGCTGAAGCAGCAATGGTCATTGATGACGCTAAGATCACCTCCATTGAGGATTTGTTTGATCACCCTGCAGTGCCTTTTCTGCCTACTCCTTCTCTGCCTGCCTTAGTTCAGCGCTCGAAGAAGCCAGTTGAACACCACAACCTCCGTCTTAGGAGCAATCCTATCATGCCCTCCATGGACAAGGCTCTTGACGTGCTGCACTCCAAGATTGGAGTTGATTCTAAAGGAGTGATGCCGTTGGAGCAAGCTCATCGCATGTATGTCGAAAAATACAAGTCACCTATGCCTAGCTGGGCCATCCAAGCTTTGATTACTCTGTTCAGGCTGAACGTTCCATTCATCACCGCTACTGATGAGGATCTCATCACCATGTCAAGCCCTATAGGATCTGAGCTTGTTCCATCGTCTGCCCTCGAGACCGTAGTTTGATTGTTTCTGTTGTTGAAGACGTCATCTGTTTAGCCCCATGTGCTGTTTCTCTCTTCATGCTAGCGTACTTCGTTCAGTTTTGTTTGGCTCTTCGTGTTGCTGCTTCCATAGGGTGGGCATGCCACCCTAGTCTCTTGTATCGGCTTACTACTGTTATGGTCGTCGTTAATGCCAATGTTGTTGTGCTTCAACCTTCATATAAGAAATGGCTAGTCTTCGCCTTCGCCTTCAAGTTTTCCTACATGTTCATCACCTCTCCATCATGCTAGGCCTTCTACTCAACATCATTTGCTGGTATGTGCGTGGCCTAAATGATCAAGCACGCAAGGACACTATTCACGCCACTCTCGCCTAGACTACTTGTCACATTGCTTGTATACAAGAAACAAAACTTGACTACATCGACCACCAGACCATGAAATATATTGGGGGGCCATCGTTTGTGATCTTTCACTCATCACCCCGTCACAGGCACTAGGGGGATCCTTCTTTTATGGGACAAAGACCACATCAACATCGCCAACATACACATCGAAACCCACCTCATTTTAACGGATGTCGTCATTAGATCATGCAACACTACCTTCAAGATCACCATAGTGTATGGCCCAAGTTCGGATGCAGAGAAAAGAAATTTCCCACTAGAGGCCATTGCCACCAAGCCGACTGACGTCGATGCCAAGTGGCTCATTCTGGGTGACTTCAATCTTATTTATCAGTTCGCAGACAAGAATAATGGGAATTTGAACCTGCATCTCATGGGGCAATTCCACCAAGCCCTTAACTCTTGCCAACTCAAGGAAATCAAGTTGATGAATAGAAAGTCCACTTAGAGCAATGAGCGAGAGGATCGTATGAATCCAAAATTTATGCATATATAAGTATATAAATTATTTATATTGTCACTCATTACTTGATACATCTATCTACAACTATGCCTATTACGTATTGATTTCTAGTTTTCATTCATTTCCACATGGGCTTTGCACAGTAGTAGTTTTATTAGGATTTTATTACCTTTTTCTTATCTTTGATTTGTGTGTAGGTTCTATGGATAATCATGGATAAATGGAGCCAAGAGGATTCAATATGGAGGAGTTGTAGGCACCAAACTTAGCCATTTGAGGGGAGGAAAAAGTTGATTTTTTCCATCAACTCCAAATGAATATCCAAGGCCATGGTTTTGAATCCCTCGTCTATATGAATCCAACGAGCCAAAAAACACCTCAATCGGAGTTTGTATGAAGAAATGGCGGCCAAAACACTATGGAGTACCGCGCGCATAATGACCACTAGTATGGGCAGAGCCCGCCCGTACCGTACGTCCGTACTGCCCTCCGACGGCTTCGTTTCGTCAAACAGAACAACATTTGTAAAGTCCCAATGGGAATATTTGGCCCCTAGCTCCGTCGGATCGCGAAACCGACCTCTAGATGCCTATTTAAAGAGGGGGAAACCCTAGATGAAGGGACATAATCCATCCATGCCCTTGGGGCGGAGCCCTGCTGCTCCTCCCTCTCCATCGCTGCCACACACCTCCAAGATCAAGATCTCCTCCAACACCTCCACAAGATCCAAGCAAGGGAAGGATAAGGAGACATCCCCATCTTCACCACGTGCACCGTTCATTGTCATCATCTCCAACAACGTCTCCACCTCTCTCCCCCTTATTTTAGATCTTGTATTTGTGAGATTAAACATGGTTGTGACTTCATTAATATATTCATCTATGTTTTGTTGTTCATGAGTGATTGATTAGGTTCTAGGTTGAGTTTTGATCTAGTGCGCCAAGTTAGAATGTGTTTGTGATCCAAGTATTTAATTACATGAGTCAAAGATGAGTTCATGGGATCCCTTGGCCCGGAAATGTATGTTTGCCTCGCGAGTGACACGTGAGAATTACGCATAGTACACATAGTGTAACAGCCAGGTAATCAAGTGGGGAACTTTTATTTATCCAAGGAATCTCTTGTATATAATGGATCTCATATATATTTGCCCATCTAGTACTAGTGAGACCAAAGCCTAGAAACCCTCTCTCATTCCATTCAATCCTACAAGTACACCCCCCTCGTTTACTTTCAGTTCTAGTTACTTTGTTCTTATTTATCTCCTTGTTACTAGTTACTTTAAATCTCTCTTGTTTACTATTATTCTAGCAACTTATAGTGCAGACTATTTCCAAACACCATTTTGGGTGAGAACGTGGCCGCATTGACAACATAGTTGTGGGGTTGTGTGGTTTCCATCTTGCAAAGGTCCTTTGGGATCGATCTTTCTAATAAATAGTTTCCACTACTAGTACCGCAATAACCCTGTTGTTGGACGCAGGAACCCAACTATCAACTTGGCATCGTTGCCGGGGAGCAAAGTGTTTGGTTATTACCGACCCACTCGCACATAGTGTATTTCTGTTTGTTGCTATTTACTATTTTCACTTATTTGAAAAGAACAAAAAAAATTAAAACCAAAAACCCATAAAATTTATAAAACAAAAATTATAAAACATTTACTACTAATCATGTCTTCTGAGATTTATATTTTAGAACATATTCAACTTGCAAAGGAGGAGAAGAGACGAAAAGAATCCTTGTACATGGTTACCCAAGAAGAAGACAATGCGTACAACGAAGAAATCATAACTACTAATGGTATGCAGGTATACGATATGTATTATCAGGTAATCTGCTATGCTCACACATTATGTTCTTCATATCAAATAATATGTCTTGAATGTATGTGTGCCAGACATTTTTGCTTTCAATGTTCTCATACCTATGATGAATCTTTGGCGTCTTACAATAGTAGCGATGCTAATAGGAAAGTTATATAGTATGTTGTTTATGAAGGTGCCCATGAACTACTCTGAAAAATAATGATACTTATGATGAGTAGTGATAATGATTTTTTACAAATGGCATACGAAACCTTGCAATATATTGTTGAGTATTGTCAAGGACATCTTAGTGAGAATACACTTATGTTGGAGAGTAAGGAATGGTGTAAAGCTGTAGTCCCCGAAGTTAACCATTTGCAGGAACCACAAGGTAAAGAGGAGGAACAACAAAAATGTGAGGCTGATAAGGATTGGCACATTACAAATACTACATTTGTTTACGACGCCTCTCTCTCTAGTAATGATTCTTATAATGCTAAAACTGATTGTAATTTATCTGCGAAGGCCTTGTGCCTAGACGCTCATGAGGAGAGCATTACTAATGATGAACTAGAGATAGAACCTTGCTATGAATCTTTCGATGCTAATATGCAGGGACCTGATTTACTCCCTATTGCAAAGGAAGGATATTATGAACTATTCCCCTACAATGATAACCAAGGTAAAAAATTAATAATTATATATCAACCTCTAATCCTCTTGTTGCAGCTATATAAGGAGGCATGCTCACCACACTTGGTGCATCCACGCTCGCTTGGAAGCGAGAATTTATTCATCTATATGATGTCAATGCATCGTAAGAGCGTACGACTCCGGTCATACTCTACTATGAGATGCTCCAACCGTTTGCTAGAGGTAATTACCATTACACCTCGAATCGATATCCCCTAGGATCTAGGTGGATGATTTAATGGAGAATATAAGCCTGGCTTTATGGCTTTAAAGAAAGCGCTTCCCGGGAGGCAACCCAGAAGTTTTTAGGTGTCTTTCTTAATTTTGTGTCTTGAGTCTAGTTGCGTTCATGTTGCATTGGCACTTCTATATTTATGAATGATTTTCTATTAGAGTTGGCTTAGGACTATTTTCAACAAGTAGAATTATTTGTTGCTCTAATCATGTCTTGCGTATCTTGGTTAAATCTTCTCACTGAAAATATATGTTTGCTTTGTTTAGATATTGGACTGACATTTTGGTCTATAATAAAATCCTCGGAGAAAAATAACTTGTTTCGGAGCCCACAGTGAGCTTAACGAGCAGTAGTACGGACAAATCTGTCAGTACCACGTGCCCTTACCGCTCCTGTGACAAAACGGAAGACGAAGCAATTTTTCCAGAAAAATGACTGCAAGCATAACGAGCATCGGTACGGTGGGACGCATCCGTACCGTCTACCCGTACCGACCTCGTTACCAGGCGAAGGAAACATGAAGGTAACCCATAAGACATAACAACCACCTTTACGGGCACATCCCGCCCGTACCACCCGGCCGTACCAAATTCGACAGAAGCCTTCAATAAAAAAAGAGAAAAGACAAGGTGCAGTACGGGTGGAGCCCGTCCGTACCACGCGCCCGTACCAAGGAGCAGCATCACGCAGTAAGGGCAGGGACGAGTACACAAAGGTTATAACCCCTCCAATCTTTTTATTTTGATAATCTCAAGTTAGTGGGTTACCTTCTACATGTTCCTTTATACTTAATTTTATTTTACCTACCTTCGAAACTCCCTAGCCTATAATTCTATGTAGTGTTTCGTGTTTATTTTATTTTCTTATCATGGTTGGGTGAATGAAATCCGTTTGTACACCGATTCGTTTGCTTTTACTTTTTTTTTGTTATTTTCGTAGGTACTTGGACCTTGTGTGATGCGTGCATGGTTTGTGCCAACCATATAAATACTTGCACAAGCCACTTGGTTGGTTCAACTCAACACTTCAACAAGTAAGTATTCATTGAACCAAAGGTCCATGTCCATCAAAAGTGAGGTTATTCGTACCTCGATGGTAAAGTGTATCACCCTTGTTTTATTCAAGCTTGGGGAGGTAACCACTTCTCACACTCTCTTTTGATAACTACATTTTCTCTTTTATTTTTGGTAACAAGTTTGGTTCTTACAAAAGTTCTAACTTGGGGAAGTTACTTCTGTATGTGTAGTGTCTTATGCAATGTTCTTGTTTGATGATTTTTTGAGCAATCATATATCCCAATGTTTTTGAGTGCTTGCTTGGGTAAGTTATGTTTTATGTTTATATAATGGATGCACTTGCTTTTGTTGGGATTCATAAGAGTTGAGTTAGAGCTTGATGCACGTTGTTAATATCTTTATCCGGCTTGAGAATAACATTGTGATCCTCTAAAAATACATTGCCATGATTTCTACACTTAAAACCTTTGTCTCCCACTTTTGAAGTTTGAATTGTTTATCTTAGTTGGTTGATTTGTGAAGATGCCATGCTAGTGGGAGTAATTCAAAATAGTTAGAGTAAAGCTTTTTATTGGTATGACGATTAGTTGTTGAAGCTCTTGCTCTAGTTCTTTTAGTTAACGGAGTCTTGCCTTGGAAATAATAATGCCAAACAAGTGCAATAAGAAAAAGTCTGAAATTTACGACTTGTTTGCTGAATGATTGTCTCTAGAGTATACCCTTGATGATACTTAACCCCATAGATATTTTGATAGTCTCGGCGACACTCATGAAAGGAGTTGTTTGATTGAAATAAAGTCTAGTGGTAATTGTGATGCATGCCAAAGCTAACCTTGTGGGTCAAACCGTGGTACTAGCTCAACAAAAGAGAAAGAGAAAGAGAAAGAGAAAGAAGTGAGATAACTTTTTTCTATGTCTGTAATGCACACATTTGGGATGCCAACAACTCCGCTAGCTTTTGAACGATCTCTGGTATAACCCTAGTGGCTATGAGTTGATGACATGAGTGGCATCCGTGTCAATGTATGGGCAAAAGTATTGGTACTCTCAAAGGTTGTGCAAACATTTGCAAGAAAAAATCAGCGATCCATGAAAAATAAAAGAAAGAAAAAAGTTATCCATGAGGATCCACATAACAAGTCCTTGGCATGGTCTCATTACTACTTTACTTATTTTTCTTGAAAGACAATGATTGAATTAGAAGTGTTTTAGATAGACTTGATTAATTGATGTGGGTGTAAATAAGTCACTTCATTGTTATATTACTTGGGACATGAAACTCTCTTACTCAATAATGCTATTTAAACATCGTAGTGTTCCTTGGCAAGCTGAGAGTTAACTAGAGGAATTGGATTGATTGCTACACTTCTAGTTATTTATACTTATATTAAACTCTACTTTGATTGTCTTGATTTACCGAAGCTTGTATAGTGTTCTTCTCATCTCTCTAACTTTGATGAGGTTTACAAATAGATGAAGTGTTGAATGCATATGAATTCCAACCATGAGTAAATTCATATTCTCATTGAATCCATTACTCTACAAAAGTAAGGAGATACAAAACTTATTAAAAGGATCAATAAGAGGATCACAAGTTTGGTTTAAAGCTAGATTCACTTTTTGACATGGAGCATTGAAGTTTTAATTGATCTTTTATGGATTGACATAACTAAGCTTGTGTTGCCTTGTATGAATATGTTCTTTCTTACTTTGAGCTTGTAGGGAAAATAAGGATACAAGGCATTGATCTTCTACATCTGGTATTATACTTTTGTTTCAATTTTTGCCTCATTTATGTTATCGACTCATGCCTCATGAACGTGATAACCTTGTCCATAAGCCACTTTACTGCTCAGGACGAGCAAGATTCTATCTTGGGGAAGTTGATGGGTCCAAAATTGATGCATATATAAGTATATAAATTATTGATATTGTCACTCATTACTTGATACATCTATCTATAACTATGCCTATTATGTATTGGTTTCTAGTTTTCATTCATTTCCACATGGGATTTGCACAATAGTAGTTTTATTAGGATTTTATTACCTTGTTCTTGTCTTTGATTTGTGTGTAGGTGCTATGGAGAATCATGGATAAATGGAGCCAAGAGGATCCAAATGAATATCCAAGTCCATAGTGTTGAAGCCCTCGTCCATACGAATCCAACAAGCTAAAGAACACCACAATCGGAGTCTGTATGAAGAAATGGCGGCCAAAACATTGTGGAGTACCGCGCGCGTAACGACCACTGGTACGGGCGGAGCCCGCCTGTACCGTATGGCCGTACCGCCCTCCGACGGCTTCGTTTCTTCAAACGGAACAATATTTGTGAAGGCCCAAATGGGTATATTCAGCCCCCAACTCCATTGGATTGCGAAACCGACCTCCAGATGCCTATTTAAAGAGGGGAAAACCCTAGATGAAGGGACATAATCCATCCACGTCCTTGGGGCGGAGCCCTGCCACTCCTCCCTCTCCATAGCCGCACATACCTCCAAGATCAAGATTTCCTCCAACAACTCCACATTATCCAAGCAAGGGAAGGAGAAGGAGACATCCACATCTTCACCGCGCGCACCGTTCATCGTCATCATCTCCAACGACGTCTCCACCTCTCTCCCCCTTGTTTTAGATCTTGTATTTGTAAGATTAAACATGGTTGTGACTTCATTAATATATTCGTCTATGTTTTGTTGTTCATCCATGTGTGAGTGATTTATTAGGTTCTAGGTTGAGGCTTGATCTAGTGCGCCAAGTTAGAATGTGTTTGTGATCCAAGTATTTAATTACATGAGTCAAAGATGAGTTCATGGGATCCCTTAGTCTGGAAGTGTATGTTTGCCTCGCGAGTGACACGTGAGAATTATGTATAGTACACACAGTGTGATAGCCCGGTAATCAAGTGGGGAACGTTTATTTGTCCAAGGAATCTCTTGTATATAATGGATCTCACATATATTTTCCCATCTAGTACTAGTGAGACCAAAGACTAGAACCCCTCTCTCATTCCATTCAATCCTAGAAGTACAACCCCTCTCATTTACTTTCAGTTTTAGTTTACTTTGTTCTTATTTATCTCCTTGTTACTAGTTACTTTAAATCTCTCTTGTTTACTATTACTCTAGCAACTTATAGTGTAGACTATTTCCAAACACTGTTTTGGGTGCAAACATGGCTGCATTGGCAACGCAGTTGCGGGGATGTGTGGTTTCCATCTTGCAAAGCTCCTTTCGGATCGATCTTTCTAATAAATAGTTGCCACTACTAGTACTTCAATAACCTCGTTGTTGGACGCAGGAACCCAACTATCAGGATCCCACTCTAGTTAGGCTAGATAGAGCCTTCTACAACGCTCAATGGGATATCACATTTGAAAACCATGGCCTGCATGCCTTCTCCTCATCTTTGTTAGACCACTATCCGCTTATTCTCTCCAACCAAAGTAGTCCATGTTGACAACAAACCTTCAGGTTCGAGAGCTTCTAGCCGAAGATGTTCGGGGAGGTGGTCATCTCGGCGTGGTCTGAGCCCATGCCCCATACACAACCTATGCTCATCTTAAGTCATAAGATCAAGTTGACGGCCAAAAGTCTTCAGGCTTGGATTGAAGGACACTTCTCCAACCACAAGGAGAAGATTCTCATGGGCCTTGACCTCATCCTGCAGCTTGATGTGGCCCAAGAATCCCGCACTCTCAACCTGGAAGAGATAAATCTTCACACCACTTTGAAGAAGCGTGTCATGGGCCTGGCCATCCTGGAGAACTCTCGTAAGCGTCAAGCCTCTCAAATAACCTACCTACACGAGGGAGATGCGAACACCAAATTCTTCCATCTCCGTGTTAATTCACGTTGTCGCGAGAACATCATTCAGAGACTCAATCACAACAACAGTTGGGTTACCTCTCATGCGGAAAAGGAGCAACACATCCATGATCATTCTCTGAGGTCATAGGAACACCTGACCCCCGACCTTTGGACTTCAACTAGGAGGTCATCGATCCCACAGTTGAAGATCTAGATGACCCGGGCCTCCCCTTCTCCGAGGATGAAATTCTCATGGCCTTCGCGGCAACGCCGTATGATAAAGCTCTGAGCATAAATGGTTTCACTGTCGAATTCTTTCACTCCTGCTGGCCTATCATCAAAAATGACCTAATGGCCATCATCGATGCTTTATCAGAGCTTTCTATAAATAATATGCACATCATCAATATGAGATCCTAGCGCATGGCTTAATAGGATTGATAGGATACTCATACCAACAAGTTGCAACTTCTTTTCTAGAAGCTCATCTGAAAAGAACTCTAAGGTTAAGCGTACTTGGTCTAGAGCAATCTGAGAATGGGTGACCGACCGAGAAGTGGGTAGCAGGTGCGCACGAGTGAGCACAAAGTGCATAGAGAAGACTAGTGTTGGTCTATCGGGCCAGTCTAGAGATCCTAGTGAGCTTCTAGGAGTGACACCCCCGGGGCCTAGTGGACGGGGTGTTACAAGTGGTATCAGAGCCGATCCTCGCGGTTAAACGGGTGTGTGCGGGTCAGTGGCGGGATATGTGGAGCATGGCGCATGTGGCCCAGAGTGGACATGGCATGGCACATGTACCAACACTGGATGCACAGACGTGTGCCAAGAGGGGACGTTCCTGGCTTGTGGTTGATCGACGAGGGCGTCGATCTTCTAAGGGTGGGTGTATGTGAGATCCTAGCGTATGGCTTAATAGGATTTGATAGGATACTCATACCAACAAGTTGCAACTTCATTTCTAGAAGCTCATCTGAAAAGAACTCTGAGGTTAAGCGTGCTGAATCCATCTCCGACTTCAGGCCTATTAGTCTCATACTATCATCCACATCCTTCCCAAGATTATCGCCAAGGCCATGGCGTTGCATCTTCACCCCAAGATGAATGATATCATCTCCCCCAGCCAAAGTGCCTTCATCAAATAGAGAAGCATCCACGACAATTTCATGTATGTCAGGAATGTGGCTAGACGTCTCCACTATAACCAAACTACAACTCTGCTTCTTAAGCTGGATATCGCCAAGGCTTTCGACTCCATCCACTGGGACTATATTCTAGATCTCATGCAGCGGTGGGGCTTCCCACCTAGATGGCGTTCTTGGGTGTCCCCGCTCTTCTCTTCGTCGATCTCTCGGGTTCTTATCAACGACATCCCTGGCAAGGAAATCAGGCACGATCATGGGATTCGTCAAGGAGACCCCCTCTCTCCGCTACTCTTTGATTTGGGAATGGACCCCCTGCCGCGTATTTTGGAGCTTGCTACCCAGCATGGGCTTCTACAGCCCCTACCAGCAAGTGTGGTCAAATCCCGCATCTCCCTCTATGCGGACGGCATTGTGATCTTTCTGACACCGGTGGCTTAGGACGTTGTCAACTTTTTTGCCTTGCTGCAAAACTTTGGGGAGGTTACGGGGATTAAGACTAATGTGGCCAAAAGCTCAGTTTTCCCCATCAAATGCGTTGACATTGATCTCCCATACATGCTCATGTATTTTCTTACCATGATGGCCCAGTTCCCCATCAAGTACTTGGGTTTGCCACTTTCTCTTGGTCGTATTCGTCGGGTCGACCTGCAGCCTTACATCGACAAGGCGGCGTCTCGTATGAACCCCTGGAAGGCTAGGTTCCTCAATACTGCTGGATGTGCCGCTCTGGTGAAGTCATTCCTGTCGGCTATGCCCATTCACCTTATCACGGCTATAAAGGTGGATAATGCCACCCTAAATGCATTTAACAAGATTCGGCGTGGTATGTTGTGGGCTTGTCAAACCTCCGGTATTGGGGGGAAATGCAAAGTTTGCTGGGCTAAGGTTTGTCGTCCTAAAAAGCTTGGGGGACTCAGAATCTTGGATCTGGAAAAGTTTGGACGCGCTTTGCATCTTAGATGGCTTTGGCAGGAGTGGGTGGCACTGGAGAAGCTTTGGGTTGGCCTCGAAACCCCTAATGACGACACCGACAAACGACTGTTCAATGCGGCTATCGAAGTCACCATCAGTGACGGCCGTAGGGCCTCTTTCTGGTCCTCCTCTTGGCTAAAGGGGGTTACCCTGAATGAGGTCGCTCCTAAGATCTTTGAGGCTTCGAGGAGAAAGAACACATGTGTTCAGGACGCTCTTGCGGACAACAAATGGATTGCTAACATCTCGGTCAGTACCTTCACTGTTGAGCATATCTCCTAGTTCATCACCTTAGCTAGGCTCCTTCAGGGCGTTAGCCCAACTCCTAGGACTGTGGACACGATATCTTGGACCCTTACTCCCAACGGCGTGTATACTGCCGGGTCGACTTACAGAGCATAGTTCATTGGGTCCATCCCTTGCACATTCAAGAACATCGTCTAGAAGACTTCCCCCCTCCCCCCCAAATGTCGTTTTTTTGCGTGGCTGGCTGTTCAGAATAGGCATTGGACTGATCGCCTCGAAAAGCGGGGATTGCCTCATCAACCCTCCCGTCCACTTTGCAGGTGCCAGGCTGAAATGGCAAGGCACATTCTTTTCGAGTGCCGTTACTCCAGGAGGATCCGGCGACAAGCATACACTTGTCTTTCATGCCCTTCTTTGGTTCAAGAGTTGGGTTCGGGTCGTCAGACGGTTTTGCAGTATTGGCACGCAACTCCAGACTCAGCAACTGCGCATCCCCAGGGGCTCAAGTCTGCCATCATTCTAATTACCTGGGAGCTCTGGAAGGAGATAAACGCGAGTTTTTTTTAACAAGAAGGCCACAATGCCATCCGTCCTCGTGCAAAAAATGATGGATGAAAGCAAAAACTGGTTTTTGGCAGACGTAAAGCATCTTGCGGAGGTTACTAGCTAGTTTCCGCGTTGTTTTTTTACATTTTTTTCCTTTTCTTGATGGCTTAGGCCAGAACTTGTTTGCTTCTACTTTATCAATATTAAGGCAAAGCTTTTGCCTCGTTTCAAAAAGAAATGTGGGTGGGAGCCTGCCTCGCTTATTCCGTGTGGCCTATGAGTTATGTATGGTGTACATTGATGGATCTTCCTCCTGAATAGCATTACTCGCTCCGTCCCAAAACAGGTGACTTTCAGTTTGTCTAAATTCTATGCACATATATACTCAAACATGTCTATATATTCAAATGTGAACAATACGAGTCTACCGAGGGAGTGACATAAGATGCTTTGGTAGGCTATTTAATCGGAGCCTAACACCGGAGATCGACCCGATCATGCGTTTTAAGTGTGCGTGTGGGCATAGATATTGCTTGGTACTTTATCAATCTAGTGAACTTTTTTAAAACACACATTATTTGTGCTTCCCTTTGCCCTCGCTTCTTCTAACCTTCAATTCCGGCTCGAACACCACCACCGCCTGCCAAGACACCCAACGCCCAGCAGACACCAACCAACCAAGCATGCCGACTGCCGACTGCAAGCACCACAACGCCGCGTCACGTCGCCGGCTCCGCATCTGTGCCGTCGCCTCCGTCACCGTACTCCTCCTATTGGCCGCCGTGGTCACCGTGCTGGCCATCACGGTGCTCCGTCCGCACCCCGCCGACACTACGATCTCCGCGATCCGCCTCACCTACGTGTCCCTCTCCCCGGGATCACTCTCCCTCAACGTGACGCTCGACGCCGTCCTCTCCATCCGCAACCCCAGCCCCGTCGCGTCCTTCGCGCACGTCCCCGGCCGCGCCGAGGTCTACTACCGCGGCGCGCTAGCCGCAGAGCCGACGTGCCGCCCGGACGCGTCAGCGCGGGAGGCACCGAGGCGGTGACTGTCAGGCTCACGGTGCTCGCCGACCGCCTTGCCTCACACGCGTCGCAGCTGTACGGTGACGTGCTCGGCGGCGCTGGGGACGTGCCGCTCACCGTTCAGACGACCGTGCCGGGAACGGTCACGGTTCTTGGCCTGCTCAAACACCACGCCGTTGTGATCACAGTGTGCCAGGTCACAGTTAGCATGCGCCAGCCAAGCGCGCAGAGCTCGTCCTGCCGGTACCGTACCAAGTTCTAGCTAGCTCGCCGCGGTTTCAACGTAGGTTCTATATTGCTGTTGCGGGGCAGACGGCAACAGGGTCTTAGCCTGCTTACGCCATTTGCCGGGACTTCCAATCGGAAAATATTGGCTTGCTCGCCCCTCGAATGGTAGAAACAGTGAGAAATAAGCTATATATGTTCGATAAAGATAGAATGCCACAACTGATCAGTTGCTTCGTTGGAAGATTGATGCGTTTGTTAGATATACTGCCATACTGGGTGACACTTACTATATAAATCATAAAATCAATCATAATTTCTTTCACACGGTTCTTGCCAAAGCATTTATTTTATTTTCGGTTATTCTGTGCAGACAACAGAAACCTGTCTTTGTCTGAATTCTTTTAGGTTTTTAGTGCTGCCTATCCCTCAAAAAATATTCTTTTCTTTCAGGAAACGAGAAAAATAATTTCGTGCGATACGAATTGGCAACTTAGGGCGTGTACAGCGTGAGGATATGTCTAAGAAAAAAAGGCTGACCTGAGTCTAACAAAATACAACTCATGGGACCTGTAAAACAGAGAATACCCCACCTTTTCCACCAAACTGCTCTTCTCCTATTGGATGAAGTAACTTTTTAATCAGCTGGACCTTGTGTCTAGTACTAGACTCAACCCAGGGTATCTTTTTCTTAGCTACCCCCTCTCTACTGGTTAGACATGGGTCTAAGCTTTCTTAGACTCAGAGTTTTTGCAATGCTGTGCTTGCTCTTAGTTTTTCTCAAAACTATGTACAAACTAATTTCAGATCGGTGTGCTCATTAAAGCCAACTCCCAAGTTTTATGAACACCTAAATCATGAGCAACATATAACTAATAGTATGAACCGATCACAGAATACGCGTGAAATAAATCTGTTAGTGGCATGAGGTTCCCAGATGAATTGCAATCAGAATGACCTAAATGCTGCGTATCAGAAAGTATTAAATTGTACATAACTAAGATATATGAAAGTGATGCACTTCAAATATCATTCAGGTGTGCCAAATCAGCCTTTGTTACTGTAGACGCGCATCTACAATAACCGTATAGTGCGGTTTTTTTTTTGCCATTTATCTGTGTCTTCCAGACGGTTTGGTGCCGTGCGATGTCACGTACTTGTCCCCGTAGTGGTCAAAGCAGTACCTGCACTACCGAACAATCCAGACCCTCTTCTTTCCCAATCTCGAATCTCCGGCTACTCTTCTCCTATCCAATCTAGGCTCGGCCCTGGGGCAGGACTAGCGGGGCGGCTGCCCCGGGCCCCGCAAGCCGAGGGGGCCCAGCTACTGAACCAAACATGTACGCAGGCCTACAGGTGCGTGGCCCGTACCAACATTGTTCCCTAGAAAAAACAGGTTGATTCGCCGGAGATGAGATAGCCGCACGACTGAGACAATGCGGTTCTTGCAATTTTCGTGAGTATGCAGCGCGCAGCGCCATTTTCTCAAAGATCGCGCCCATGCCTGTGGTGTGCGCGCGCTGGCGCCATTCCCTGCCTCCTGGACAAGAAGACAAGAGCCGGGAGGCATCTCCGACCACGCCCACCAGCCATGCGGCAGAGAGACGGTATCACTCTAATCTCGTGCATTTGGGATTAATTAGAACCAAATCAAAGTAACCCACTGTTGATTCAATATAGTATAGTAGTGCCGCATCGATTTTAGATGTGCTAAATCTCACCTCCTACTTGCTACTGTTAGTGCCAGCAAGTACAGCACATTGCAGCGTGGCCGGGGCACTCTAATTAATTAAAAGGATGATACTCCTTCCGTCCCAAATTAAATAATCCAGCTTTGTCTAGATAAGATTGTATCTAGACATGTTTTAGTTTATAACTATATCAATATCTAAAAAACTAAATCAGTTAATTTGGGATAGAGGGAGCACTTTTCTTGTTTAGTTTGAGCCAACACAAGCCGGATACCTAGTATAGTAATATATAGCTCATGTTCATGTGACTACCATCCCACTTCTTTTTATTAAACGCAACACACCCAAGATATTCTCACATTTAGTTTCTGGATGATCAAACACATGGACTTCTTTATTTCAAGACATATCACTGAACCTTTTTCCCTGCGTGTCGAAATTTCACTTGTAAATGTATGTACATCCTCAACCCATGTTGGTGTTTATTTGTACAATAAATTGTTAGACTGGATTGATAAATGACAGCATCATGAGGATCTTTGCTTATAGGAATGTTAGAAATCATTATGGTAACACATATAAATTATTTGATATAATTATTGTTTTCCAATGCACTTTGAGTGATCATGCTAACTTTATGCATATATCAATTACCAGTTTTATGTTTTATTAAGGGGCCCCGAGTTCGGGTTTCGCCCCGGGCCCTTAAAATGACAGGACCGGCCTTGATCCAATCCCCATGGAGGCTCACAAGCCTCCATCCTTCTCGCTCACGTGCTCCACCCGGGGGGCCGGCTCCCTCTTGGCTCCTTCTTCTTCCTCCCTGGACACCATTCGTCGCCTCCTCCTGGTCTGGGGCATGGGCTCAACTTGGTGCTGCGTGGCGCAGGGGCTGCAGTAGGCGGTGACAGAGGTGGCACACGCGCGCCAGTCAACAATGAGGAGGGCCTTGCCCGGTCGCGGAAGTGCCACCGGAACCATCGTTCACTACCCAAGCATCTCTTTTTCGACGGTACGTGTACTGCCTCCTCCTCTGATTTGCCTTGCTAGGTTCTCTGTCCGCATCAACGGTCGGTTTTGCAAAGCAGTATTGAACGCCTCTAGGAATCATCTAGAAGACGATGTGTCACTGATGCGTGACTTATTTTTCTTTCATTTTGCTGAATCCCTTTTTTGTGATCTATTCGTCGGCCTAGGTCACTCTTCCGTTTCTTGCTAATAGTTCCTTTTTTGTTGCTAGGTTGTCCATCTTCCGAGCATCTATTTTAATTGACCAATTTACATTTGCTTTTGCATTATTGGGACTACCGACACGGTGGCTATTTGTACCTCTATTCATGTCCGCCATTACTGAACAGTGAACATATTTTCTTCCAGGGGCCTAGAATAGCAGCCATGCAGACATACTTGATGAAGGATCTGTCACCTCAAGTATTTCAATGGAAGATCATGTGTGTGTCGCTGGGATCTGGGAACATAGGGGATCAATCGAATTGACAAAATTTGTTTGACCTTGACCAAGGGGTACCTTTTAAATATTCTGACATTTAATTCAGTTATTATCACTCAATAGGCACAACCGATGCAATCAACTTGAGTTATATATCCCCTTATCTGTTAGTACTCACTGTACCATGGAAAACAATTTGTGGATACTTATGTTTTTTCCGTCAAATCCTTCCTTTACATCCACTCAATGTGCTTGCATTTCAAGTGACTGACTTTCTGCAATATAGTTAACTGATGTGAATTTTCTATTTTTTCTCATCATCTTCCTATGGTACTATATATGTATGATTCTTACTTTTTGTTGTCGGGTTAACTGAATTATTTACACAGAATCTACTTATGGTAAAAATATTAAGGAGATTCAATCATAGTTCTGCAAGTGATTGCAACACCCCATGTCTTTGATCGAACATTGATCTTTCTTATTATTCTTTGATACACAAGTTAACTAAGGATAGTTCATACCGTACGACATGCTCTTACATGTTAGAAAACGATCCAGGTCAATTTACACTTCGCGACTTGCTTCGGACCTTGCAGATCTGCATATACTTTTGTAGAGTGTTTTTTCCTCTGGTTTCAGTAAAGCATGAAGAGGAAATCCACTGTTACATATCTCCAAAGGGAGTGTACCTATCTGCACTGTATTTTTTTCTCATCAAATCTATACACAAATTCTAATATCATTAAGAGATTTCTCTTTATTGTTATTACCTCACATAGTAGAACTTAATGTCCCCAATTTCTGAACTGTTTTGTAGGACCACCATGTTTACTCGGTCCACACAACCATCTGACTTTGCAGCGTTGGCTAAGGTCCACAAAGATGCCAATTGGAGGTCTTTTCAGTTTTGTGGCCAACACTGCTGAGCAGAAATGATACAACCGCCATTTCGCATACATTGGCGAGCAAGCCTAGCGGCAACAACTATCTAGAACCTCGGTTTGCCCAGAGTTAATTTGGTTGCAAATATGGAATAGTGGTATTTATGGGTTGATGTTTCCGGCACACTTAAAGAAGTTCTTTAGCTAAGGGCTAATGTAAGAGAAGTTACTTTAATCTCCCATTTATGGATTTTTTATTGCCATTACTAACTGAATGAAGGTGCACCACCTTCGGACACTGCACTTCGCTTATGTTCTCCTTGTGGACCGGTGAAATAAATAGTTGCATGAAACATCAAAGTTCATTATTTATGTGACTTACGTAGCTACAGTGCAGGGATAAGTTGCTACTTGCATGTTTACTAAGGGTAGCATGTATTGATTCAACGATTGTGAGCATAGTAAATTTGTTCTTTGTTCAGTATGAGGAGTCCTGTTTGCTATTGTGATTTCAGTACTACTTACGAGATGCCACCCAAGCAGTGCAGGATTATTTTTACTAGATTTTCCTGCTGCCATTCTTTACATGTGTGTATTATTTTCCTCTGTTTTCTAGTATGCTTCACATACTACATGCTTCATGTTATATGAGTGTATTCCTTTTCCTTTCTGATCACATTTCTTGGATCTGTCTAAAATAAAAACAAGGAAAATCATTCCTTCTTCGTCTGATTTTATCCTCTTATAATTGTCTGAAATGCAGATTTGTAGGACGTCCTTCCTTCGTATCCATGAAGTGGGATTATCTCTCAACTCCCATATGCTTAATTTTGTAGCTAGGATAATATTGCGGTGAGGTGACATTAGCAGAGTTCATGCATCTTCTTATCTCTTGGCAATTCTTTTCTCTAGATGTGAATATAAACAACACGGTGATTTTTAAAACAAGTCTTTTCCAGATTTCACAGATGGCTAAAGCTTCTTGCGTCTATGGAATGCGGACTATACATTTTTTAGTCTTTGCTATGAATTGTTTCTCTGCATGTGAAGTGTAAATTTTTTCAGGTATGTATTTCAACTTCTGATCTTTCTTTAGAGAGCTCAAGTGACATGCATGTGCATCTCCTATCTTACAGATAGTTCGTCCTTTATAAGTAAATCTGATAACTGATAGTTTAATCGGCCAAAGACACTTGAGCTTAGATGGTCCAAGACTCCAATTTGATTGCCAAAGACACTTGAGTACTCATATGATGACTGATAATTGTATGTCATTGTCTTCCTGGAGAAATTTAGAGAGAATGGCATCCACAAAGATGATACCAACTGTTTATATCCATCCATCAAATAAAAAGGGCACAAAAGGGTTGATAACTAGAATCCGGAGCTTAAACTCGCTCTCATAACCCTACTAACTTTATATTCTCGATGACTCTGAATTCTACATACTGATTTAAGCTCTATGTGAAGAATAGCTACTGTTTATTCACAACTTTTAGCTGTATGTAACAACCTATCCTACGATCCTTAATCTTTGGTTTTTCCAAGTTCATCATACATAGTACTTGAACAACATAATGTTTAGGTTTGCTTTAGTGGTTCTCTTCAGCACTATGCATTATTACTGATTTGGCTTTTGTTTGCATAAATCAACCTGCAATATCTAATTTTCTCCACTAATTGATGCAATTTTGCAGGAAGATGATACATTATTGTGCTGTACTGAAGTTCAGAGTGGGAGAAATATGGGAGCTGAATTATATGATGCATACTCGCATGATTTTGGGCGAGATGGATTCATGTAGGTCTGTTAGGTTTAGACTAATAGACGTGTAGCATGATTTCTTGCTTTTGATGTATCATCATGTAATCAATGCCTAATTTTACATATTTATGAACTTCCTCAGTAAAACTTATATTACCTGGAAAACCAAGATTGATGCTACCTTCGAGACCATATTTTTCTTTTTTCCCTAACACTCAAGGAAATTGATCGAAAATGATATTAGTATTACTAATTATTATTTGTGTTTTGCATTGACTTGAACTGCCATTACTTGCACCGGTGTGAACAATTATCTTAATTTTTTCACCTCACGAATCACTACATGGGCGTGGTGCCAGGTTTGCTAGTACAGTAAAAAATTGATATAGAAATTAGTGTGCCATATGTATCATGTGACCAAATAAAAACTCAAATAAGAAACCGAAACCAACAAGTGGAGGCAACTGTTAGGAATATGCAACTTGTATTCCAAGGGGGCAAATGCCACAATATATTGTACATGTACAAATGTGAAATATGAAGGAAAACCCCCTAACTAGTAGGGAAACTACAATATACAAATATATCTCTAACACCCCCCCCCCTAACTAGTAGGGAAACCACAATATATTGTACATGTACAGAGTAGTAGGTGTCGTAATGGAGACACCAAAATCTGCAAGTAACCACCGCAACCAAGTCACCTCAACAGTCAAAAGAGCCATAGCTCGCAACTCAGCCTCTGCACTCGAACGGGAAACTGCGGTCTGTTTCTTCGTCTTTCATGCAATGAGAGAACCACCAAGAAACACACAGTAGCAGAAAGTGAGCGGCGATCCGCAGGATCACTGGCCCACGTAGCATCAGAGTAGGCCTGGAGCTGGAGCGAGGGAAGAATGGACGACTAGTGCTCGTGCCACGGAGATAGCGAAGAACACGAAGGAGATGACTATAGTGAACCGAGGTGGGAGCAGAGACAAATTGACTCAAAATATGGACATGATAGGATATATCGGGACGAGTGACAGCAAGATAGGCAAGGCTCCCAACAAGATGACGATAGCGTGTTGGATCAGGGAGGGGGTCGCCATCAGAAGCGCGAAGCTGGACATTAAGCTCCATAGGAGTCTCAACAGTGCGCTCATCCCCAAGAGCCACACGAGCAAGACGATCATGAATATACTTTTCTTGGGAGATATAAAATCCATTAGAAGTGGAGTAAACCTCAATCCCAAGAAAGTAGCGAAGAGGACCAAGATCAGTTATAAGAAAATGCTCACGAAGACGGGCCTTAACAAAGGCAATATACTTAGAGTCATCGCCGGTGATGATCATGTCATCAACATAGAGGAGGAGAAGAGTGCGTCCACGAGGAGAAATGTGAACAAACAGCGCGAGATCATAAGCGTTAGGGGAGAAACCAGCAGCAGTCACCACAGAGGCGAAGCGCTCAAACCAGGCGCGAGGGGCCTGTTTCGGGCCATAAAGAGAGCATCGAAGACGATAAACCATGCCATCAGGGACAAAGTACCCTGGAGGAGGCTGCATGTAAACCTCCTCACGCAACTCACCATTGAGAAATGCATTCTAAACATTAGGCTGAGACACAGACCAGTGGCGAAAAGAGGCCACAACAAGAAGAGTGCGCACAGTGGTCATATGGGCCACAGGGAAAAAAGTCTCATCATAGTCACGGCCCTGTTCCTGCTGGAAGCCACAATACGTACTTTGTAGCGCTCAAGAGATCCATCAGAGCGAGTCTTAATCTTGTAGACCCACTTGGACATAATGGGACGAACATTGGGAGGAGGAGAGACAAGATCCCAAGTGCCGGTGCGCTCAAGCACAGCAATCTCCTCGGCCATGGCAAGCTGCCATTCGGGATGATGCGCGACATCCCGATAAGAAGTCGGCTCAAGGCAAGAAAAAGACCATAGTGACTAGGAGAATAGCGATTAGGTGGACGACGATGGCGAGCAGGAAGAGGAGGAGTCATCTCATCAGAGGAAGAAGGCGCATTAGAAAAAACATCGGAGGAAGCGTCCGGAACATGAGAGCGACGAGAATAATGAAAAGGAAAAGAAGACAACAGTGAGGTGGGGTGGAGGGTCGGAAGAAGAAGGAGAAGAACTAGGTGGTGAGCAGGCTGGTGGTGGGGAAGGTGAAGCATCAGCAAGGATGAGGCGTGGAGGAGGATCAATAGTAACAGAGGGTGGTGTGTCAGGAAACAATAAAAAGGATATGTCCTCCACTGAGAAGGTCGGGGAGGAGGGGCGTGGGTAGAAGGGACGTGACTCATCAAAAGTGACATCATGGGAAATGCACATTCGACGGCCAACGGGGTCCCAACACCGATAGCCCTTATGCTCATCACTATATCCAAGAAAGACACACTCAACAGACTGAGCAGTCAGTTTGGTGCGTTCGCGAGGGGCAAGAAGAACATAGCAAACGCAACCAAACAAACGAAGCGTCGAGTAATTAGGAGGACGATCAGAGAGACGCTCGAGAGGAATACTACCCTGTAGAGAAGCAGAGGGTTGGATATTGATAAGATAGGTCGTAGTGGAAATAGCCTCAGCCCAAAAGTGAGGTGGAAGAGAAGCGGCAATCATCAACGCACGGGCCGTTTCAAGAAGGTGACGATGCTTGCGCTCAGCCACACCATTATGAGCATGAACACCAGGACAAGAGAACTGAGCAAGAGTACCCTCCTCAGCAAGAAAGGCTCGCAGTGAACAAGAGATGTACTCGCCAGCAGAATCTGCACAAAACACACGAATAGGAGTGGAGAACTGGGTATGAACCATGGCGGCAAATTTCTTATAGATAGACAAGACCTCACTACGAGAAGACATGAAATATATCCAAGTGTGGCGAGAAAAATCATCTATAAAGATAACATAGTAGTGATGACCCCCTTTCGACGCGAAGGGAGCCGGACCCCAAACACCCGAATGAACAAGATCAAAAGGACGCTCAGACACAGACTCACTATGGGGATAGGGTAGCTGAATCTGCTTACCAAGCCTACAACCCAGACAATCCAAACATGTGTTTCCGGAGACAGACCCCAGAACACCACGATGAACTAAAGACGAGAGCGAGAACCACATAAATGTCCAAGACGATGATACCACTGTTGAAAAGAGCTAGTAGCGGCGACTACAGATGCCGAGGGACTAGCGACGGTGGCAGCGGAAAGAAGACGAAGCCAGTCAAGCTCCCAGAGGCCATAATGGTGTCGGGGACCAGCACCAAGCAAAGCGCCGGAGCGACGATCCTGAACAGAACAAGAATCGAAGTCGAGAGTGACACTACAACAAGAGTTAACAATCTGATTACCAGAAAAGAGTTGCATGTTAAGTTGAGAAACGTGCGCAACTGAAGGAATATGAAACGAAGAAGTACTAAGAATGCCTCGACTAACGACTGGGAGGAGGGGTACCATCAGCAGTAAGAATACGAACGGGAGACTTTACATGTTGAACAGAAGTCAAAGAGGAAAAATCATAAGTCATATGAAAAGAGGCTCTAGTATCAAGAATCCATGAGTATGTACCTGGATGAGGAGATGGTGGTCTCTCGATGCTAGAAAAGTCAGTCACAGGACCAGCAGAACCTGTCGGTGAAGAATCCCAAGCATCAAGCAGGAAGCGAAGCTGCACTATCTCATGCGTAGAGAGGGACACGGCTGAAGAGGTCGAGGTAGAGTCGCGTGCCGACGAAGAGGGGTCATCAACACACACGGAAGCCGCCAAAGGTGTTGACATAGAGCGTCGTGCCGACGAAGACGAAATCGACGTAGAGGGGCGAGTCGACGTAGGCAGAGTCGACGAAAGGCGACCACAACCGCGTAAAGAAGCCTCGAGAGTCGACGTAGAGCGGCGCGCCGATAACGACAGAATCGGCGAAAGACGGTCATAACCGCGTGAAGAAGCCGCGAGAGTCGACGTAGAGCGGCGCGCCAACATGAACGGAGTCAACGGACATGCAAGGCAGAAGTGACGGAAGAATCATCAGCAAGAATCAATGGAGCCGACTTTTTTTTTGGCCCGGGTAAATCGATCTCAGAAGAAGCGGCCAGAGGCACACGAGAAGCGAGAGCCGGACGGACGGCAGCAGCCAGGCAGGCAGATGTCGGGCTCGGGCATGCGGCGGCTAGGCAGCGGCCAGAGAGAAACGGATGGCGGCCGGACGGACGGCAGACGGCTGCGGCCGAAGCACGGGTCGTCGGTGGAGAGGAACACGACGGCTGGGCGGGCGGCGGGCGGATAGAGGCAGGCTGCGGCTGGACAGCGGCCTGGCAGCAGACGAGAAAAACGATGGCCGGGAGCACCAGATGAGAAAAGACGTGGGCGGATTAGTCCAGCTGGATTTGATCTGATCAAAAAATAAGAAAAGGTGTAGCAGAGGGAATCAATCGCAGCAGGAATCGAGCTAATCGAATCGATCTGATCAAATAAGCTCAACGTGAGCCAGCTCGGTATGGGAGGCCACGCGAGAACTAAGGACGACGGCGGCCGGACAAGGCGACGGTGGAATTCTAGGGACGAGTTGCGCGTCTAAAAAAACGCTAATCTGAGCTCTGATACCATGTTAGGAATATACAACTTGTATTTCAAGCACAATATGTAGTACACGTACAAATATGAAATATACAGAAAAACCCCTAAGTAGTATGGAAACTACAATATATCTCTAACAGCAACTACATCACGCGACCATCGGTGGTGTGCTGTTCTACTACATCACCCATGGAAGCATTAATTCATAAGATGGTGTATGACCCCTTCCTTGAGGCTTCTACGTCATAAATTTGATTAAATTCAATTATTTACTGACTAGCTAGCTTGTTCATTTCTAAAGAATATGCCTATAAGCTTGAAACCTGATGCTTCTGCTTTTCTACTCCATGTGTCCCTCATATGTTCAGAATAATAAAGAATATTTCAAATGATCTGGTAAGCTACTGAGAGAACATGGAGAAAATACTCAAGAATGTTCTCTCACTACACCGCAAAATACAGACTGATATCTCTGTTTCTATTGCTGTTTTTCCTCAACACTGCTGAATTGATTTAACTTGTGTTTTGGTACTTTTTCCACAATGGTGAAGCTAATATTTATTGTTTGAATCATAAAAAATGGTGTGGTAGTGTAACTTAAACAGCTTTTCCTTTCATGAATAGTACACATTTGGTTTGACTAATGACATTGATTTCTTCACAGGTATCTAGAATAGTATTCCGGTTGATGAGATGCAGGAATGGAACGGCAACTACTTGCACGTCATGGAGGGAGTATTACTAGAGCGTGTTTGGTTCCCGTGAGAAAAAGAGGCGGCGGCGGCTGGGGTAAAAACCCTAGCAGCCGCCACGATCTACTTCGTCCTCGCCGTCCGCGACCGAGCATCGACGGGTCCCCGCCTCCTCTGCTTGCCGTTTCGGCGGCAGGAGGAGGTGAGGACCTCGGACCTGCGCTCGGCGGTGTAGAAGGGTCCCTAAAGTTAGAGTTTGGTTATCTGGCATCGTCGTTATGGTGGCTATGGCGGCGTTGTGCGGGACAAGAATAAGGTATATCCGCCTCCTCTTCCACCTCGTCGGCGACGATCCTGCTGCTGGCGTTGAGGAGGGTGGGGATTCGTCTGGTCGTCGCTTCCATGGAGTGGTGGATCTCGTCCAGTCTACGTGTGTTCTGGATCTCGTCCAGTCTACGTGTGTTTTAGGTTTGGTGTTACAAGTTTCGGATCAATTCAAGGGTTCAATGGCGACAACTTCATCTCTGGGGCGCTGGTCCTTGGGGGCACGTGCACGAAGACTTCCCGACTGTCATCAACAATGGCAGGCCGGCTCCGGTAATGGAGCGACGACAGCGGCGCGTCGGCGGCTCGCTCTGGCGGTAGTAGTATTCGTTAGGTGGTCCAAAGAACTCGATGTAATTTTTATTATGTTTAAGATACTTTGTACTTCTTATGAACTCATGAAATAGATCCGGATCTTTTTCGGCAAAAAAAAAAATGAGATGCAGGAATGGGCTTGAATTTTCTCTGCGTGTTCTGCTGTTGAATTTTTTCTTGATTCTGGGTAATGAATGTTGAATCTGGGGGTAATGATGTTTATTGTTTCATAACCCAAGGTGGTGGCAATGCTGTTTTGCTACAGGGACACTTTGGTTGTCTATCATTTAGAGTATCTTGTGGGCCAACTTGTGAACAGATAATACGGCTCACTTATTTCCTGGCATAAAGAGCTGAATTATTTGGTCGCTCTGCCTGAGGACAGTGATATGTAAATCAGAGACAAACAATACTACCTCCGTTTCAAAATGTAAGCCTTTTTAGATAGCTAAATTACCTTTCTAAAAAGTCTTATATTTCGTAGCTATCTAAAAAGTCTTATATTTCGGAACGGAGGTAGTACCAGTTCCTTGATTTGCCGCTATGCATCGATAACCCTGTTTGTTTTGCAAAACGCATTTTTGAACAGACAGAAACCGATTATGACATCCCAATCCCACAGTTCTACCATACGTTGTGTCATCGAAACTGAGTGGTGTTTCGGTGTGAGCACTTCTGAATGACCGTTTTTATTTCAGCGTAAGCTGTGTTACTGTTGTTGGGTCTGTAATGGCATATGGAGTTAACTGACGGAGCTTTGTGAGTAGTATAGCAACGTTTTCCTGTAAGAAGATGAGCAGTAACACCAGCTGCCTTGCAATGGTGGCGCAGCCAGCTAATTGTCTCTGGCCTAACTCGATGATGCCAAAATATGAAAGAATAGCCGGTTGTTGTCCCGCCGGCTCACCTCCACCTCCACGGACAAAATCCATCTCCTCCCATCGACCGGTCCTCGATGAGAACAGATTGACCCTCCACGAGTCCACGGAGTCGGCGGCGCGTGACATCATCCAGCGACGGCGGCTTCTCCCTCCCACCAGAACTTCGTACCATTGCTGCGACGCGGACAGATCGAACGCGAGGTATGTATACCACGTTCGCCCTCCCACCGAGGCCAAGGAAAACGCGTCCACCGTCGTGTGGCCGGATTGCAGACGCAGAGCTTGCGGGTGTGCATGTCGCAGAGGAGGAGGCCGTGGCTGAGGAAGGCACCGGACAGCACGACCGCCCGTAGTTGTCACATTGGGCAGGAAGTCGAGCATGGCGACATGGCGATGGCGTCAACGATCGGCCGTGGGGAGGGGCATCAGGCGAAGAGGTACGGCCGGCTGTGGTCGATGTAGTTGATACACCGCAAAATAATCATGCTGGCTGGGGAGTAGTAGTTGTATGTGATCGCAGTGAAGGCAGGAAGATGCGACCATGTTGCTGATGAGTTTCATGCTCAACTGAACACTGCCGGTCAAGTAGTGGACCTGGCTGAGCAGCTAGGAGCTATCAAAATATGTCCTGAGAGTAATAAAAGCTCGTGCTTTCCGCCCGGTTTGTACTCAAGCACCTGAAGATCTGCTACACCACCTTTTGTTTCAGTGTGACATGGCTCGCCAGCTCTGGCTATCTCTCGGCATTGCCAGTATTATGAACGAAGCAATGAGCACTGATCTAGCAGGTTCAGCTGTTCTGAAATTTCTCCTACGAGACCAGGATAAACTACTCCTAGGTTTTGATAGCATTGGACAAAAAGAGACTATTGGTATGACGTACGTGCCGGTACTTAGGCTGGTCATAGTGGTAGTACGATACTACACATGATACTAGTATATGATACTATCTCCATAGTGCATGGTATTATATGGTAGTATCATACTCGTACTATATTTAATGATTTGTAGAATCTCAATGCAAAATTGTGTACAAGATTTATTTGTATGAAGATTTTCTAGTTTTACGTGCTATGATACGGTATCTACCTATGATACTCTAACCATCTCTTTCTTCATTAATTATTGTGCCACATTAAATTTTTGCCAACTTGACATGCATGATATTAGCTACGATACTTCCACTAGGACCAGCCTTATGGTGGTTACGTCGCAGACGTACACATGATGAATCGGTTCCTCTAGTTTTTAATTGCAAAATGTCAATTCTATCTATCACGGCGAATGCAGTTAAAGCATGCTTAAAACCAGCTCCCATTCGGCCATGTTGGCGCAGACCTAACACGAGACAGACTAAGGCTGGTCATAGTGGTAGTATCATACTAGTAGTATTATGCATATGATACTAGTGTATGATACTATCTCCATAGTGCATGGTATCATACGATAGTATCATATTAGTACTATATTTAATAATTTGTAGAATCTCAATGCAAAATTGTGTACAAGATTTATTTGCATGGGAATTTTCTAATTTTACGTGCTATGATACGGTATCTACCTATGATACTCTAACCATCTCTTTCTTTATTAATTGTTGTGCCACATCAGATTTTTACCAACATGGCATATATGATACTAGCAATGATACTCTCGCTAGGACCAGTCTAAGATAAATGTTGATGGTTCATTCCACTTTGATTCTCATGCAGGTTCCGTGGGTGCTATTATTAGAGATGCGGATGGAACATTCATTGCGGCGTCATCTATATGTTTAGCATCAGCGGCTACGGCTGAAGCTATGGCCATGAGAGAGGGGTTAGCTCTTGCTAATCGCCTCGGATGCAACAACGTGATTATGGAATCTGACTCGATTGAAACCTTTGAAGCATGCTCAGGGGAAGAAGCTTGGTAGGGCGAATCCTCAGCCATCTTTGCTGATTGTGTCGATTTGATGATACTGATTGAAAAAGTCTCCTTCAAGCACTATCCAAGAGAAGCCAACGAAGTTGCTTTTGTTTTAGTAGCAAAAATTCTTGTAATTGGGTCGATGAACCCCCTAGCTATATCGCTGGCAAACTTATATAGACGATGTAACAATTGTTTGATGGTTGCAAGTTTCAGACGTACTTATTTTTCTTACTAGGGTATCTAAGGGGACTTGAATGTTTTAATGAGACGGCTTGCATGTCTAATATATGATGGTTCAAAAAAAACGTGCTTTCCCTCTCTCAAAAGAAAAGAAGCCTTCACCACATCAAAGAAGAATATTGTCCCAGTAGCACCGTTAATAAATAGATACAAATTCAAGTATCCTGGCAACAATTTCATATTTTTTGGATACAAATTCATCTAAAAGTTGTTGTTATCTTCGAAATGATCTCAGGATCAATGAAATCAAAATCCGGTAGCTCAAGTTATCATCGTTTTCATTTTGTTGTTTCTGCTTTTTTGGGAGGACGGAATTTCCACCCCTCGCAGAGTCAACAATTCTTAGAATTTCTGCCCCTCGAAATTCAGGTAAGCACCAAGTGGTGTGTGCGACTCACTGCCCCTAGAGTTTCCATAGAGGGGGAGGGAGGCAATTCCGTCCCGAGGGCCGAAATTTCTGGGGTAAAATGACTACAATGGTCATATTTCGTGGGGACCTATAAAAGGCTCATTTCTTCCCCATTTGCTTTGTACTCTTCCTCCCCATCTCACTCCTCCATTGTTGACCTTCTAGAGCTTGTCCTTTCTCTCTTTTTCACCCATACTTTTTGAATCTTTTGAGGGAAAAGAGAGAGATCTAGATCTACATTTTCACCAATCAATATCTCTTTTAAGTGAGGGAAACATATTGGACCTAGATATTGGACTATTTCCTCGATTGTTTTTCCTCTCATATTCCTCCATACCATTAGTTGTTGTGGTGGGATTTAAGAGAGAAGGATTTGAGCACTCGTGTTCTGGTCATTGCATTTGGTGCGTCGTGACGAAGTCATAGGAATGAGGTGGGATCGGATACTCTAAAGATGGCCCACCTGGAACCATGGTGGCCTACCATGATAGTTTGGACCCCATGGGGGGGGGAACGATATCGCCTTGGAGGCCAAGCCATGGCGGATCACCAAACCGTGCGGTGCGCACTTTTCCATGACACGATCGTCATATGTGCAAACGCGAGGCATGGTTGATGGGGATATGCCAAAGGAGGTATGCCCAGCAGGACGTTCCGATTGGGCCGAAAGGCCTGCGAGTGCATCTGAAAGACAGCGACTGGACTATGAAGAAAGGAAAGGCCCAGCGACTGGCGACTAGAAGCCCAGAAGCATATCAGAAGCCTAGCCAGACTAGTTCAAAAGTCTCCGGATCCTCATCTTGTTCGGGGACAGCTTGTAAACCCTAGCGAGGTGCTTCATATATAAACCTCCCTAGGGTATCCTGGGACCTCACGTTCCATCATACACCCCCTCAAGCGACTCGCTGCCTAGCCGCGGAGCTCGCCACCCCTGTAACTCGCTCTCTCATAATCTAATCTAGCAGGAGTAGGTCTTTACCCTCCGAGGGGGCGAACCTGGGTAAACCCATGTGCATCCGCCCCCATCTCGCACCGCAGATGGCCGCCAACTCTTCCTCACGAAACACTCAATCGCTGCCAGTGGCAGCGACTGCCGTGGCCATTTCCACGACAGTGGCGCCCACCGTGGGGCATAGCGGGACTGGCCTGAGTTCTGCGGCGAGACCCTACTCGCCAATCGATCGGCCGATCGCCGCCGGTCGCATGATCGCCATTGGCGGGATCTTACAAATCATGCCTAGTAGTTACATCCCGACGTCACGCCCGGTCACCCACGCCGCTGTGATGCCGGTCGGCTCCATCAACCTCTTCGTCGGCTTCACCGGCGCGATCGACCCAGCCGCGACGATGACCGTCGACGGATCGCCGCCACACCGTGACATGCTTTCGGAGGAGCAAGTCCGCTCCATCAGGAGCCTCGTCACCAAGTACGATTCGGCCGCCAGCGACGCGGTCAAAACTAACGCCGCCACACCGTGACATGCTTTCGGAGGAGCAGGTCCGCTCCATCAGGAGCCTCGTCACCAAGTACGATTCGGCCGCTAGCGACGCGGTCAAAACTAACGCCGCCACCAACGACGACGCCCTGAACGACGACGCTGACTCCGCGACCCCTGCATCGGTCGGCGGATCCATCACCGCCGTGTCACGGGAGGACTCCATCACGCGAGTCTCCAACCCCGAGGATTTCGTGGACCCCTCCATCCTGGGGATCTTCGACTCTGATTCCGGCTCGGAATCCTCCGAGGATTTTCGCGCCAGATCCAATCGCTTCAATGCGATCTACATGGCGGGTAGCATGACCGCCCCGCTAGATCCGTTCTCCACGCCGATCCCGCCGACCGCGACGGCCATGGAGGTGGAGCAAGCCCGCCTGCGGCTCGCGGAGGCGCAACACAACGAACTCGCCGAGCGCGAGAAATACCGCCTCGAGCGAGAGACAACACGGGAGCTGTCACTCTACCACCAGCGCCGCATCAGGACCCGCCTGAACCCCAACGTTCAGGGCCACGCCCTGAATTTCAACGACGAGGGTGAGCCCACGCGCGCCGCCGAGCGCGAATACTGCGAGAACGTGCCGCCAGGCGGGAGCAACCCCGCAAGACCACCACCTGGAGCACCGGCGACTGGGGCTCCTCCACCACCCATGGGCCGCGCGCCCCCACCAGACCAACCGCGGATCATCATCTCACCTCAAGCCCGTGACGCCAATGGGCTGCCACTATACTCCACCCCGATGGACATTATCGTCGCGGCTGATGCCGCGATCGCCAACCTCGATGTCCAAGGCAACGGCGTGCTACAGATCCAGTACGCCAAGGCCCTACTCGTTAGGGCCGTCGAGCAACAAGCCACGGGAGTCGACCCATGGGGGCGAATGTACTCCCGCTCTTCAGCAAGCATGGCGGCATCAAGCGGCCACCCCACCGTGGCAAACACGTTAGTTTGCCCACCACCCCAGCTCCTGACAAACCAACCACGGGTCGCCAATCCTGCGTTGTCAACCAACGAGCCACGACCGGCAAACAACACGGTCGCTGCCAACGGGCAGCCCCTCGACGCCCGAACAAACATCATCAACAATCAGACATGGCGGCCGCGCCAGCACTACAACCTGCGGCACACCGTCACCAACCACGGCGAACCGGAGCCAAGAGGCTCGCTTAGCCGAGTCGGGCTGCAATGTTTTGGACCAATGATTCGCGGGGAAAAATACCCCGCCAACTTCGAGGCCCCTAAGGAGATCGAGAAGTACGACCCAACGTACGACCCCGCTGTCTGGTTGGACACATACCTCATGGCGATGGGGATCGCAGGCCACACCGACCTGCTCGCCGCTCGCTACCTCCCCCTGATGATGGAGGGTGCGACACGGCAGTGGATCAACACGCTCCCTCCCGACAGCATTAACTCCTGGGAAGAAATGCGGGACACCTTCGTCAGGCACTTCGAGGGCTCCTACACCCCTGCCACCACCATAGAGGACCTGGAGCGATGCATCCAGGGACAACGCGAGTCGACCCGCTGGTGGATCCAAAGGTGGCAAGAACTATGGATAAACGCCTCCGGCATCCACCCAGACACGGCGATACACTGCTTAAAGAACGCGTGCCGGTACGAACCCTTGGTCGCCAAGATCAAGAGGGTCTACCGGACGCTCGATAACAACCCCGACCTCCTCGAGATCGCCAAGCACTACGCGGAGGAGGAACCCAACCAAAACTCCGACAACGAGTCGGGAGGAAGACGTCGCACTAGCATCCACGACAGTGGGCGTCTACGCGACATGCGCTACAGCAACACCCGCATCACCGGCAAGCGCCGCACGAACGGGCGAGTTGATTTTGTCGCCAACGCTGGCTACGGCCAGCGTGACTCCAAGAACTACCACCGCGATGGAGGAAACTACCGCGACAGCGGGAACTACCACGCCAACAACACGACGAGGCCGAAATTCGACCCTGCCGCCCTGCTCAATCAGCCCTGCATCTACCATAGCAGGGAGCGAAAACCCGCCACCCACACCAGCGCCGATTGCCACTCTCTCAAAGAGATTGAAAAGGCGAGACGTGCAAGGGAGGACCCCAACAACAACCCACCTCGGGACAACGGGAACGGTGGCAGCTTCGGAACCGCCGTAGGGTCGCTACATACCTTCATCGGACTCGGCACCAAGCGTGAGAAGAAGGTTCTCGCCTGCGCGGTCTCCGTCAATGCGGTGACGCAAGTCGACATCCCTCGCTTCCTAAACTGGTCCGAGCAGAGCATCACCTGGAGTCGCCAGGACCACGCGCCAAGAATCGAGTACCCAGGGCGAGTCGCCCTGGTAGTCAGGCCCAAGGTGGCCGACTACTGGCTGCCAAGACGCTGATGAACGGCGGGAGCTCCATAAATATCTTGTACCTCGACACGTTCAAAAGGCTCCAGCTCCTAGAAACATCCATCAAGCCAACACTGACCACCTTCCACGGCATCGTCCCCGGTCGGAAGGCGTACCCGATCGGGAAAGTGACGCTGCTAGTCACCTTCGGCACTCTAGCAAACTACCGCACGAAGAGGATCGTCTTCGAGCTGGTGAACTTCCGCAGCCCCTACCACTGCGTCCTGGGCCGCCAGGCATTCGCAAAGTTCATGGCGACCCCACACTATGCCTACAACATGATGAAGCTCCCCGGGCCAAGCGGCATCATCACCGTCCACGGCGACCCCGACATGGCCATGGAATGCGAGGAAAAAGGTGCCGAGCTCGCCGACGCCGCGGAAACCGACCACGCGGAGGAGCTCGCAAAATACGCGGGAAACATCAACAAGGACGACCCCACCATCTTGAAGAAACCAATCGCCACGAACTCCACGTTCGAGGCGACCACGCACACCCGCACCATCGAGCTCGTCCCAGGCGACTCCAGCCAAACGGTCACCATCGGGGCGCACATGAGCCCCGCATAGGAAAGCGCGCTCATCGGGTTCCTCCGTGAGAACCGCGACATCTTCGCATGGAAGCCATCTGACATGCCAGGTGTCCCGAGGGAACTCACTGAGCACAAACTCAACACCGACCCCAAAGTGCGACCAGTAAAGCAGTCGCTATGGCCCTTCAATGAAGAGCGCCGCCGAGCAATCGCCGAGGAAGTCCAGCGCCTGCTAGCCGCAGGCTTCATCCGGCCAATCAAGTACTCCAAGTGGCTGGCAAACCCAGTCATGGTTCTCAAAAAGAACAACACATGGAGAATGTGCATTGCCTACACCAACCTCAACAGCGCCTGCCCGAAGGAGGAGTTCGTCCTACCGCGCATCGGTCAGATCATCGACTCGACCGCGGGATCAGAGTCGCTGTATTTTCTTGATGCTTACTCTAGTTATAACCAGATCAAGATGGCGGTCGAAGACGAGGAGAAGACGGCGTTCATCACGCCATTCGGCACATTCTGCTACACGGCCATGACATTCGGCCTCAAGAACGCAGGCGCCACATACTAGAGGTGCATGCAACAGTGTCTAGCGAGCCAAATTGGCCGCAACATTCACGTCTACATCGACGACGTGGTGGGAAAATCCACTCGCCAGGACGATCTGCTCGCCGATCTAGGTGAAACCTTCGCAAACTTGCGGAGGTACAACATCAAGCTGAATCCTGGAAAATGCACCTTCGGCGTACCCACCGGACAGCTTCTGGGATACGTAGTCTCCAAGCGAGGCATTGAAGCCAACCCCACCAAGATCGACACCATCGCGCGACTCGAGAAACCCGAGTGCCTGCGCGACGTCCAAAAGTTGGCAGGGCGAGTCGCGGCCCTCAGTCGCTTCATCCCCCGACTAGGCGAGAAGGCAATGCCTCTCTACCGCCTGATGCGCAAGAACCCAACGTTCCAATGGGACGCGGAGGCCAACGACGCACTCAAAGTGCTCAAAGAAGTGCTACTCGCGGCACCACTACTCGCCGCGCCACTCGACAAAGAGCCAATGCTCGTTTACGTCGCGGCCTCCAATCGAGTCGTCAGCGTCGTGATGGTCGTCGAACGACCGGAAGAGGGCAAGGAGCGCCCCATACAACATCCCGTATACTACATCAGCGAAGTCCTAACGGACTCACGACGGCGCTACCCGCAATACCAAAAACTAGTGTACGCGGTATTCCGAGCACAACGGCGACTCCCACACTACTTCCAGGAGCACCCAATCACGGTGGTCTCCTCCGCGCCCCTGCAGGACATCATACGCAATCGCGAGGCAATCGGGCGAGTCGCCAAGTGGGCCGTCGAGATCGGCGTCCACAACATCAAGTACGAGCCCCAAAAAGCAATCAAGTCACAAGCCCTGGCTGATTTCATTGCAGACTGGGAAGAAGCACAGCAGCCAGAGAAGCTCCCATACCTCCACTACTGGTCGCTCCACTTCGACGGCTCCAAGAACGCCGACGGCGCGGGGGCCGGGGTCATCCTGACCTCCCCCAAAGGAGACAAGCTTCGCTACGTGCTCCACCTCAACTTCAAGCCCTGCACCAACAACATGGCAGAATATGAGGCCCTCCTTCACGGCATGAGAGCCGCCAAGGAGATGAACGTCAACCGCCTACGATGCTATGGGGACTCTGACCTAGTCGCCGGCCAAGTTGCCGGGACGTGCGACGTTGTCTCCCCAACAATGATCGCGTACCGCCAAGCTGTCGACCAGTTGGGAGGACACTTTGACGGCTATTCCGTCGAGTGGATCGACAGGCGTAAAAACGAGGAGGCAGATGCCCTTTCCCGCATCGGATCGACCCGACAGGCGCCACCAGTAGGCGTCTTCCTCGACATCATCCACAAACCCTCGGTCAACCCACCGAAAGAGATCGACGTCGGGATCCCACTTCAACCAGAACCGGCCTTAGTCGCCATGATTGTGGAACCTAGCGACTGGACAGCGCCATACGTCGCCTTCCTGGAACACAAACTCCTACCAAGCAATGAGACAGAGGCGTGAATGATCGTGCGCCGCTACAAATCCTTTGTCATCATCAACGGCGAGCTCCACAAGCGCAGCGTGACCGGCGTGTTCCAGCGCTGCGTACAGCCATAAGAAGGTCGCAAGATCCTCCAGGACATTCACGCCGGTGACTGCGGCCGTCACGCCGGCGCCAAGTCGCTAGTCGCCAAGGCCATGCGGCACGGTTTCTACTGGCTCACCGCAGACACCGACGCCACCAACATCGTCCAACGATGCGTCGGGTGCCAGAAGTACACCAACCAGACGCACCTCCCTGGCTCGGCACTCAAGACAATCCCCATCACGTGGCCATTCGCCGTATGGGGCATGGACATGGTAGGCCCATTCAAGAAGGCCCTGTCTGGTTTCACTCACCTCCTGGTCGCAGTCGACAAGTTCACCAAATGGGTCGAGGCCAAGCCGATAAAAAAATGCGATGGCAAGACGGCCACCAATTTCCTACGCGAACTCATCTACCAGTACGGCTACCCGCGCAGCATCATAACAGACAACGGCACCAACTTTGCCAAGGGGGCCATGGCGGAATTCTATGAGGAACACGGCATCCAACTCGACCTCGCATCAGTCGCTCACCCGGAATCAAATGGCCATGCAGAGCGCGCCAACCAGAGCATCCTCCACGGGCTCAAGCCGCGACTGCAGGTGCCCCTCGAGCGCACCCCAGGATGCTGGGTCGACGAGCTCCCCTCTGTGATATGGGGGATTCACACCTCCGTCAACCGATCAACTGGGTTCACGCCCTTCTTCATGGTGTATGGCGCCGAGGCCGTAATGCCAACCGACCTGGAGCATGACTCACCTCGAGTCGCCAACTATGTCGAGGCGGCCAATGAGATCGCCTGCCAAGACAACATCGATCAACTCGACGAGGCACGAGACCTAGCTCGCTCCCGCACCACCATATACCAGCAAGGACTCCGCCGCTATCACAGCCGCTGAGTGCGAACTCGCACCTTCCAGGAAGGCGACCTGGTCCTACGACTGGCCCAAGACAAGAAGGGCATGCACAAGCTCTCCCCCCATGGGAGGGGCCATTCTCCATAGGCCGAGTCCTTGGCAACGATGCCACTACCTCATCGACATACGGGGTGATGGCCAATTAGAGGTCGGGAGGCCATGGAATGTAAACCTCCTCAGAAAGTTCTATACTTAGAACCTCACACTGTACTCCATCGGAATATATAATGAAATTCATTCGGATCGCACAAATTGTGTCCACTCGCCATATTCTTGTGCCACTCGCACTCGTACATGCCAGCAATACGCTACTTACGGAAGTCAACCTCTGGTCGAGCGACCGGCACGGCCAAGTAGTGCAGCACAAGGGCACCGGAAATATTCGGGCCTTGGGTCGTCCACGAAAAACGCCAACCCGGAGCCGCCATTGGAGTCGCCTAGCCCGACTGGCCCGCCGGGCCAAGACATCCGATACACGCTTCTCACAGCAATCTGTCCCTCCCACCCTCGCGCAAAGCGACTCGAACGGTTAAGTACCACGCATGGGGACTCCGCAAAACGGGAACCCCCACGCGGCTCGGGAACACACCAAGTAAGAGAGCTGCCTAGGGCTCGCCAAGCGACTGGCTCTCCGGGCCAGGGGAGGAGACACGTTACAAACAATGCACTCACAACCTGCAACAGGATCATGACCAATACGGTCGGGCACCACGCTCGGGGACTCGCTCATAAGTCAGTCCTACTCGCGCTCGGGGATTCGCCACTCAGAAGACGCGAGGGATAAAAGCAACACGTAAACACAATAAATACACAAAAGTATACAATCGAGTTATACCCCATTAAAAGGCGGACGCGCCCAGGGACTCGCTCAATCAAAACAATGCATAAGCAAAACACAACATACATTACTCATCAAAACCCGAGTCGATCGACCCCCCGTGGCATATTTTACAAAAATATCTTACATCATTCGCCACTTGGCATTCATCACAACTTGGAAAATTACATTGTTTACTCTACAGGCCCTGATGACGAAGCAGCACCACCCCCCTTGACGCGCACAAAAGGCTGCCACGGGTTCGTCGGGTACATTGTTAGCGATTTCGACAACGACGACCGAAAGGGCTACTCCGACTTCATGTCATGGTACTCCGGCTCGGGGTCGCCAGGCGCCAACACCGTCTCCTGATATGGCAGCAGATCCCCCATCGCCAAGACATGATCGACGTAAGGAGTGGCCTTCGCGGTCAGCTTCATCACCTCCGACATCTCCACCGTGCCGGTCGCCGACGAATAACCACTCGTCACATCGTCAAGATCAAAGTCATCGGGGAAATGGGCGAGACCCAAGCTCAACATCATGGCGGCCCCGCGTCTGAACGCCGAGCGCGTCATCTACTCCACAACGGCGGGCACCTCCTCTAGATAGCGCCACACCTCCGTCAGCCCCCCAGGGATAACCTCGATGGGAGACATGCCCTAGAGAGGCGCTTGGACGCACAACACCAAGGCCATGGCTGCATTCACCACGACAGTCGCGCACTGCTAGGCATTGTAAGTCTGCACAACCGGGTCTTTTTGGCCTACCACAGCTGCAAAGTCAGGCGTCAGTGAAACTATGAAATCCCCAAAGCAGGGACTAGACGAAAGGGTCAAGCAAAGACAAAGACTCACCAAGGAGTTTGCGGCAGTTCTCCTTGATGTGCTTCTCCAAGGCAGTTTGCTCGTTGTGCAACCCCACAATGATGGAATCCGTGGCTTTGCGCTCTTCCTCAGCCGCGGCAATGGCAGCCTTCGCTGGCTCCTCCGAAGAAATCGAGGCCGCTCTCGCCTCTTCCAAATCCTTGACCAAAGAGGCTACTCGCCCATTCGCCGCGTCCAGCTCGGCGACCGGAACATACCCCTCACAAGCCTTGGAGATCTCAGCCGGGAAAGCATCTGCACGAGAATAGATCACAATGCTATACATGATCAGCTCAAACCCAAAACAGGAGAACAAAGACGAAGCATACACTCACCAATAGTTTCCTGAAGCCGCCGGTTCACCTCCTGCGCTTCGCGCAAGTCACGCTCCAAGCGCTCTCTCGCAACCTGCCGATCAGTCGACTCCCTTTGTAATCCCTGCAAACAAAGAACTCACCTAAGCATTTGACAAAACAAAACCTAGTTCCCAGCCGCTGAAATTCAGCGACTAGGAACTCGGGGACTGGAGAAGGAAGAAAAAGAAAACCAATTCGTAGCCGCCAAAATTCAGCGACTAGGAATTCTGGGACTGGAAAGGAGCAAAACCCAGTTCCCAGCCGCTCAAATTCAGTGACTAGGAACTCGGGGACTGGAGAAGGAAGAAAAAGAAAACCAATTCCTAGCCGCTGAAATTCAGCGACTAGGAATTCGGGGACTGGAGAAGGAAGAAAAAGAAAACCAATTCCTAGCCACCGAAATTTAGTGACTAGGAATTCGGGGACTGGACATACCTGAATAGCAGCGCCGAGCATCTTGTGAAGTTCCCCGGCGTTAGTTGACGGGATTGTGAAGGAGGTGCGCCCGTGGTGTGACCCAATGTCCGCATCCACGATTTCCGGACTCTGTGGAGACTGCGTGTCCGCCACACCTGGAAACCCCTTTGCCATAAAATGAGGGAACGTCGCCGATGCCCTGGCAGGGGCGCTGGTTGCTGGGACCGGCGCCTCCGGCTCGGACGCAGCCAAGGTTGGCTCTGATCGCGTCGCCGCAACCTCTTTGGCGACTGGCGTAGCAGCTGGCTCCGCGGCGCTCCCGCTGGTCGCAGCGTCGTCGGTGCCCCCCTTCTGCTTCTTCGCAACCTCGGCGGTCGCCACATCTTCGGAGGCCATCCTCTTCTTGGGTAGGTCACCCTCTCCTATGTCGGTGGCCGGTGGAATGTTAGCCACCGAAGGGCGACCAATCTTTTTAGCCCCCGACCTGCACGAGCCTCTTCAATCAACATAACAGCGACACAAAAGGAGCAAGGCGAACTGGGACGAGGAAGTGCTACTTACTTAGCGACTGGAAGGACGCGAAGCCCGGTGCTAATATGGGCGGGCTTGTCCAACTCAGGACCCAGCTTGCGGCTGAGCCCCCTCTCGAAGACGTCTGAAGCCCACGAAACCGAGGGCTTCCTTGACGATGAAGCTGCAGTCGCCGGGATCTCTGGCTCCGATGTGCCGCCTTTGACGGTTGTGGCGACTTGGACGCCATTGCCTCAGCTGCTTCTTGGCTTGGAACCCCCGAGGTCGTCGGCGCAATCGCCGCCAGGGGAACCTCTACCACCACCTCTGTATCCTCGCCTTCCAACCCCTTTGCCGGGACTGTGTCCCTTGGGGCCTTGTGCGAGACTTCGGGAGATCCTTCGTCCTCGAAATCATCATCCGACTCGAACACCACCGACGACCTGGCCGGTGACGCAGGCCTTTTCGCTGGCGACTTGGGCCGGCGCGGGGGCTTCGACGGCATAGCGGTGCGCCAGGACGTTTGCGCCTGGGCGACCTCGTCGCCTTCTTCGAGCTCGTCCAGGCTGCGGCTCGCTTCGAATTCTCATTGTCTCTGCATCCGGGTCTTGCGAGCCACAGGTGCTAGGGGAGGGACCTCTTCTTCCTCCCCGTCGTTGTCGGAATGATCCCCCTCGGAGTCTTCCTCCAGTTCCTAGGGAACCTCTTCATCAAGCGGAGGGAGCCAACCCTCTAATACCCGAAAAAGCTGAGAACCACCACGAGTCAAAAAACACCAAGCGAGAAGACTGAAATTGAGATACGAACATAGCAATTGAGAACTTACTGTGGGGGCTTCATTCTTCACAGGAGTGTATGGGGCGACCCTGACCGCCACGCCGGTGAACTCTGCGTCGCTGATCTTCTTCAGGGTGGCCTTGTAGTCCTTGGCCTCCCATGACTCCTTGCTGGTTCGAGATGGGTCATGCTTCCCGCTGTATTCGTACATCCAGTGCGGTCGAGCCACCAGCGGAACCAGGCGCTGCCCGAGCCAGCAGTTGTAGAGGTTGATCGGAATCAACCCCTGGTCCTTCAGCTTCTGGATCTGATCCATCATTTCTGCGATGGCTATCCGCTGATCTTCAGGAAGCTTCTTTGGTGCCAACCGACGGGACTCGCTCCTCTCGGCGACGAACTCGGGAAGAGACACCTCGCCGGAGGGAGTGGCTTCCTTGACGTAGAACCAACTCTTCTTCCACTCGCTGGCGGCCTTCTTCAGCAGGAGGAGCTTGACGAAGTTGGCCTTCGGCTTCAATTGAAAGGTGACCCCGCCTGCGGCCAGCATCAAGCCGGTGGACGCCTCGCGCCCGATACGTCCGTGAGCTCCAATCGTAGCGGGAAATATGGCTTGCAGCCAAGGTAGCATTCGCAGAAGGCGACGAAGATCGCCAGTTGCTCGATGCTGTGTGGACCAAGATCTGACGGCTTGATCGCGTAATACGTACAGAAGCGGCGGAAGAAGGGTGAGGTGGAGAACCCCAAACCCCTCTCAAGATGACTGGGGAAGCAGATGAACTCGCCGGGTCGCGGCTTTGGCTCGGTCTCGGAGGAGGGGGGAACCCGCCAATTCCCCTTGCGGAGCACCCCGGCATCCTCAAAAGATCTAAGTTGGGCCGTGGTGCACTTGGATTTCCCCCATGAGCCCTTGGGAGGCGCCATCGAGTAAGATGTGGAATCGCATGACGCGTGAAGAACAAGTCGGGAGGACGCAGGAAGGAAGAACAAATGAGGAAGAATGAAGAATGCGAAGAAAGACTGCGGAGCTGAGCCATCACTCCCCTTATATGGGAAACGCCATCCGCCAAAATCGGGATAGCCGTTACTCACGGTAATTGCGCCGTAGTTACCGTTGGAAATTCCAACGGATAGTTTGACCAGGTCTAACGGTCCAACTCCTTTGGTCCACCCGCCACCCGCCAGTTTTTCCTCTCGCCGAAACGACAACTGGGCAGCAGTGATATTCATTGAAGCGACGAATGGAAACGTGGGGAAATTCTCCTTGGTTCTAATAGAGTCCATCGCCGACTTGACTGGACACCCAAATTAGGCTCGCCTACTCCGAACGCCAAAAGGACGCATGCGCCTGCATCAACGATGGCCTCGGGGACTACTGATGGGGATATGCCAAAGGGGGTATGCCCAGCAGGACGTGCCGATTGGGCCGAAAGGCCTTCGAGTGCGTCTGAAAGACAGCGACTGGACTATGAAGAAAGGAAAGGCCCAGCGACTGGCGACTAGAAGCCCAGAAGCGTAGCAGAAGCCCAGTAGGACTAGGTCAAAAGTCTCCGGATCCTCATCTTGTTCGGGGATAGCTTGTAAACCCTAGCGAGGTGCTTCATATATAAACCTCCCTAGGGTATCCTGGGACCTCACGTTCCATCATACACCCCCTCAAGCGACTCGCTGCCTAGCCACCGAGCTCGCCACCCCTGTAGATCGCTCTCTCATAATCTAATCTAGTAGGAGTAGGTCTTTACCCTCCGGGGGGCGAACCTGGGTAAACCCATGTGCATCCGCCCCCATCTCGCACTGCAGATGGCCGTCAACTCTTCCTCACGAAACACTCAATCGCTGCTAGTGGCAGTGACTGCCGTGGCCATTTCCACAACAATGGTGGAGAGTCAGAAGTGCGCGTAAGGTCACCGGCTACGAGAGTCATTTTCGCGCGCAAACGGGACTCACCACACAACCTCACCACGAGCAACCATAGATGCCGAGGGTTTCCGCTGCCACCTCGGATCTCGACCGCAATAACCCATGGAAGGCGAGGATTTTTGCTGCCACCTCAGATCTCGACCGCGAGAACCCGTAGGCGGAGAGGATTTTGCTACCACCTCGGCTCTGAGTGAGTCTCAAGCCCTCACACACTCTAGATGCCTCTCACATAGCATGCTCCTGCCCACAGCCGCTGACGGCGGGCCATTGGTGGTGGAAATATGCCCTAGAGACAAATAGTAATAAGGACTATTATCATATTTCATAAAGTTTATAATTAAGTTTTATATCATGATATAACTGTGTTGAGTGGAAACATCAATACACATGTGATATACAAACAACCAGGGGTTCCCAGTGAAACTCTAGTCACTGGTTCATTGGTCAACATATGAGCAAGTTTCCTGATCATGTGGCATTTATGCCAGTTAAAAATGGAGTCAACTCATTCTGAGAATGAGAAGATGAACCAATACCCACCTAAACATCGTGACCCGATTATGTCACGAAGTTCAAGTTACGATGATTAGAAATGGTTCCTCGTAGACTATTCCTTAGACCGTGAGGCTATATCAATCACTGTCTCCTGAGAGTACTTAGATAGTGTGTTCAGGTACTCAGAGGAAACCGTATAAAAGTGGTTATAAAAGTGTGTTCAGGTACTTAGAGGAATACAGTGGTTATAAAAGTGTGTTTAGGTACTCAGAGGAAACCGTAGAGGTAATATATGTCAAGAGCAAGATTTGTCCGTCCACGTGACGGAAAGATACTTAAGGGCCCACTCAGGAGAAGTTATATCCAATAGCTGCACATCATGTGATTTGATCACAGGGATATCACTTGTCGGAACAAGTCAAGTAGCATTAATCGGTAACGAGATTGAACACGACATGGTGATGTCATTGATCATATCTCGGGCAATGCAAGTATCGAGAAACAAAGGGAATAAGACACGATTGTCCTGGTTCAAACAACAAAAGATCTTCGTGGAACGCACATGGGTCACATGGCCATCCAGGTCCCTCTGTTGATCATTGGTCCGGGAGTGTCCCGACCATGTCTCGAGTGTTCCCGAACCGTAGGGTATCATGCTTAAGTGTTTGATGATGCTTAGAGAATGTTTATAGGATCGGAAGAATTGCTGAAGAATAGTAGAGAGAAAACTAGAAGGGTTTCGGTAAGTCCGGAGGATGTCCGAAGTGGAGGTGGAAGGTATTCCATAGCCACGGAGATTGAATAATATATGAATGAATGTTGAATATTGATTTAATGATTTATTCAAAATTATTTAATAAAAGAGAAAATCAATTTAAAGGTTAAAAGGCTTAATGGGCCCATTCCGGAGGCAAGAGGGCCCATTAGGGAAAGGCAAGAGGGGAGAAGGGGCAAGGGGGTGGCCGGCTGGGCCAAGCCCCCCCGCGCGGGGCCCACTAGGGCCGGCTGGTGGCTACCCCCCCCCCCCCCTCTCCCTCTCCTTTAGTCCCACCCCGTGACTTTGAGGGAGGTAGTACCTTCCCTCCCCCTATATATAGTGGGGCTATTTGGCTAGATAAAAACACACAATATTCAATAAAGGTCTTCTCACTTTTGGGAAGACCTCCAATTGATATTCTCTCTCTCTCTCGTGACCGTGGTCCCAAGTTTGGACTGCACGAACGAGAGACATCTTCACCGTGGAGCGCCGTCATGCTACAGGATTCGGATCCAGGAGCTCTACTTCCGCAACTGCGGGGCCAGGCTCATATCTAGATTTTGAGCCCGAGAGTCAGGCGGGCTCGTGTGTGGGAAATGTGCGGGCAGGATTTTTCTGGCCTGGCCCAAAAAATGCCTGGGTAGACTCTTGGGGTTATTGAAACCCAGAGCTTGTTCTTGATGCTTATTCTTCTCTCGTTCTTGGAAACCTAGACGGCTTGGTGGTGCCATGAAGTTGAATTTTTGTGGTGTAAATCTCAGCTCGGTAGATTACTTGGGAGCCTCCAATTAAGTTGTACAGATTGTTCCAAGGTTGTATAGGTTTGTTAGCTGCCCTCAAGTGTGCCATAGTGGATAGGTTATCCACCTTGGTGATACCCATTCAGGAGAATAAGGCGAGCCTTCGTCGCATCGATGAGTGGTGTGCCACTATATCATGGGGTTAGGACTTTTGTGGTATTTGGTGTGTATTGAGAATCCACACCTCAAGATGAACCTTTTGTGGCATTTGGGGACCATTACGCCACCATCCCTCTCAAAGGAAGATTAGCATCCTTGGAAGTCAATTTGGGGATAAATTAGTATCTGGCTCTTTGTGTGCCTCAGTTATTTCTATAACATAGCTCTTTACTTATGAACTTTACTTTGTGGTAGCCTTAATGCTCTATGTTATATTATCTTGCTACCACATTGTTGTTTGCCTTGTTTAGCATAAGTTATTTGTGCATGTAGTTGAGCCTACCGTATTTAGGTTTTGTGCTTGATATTATTCCGCATTACTTTAGCCAAAATTGTAATAGTTTTAAAACGTCTATTCACCCCTCCCCATCTCTTAGTGGCATCTGTTTCCTTTCACTTGCTAAGAAAATAGGCATGTTGGTTTAGTTAAAGAATTGAGTGTATTTCTTTGCTCATACCGATGGTTTTTGTTGTTCCAAACATGATCAACTCATCGGAGTGCGTGTAAGTGACGATGTCGACCCTGGGTACATGCCTAGGGTATCCGGATAGTAAATTCACCCATGTCATCACATCATAAGAATATTAAGTACTCCCTTCAATCCATAATAAGTGCCAGAGTTTAATTTACTTTAGTCTAAATTTGAATAAAGCCCCGACACTTATTATGGATCAAAAGGAGTACATGGTATACATATGCATGTTGGCTGTTGGGCCATGTACCTCCACATGGAGGTGTGTTGGCAGCCAAACTACAGACTGTGAAGTCCAACACATTTCAACCGTTGATCAAGGTTTGCATCCAACGGCTAAGGCGATCCATGTGAGAGGAATGGAAAATAAAACCCTAGCCACCATTGGTGGTTGTGTGTGCGTAAGAGCAAGTGTGAGAAAGCAACCATCATGGATGTTGTAGGGATAGGGTGAGAGAACACACAAGAATACTACAACCTAGTGATAAGAGAGAAAGAAGAAGAAGCAGAGGTGATTTCTGTCTAGATTTCTGAGATTTGTCTAGTCTGTATTCAAGCTAGTGTTTCAATGATTAAACATGCTTGGATTGGATACAAACTTGGTGGGAATGTTCCTTACTTCGAGTACTTCGATCTGGTTAGCTGGTTTGAGATTTGAGCCAATGTAGCATCATATTTGGAATTGGTTTACTCAGTTCAGACTACTATAGTTTCAGCAGAGAGCACTTTTGGTAGACGAACTGTTTGGGAAGGAAAATGATGCATGTTGGAAACTCGTATGTGTGTTTTTCTACCAAGTTTTGTGATGATTGGATCTGTGGTATAAGAGAATTTTGTTGATTACCAAAGAGGACAAAAGTCGCGATATCTCTGCTTTGCTGTAATCTCTCTTTCAAGTGGTCGTTGTTGTTGTTGCCGGTTAGCAACATGCTAAGTGTGTTGTACATCTCTAGATGCTCTAGAGAAGACTTTGTACCCAGGTTGCTCGTAATGAAGCTTACGTGGACTGGTTGGTCCACACCCATGGTTTTTTTTCCTCACCTTGAGGAGGTTTTTCCACGTAAATCCTTGTGTCACTTGTGTATGTGCTCGATTATTTTATTTCCACTTCATATATGTTGATTGATCTATCCTCAGAGTTTGTTACAACTTGTGGGGTTGTGTATCACCCCCAAAAAGTGGTATCAGAGTTGAGATTCAGTTTGTTTTTAGTTTCAGAGCAAGGTTTGTTTGGGGTTGAGTGCATTTGCTTGTCATGAAGGATGGTAGTGAATATCAATGGAATGATTTCTTTGAATGGTACAAATTATCAAGCTTGGAAGAGAAAGATGAAGGACTTGCTATATGTAAAGGAACACTAGAAGCTGGTGTTCTCCATTGAGATGACTGATGATATGAAGCAAGATCAGTGGGGGGTGCTTCATCTCCAATCTTGTGGGTTCATCCGACAATGGGTGGATGATAATGTTTTGAACCATATCAATGAGGAGACACATGCACACACCTTATGATAGAAATTGGAGGAGTTGTATGCCCACAAAAAGGTACTAACAAGATTTTCATTATCAAGAAATTGATGGGTTTGAAGTACAAGGGGGAATTCCAATTGCATATCATGTGAATGAATTTCAAAGCATTATAAATTAGCTATATTCAATAGGAATCACATTTGAAAATGAATTAAGAGCTTTTTTGCTACTTGGCTCATTACTGGACACTTGGTGACCTTTAAGTTCCCCGTGTGCAATTTACCACCTAATGGAGTTGTCACTTGGAACCTTGTGAAGACCAAGTTACTAAATGAAGAGTCTAGAAAAATTGCTGATAAGGACGATTCTTACTCACATTCTAAAATGTTAGTGACCGAGTCAAGGGGGAGAAGCAAGAGTAAAGGTTTGATAAAGTAGGAGAAAGAAGTAGAAGCAAAACAAGAGGCAAAGACAAGTATGATGGTATTATATGCCATCACTGTCAAGAGAAAGGCCACATCAAGTGGCATTGTGAACAATGAAAGAAAGACAAAAATAAAAAAGAAGAAAGTTCACAAACATACCAATAGTGATAGCGATGGTGAGAGAGGCCGGATTGCTACGATTAAGGAGATCATGTTTCTCATGCATGAACAACATGATGGCAGCGGTGTTTCCACCACTAAGGAGAGGATCACTTTAGTTTCTGATGATACCATCAGCCTTGTAGATGGTTATGAGATGACTTGGATTCCAAACCGTGGTGCTACCTTACATGCTATATCTCGCAGAGAGCTCTTCAACAACTACACAACGAGTGATTTTGGTGTTATGAAGATGGGAAACAATGATAGAGCACAAAACATTGGAAGAGGAGATGTGCACTTGGAGACTAAAAATGGTACCACACTAGTCCTCAAGTCAAAGAGGCATGTTGAGGCCCTTTGGCTCAACATTATCTTGGTTAGACTGCTTGATGGAGACGGGTACTTGAGCAGATTTAGAAATGCACATCACAAGCTCACCAAAACAAATCTAATCATTACAAAAGGTAACTTGGTTTCAGTTTTATATCATGTTCATGCTAAGCTTTCCGTTGCTTGTGTTTATGCATTGCAGAAATATGATGCTTGTGCTTTATGGCACAAAAGACTTAGGCACATGAGTGAGAAGGGGATGATGGCGCTAGTGAAGAAAATTTTGTTAAAAGGTGTGAAGGTTGTTCACGTCAATAAATGTTCAGATTGTCTAGCAGGGAGGCAACATAGAGTTGCATTCAAGAGTCAACCTCCTCACCAGAAGCCCGAGGTGCTGGACTTAGTACATTTCGATGTTTGCAAAATGTTGGTGAGGTCAATGGGTGGTGCAAAGTATTTTGTCATATTTATTGATGACTTCTCCAGAAAATTTTGGGTCTATGCTTTGAAAACCAAAGATCAAGTACTAAGTGTATTCAATTCCAAGTCTCAGATGAGAGAGAAACTGAGAATAAGATCAAGTACCTTCACGCTGGTAAATGGGGAGAGTATATTGGCCCATTTGATGCCTTTTGCTAGCAGCAGGGAATTAGGCACCAATTTACTCCAAAGACACCAAAGTTGAATGGTCTTGCTGAGAGGATGAGCAAGACAATTATTGATAGAGTTAGATGCTTGCTATCGAGTGAAAGTTTCCTAAACATTATTAGGGTGAGTGACATGCGTATGCCCAACAGGCACTCAACTACAACCTACCTGGTGTGGCTCGATGGAAGGCCCACTCGACGTATTGCCAAGGTCCATGACGTCTATGATGGTTCGAGTGGCATGAAGCCCATATGGACACGGACTCCTAAACGCACAAGACAAGGAAGTCTCAATACTAGAGTTTGAATCTAACTTGTAACCAACTCGTATTGGTACCTGAGACCTAGCCTCCCCATATATAAAGGCTAGGAGGGTCCAACGAGAAGGCAATCGCGACTCCAATAGATAGATCTACGATCTCCCACATGGCAACTCCCACAATACACAATAGACAATAGATCTAGACACTGATCTCTCGCACATACGCCAGATCCAATCTGCGCGACACCGCCATCAGCGGCATTGTAATCCTTCGGATCATCATCAATCAAGAGCAGACAAGCAGGAGTAGGGTTTTACCTCCGTGGGCCTGAACCTGGGTAAACATCGTATCCCGCATTGCTTGTCTATTAGCCGTTCCGCGATCTCCAGCGCTCCCTCCTTCTCCAAAACCCAAGTACATAACAATGGGCATTGATGAGTTAAACCCTCGTCAATTGGCGTCGTCTGTGGGAACTAGGAGCGTTGATGTTGCGATCTCGACGGCCCCAACACCTGCAATCTACTACTCATCCGCGTCTGAGAAGCACCTTCTCTTCGGCACCGTCGACTTCATCGTTCACTTGCCAGCCACGCGCTTGGCCTGCTTTTGACTCCCTCGATGATAGAGCTGATATGACAATTGGTGATTTGCACTTTCAAGTCGGCAAACTCAGCAGTCATATTTAATGCAGATCGGTTGACAGGCGGTCGGCAGAGTTGCCGGCAGCATCTTCCAACTTTCTAGGTTGATCCGGAGGAATCAGAAACATCACACGTCTACTGAAGAGTCACGAAGAAAATTTGGCCGTACAGCCCGGGGCTCGACACCACCATGGCCATCGTCTGCGCAGTCAACGCCTGGAACGATTGTCCAGACAGGAGATATTCGACAAGCACGCAAGAATAGCCAAAACCGAGCTCAAGGAAAATGATACGTAAAAATCATATCAGAACAGTTACATCAAATCGATCCATCGATTGAAGCCACACAAAGAACGAAACCACAAACCCGTTGAAATCATGAGAGGCCGTACCCGTTTCAAACTCAATAAGGAGCATGGCTTGTATGAGTCCTTGGCTCCTACATAGAAGGAAAGTTTTCGGATCGGACATAGAAGAAAAAGGATGCAGGAGACTTGACCTCACGTCTTCATGACTCATGTGGGTCAGCAGAAAAATACGGAGATACGGGATTATGGAAAAATAGTATACTATAGGTGCATGTACTTCACGAACAAAATGCTAATTGCATGCGTGGATACGTAAGCTTCGGTTATTATACGCCCCAGTGTCTATGTTTGCACCACAACAATTGCCTAGTGGTCCGTCGCAGAAATCTCCGACAGTGACACGGCCGACATTGTCTCCACCGCGTGACCCATTTTGGTCTTTGGTTGCACCAACCCATTGCTACGTCAACTCCATCCGACCAACCGGTCACATCGGCTTCTGCGATGATAATCTGTCGGCCGCCTCGACTCCATCAACTACCGCGTCGACTCTACATTCAGGGTATGCGCCACACGACCCGTTGCGGTCTTCGGATGTGACAAACCGCTACCGCCATCTGCTTCGGCAACCCACTGCCGCGTCAACTCCGGTTTGCTACATCATCTCTCGAACATCGCCTTGACTACATCGATCACATCGAATCTACACTCGGGGGTTCCATCGACTCCTCCGCGAGACCCGTTGGCGCTTTTGGCTCCAACAAATCGGGGGCTCCTTCGCCTGCGGCAACCCGCTATGGTCTTTAGTTGTCACGGCCTACTATGGTCTTCGACTCCGGCGATCCGCTGCGATCTTTAGCTCCGGAGACTCAGGGGATTGTTCGGATGTAGCGACCCGCTGTGGTCTTCGGATCCAGCGACTCAGAGATTCCCTCGGCCTCAGTGACCAACTACAATCATCGATTGCAGCGACCTGGTGTGATCTTCGGCTCCAGCGACTAGCCGCGTCCTTCGACTCCGTCGTGCAACCCGCTTCGGTTCTCGAGTCCAGCGACTCGGGGGCTCCCTCAGCATTGGCGACCCAGCGACTCGTTGCGTCCTTCGACTCCGGCGAGATGTTGCCTCCTTCGACAATGGCAACCCGTACCGCCATTGGGTGTAGCGACCTTCTACAACCTTTGACTCTCGCAATCTGCTACCGCGTCGACTACGTCCGCGTCCACATCGATTTCGTCTGCACCAACTACCAATAAAGCTAAGTTTCCCCCTACTCAGAGCTGATTTTTTGTAACTCGCACTCGAAACACTCGGGGGTTGCGCCCTCTTCGAGTAACCTAATGTGTCGTTGACTCCACGCACTCGAGCACCTCATACGCGACAGCCCGAGTAGCTGATTCTTCCTGATCGCCGAATCCTTGAACTCCGAGTACCTCGGCAAGGTACTGAGACTAAGGGTAATCAGACTAACGAAAAGGCCTAGCATGCAGTGCAAAAGTGTCGACTCGATTGCACCAGAATTTTACTTTCCAACCTGACATGCAAATATTCTTTACAAGATACAAGTACTTCACAATTCTTTATGTTTTCTGCAGCTTATAAGGACGTCGAGTGCATCGTGTTATTCTATATGGTCCTCCAACGGAGTCAACCAACACTAGTCGCATAAATAGACGCCAAGACCCGAGCCGACACTTTCCTCGGATGACCATGTCAGTCATCGATAGAAGCAGTGCTGGCCGCATACCCAACAGAAGTGACTGCATCGACTCCATCTGCATCGTCTAATCTTGGCTCCTTATGCGTGACACGCTGACTCGATGCACTTTCGTGTCAGTGGTTTATCCTCGCATGATTTTCGACTACCACTGCAAGATACAAGACTCGAGTCTCTGCCTGAGTCTACGACTCTGCTAGACACCCGGGGGCTACTCTAAACTGGAGCGCTGGATGCGCATATACAAGATCTTCAAGTGGCACGCTCCGAATCCTCACTCGAATCCACGATTCGACTAAGGACTTAGGGGCTACTCCCATAGGGAGCGCTGATCGCGCATTTGAAAAAGTGTCGGCATTGATGGCATTCACAAGATCATCTAAAGTACTTCCTGAAGGGAATATGCCCGAGAGGCAATAATAAAGTGGTTATTATCTTATTCCTGTTTATGATAAATGTTTATTTTGCATGCTATAATTGTATTAATTGGAAACGTTAATACATCTGTGTTTAATAAACACAATACAAAGTTCCTAGTAATGCCTCTCATATAAACTAGCTCGTTGATTAACAAGATGATCAAGGTTTCCTGATCATGGACATTGGATGTTGTTAATAACGAGGTCACAACATTGGTGGAATGATGTGATGAACATTCATCCGAAGTATAGCATTACGATTAGAGTCATTATGTTTATATTTCTATAACATCATACGAAGTCATCTTAGTCCTTAGACCATGAGATCATGTTAATTGCTAACACCGTAAGAGTATCTTGATAACATCAAACTTCACACCGTAATAGGGTGGCTATAAAGGTGGGTTCAGTGCTACGATGGTGTTATGTTGAGGCTCATAGATCAAGAGTGGGATTTGTCCATCTCGATGACGGATAGATATACTCTGGGCCCTCTCAGTGATATCACATTGAAATAGCTTGCAAGCAAGTGGTGTGATCACTAGAATGTTATATCACGGGAACGAGAAAAGAGTGCATGTCGGTAACGAGATCAATAGGTATTTCGATGCCAATGACCGAATCTTTGACATGTAATATATCGCGAGACAAAGGGATATAGTTACGACGTTAAAGGTTCACACGATCACAAGGGTCATTGTTGAATGTTTGGGAGTCAGTACGGATCTCTAGGTCCCGCTGCTGATTATTGATCGGAGAGGGGTCTCGATCATGTCTGCATTATTCGGGAACCGTAGGGTGACACACTTAAGGGATACCAACACCATTCGGAGCAAATATGTTTCAGATAAAGATTTAAGAAAGCGCTGGAATCATTTCGATGGAAACCGGAATTGTTTCAGGTGAAATTGCAGAAACTGGTTCTGCGTGTGATATTGAAATGTTGTAGGGGGGTTTATGTGAATGTTTGTTAATTAATGTAATTGAAAAAATTCTGAGTAAAATAAATAAAATAGTTTTATTTAATGAGAGCTTGCATTAAATTTGGTGGAAATTAATGCATGTATGAGTGGAATTTTGAGTGGAGGCTTTTTATGGGAGTAGGAGCTCCACCCACATGAATGTGGAAGAGGTGGGGGCACCACCATGGCTGCCACGCCATGGCCCTTGGGTGCCCCCTCTCCTCTATAAAAGGCCCCCTCTCCTCCTCACAACACACACCTCCTCATGAAGGATCTCTCTCCCCCTCTAGTTATTCCACATGGTCTCGGATTAGCGAGATACATGTTCCCGGTGGCTTTATCTGGAAAGGACCTGCAGCTTCCGCTGCTTTGCTGGAGCGAGGGACGGAGGTTGTCGGGGTACCGGACGTGTGTGCGATCATGGATGCACCGCTACTTTGCGGTGGTGGACTAGATGGTGCTAGACCTGATGGTGCTGGAGCTACTGGACCTGAAGGACTTCATCACGATCTTGAGATCGGCAAGTGTACGACTACATCACCCACGAGTTCCAACTTGTTAACAAAGCTTTGTTTTCTTCAAGGGTAAGTTCTCTATGGATGTATATGCACCCGTTGCTTGTATCTAGTAGATAGATCTTGGCGTATAGTTCCCATCATAGGAATTTTTTTGTTTTCTATGCTGTGAACCCAACACTTCCGGATCGTTCTGTCTACGCAACTGAGGACTATAAGTCTCTGCTTGAGTCTACAACTCGAACATACACTCGGGGGCTACTCCCATAGGGAGCGCTGGTCGCTCACCCTATAGTCCATTGTGTTGACTGCATCCACAATGTCGAATCGCTTATAGCAATCAAACGCCCACTATACACTACAATGTCAAGTTCAGAGACAACGTCTCCTTGGCCACCCGAAATACCTCCGCGGTGATAAACCTTCGGATGCTGCGTCCACGACATGAAGATAAGACCTACAGATACAATCTGATGGCTTGGCAATCGCATCCGCTGTGCTCTACCAGATATATACCGTGTCGACGACATGAAGAAAATCCCGACGGACGCGTTGGGTACATACGCATTAAAACTAGAGTTCGGCTCAGTAAGGCCTCCGCCGCATGAGTCGAACTACGCCAGCAATTTCCGCATTCGAGTCCGGGGACTCGAGTTTGAGTAGGTGACGTTGTTTTTGCCCTAGAGCAATTAACTAGTCCCGATCCGTCGAGCGCACCAGACATGTTTACCATCATCCCTATGAGCTACTATAAATTCGACTGACCCGATGAACTTTCGGGTGAAGTGCTTCGCACTCGACATAACTATCGACTCCGACATCATAATGCAAAAATCAAGACTTCTGAGTCTCCACCCGAATCTATGATTCGCATGGACACTCGGGGGCTACTGACATAGGTATGCCCAATAGGCACTCAACTACAGCCTACCTGGTGTGGCTCGACAGAAGGCCCACTCGACAAATTGCCAAGGTCCATGACGCCTATGACAGTTCGAGTGATATGAAGCCCATATGGACACGGACTCCAAAACGCACAAGACAAGGAAGTCTCAATACTAGAGTTTGAATCTAACTTGTAACCAACTCGTATTGGTACCTGAGACCTAGCCTCCCCATATATAAAGGCTAGGAGGGTCCAACGAGAAGGCAATCGTGACTCCAATAGATAGATCTATGATCTCCCACATGGCAACTCCCACAATACACAATAGACAATAGATCTAGACATCGATCTCTCGCACATACACCCGATCCAATCTGCGCGACACCGCCATCGACGACATTGTAGTCCTTCGGATCATCATCAATCAAGAGCAGACAAGCAGGAGTAGGGTTTCCCCTCCGGGGGCCTGAACCTGGGTAAACATCATGTCCCACGTTGCTTATCTATTAGCCGTTCTGCGATCTCCAGCGCTCCCTCCTTCTCCAAAACCCAAGTCCATAACAATGGGCATTGACTAGTTAAACCCTCGTGAGTGAGGCTTTGTCAACTACAGTTTATCTTATTAATCTCTCACCAAGTTATCCATTACAGGGAGATGTTTCAAACATGGTCTTTTATGACAAGGATGTCTCATTTGACCACTTGAAGTTTTTCAGGTGCAAGGCCTTTGTTCATATCCCTCAAGATAAAAGTGATGGGTTCGTAGCATGGAAAACAAAAAAATTCTACCGCAAGAACGAACAAAACCCAGATCTAATCTAGATAAAAGCCAAGATCTAATCTATTAGACATGTGCAACGAGATAGATCGGTACTAACCCTCGTAGATCTAAAAGCGTTACGAGATTAGATCTCGTGGTTGATGTAGTCGATCACTTGCTGATCTCAAGATCGTGTGGACGATCCTTCCGGTGCCGCGTTCCGGCAGCGCTTCCGCAGTCGGTCACACGTGCGGAGTCAAAGCAGACTTTCCTTTCCTCGTTCCAGCGAGCAGCGGAGGTAGTAGATCTTGTCCATGGAATCCCAGCAGCACGACGGCGTGGTGGTGGTGGTGGAGTAGAGAATTCTGCAGGGCTTCGCCTATGCCTATGCAGAAGAAAGGAGGAGGAGAGAGGCGGCGGAGATTTGGAGTTGTGTCGGAGGGCTTGGAGGTGGCACCCCCACCCCTCTATTTAAAGGGGGAGGCGCCATGGGAGGAGGAGTCCTAGTAGGACTCCCCTCCCTCCTATGGCCGACGGATTGGGGAGGGGGGGAGGAGTCCTCCTCCCCCACAACTCCTTGTCTTGCCCCACCAGGACTCCTTGATCCCTTTCTTGGTTTTCAAGCAAACTCCAAGAAATCTTCCAGAACCTTCCGGAACATTCCGAAACCTTCTAGAATCCTCATACAAATACTCCGGAACATTTCCTAACTCAGAAAATGATCCCCAATATATGAATCTTATTCTCCGGACAATTCCGGATCTCCTCGTGATTTCCTGGATCCAATCCGAGACTCCGAACATCATTCGGTCTCCAACGCACATTCCATATCTACTTCAAACAACTTCGAACCTTAAGTGTGTCACCCTACGGTTCGTGAATATGTAGACATGATAGAGACACATCTCCTATCAATAACCATCAGCGGGACCTGGAGATCCATAATGGCTCCCACATACTCAACGATGACTTCGTGATCGATTGAACCATTTACATACGAAACCAATTCCCTTTGTCACGCGATACTATACTTATCCGAGGTTTGATCATCGGTATCTCCATACCTAGTTCTACCTCGTTACTGATAAGTACTCTTTACTCGTTCCGTGATATGTCATCCCTTGTGACCCAGTCACATGCTTGCAAGCTAACTAGATGACATTTCACCAAGAGGGCCCAGAGCATATCTATCCGTCATATGGATGGACAAATCCCAATCTTGGTCCATGCACTTCAACACATACTTTCAGAATACCCAATGACACCTTTATGACCACCCAGTTACGAAGCGGTGTTTGATGTCATCAAAGTACCCATCCGGTGATGGTGATTAACACAACCTCATGGTCGAAGGATTAGGTTACTATGCATTTAAAAGCTTATAGCAATACGAACTAAAATGACTTGATCTTATGCTACGCTTACTATGGGTGTGTGTCCATCACATCATTCTCCTAATGATATAACCTTGTTATTAATCACATCCTAATGTCCATGATCAGGAAACCATGATCATCAATTAATCAACAAGCTAGTTCAACAAGAGACTTACTAGGGACTCTCTTATGTTTACAAAACACACATGTATTAGCGTTTCCTTATAATACAATTATAGCATGGGATGTAAACATTCATCATAAACACAAAGATATAATAATAACCACTTTTATTATTGCCTCTTGGGCATATCTCCAACAAAAAGGTCAAAATTTGATTCAAAGACACGACAATGCATCTTCTTAGCTATGGAGGTGATTAGTTCAGCTAGAAGTTATATGGTACAATAGCAAGAAAGGTTGTGAGAAGACATGATGTTGTGTTTGTTGAAGACCAAACAATTGAGGATATTGCGAAAACAAAGTTGTAGGTTCCGATACATGTTTGTTCTAAAAAACAGCAGCAAGACAGATCTGATTCTAAGCCAGTTCCTGCAAATTCAGCTCAACAAGAAGCTGAAGATGTGTAAGATGATGCACATAGTGGTACAAGTGAGGATGCTCCCCAGCAGCAAGAGTATGATGTTTAAGAAGATGATCATGATCAACAAGCACCTGGACCAGATAGTACACTGGTTGCTCCACTCAGATGGTCCAGTAGAGGTTGTGTTTCTTCCAACAGGTACGATTCAAACCAATATGTGGTATTATTGTCTGATGGTTTAGAACCTGAGTTCTTTCAAGACACAATAAAAGTGAGAACAAGAAGGAGTGGAATAAGGCTATGCAAGAAGAGACGGATTCCTTGCATAAGATTCATATTTATGAGTTGGTAAAGTTTCCCAAGGGTAAGAAAGTTCTAAAGAACATGTCGTGGTGGTGTCACGGCAGATGCCATGGATAGGCTAAAGGTGGGGACTAAATGCACTAGGGGAATCCAGGGAGGGATAGTGTGGTGATTCCACACGCAGTTGCTTTGTATTTGATTCACTTCCACAGTTTACAAGTGCTCCTTGAGCTGTATTGGGGAGAGGAGGAAGAATAACTCTCTTACTCTCACCACTAGCAAGCCCTCAAGAACACACTAGTAAACCACAACCCACTAGAGATCAACCAAGTCAAAACCAACCCTTTCTACAGAGGCCCTAGCCCTCCTTATATAGGGGTGGCTAGGTCTCCAATTAGGGAATACCTGGAGGCATATTCCTTGGAATATGCCTCCTCCAAAAATAGTAAGCCGACCGGGTCACTTTTGCCCAGTGTCATTCATGCAGAGGCTATGTGAGCCTCTACGGCGCCTGCTTCATCCGACATAGGCATCGTCACCTTTGTCGGACACGCCTCGGTGGTCCTGGCCTCTGTCTACTTTGCTCACGCTCTGCACACAGTGGTCACCCTTTGACCAGCGAGATACCTTCCTTCTCTTACAAGCTTGATATAACCCGGATCGTACCTAGTTGATCCGGCCACACCTGTACCTGCATATAAGTTAGATACATCTTACCGACATACGGCATAAGTCGGTTGAGACTAGTTAGGTGGACATCCCTTGGTCTGGGTTACTCCGTGATTTGGCCTGCCTTGAGGTGACTCGGCTAGCACCTGCTTTGACCTTGCCGTACCTCGGCTACCTCGGCCTTTATACCCCGGCATGACCCTACCCGGGGGTATCCCCCAACATTAGTCCCCGAAGCTGGTGCGGTCTTAGCTGCCTTAGCCGCTAAGGCCACAACAGGTTCAATTTTACCGAGCCTCTTGCTCCTTCTCCGAGTTATCTCATAGTCCGGATTCCATGGGTTTGTTTTCCCTTGGCACATTCCAAGTTTTTACTCGCTGGCCGGGTTATCCCATACTTATCCGAGTTATTCTTCCTTCTCTTGTACGCTTTCCCACGTGGAGGCTAATTATTACTTTGCCTCATTTTAAGGGTCTGCGACAGTAACCACCGCAGTTATTGTCAGAATTTACTATAGCACACGTCACATCGTGCCTGCCTCCTCATTAACTGTATCATAACGTCGCGTCGTGGGATCCGCTGCACCCTGTGGCCCTTCCTGTGGCTCGTCGCTGATTGGTCAATCCGGGTCATACACGGCCACACCGTGTGGCCCATCCACATAGTGCGATCCCACTACCCCTCAAGGGCGTGGTTAAATAGGGGAGGGCGCGCCCCTTGGGTCTTTTCCCCACTCTCGCGCCCCTCTGCCTCTTCTTCCTCTTCCTTTCCAGCGACAGCGCCGCCGCCACCGCATCTGCGCAGTTGCGCCACCGCCGCACCGCTTCCACGTGCGCCAGCGTCACCGCCACCTCCACACATCTCCTCCGCCACGGGTCCTCGCCAGTCTAGGCCACTGCCTCCCACCGCTGCTAGCGCCAGTGAGGATAGTGACCTTGAGATGACAGAGGAGGAGCTCGCCGTCATGGAGCAGGAAATGGAGGAGGACGTGGCGAACACCGACCGCGGCGCGTGGGCTGGATCTTGGGTTTGCCAGGATGATCTGGACTGGCTGTATCACACCAGGCGCATCCTGGAGGGCGTCACCGCACGCCTTGCCGCCACCGAGCTTTCCGCCTCACCCAATCCGGGTGAGTATGTGGTATTCCTATCCTACTTCCAACGGGGGTTCGGTCTTCCTGTTAGTGATTTTTTCCACGACTGGCTCAACACGTATGAGCTTCAGCCGCACCATCTTCCGGCTAACGCCATTACCTCTCTCTCCGCCTTCGCTTCCACCATTGAGGGCTACGTCGGACTGTGGCCCACGAAGGAGCTCTGGATCCGGTTCTTTGGCCTCCGCCGGAACGTGATTCCGAACATAGAGCTTAATCCGGAGGACAAGCAGCTCACGCAATTCGGCACAGCCTCCATTTCTCCTAGGAAACAGTCAATTTTCCCCCAAGTCACGGGGCTTGACTCCTGCAAGGGCTGGGCCAGAACTTTCTTTTATGTCCGGAACAGCACATCTGAAGATCTGATCCGGCTGCGCCCCTACGCTCTGGGTCCTCCTAATCCGGATCTATGGGACAAGGTCCCTAAGAAGCCCACTGTCCTGGCGAACCAAGTCAACAAAAGGTTCCAGGAGCTGAAGGATCTGGGATTGCGCAATGAGGACGCAATGATCACATTTGTCCGCAACCGGATCTCCCCCCTCCAGAAACGCACGCATAAACTCTGTCACATGAGTTGGGGCCGCGACCCCAACCGTACCTCCTCATTCGAGTTGAGCAATACCGAGATCTACCACTGGGTCAAGGCCCTGTTCACCACCCACAAGGACTTCTCTTCTAAGTGAACGTGGGGGATCGAACACTTCTGCCGAGATAGGCTTCCCCCTGTGGTAAGTCTCGTGCCCCAAACCTTTTCCTAATTAAATCATATGTCGGTTTTGTTGTAGGTTTAATCCTGTTGCCTTTTCTTTCCCTTAGATGTTTCTTCAGCAAACCATTGAGGATGGCACCGATCCTTCTCTCAAATGGGCGGCTGATCGAGATACCTCGGACGAGGAGGAACCGGATCAGGAGATGTTCCTGCCGATGGCTGACGCGACCAAGCGACACACCGGTAAAATCTCTTCCATTAGAGATTGGCCCGAGGATGAAGATGATTCGGATGTTGACGTGATGGAGGCATTTGACGCTGTCCCCCTTTCTTATGCTTTTCTGGCATTAGCTAACCCCGGTGGGCAGATCCATGAAGATCCTCCCCTTGCCATGGGTGAGCCTGTCCCGGTCGTGCCGAAGAAGAGGGGAGCCGCATCTGCTTCTTCCTCTGGACCTTCCCAGCCAGCAAAAAGGCGAAAGAAGTCTGCGGACAAAGCTGCCACCAAACCTACAACCAAGGCCATAACTCGGAGGGCTCGGAAGCCCAAGGAGCCTTTGACCTCAGATGAGTAAGCCACTTCTCCCTTTGCCATTCACTTGTTCTTGATTTGTTATAGTTTCTCATCATTCATGATCTGATTCGGCAGAGCCGCGGTTGGGGTCCCTCAGAGTGGATCCGACATTGCCTCGCCGCTCCGACATAGCCCTTCTCCTCGTGGCAACGATTCATGCCCGTTGAGCCCCATTCAAGAGGGCTCAGCAGCTGCTCCGGGTTCTAGCCCACCTCGTCAAGAGGAAGGCAACCTCGGAACAGGGGGAAGAGGTTATGTCGAGGCTCCTTCTTCCGCACAGCCGCAACCAGCCACCACCGAGGTTCCTCCAGTACCCCTGCCAAAATGGAAAGCAGTACCAGCATTAGCTCCAGCACCAGCAGCAACAACACAAACACCAACAGCAGCACCAAGCCCTTTCGCCTTGTCCGAGTCATCCAAACGACGGCGAGAAGGCACCAGCAGCAAGGGAAGCAGTAAGGCCGCTCCCAGGGGCAAATCCGCCGCAGCAACTTCAACCTCACAGCAGCAGCCGAACAGCAAAAAGGCTCCTGACGCCACCAGGGCAGCGTGAATCGAGGCTGGACAGCGTACACTTGCGTCCATGCTCACGAAAAAGACTCCACCGCCGAAGGACGCCCCTGCCGAGCCAGCTGATGTGCAACTCGTTTTTGCACACCAGCCCCGCCCTTGCCTAGGTTGAGAGGAGGGAAGCCCATGCTAAGGGTCTAGTTGCCCCCCACATGCTTAGCGGCGAACGATATCCTCCGACCTTGATCAAGTTCGTAAACAACTGGAACAAGGCGGAGTTCGTCCATAATGACGATCTCCTGGAGAAGTTCGGTCCCGCCGAATTTGCTGCACAAATGAATACCGCTGCCAAGGCAATTAACCTTGCAGGTCGGATGATGGAGGTACGCTACTTCGCCTTTTCCTTAGCATTTAGTAGATGTTAGTGATATAGCCATTAGTCCCCGAGCCTCTGGGGGAGTAATTTGTTACTCGGCCGGATGCTCCTTAGAGAACTAACGTATCTCCTTAATAACTTCGAATATGCACACATCTAGAGCCGGGTTAAGTTCCACTTGGCCCGAATCTTGTACACTTCGAATATGCACACACCTAGAGCCGGGTTAAGTTCCACTTGGCCCGGATTTTGTACACTTCAAATATGCACACACCTAGAGCCGGGTTAAGTTCCACTTGGCCTGGATCTTGTACACTTCGAATATGCACACACATCGAGCCGGGTTAAGTTCCGCTTGACCCAGATTTTGTATACTTCGAATATGCACACACCTAGAGCCGGGTTAAGTTCCACTTGGCGAATTTTGTACACTTCGAATATGCACACACCTAGAGCCGGGTTAAGTTCCACTTGGCCTGGATTTTGTACACTTCGAATATGCACACACCTAGAGTCGGGTTAAGTTCCACTTGGCCTAGATTTTGTACACTTCGAATATGCACACGACTAAGCTATCTTCTGTACCTTTTTCAGGTGACCACCAATTGCCGGAGCGCTGAGTTTCAGCGTCTCCTGGATACTCACAAAATGCTGCGCGCGAAACATAGTGCGCTTCTCGCCGAACACGAGAAAAGGGGTAAGTTTTCTCCTTGGCTTTTTTCCACTTCTCTTTGTCTTTTTCCGCCGAACTGATCCATCATACGGATTTCGCAGCTGGGGTGGAGGCTGAGAATATCCTCATGAGGAAAAACTTGGACCAGATAAAGGTGGAGTTATTCTTGCTCAACTTTGCTGTGCTTTCTATCTCCTTTTCTCCTTGGCTCGGCAAATATTCATACCTCGGCTTTTCTGGGTCAACAAACTATTTCAGCCTCTCTTGAAGATAGTGTGCCCGTGCCTGACATGATGCTGCATTTTCTCAAACAAGCAGGGCAGCACCAAGCTGAACTCAAGAAGAAGGACGACGAGCTTGCCCTCCTTCGGACCAAAGATGAAGAAATTGCCAAGCTCAAGGAAGATATGAAGAAGCTCAAGGCGCAGCATCAATCCGAACTGGAGAAGGCAGGCCAAGATTTTACTGAAGAATGAGAGCGCCTGAACCTCCAGATCACCAAGGACCAAGAACTTCTCAAGGAGGCCGACGTCAAGCTTGAGTCGGCGAATACTGAACTTGCGCAACTCCAGAAAACACGTGAGGACTGTACCAGGAGTTAACCCAGATCCACAGCCACATTTCTCGTAAGTTCTTTTCCTTCATCCGGCATTAATTTCTCCGGGTTGCTTCACTTGTCTTTTCCTTACTTGCTTCACATGTCTTGTTTTTAAGCAAATTTCCAGAGGGCAATGCCATTGCCACCACTGCTGTTGCCAAGTTCCACCAGCAGAGGGGTACCCCCATTGCTCCTGACGCTGGAGAAATTCCTTATGACATGGAGGACCTGATGGTCAGCTTGTCTTCTCGCGTCGAAATTGTGAATCATTATGGCAAGGACATTCTTGATGTGGCCCTCCGGATCTTCAATGCCTTTTATCCTGATGAAGATACTCCGGAAGGGACCGCAGCTCTCGTTGCCAAGTTAATGGACTGCGAGACCCAGCTTGACCTTTGGAGGGAATCTGCTGGATGCGCCGGAGCTGAAACCGTTCTTCACTACGTGCTTACGTGGTATGAGAAGATCGACCTCGATCTCCTTGCGTGCATACGCACCGGATCCAGATGGTCCAACGACCCGGAGTGGATAGCTCGGCGCCAGGCTTGCGCCCATAGCCTCATTGAATATGAGCCCGTTCATCAATGGAATGAGTGTCCAAGCTTCCTTGGCGCTGCGGATGATGAAAATGGCGAAAATGATTCGGGTGAGGATGAAGAGGAAGAAGCTTCGGACATCGAGGAAGGCAAAGATGACGCTGAAGCCGAAGCTGGAGCTGCACCCGCTAGCGCCGAATCACCTCCTCCCGCTGCTCCTTGATTAGAAACACTTTAAAGTTTATCAGATCCCCGGTATGCCGGGTGCAATTGTATTAAGCACACAAGTGATATTTTGCTACTAAGTTTTTGTGCCAGATTAACTTGGGCATAGTCCCCGAGTTTCATTTTCTTGTTCTTCCAATTTCTTGGCTCGGCTCGTGTCTACCTTGGTTCGGTTTTATGACTTACGAATCCGAGCTTCAAAAATTGACTTAACAATACTTGGAAACTTTCAGATTAGCTCAAAATAATTCAGCAAAGTAAATATAAGCTAAACACAAGGTTAGTCTGAATAACAAACGTCGGCTCGATTAAGTTTCTTTCCTTCGTCGTTTTTCATGTGCTACGCAATTCCAAACTTGTTCTCTTGCTTGCCATGAAGCCAAATCTTGTTGGACAGCAGCAAGTCGAAGAGTTGGGTTTTTGGTGCTCACACACTACTAATCCGGCTTAGGTAGAAGCAACTTATGTCAGCCGACATATAAATAATAAATACAGAGGATAACAAATATTAATAAGGCAGTCCTCGAGTTACTGCTTGAGGTGCCAACATTTCATTGATAAGCTCATTGCCGGCATACATACCGACATATGAGAGACTCGGATACATACACTTCTTTGCTAAGTGTAGAAAGGACGAAGTAGAGCTACATTCCATGGACGCTTAGATTCCTCGCCTGACCTGTCCGCCTTATTCTTCTCCTGCGGTTTTGCATCTATGAGGTAGTATGAGTCATTGTGCAATGCTTTGCTCACAATGAATGGCCCTTCCCATGGGGGGATAACTTATGCATGCCAGCAGTACGTTGTACCAACCGTAGTACCAGATCACCTTCCCGGAAAACTCGGGGGCTTACTTTCCGGCTATGATAGCGTTGGAGATTTTGCTGATATATGGCGGATCTGGACAATGCCAATTCTCTCGCTTCTTCCAGCAGATCAACATCATTTTGCCGGGCTAGTAATACAGGGGTGGTAATACAGCTTCGGCTTCTTCGGCTTCTGTGTATTGGGTGACCCTAGGCGAGTCATGCTCTATGCCGGCTGGTATTACAGCTTCTGCCCCATATACCAGAAAAATGGCGTATAGCCTGTTGACCGATTCGGAGTTGTTCTTAAACTCCATAGTACCGCTGGTAGTTCTTCTATCCAGCACCCCGCTGATCTTTGCAGCGGCTCAATGAGCCCGGGTTTTATCCCGGATAAGACTAATCCGTTGGATCTCTCCACTTGCCCGTTTGATGCGGGGTGGGCTACCGAGGCAACGTCCAGCCGGATCTTCTTATCTCGGCAGAAACGTGCAAATGCTCCTTCAGCAAAATTTGTGCCATTATCTGTTATGATACTGTGAGGATAACCATATCTCAAGATGATATCTTTGAGGTATGTTACGGTAGTAGCTCCATCACATTTTCTTATTGGCTTCACCTCAATCCATTTCGTAAATTTGTCAACCATGACCAAGATGTGGGTCATATTCCCTCTTGCCGGTTTGAAGGGGCCAACCATATCCAAGCACCATACGGCAAATGGCCAAGTAATTGGTATGGTCTTGAGCTCCGACATTGGCATATGCGTTTTGCCGCATATCTTTGACAGCCATTGCACTTTCTTACCAGATCTTCTGCTTGTTCCAAGGCACTTGGCCAGTAAAACCCATGACGGAAAGCTTTTGCCACCAAGGCTCTGGAGGAGGCATGATGCCCACATTCCCCTTGATGTATATCTCGGAGGATATCAAGTCCTTGTTCCGGGTCAACACATCGCCGGAGAACGTTAGTCACACTCCTTTTGTATAGCTCGGAATTGATTATCGTGTAAGCTTTTGCTCTCCTCTAAGTTTTCCTAGAAAGCACCTCCTCAGCGGGTAAGGTTCCACCTTTTAGGAATTGAAATATGGGTAGTGCCCAAGCTGGTACAGCTCTCAGTGGGAACACATCCTCATCAATTTCCATCTGATCCACCGGCATAACTTCAACCGGATCATGCTACGCAGTCCCCGGGTCTTGCGAAGCAGTCCCCGGGTTTGCCAAGACAGTCCCTGGGTCAATGTCCATGGGCACAGCCTCCGACTCCGGATCTTCCGGGACGTAGATTGAGTCGGTTTCTGGGGACGGCCTGATAGATGGTTTTCTGAGGTGTTCTAATGCTACACCCGGTGGAATTGCTTGTCGGGTTGATCCGAGCTTCGACAATACGCCGGCAGCCCCATTCTCCACCTGGGGTACATGGTGAAATTCACATCCCTCAAAGTAACCAGATATCTTCTGCACATGAAATCTGTACAATGCCATGTTTGGATCAAGAGCGTCCCACAGCCCTGAAACTTGCTGAACTACTAAATCTGAGTCGCCAAAGCATTGGATCAGACATATCCCAATTTCTTTTACCACTTTGAGCCCATGTACAAGTGCCTCATATTCTGCAACATTGTTTGATGTAGTGAAGTGGATCTGCAGCACATATTTCAGCTGGTCCTTCTTGGGCGAGGTAAGCACAACTCCGGCGCCTAACCCGGTTTTTCTTTTTGACCCGTCAAAGTGCATTCTCCAGTAGTTCGGATCTGGCAATGGTGGCTCATATTGCACCTCGGCCCAATCCATAAAGAAGTCCGCCACAACCTGAGATTTGATCGCTTCTCTTCTGTCATATTGTGGCGCATAAGGAGCTAGCTCAATTGCCCATTTTGCAATACTGCCACTTGCATCCTTGTTGCTCATTATCTCGGATATGGGGGCCTCACATATTACTTTGATGGGATGCTCTTTGAAATAGTGCTTCAGCTTCTTAGCCGACATATACACACCATATGCTACCTTCTAATAATGAGGATAGTTCTGCTTCGATGCGGATAATACCTCGGTTAGCTAATACACTGGCCTTTGCACTGACTTACCCTCTTCGTCGCGCTCTACCACAATTACTGCACTTACAACTCGGTTGGTTGCGGCTATATAGAGCAACATTGGCTCCTTTGGTAGTGGAGAGGCTAATACTGGTGCAGTGGCTAACATCTCCTTTAGTTGGATAAAGGCTTCATTGTCCTGCGGCGTCCAAATGAACTTGTCCGACTTTTTCATGAGTTGATAGAGAGGCAGTGCCTTTTGTCCCAACCGACATACAAACCGACTTAAGGATGCCAGGCAACCAGTGAATTTCTGGACATCGTTAAGGCACTTCGGCAGCTCCATTCGCTCTATGGCCTGGATTTTAGTTGGATTAACTTCGATACCTCGGCTGGAGACAAGAAATCCGAGTACTTTTCCAGCCGGGACACGGAAGGTACATTTCTCCGGATTGAGCTTCATTCAGAACCTCCTTAGGTTCGCGAATGTCTGCCATCATCAAGGAGCATTTTTCTTTCCGTGGTCTTGATAACAACATCATCCACATATACCTGCATATTTTGACCAATTTGGTCGTGTAAACATTTTTGCATACATCTCTGGTACGTTGCCCCTGCATTACGTAAACCAAATGGCATGGTGCGATAGCAATAAGCCCCATACGGGGTGATAAACACAGTCTTTATTTGATCACTTGGGTTCAGAGGTATCTGGTGGAAACCAGAATATGCATCGATGAATGACAACAACTCACACCAGCAGTAGAATTTATGACTTGGTCTATCCTTGGCAGTGGGAATGGATCTTTTGGACACGCCTTATTCAGGTTTGTGTAATCAATACACATACGCCAAACCACTGCCACGTTCGGATTGTCTTTCTTATTCTCCACCAGCACCGGATTAGATAGCCAATCCGGGTAAGGTACTTCCATGATAAATCCAGCAGCCAACAACCGAGCTATCTCATTTCCTATGACCTTTCTCCTGTCTTCGGCGAAGCGGCAGAGAGGTTGCTTCACCGGCTTTGCTCCGGGTCTCACATTCAAAGAGTGCTTGGCCAACTCCCTCGGAACACCTTGCAAGTCCTGTGTGTACCAAGCAAAAATATCCCGATTCTCACGAAGGAAGTTGACGAGCTCGCTTTCCTATTTGTCATTCAACCCGGCACCAATTGTTACGGTGCGCTCTGGGAACATATCATCAACAGGCACTTTCTTGGTATCTTTTGTCGCTTGGAATGAGACACTACCATGCGGGTTACTCAGCGCCGGCATATATTGCTGCGCGGACTGAGCCAATGCCGCCACCTCTTGGATCTTTCTTTTTTCTTGTGCAATCACGAGTGACTCGGCCAGGTTAGATCCGGCAGACACGCACTCAATGGAACGTCGGAAATCGCCAGCTATGGTAATTACACCATTTGGCCCAGGCAGCTTTATCTTTAAGTAACTGATGTGACAACTTGCCATGAACTTGTTCAGGGCTGGCCTGCCGAGCAACGCGTGATACCCACTCTCCAAATTTACAACCTCGAACTCCAAATTCTCAGTCCGGCAGTTATCTCTTGTGCCGAACAATACGTCAACCCGGACCTTGCCTATGGGCTCACAAGAAATGCCTGGCACAATGCCATGGAATGTTGTCCTTGTGGCTTGGAACATGTTCTCCGAGATACTCAACTTGCGCATCGTGTCCACATACATGATGTTGATGCTACTGCCATTGTCAATTAGCACCTTTGAGAACCTCACATTGATGTTAGGCCCAATGAATGTTGGATCCAACACCAAGGCATATGAGCTAGGACTAGGCATAAGCTTCGGATGATCTTTGATGCTCCAGGTAATCTCTTGATCCGACCAAGGCATATACCTCGTCACGGCCGGCATAACTGCATTGACCTCCATATGTCGGCGCTGCAAGCTCTTTCTGTCTGTCTCTTCCGTGGTGAACACACAGTAATTCTGATGATGCTCTCTGTACTGTCGTGGAAATGGCCACGACAGCCGCTGCCATAGGAAGCGATTGAGAGTTTCGTGAGGAAGAGTTGGCGGCCATCTGCGGTGCGAGATGGGGGCGGATGCACAAGGGTTTACCCAGGTTCGGCCCCCCGGAGGGTAAAGACCTACTCCTGCTAGGTTAGATTATGAGAGAGCGAGTTACAAGGGCGGCGAGCTCGGCGGCTGGGCAGCGAGTCGCTTGAGGGGGTGTATGATGGAACGTGAGTCTCTAGGGTATCCTAGGGAGGTTTATATATGAGGCACCTCCCCGGGTTTACAAGTTGTCCCCGAACAAGATAAGGATCCGGGAGCTTTTGACCTAATCCGACTGGGCTTCTGCTACGCTCCTAGGCTTCTAGTCGCCAGTCGATGGGCCTCTTCTTTCCTCAGAGTCCAGTCGTTGTCCGTCAGGCGTACTTGCGGACCTTCCGGCCCACTCGAAACCTACTGATGAGCATACCCCCTTTAGCATATCCCCATCATGTACTCATTCCTCCCCTCGTTTCCGGGGTACCTCTGATCTGGCTGATTTTGGTTCTCCACCTGATGCACTGCATCTCTTCTCTCATGGTTGTCATACCTCGGTGGAGGGGGAGGCAACATTAACTGTTGTGTGTTCGCTCCGGAGAGCAATTGCTGTCGAGGTAACTCCTGCCGAGGTTGATCATTCCGAGGTGCCTGAGCATTCCCCGAACCACTTTGTTCTATCTTTCGCATCCATTCACATTGCCTTGTCGTGTGAAATTTACACGGCTGATCCAGCATTGCCTCATAAGTAATACCTCGGACGGTCCTTCTTTTCCTGCCACTGTTTCTTCTGCTCTGGTGTCCAAGTTTTCTTGCCATCATTTCTTGGAGTCCATTGTTGTCCTCCAGTTTTCTGACGTTGGTTGCTTCCTGCTCCGGGCTGATCTTGATTCATAGCAGCAAATTGTTGTGAACTGTACCGGTAATCCGGTCTGTCATCTCTTCTTTTACCTCGGTAATCATTTCTCTGGGATGATCCGGCCCCATCTCGTTGATAGCCCTCCTCGCTTGACTCGTTTGACATGAGCCTGGGTTGAGTCGGATCACCCAAGGCATATGAATCAGCGATTCGGATTGTTTCTGCCAAGGTAGTTGGCATATCTCTTTGCAAACTTTGCCATAGCATGCTTGCATATCTACACCCCTGAGCAAACCAAGCTATGGCCTGCGACTCAATTACACCTTCACAAGAGTTTCGCACAGTGCACCAGCGGGTCAGGAACTCCCGGTCTGTCTCATTCGGTCTCTGCCTGCACATTGCTAGGGTCTGCGGCCTGTTGGTCCTCTGATACGTACTTGAGAAATTACTAACGAACATCTCCTCAAAATCGATCCAACAGTTAATACTTCCGGGTGGCAAATTATTTAGCCATACCCTCGCTGGCCCCTCCAGCAACTGGGGTACATATCTCACAGCCCATCTCAAGTTGCCTGTGGCAATTTTTACCGCAGTTGCATAGTTAATCAACCAATCCTCTGGCTTAGTGTTGCTGTCATACGTCTTTGTGCCTCTGGGTAACTGTAAGTTAGGTACTGGAGGTTCCTTCATGATCCGGGGCCCAAAACATGCTGGACCTGGAGGACCTTGACATTCAATTTGCTCCGACCTATACAGCCGATCCAGTTTTAATCTGGCGTCATCAGGCATCAGATTCCTGCTTCCCAATCTTGACCCTATCACGTGATAGTCCGGCCTGGGATACCCAACATTCACCATCTCCGAATCACCATCATTGTATCTATCTTGCACCTATGGAGCTGCTCTCTGTTGCATACCTTGTCCGGCACTGCGCTCTTGCCGTGGTATATTCCGCCGCTGCGGTTGCCCTGCACCTACCGGATTACGCTGTCCGGCATTGCCATTTACAGCACTCCCTTGACCGGCATTGCCTTGGTCGCGGTTACCTCGGCCAGCTTCACCTCGGCTTACACTTCGTCGATCCTCATTTCTCTGCACTTCCTTTCCTTTCCCTGCCCTTGCCGGGTCATATGGTACTATCTGCTTATTCCTCCTGGCCGAGGTTACCACCTCTTCTCTCCTAGCACCGCCATGTGGGGATAATGCAGCTCCAGCGGATTTCTCCGGGTTACCCACCGCCGAATGAACGATCTTGGAGGCCCCAGCTCTCTCCGGGTTAGCCCTGAGCAATTCCTCATTCTGCCTGTTCGCGATCCGAACCAGCTCATTGACCCTATGTTGCTGTCTCTGACGGGCTTCACCCGTCAGGCCCTCTAACTCGGATGCTGCTGCATCTGCTGCCCTGAGGTTCTTTGCCGGGGTACTATACTTCGGCAGCCCCACAGACAAACAGTTTTCTGATTCCTCAATCCTAGTATCACCCTCTCTGTTCATTTCACTCATGAGATTTCCCCCTTCACTTTTACAGCATCTACCTTATTTTCCTTTGCATACTCACGCAGTGTCATGTTCAACGACTGTTGAGCCGCGGCTATCTTTTTTGCACCCTCTAGTATTTTTTGCCTAGTCTCCTCTAGCTCGACCTGTGCCTGAGCCGGATCTACTTCTGCTGCTACTGGGTTTGCCAGGCTATCCATCGCCTGCTGCATCACATTCTCAGGCCTCTCTAGAGGAGGACCTCTACTTTTCCTTGGTGCCTTAGGGGTTACCTCGGGATCTGGTGCTAGATCCTTGCTCGCGCCAGCGCCAGGCGCAGTCATCATCACCTCAGCGTGGTCCGGGGAGCGAGTGATACGCGCCCCGCGAGCCACGCTAAGGGGTGGCTCGCCTCCTTCGATGACGTGCCGCGAATGAATGCATGACACATCGACAGCAACGTAGATCTTGTGCGCGCCGAGCTTGACGAAGAGGCCGTTGCACGGGAGAGGACGCTTGCCGAAGCAGCCAGCGTTGTCGCTGAGGAAATCCAGCACTCCAAAGCGTTGAACGAGCCCAGAGACGATGCGTTCGCCGGTGCCGATGAAGTTTCCCGTACGGATCTTCACCCCTGCTAGCGCCGCTAGCCCCACGGTGGGCGCCAACTGTCGTGGTGGTGTCACGGCAAATGCCATGGATAGGCTAAAGGTGGGGACTAAATGCACTAGGGGAATCCAGGGAGGGATAGTGTGGTGATTCCACATGCAGTTGCTTTGTATTCGATTCACTTCCATAGTTTACAAGTGCTCTTTGAGCTGTATTGGGGAGAGGAGGAAGAAGAACTCTCTTACTCTCACCACTATCAAATCCTCAAGAACACACTAGTAAACCACAACCCACTAGAGATCAACCAAGTCAAAACCAACCCTTTCTACAGAGGCCCTAGCCCTCCTTATATAGGGGTGGCTAGGTCTCCAATTAGGGCATACGTGGAGGCATATTCCTTGGAATATTCCTCCTCCCAAAATAGTAAGCCGACCGGGTCACTTTTGCCCAGTGTCATTCATGCAGAGGCTACATGAGCCTCTGCGACGCCTGCGTCATCCGACATAGGCATCGTCACCTTTGTCGGCCACGCCTCGGTGGTCCTGGCCTCTGTCTGCTTCGCTCACGCTCTGCACACAATGGTCACCCTTTGACCAGCGAGATACCTTCCTTCTCTTACAAGCTTGATATAACCCGGATCGTACCTAGTTGATCCGGCCACACCTGTACCTGCATATAAGTTAGATACATCTTACCGACATACGACATAAGTCGGTTGAGACCAGTTAGGTGGACATCCCCTGGTCCGGGTTACTCCGTGATTCGGCCTGCCTTGAGGTGACTCGGCCAGCACCTGCTTTGACCTTGCCGTACCTCGGCTAACTCGGCCTTTATACCCCGGCGTGACCCTACCCGGGGGTATCCCCCCAACAGAACAAGTGGGTCTAGCTACAAAAGGATTCCTCTAGAGAAAATGTATTGACTTTGATGAAATATTTTTTATGGTGGTGAACATGACATCAATCCAAATGATCCTTGGCATGGCAGGAAGTCTCAACTTGGAGGTTGAGCAAATGGATGTGAAGACTGCTTTCTTTCATGGATATTTGGTGGAAGAAACCTACATGGAGGAGCATGATGGGTTTCTTGTTAAAGGCAAAAAATACTATGTGTGTGATGACCCACAAGTATAGGGGTGTATCGCAGTATTTCGATAAGTAAGAGTGTTGAACCCAACGTGGAGCAGAAGGTGTTGACAAGTGGTATGGATCAGGAATTCTTTATAAATACTTAGCAAACTGATCTTTAGGGTTTTTTGATAATGCAGATAAATAAAATACAAGTAAATAAAAAACAATAATAATAATTGTAGCAAGTGGCCCAATCCTTTCTTTAGCAAAGGACAAGTCGGTTGTATTACTTAAGATGACCAAACGTTCTCGAGGACACATGCGAATATCGTCGAGTGCTTTCGCTTCATATAGTTGATTGATGTTCTTTAGTTTGATAAGTGTTGTGTGGGTGAACGTGTGCTAATGTACTGACCTTCCTAGGACTAATACATACTTGTGATTATACCCCTTGCAAGCATCCGCAACTACAAGAAAGTAATTAAGATAAAAACCTAACCACTACCTTAAACTTTGAGATCCTACACTCCCATGTGCAAAGGTTTCCTAATGGGGGTTCAGGTTTCTGTCACTCTGGCAACCCCTACGATTAGTATCGAAATACACAATGCATTCCCCTAGGCCCTTAAAGGTGAAGTATCATGTAGTCGACATTCACATGACACCACTAGAATAATAACACCACAACTTAATTATCAAACCATTGAATCTTTCTCAACACAATTCCACTACTAACAACATGACTTCTCCCATGTCCTCAAGAACTAAAAGAACTACTCATAAGACATCATATGGATCAATATCAGAGATGAAATAATCATATGTAACAATCTGAACATGAATGATAATTCAATGGTTCCACTCAATAGCATCAAATACAACAAGTAATCAACACCGGGAAAGTTCCCCTAAGAACTATGTAGGATTCAACCCAATTGTTACAGCGGTATGGAGTGGTGATGATGGTGCTGGTGGAGATGATGATGGAGATGATGATGATATGAAGTCTAGCTTGATGACGGTGTTGATGGCGATGATCTCCCCTCTTCGGGAAGGAATTTCCCCGCCAGATTTCTGCCTGCCGGAGAGCTCTTTCTCTCTCTATAGTTTTCCACCCCGTAGAGGCAAGGGAACTTTTCTGTGGTTGCTCTTCGAGTCTTAGGGTTTTGGGAGGATTATATACGCCAAAGAGCAGAGCCAGAGGTGGGCTAGGGTGGCCACACCACCTGGTGGCGCGGCCTAGGGTCGCCCGCGCCGGGGGGTGGTGTGGGCCCCCTGTGGCCCGTCTCTGCTCCCCCTTCTGGCTTCCTTCTGAACAAATAGGATTTTTCGTATATTTTCTGGGATTTTCTGATCTTCGTAAATTTTTCCTCCAAATAGCGCCTTTTCCATTAGAATCCTGACTTCAGCGGTCCATCCTCCAAAAGTCATCAACCATGCAAAAACAGATGAAATAACATAAGTATCATCTCTTAATATGAAATATATCAATGGATAACAGTAAATTATGATATAGGATAGTGATGCAAAATGGAGGTTTCAACTCCCCCCAAGCTTAGACTCACTTGTCCCCAAGCAAAAACTGAGCTCAATAAACATGACCTCAGGTTTATGGAGTGAAGTGTCGATAAAAGAATACGGACAAGAAGCATCACATTCATCAATACACAAATCATAATAGAAAACAACTCACTATTATATAACTTAACTTGCAATAGGTAAAGGAAACACAATAAGGATACACAAAGTAAATCATAATTGGTAATGGCAAACTTTGTTCTTGGTCAAAGAACGGTTAACAATTGGCAAGAGTTCAAACATAATGGGGTTTTCAATGATAGCTTTCACAGTAATACTCACTAAGATAAGGGCAATGTGCAAAACAAGGAGCATAAGAAACATGATTGAATAAATCATCATATGAACAAATGAAACACAACAACTCAAAATACTTGCTTGAGATAGAAAGGAATAGGTTTACTGACTCAACTAAAAAGTAAAAGATAGGCCCTTCGCAGAGGGAAGCAGGGATTTCAAGTTTCATAAAGTGCTTCCAAAAATTATGGTACTTATTAGCTTTCAACTCGCATTGCCCCTATCATAAGCATTGATACATTGCAAATGTATCTATAATTTTTGATGTTCCATGCTTAGTTTAATCCACTTTCTTGTGTTTTGTTCCAACTTTGGAGTACTTTTCATATGATTTCTTGGACTAACCTATTAACAAGAGCCACAGTGCCAGCTGCCTGTTTTCTGCTGTTTTTGGTTCCAGGAAAGTCAAAAACTGAATATTCTCAGAATTGGACGGGACAAAAGCCAAAGTGCCTATTTTTCCGGAAGTCATCAAGTGCCAGAATACGAGACGGAGAAGGGCCAGAGGCCGGCCACACCACCTGGCCACGCGGCCAGGCTAGGCCTATGCCAGGGGGTGGTGTGGTGGCCCTGGCACCCCCTTGGCCTCCCCTTCCGAATATAAGATTCCCTCGGGACGAAAACCCTAAGTACCCGATCAAAAATCCACGAAAGAGTCTGTAGCTGCCGTCATCTCCATCCCTAGATCGGGAGGGATCTGAAGCTCTTCCCGGCGCCCTGCCGGAGAGGGGAATTCACCCTGGAGGCCTTCTTTATCACCATGCAAGCCTCCGGTGTGATGCGTGAGTAGTTCATCCTTGGACTACGGATCCATGGAGTAGCTAGATGGCTGGTTTCTCCTCCTTTGTGCTTTCATGTTTAGATCGTGTGAGCTACGTTCATGATCAAGATCATCTATTTGTAATTCATACATGTTGTGTTTGCGGGGATCTGATGGATATTGAGATGCTATTTCAGATTGATTATTGATTCTATCATGTCTTTGTTATTTGAGATCTTGCATGCTTTCCGTTGTTAGTAGCTATCTTGTCCAACTAGATGCTAGCAACTCCAAGAGTTAGTATTTATGCTCGATAGTGGGTTCATGCCTCTGGTAATCTGGGGAAGTGACAGAAATCTCTAAGGTACTAGATGTGCTGTTGCTACTAGGGAGAAAACAACAATCTTTTGGTCATAGAACAATTGTATTGTTTAATTTACACGCAGTTCGTAAAGCAATAATCTGTTGCTTGCAACTTAATACTGGAGGGGGTTCGGATGATAAACTGAAGGTGGATTATTAGTCATAGATGCAGTTGGATGGCGGTCTATGTATTATATTGTAATGCCCAATCAAGTCTCAAAGGAGTCAAGATGATTAGTATATGCATGTATTGCTTTCTTGGTGTTTGTCAATTGCCCCGTTGTAATTTGTTCACCCAGCATGTTTTCTATCTAAGGAGAGCCACCTCTAGTGAACTATGGATCCCGGTCCTTTTACTTTACATACAATCTACAATCTGTTTCTGCTTTGTGTTTACTTTCTGCAAACTTTAACTTCTTTCCATTCGATACGTTTAATCCTTTGTTTTCCACAAAACACGGTGAGATTGACAACCTCATCGCAAGTTGCGGACAAAGATCTGTGGTTGTGTTGTGCAGGTCTCCACGTTGCTACTAGCACCGGTAGTGCGCCCTGCCAAGGCTCAGCTAGCAACACATTTGGGGTGTTTCCTTGCTCCTACTGGTTCGATTAAACCTTGGTTTCATAACTGAGGGAAACTTGCTGCTGTGCTCATCATACCTTCCTCTTGGGGTTCCCAACGAGCTCTACATCAACCATGCACCAGCACTTTTCTGGGCGCTGTGCATTGAGCCATCAAGCATTTTTCTGGCGCCATTGCCAGGGAGTTAAGGACATCTTCACAAGGGGAGTCCCTCATAACCAATATCTTTACTCTGTTGTTTTTGTTTTGCTTGGTTTCTTTTTGCTTTGTTTGCTTGTTTCTTTATCAAAAATGCAAAAAAAAATAGTTCTACTTGTTTGCTTTCTTATTTGAAAACCCAAAAAAAAAGACTACTCTTGAAAACACTAAGTTGTGACTAGCACCAACAACAATGATTTTATGAGAACACCTATTGCTCCACATGTTCCTGAAGCTACTTTCTTTGAGATAAAACCTGCTTTGCTTAATCTTGTTATGAGAGAGCAATTTTCTGGTATTGGTAATGAAGATGCTGCTTCCCATCTGAATAACTTTATTCAAATTTGTGAGATGCAAAAGCATAGGGATATAGATGGTGATATTATTAAGCTAAAATTGTTTCCTTTCTCTTTGAGAGGAAAAGCTAAAGAATGGTTGAATTCCTTAACTAGGAATAGTATTGATTCTTGGACTAAATGCAAAGATGCTTTCATTGGAAAATACTATCCTCCTGCTAAGATTATATCTATGAGAAGTGAAATAATGAAGTTTAAACAACTTGATAATGAACATGTTGCTCAAGCTTGGGAAAGAATGAAATCTTTGGTAAAGAATTGTCCCACTCATGGACTGACTGCTTGGATGATCATCCAAACTTTTTATGCAGGATTGAACTATTCTTCAAGGAACCTATTGGATTATGCTGCTGGAGGTACCTTTATGACCATCACTTTGGGTGCTGCAACAAAACTTCTGGACAATATGATGGTTAATTATTATGAATGGCATAGAGAGAGAGCTCCACAAGGTAGGAAGGTAAATTCTGTTGAGGAAACCTCCTCCTTGAGTGATAAGATTGATATTATTATGTCTATGCTTGTTAATGGGAAAGCCCATATTGATCCAAATAATGTTCCTTTAGCCTCTTTAGTTGCTCAAGAAGAGCAAGTTGATGTGAACTTCATAAGAAATAACAATTTTGGCAACAATGTTTATGGTAATAATGCTTATAGGAACAATTTTGGTAACAACAATTATAAACCATATCTTCCCAACAATGGTAATGCTTATGGAAATTCTTACAACAATAATAGGAGTGCACCCTCTGAACTTGAAGTTATGCTTAAAGAGTTTATTAGTAAACAAACTACTTTCAATAAAACTATTGAGGAAAAACTCTCTAATGTTGAAAGAAATATAGCATCTTTGGCTGAAGCTCAATCTTCTTTGAATAAAATGGCTGCTAAACCTGAAACTAATGATAATCCCTTTGCAGCTACTAATGCCATACAAGTAAGAATTGATGAAAATGTTAGACTATTAGCTGAATTACATGCTAAGTGGGAAAGAGAGGATGAAATTGCTAGAAACATTAGTGTTTCTACTATTACCACCACTAGTGTTGAGGCTAGTAATCGTTCTACTACTTTAGATGATAATTTTGATTTTGATCTTGATGGTTGCAACATCTCTGAAGTTATTAAGTTCCTATAAAAGCTTGCTAAAAGTCCTAATGCTAGTGCTATGAACATGGCCTTTACACAACACATTACTAATGCTCTCATAAAGATTAAAGAAGAAAAGATGAAACATAAAGCTTCTATTCCTATAAAACAAGAAGATGGTTGGGAACCCATCATTAATATGAAAGTGAATGACTTTGATTTCAAAGCTTTATGTGATCTTGATAGTAGTGTTTCTATTATGCCTAGAAGGATTTACGATATGCTTGATTTGCCTCCACTTGAAGATTGTTATTTGAATGTCCCACTTGATGATAATGCTAAAAATAAACTCATGGGGAGTCTTAATGATGTTCTTATTATGGTTAACAATGCCTATATCCCCGTTGATTTCTATGTTTTGGATGTTGAATACAATGCTTCTTGTCCTATTAATTTGGGAAGACCTTTTCTTAGAACTATTGGTGCCATCATTGATATGAAAGAAGGCACCATTAAATATCAACTCCCACTCAAGAAAGGTATAGAACACTTCTCTAATAAGAGAGAAAATATTTCTTTTGCCTCTCCTATGAAAACAAAATTTGGTCTTAATGCTTCTTCATTTGAGAACACTTGATTCTTTCTTTGCTTCTTATGCCTAACTTAAAGGCGTTAAAGAAAAGTACTTATTGGGAGATAACCCAAAAATTTTAGATGAGTCTTGGAAGTTAATACCACTGTAATAACCGCTCATTATCCTTTTTATTTGCTTTTTGTGCCAAGAGTAACCTCTAATGAGAGAGAAGTAATGATTGGGAAAGTTGCTGTCCCGAAACAGATTTCTGTGCTTCACCGTAAAAATTCGTGTAAAATCTCTGAACGTCTTCTTGAGGCGTGAATTTTTTTGCTTCTTCCCCAGGTTGTTATATAACTTTCGTCAGTTCAACACTTTTTGATTTGAGCAACATAAGGTCTTGAAAAAAATTCATCTTCACCTGCTGGTCTGTTTTGACAGATTTCTGCCATTTTCTGCATTTGCTTCTCGTTGGTTCCTTCTTGAGTTCTTTTGGGGAATTGAGCTTTTTGAGGGAAGTGATACAGTAGCTAGTGTTCTAATGGAAGTTTATTTGGTGTTAGAACTGAACCTTAAGACTTATTTATCTTGAGTGCACTAATGTTGCTAATAAAGATTGTGTGAAGTTTTGTATGAAGGAAAATTTTCAGGTGTATGGAAGGAATGAGTAATGAGATGAAGGATGGACTAAAGCTCAAACTTGGGGATGCCACGCATGTCACCCCAAGAAATATCCAAGAAGTACAAGCGTCAAAGCTTGGGGATGCCCAAGGCATCCCCCTTCTTCATCAATAAAAATCCCAGGTTTCCTCCAAACGCTTCATTTTTATTGTTTCATGCACAATTGTGTTTTTCTTGGAGCGTCTTATTTTTCGTTTTCATTTTGGTTTTTCATTTGCTTTGGTGTGATTAGTTTTATGAATAAATTGGTTGTACCCCCTCTTTCATACATTGGTTTGGTTTGGAAAAGAGTAGGAAAGTTCATGCTTATGTGGTAAAAAGAGCTTGTTTTTGACTGTGGCCTATGCTTTGTCATGCATGCTTGATATTGTTTTGGCTTTATGCGTAGTATTCTTTGCTGTAGCATGACTTGTTATAAACAATTGAGATTGCTTAATGTGCCTTGGATGAATCATGCGTTGTTTTAGCATATTAAAGCATAGTATAGTGGTATGCTCCTTTGATGCTTTATTTGGATTGACTTGGCGCATGCTCATGTTATGACTATCTCAAGTCACCATAGCCTTTATGATACTTTAGTTTTCAACTAGCAGTATCACTTTATGCTTTGTTCAATGATGTTTTGTCGCTCTGCATGATTATGGCCATTATTGCTCTCTTAGTTTGTCGCTCCCAGTCTTTTGCTAGCCTCCACAACCAAGTATGAGATCCACTCATGCATCCAACTCCTAAACCAAGTTTTTCCAAAGAGTCCAACATACCTACCTACTAGCTTATGCTATTCCAAGTATATTCATGCTTTTGTTTACCTTCCAAATTAAACTTGTTATGAGAAAACTAGTGATTAAAGCTCTCACGAACTTGATGGCACACTTTACTTCTTTGCATCTAATAAACTTGAACCATTGGGTCCTTCTTTGTTGCGTATATGCTTGCGCTTTATAAGTTGAAATTAGCAGAACCATGTTTCATGGGGAACGCTTTCAACATTGCACTTGTACTTTGTACCCCGTTGATATCATGTTCTTTTGCTTACGGATCCCGGCGGTGTGAAATAAAAGTGGAACTTGTAAGATCATGGAGTTTGTATGTGTGTTAGAGAAACGCCTAGGCCGCTAGCCTAAGCCATGCCTAATCATGGTGGAAACTTGCAGCATCACCATAATGAGCTTATGTTTTGGGGCTTCTCCATGGCCAGTATGGCTTTTATTTTCTTCGGGTTTGCCTCGATTCCCCTCGCGGAGATGAGGTACCCAAGTAGTTGCCCAGATGGTACGCTGATACATTGCAAATGTATCTATAATTTTTGATGTTCCATGCTTGGTTTTATCCACTTTCTTATGTTTTGTTCCAACTTTGGAGTACTTTTCATATGATTTCTTGGACTAACCTATTAACAAGAGCCACAGTGCCAGCTGCCTGGTTTCTGCTGTTTTGGGTTCCAGGAAAGTCAGAAAATGAATATTCTCGGAATTGGACGGGACAAAAGCCAAAGTGCCTATTTTTTGGAAGTCATCAAGTGCCAGAATACGAGACGGAGAAGGTCCAGAGGCTGGCCACACCACCTGGCCGCGCGGCCAGGCTGGGCCCGCGCCAGGGGGTGGTGTGGTGGCCCCTGGCACCCCCTCGGCCTCCCCTTCTGACTATAAGATGCCCTCGAGACGAAAACCCTACGTACCCGATCAAAAATCCACGAAAGAGTTTGTAGCCACTGTCATCTCCATCCCTAGATCGGGAGGGATCTGAAGCTCTTCCCGGCACCCTGCCAGAGAGGGGAATTCACCATGGAGGCCTTCTTCATCACCATGCAAGACTCCGGTGTGATGCGTGAGTAGTTCATCCTTGGACTACGGATCCATGTAGTAGCTAGATGGCTAGTTCTCCTCCTTTGTGCTTTCATGTCTAGATCTTGTGAGCTCCGTTCATGATCAAGATCATCTATTTGTAATTCTGCATGTTGTGTTTGCGGGGATCCGATGAATATTGAGATGCTATTTCAGATTGATTATTGATTATATCATGTCTTTGTTATTTGTGATCTTGCATGCTTTCTGTTGTTAGTAGCTATCTTGGCCAAGTAGATGCTAGCAACTCCAAGAGTTAGTATTTATGCTCGATAGTGGGTTCATGCCTCTGGTAATCTGGGGAAGTGACAGAAATCTCTAAGGTACTAGATGTGTTATTGCTACTAGGGAGAAAACAACAATCCTTTGTTCATAGAACAATCGTATTGTTTACTTTACACACAGTTCATAAAGCAATAATCTGTTGCTTGCAACTTAATACTGGAGGGGGTTCGGATGATAACCTGAATGTGGATTATTAGTCATAGATGCAGTTGGATGGCGGTCTATGTATAATCTTGTAATGACTAATCAAGTCTCAAAGGAGTCAAGATGATTAGTATATGCATGTATTGCTTTCTCGATGTTTGTCAATTGCCCTGCTGTAATTTGTTCACCCAGCATGTTATCTATCTAAGGAGAGCCACCTCTAGTGAACTATGAATCCCGGTCCTTGTCTTTTACATTCAATCTACAATCTTTTACTGTCTTGTGTTTACTTTCTGCAAACTATTACTTCCTTCCATTCGATACGTTTAATCCTTTGTTTTCCGCAAAACACGGTGAGATTGACAACCTCATCGCAAGTTGGGGACAAAGTTCTGTGGCTGTGTTGTGCTGGTATCCACGTTGCTACTAGCACCGGTAGTGCGCCCTGCCAAGGCTCAGCTAGCAACACATTTGGGGTGTTTCCTTGCTCCTACTGGTTCGATTAAACCTTGGTTTCATAACTGAGGGAAACTTGTTGTTGTGCTCATCATACCTTCCTCTTGGGGTTCCCAACGAGCTCTACATCAACCACGCACCAGCACTTTTCTGGGCGTCGTGCATTGAGCCATCAAGCATCTTTAGGTGATTAAGGTTAAAGTGAACAAATATGAGGATATGCTGGACAAGTTATAAGCTGAAAATCTCATGCCCCTTGCTTACGAGTACCGTTCCTCATGCTACTCAACTTTAGTCATAGGTAAGTTCTTGTCATTGTAAGTACATGTGTACCATAGGGAACCGCCAATGGGGTACCCCTTGCCCGATGATACGGAAGATTCCCCATATCAAAATGACAAGGCAAGCAGACAATGAGCATCTCAGCAATCCTTTTATTTGCTATTTGCATAGGGATTTCCCTTTTTCTTTTTATTTTTATTTTTTTTCTTTTATTTTTTTGGATGCTTCACAGATTGCTCACTATGGTTATGCTGCAGGTTTCCACCATGATTAGGCATGGCTTAGACCAGCCGCCCAGGCGTTTCTCTAACACATATACGAACTCCATGAGCCTTACAAGCTCCCCTTTCATTTCACACCGCCGGGATCCATAAGCAAAAGAACATGATATCAACTAAATAAAGTGCAATGTTGAAAGCGTTCCCCATGATACATGGTTTTGCCAATTCACAACTTACAAAACACAAGCATATACGCAACATAGATGGGCACAATGGTTCAAGTTTATTAAGTGTAAGAAAGTAAAGTGTGCCATCAAGTTTGTGAGAGATTTAATCACTAATTTTCACATAACAAGTTTAATTCGGAAGGTAGATAAAAACATGAATTTACTTGGAATAGCAATAATGCTAGTAGGTATGGTGGACTCAAATGGCATAGGTTTTGGTTTAAGGATTGGATGCACGAGAAGCATTCCCTCTCAGTACAGGATTTTGGCTAGCAAGAATGGGTAGCAAGCATAAGAGTTGAAGGAAACAAACAAACATACAAGTGATATAAACAAACATGCAATCTTCCATGGAAGCACAAAAGATCTTAACTAGAGAATACTAAGCTTATGAGCCAATCAAGAAAGAAAGATGATGAAATTATATTTCTTAAAAGTACTTTTCTCTTTTTCATTCAATTATCAAATAGTGTTGCTACTGACCAGAGCCAGGTTTGCCAAACCAACTAAATTTACTTAATGATCCCAAAGTGATACCAATACTAACAACAAGATCAATCATATAACAGAAATTGCAAACTAATATAAGATGTGCAAAAAGTAAATGATAGAACTTCTCATTAATATTCCATAACGACAACTCACACCAAGGGATACATAGATAACTAACTAGAGGGGAGATACTTGTTGGAGATATGCCCAAGAGGCAATAATAAAGTGGTTATTATTATATCTTTATGTTTATGATAAATGTTTACATCCCATGCTATAATTGTATTATTAGGAAACACTAATACATGTGTGTTTTGTAAACATAAAAGAGTCCCTAGTAAGCCTCTTGTTAAACTAGCTTGTTGATTAATGGATGATCATGGTTTCCTCATCATGAACATTGGATGTGATTAATAACAAGGTTATATCATTGGGAGAATGATATGATGGACACACACCCATAGTAAGCGTAGCATAAGATCAAGTCATTTTAGTTCGTATTGCTATAAGCTTTCAAATGCATAGTAACCTAATCCTTCGACCATGAGGTTATGTTAATCACCCTCACCGGATGGATACTTTGATGACATCAAACACCGCTTCGTAACTGGGTGGTCATAAAGGTGTCATTGGGTATTCTGAAAGTATGTGTTGAAGCGCATGGACCAAGATTGGGATTTGTCCATCCATATGACGGATAGATATGCTCTGGGCCCTCTCGGTGGAATGTCATCTAGTTAGCTTGCAAGCATGTGACTGGGTCACAAGGGATGACATATCACGGAACAAGTAAAGAGTACTTATCAGTAACGAGGTAGAAGTAGGTATGGAGATGCTGACGATCAAACCTCGGATAAGTATAGTATCGCGAGACAAAGGGAATTGGTTTCGTATGTAAGTGGTTCAATCGATCGCGAAGTCATCGTTGAGTATGTGGGAGCCATTATGGATCTCCAGGTCCCGCTGATGGTTATTGATAGGAGATGTGTCTCTGTCATGTCTACATATTCACGAACCGTAGGCTGACACACTTAAGGTTCGAAGTTGTTTTAAGTAGATATGGAATATGCGTTGGAGACCGAATGTTGTTCGGAGTCTCGGATTGGATTCGGGACATCACGTGGAGATCTAGAATTGTCCGGAGAATAAGATTCATATATTGGGGATCATTTTCTAAGTTAGGAAATGTTCCGGAGTATTTGTATGAGGGTTCTAGAAGGTTTCGGAATGTTCCGGAAGGTTCTGGAAGGTTTCTTGGAGTTTTCTTGAAAACCAAGGAAGGGATCAAGGAGTCCTGGTAGGTCAGACTAGGAGTCATGGGGGAGGAGGACTCCTCCCCCCACTCCCCAGTCCGCCGGCCTAGAGGAAGAGGAGTCCTACAAGGACTCCCCCTCCCATGGCGCCTCACCCCCCTTAAATAGAGGGGCAGGGGCGCCCCCTCCACCCCGCTCCCATAACTCCCAATCTCTGCCGCCTCTCTCGTCCACCTTTCTTCTGCACAGGCATAGGCGAAGCCCTGCAGAATTCTCTACTCCACCACCACCACCACGCCGTCATGCTGCTGGGATTCCGTGGAGAAGATCTACTACCTCCGCTGCTCGCTGGAACGGGGAGAGGAAGGTCTGCTTCGACTCCGCACGTGTGACCGATTGCGGAAGCGCTGCCGAAACGCGGCGCCAGAAGGATCGTCCACTTGACCGACTGCGGAAGCGCTGCTGGAACGCGACGCCGGAAGGATCGTCCACACGATCTTGAGATCGGCAAGTGATCGACTACATCAACCACGAGATCTAATCTCGTTAACGCTTTCGGATCTACGAGGGTTAGTTCCTATCTATCTCGTTGCTCATGTCTAATTTTTTGTTTTCCATGCTATGAACCCATCAATACTTCCACAATACAAACCATCCTATATGATAACTTCTCAATTCATGATATGACTCTACTGAAAAGATAAAAAGATAAAAGATAGTGATGTGATACCGCGGCATGCTCCCAAGCTTGGAACAAACCAAGGGGATGCCAAAACCTGATGACGAATTACTCCTTCGGTGGTGGTGGTGTTCTCTTGTCATCATCCGACTTCCAAGGTAAGGGCTCCCCATCAACAAGAGACATCCTGGTCTCCAACATCCTGAAACTAGCACCAGCACTTATGCATTTAAACCTAACCTCATACTCACAGTTTTGATTTTGCACGTCATAGAGTTGTGCTTGTAGTTGATTGGTTGTTCAGTGGAGTGAGAGAATTTCATCCTTAAGCTCAGCAGTCTCCTTCTGGTGCTCAGCGATGAGTTCTGAACTAATCGTATGGATGATATCCACTTCGCGTTCTGCCATCTTCTTGTACCTAAAGACTTCTTGCTCTAGTGTTTCCATCCTGTCCTCCAGACTGCCTTCACCTTTAGGTCCCTGAACCTCTTTTATCTGCACCTTCCCATCTTCGAGCAACAACTCATTCGGATGAATCTTCAACTCACGCATCTACGGATTGCTGATGTCCGTAGAGGAATGTTCCTTGGCTGATCTAGAGGAAGAGATTGTGGCTCAAAAACTAAGACTCTACCTGCCAGAAACAGATCGAATGGAAAACACGACGAGAACACGATATACGAACCTCGGGGGATCCAGGGGATTATATATTAAGAAGTTTAACAACAAAAGGAAGGTACTGGGAGAAAATGGGTCGGAGACGGGCTCCGGGGTGGCCACACCCCCTGGTGGCGCGGCCAGGTGGGACCGCGCCACGGGGTGGTGTGAGCCACCCGGGCTCCATTTCCGTCCCTCTTTCTACTCATTGCTTTCCATGTTAGATAAAAATAGCAAAATATAAATTGACGGATTTTTCGCGGACCTTTTCTTACCAGAACTATTACCTATTCGAAAACGGACTCCGCGGGTTTCTGAATTTGGTCTTTGATAATTTTTTCCGGAGTCACCACTTGAATAACATCAATATCTTAATCTTCAAAAACATATTGCTTGAGTCTTTGACCATTCACCATCTTATTACACCATTTTCTCCTACAACTTGGAAATTTCTTTCACACAATTCTCATTAGCAACATTAGTGCATGCAAGATAATAAACCTTTGGGTTCAATTTCAACTGAAATCCATCAAAACATATGCTACTGTAGCAACTCCGTCCGAAAGCCCAAAAGGATTTCAAAAAGGAAATCGATTTAAGAGGCAAATGCAAGAGTGGCAAAAATCTGTCAAAACAGACCAGCGGGTAAAGATCAATTTTTCGAAAATCTTTTGTTGGTCAAATCAAAAAGTGCAAAACTAACGAAAGTTAAATAATAACCTGGGACATGCACACAAAAAATGACAGATCAGTACGATGTTCTGGGATTTTTCACGATTTTTTATAGTGTCGCACAAAAATCTGTTTGGGAACAGCAACTTCCCCAAATCTTACTTCTCTCTCATTAGAGGTTGATCTTGACACAAAAACCAAACAAAAAGGATAAGGAGAGGTTATTACCGAAGTAATACCTTCCAAGACTCAAATAAACAAACTGAAAGCAAAAAGATATTGGGTTGTCTCCCAGAAAGCTCTTTCTTTATAGCCATTTAGATGGGCATGATAATTTCAATGATGCTCAAATAAGAATATGAATTAAAGTAAAGAGCATCAAGAAGCAAAAATACATATGTTTAAGTCTAAACCACTTCCTATGCAAGGGAATTTTGTAAGAAAATAAATTGTTGAAACCAGAGGCTGCTAGCATAGGAAGGCAAAACAAGTGCAACATAAAGACTTTCAGCATAAAGCAAGGAAACTTAATATTATTGAGATGCATAAGAGCACTTTTCCCTCTCTCATAGTAACTTTCAGTATCATGCATAAATTTAACGATATAACTATCACATGAACCATTGTAGCAATGATCACTTATTCTAACAGAAAACACACGGACACTAGCTCTTCTAACACTACTTTGTGAAACAATATTAGAAGTATCCTTACAGAGGATGGTGTGTCCATCTTCTACATATTTAGTAACAAAGTCTTTCACATTTGCTATTACAGATTCAACAGCTATTTGTTCATCAGGTTCAACATCTTTATTTGTACTTTCATTAACCATACTAGCTATCATAGAATGTTCCTTTACCTTAAGTGGGAAAGGCATTTTCTCAATGTAAGGTTCAGGTAAAATATGATTAGTAGTATAAACTTCAGTATCTCTTGCAGGAACACAATTAGCAATATCTCTATATGGCTCATGATACTTATTCCATTTCTTTTTAGGAATTTAAATATAAGAAGCAAAAGCCTTAAAATAATTTGCAATACTTTGAGAATCAAGACCATAAGTATTACTAATATTATGAAAGTCATCAGTTCCCATAAAAGATTTAATGCATTCATAATCATAATTTATACCTGACTTTCTTCCTTTATCATTCTCCCATGCTTCGGCATTGTCTTGAATATGGTCTAGAAGATCCCATTTAGCTTCTTCTTCCATGCGTGTAAATGATCCAGCACAAGAAGCATCCAATAGATCCTTATCATGAAGAGAAAGTCTTGCATAAAAGTTATTGATAGTAATATTGTTAGGGAGCTCATGAATAGGACATTTGAGCATTAGTAACTTCAATCTCCCCCAAGCTTGAGCTGTACTCTCTCCATCACGAGGCCAAAAGTTGTATATTTGATTCTGATCTTTGTGAATCTCACTATGAGGATAAAATTTGGAATAAAAGAGAGGTACTACTTCCTCCCATTCAAGAGATTGGCCATTCTTCAGCAGCTAATACCATTCATCAGCTCTTTCGTTCAGTGATAATGAGAATAACTTCTTCTTGACTTGATCTATTGTAATACCTGCACACTTGAACAACCCACATAATTCGTGTATAAAGAGAAAATGATAACCGGGATGGACAGTTCCATCTCCAAAATAGTAGTTATCCATAACACGATCAATAATTCTTGTAGGTATCGTAAAAGTATCATTTTCAGCAGGTGTAGGTTCATCTACTACCTTAGCAGTGGTAGTAGCATTGTGAAATAAGGAACTAAGTGAATTATCCATATTGAAATAAAGTAACTAACAGAAATAAACAATACTCGTAGTAGAAGTTTCCTTTACCGGTTCCACTCTTCAATAGCGCTTTACTCCCCGGCAACAGCGCCACAAAATAGTCTTGATGACCCACAAGTATAGGGCGTGTATCGCAGTATTTTCGATAAGTAAGAGTGTCGAAACCAATGAGGAGCAGAAGGTGTCGACAAGTGGTATGGATCAGGAATTCTCTGTAAATACTTAGCAAACAGATTTTTAGGGGTTTTTGATAATGCAGATAAATAAAATACAAGTAAATAAAAAACAATAAGAATAATTGCAGCAAGTGGCCCAATCCTTTCTTTAGAAAAGGACAAGCCGGTTGTATTACTTAAGATGACCAAACGTTCTCGAGGACACATGGGAATATCGTCAAGTGCTTTCACTTCATATAGTTGCTTAATCTTCTTTAGTCTGATAAGTGTTGTGTGGGTGAATCTGTGCTAATGTACTGACCTTCCTAGGACTAATACATACTTGTGATTATACCCCTTGCAAGCATCCGCAACTACATGAAAGTAATTAAGATAAAAACCTAACCACTGCCTTAAACTTTGAGATCCTACACTCCCTTGTGCAAAGGTTTCCTAACGGGGGTTCAGGTTTCTGTTACTCCGGCAACCTCTATGATTAGTAGCCAAATACACAATGCATTCCCCTAGGCCCTTAAAGGTGAAGTATCATGTAGTCAACGTTCACATGACACCACTAGAAGAATAACACCACAACTTAATTATCAAACCATTGAATCTTTCTCAACACAATTCCACTACTAACAACATGACTTCTCCCATGTCCTCAAGAATTAAACGAACTACTCACAAGACATCATATGGATCAAGATCGGAGATGAAATAATGATATGTAACAATCTGAACATGGTTCCACTCAATAGCATCAACTACAACAAGTAATCAACACCAGGAAAGTTTCCCCTAAGAACTATGCAGGATTCAACCCAATTGTTACAGCAGTATGGAGTGGTGATGATGGTGCTGGTGGAGATGATGATGGAGATGATGATGATGATCCCGATGAAGTCTAGCTAGATGACGGTGTTGATGGCGATGATCTCCCCTCTCCGGGAAGGAATTTCCCGGGAAGATTTCTGCCTGCCGGAGAGCTCTTTCTCTCTCTGTAGTTTTCCGCCCCGCAAAGGCGGCGGAACCTTTCTATGGTCGCGCTCCGAGTCTTAGGGTTTTATACGCCAAAGAGCAGAGCTAGAGGTGGGCCAGGGTGGCCACGCCACCTGGTGGCGCGACCTAGGGTGGCCCGTGCCAGGGGTGGTGTGACCCCCCTGTGGCCCGTCTCCGCTCCCCATTTTGGCTTCCTTCGTCTTCTGGAAAAATAGGATTTTCCGTATATTTTCTGGGATTTTCTGATCTTTGCGAATTTTGCCTCCAAACAGCGCCTTTTCCATCAGAATCCCAACTTCAGCGGTCCATCCTCCAAAAGTCATCAACCATGCAAAAACAGATGAAATAACATAAGTATCATCTCTTAATATGAAATATATCAATGAATAACAGTAAATTGTGATATAGAATAGTGATGCAAAATGGACGTGTTAGTGTGCAAGTTGAAGAAAAGTCTATATGGTATGAAATAAGAACCAAGACAATGGTACATGAAGTTTGAATATGTCATGGGGTATCAAGGCTACAAGAGGTGTAGCTCGGAACATTGTGTATTTATTCAGATGTTCTCAGGTGATGATTTTATCATGTTTTTGCTCTATATTGATGATATCTTGATTGTTGGTAAGAATGTTTCAAGGATTGCTAGACTAATAAAATAGTTGAGCAAAAGTTTTGCCATGAAAGATTTGGGTCTAGCAAAATGTATGTTCGACATGAGAATTGAGATAGACATAAAATCCAACAAGTTGTACTTGTCTCAAGATAAATATATTGAGAAGGTACTTCGCAAGTTCAAGATGGACAAGACAAAGGAAGTGAGTTGTCCACTCGCTACTCATTTCAAGTTGAGTAAAAAGCAATATCCCTCCACTGAATATAAGGAAATAGAAATACAAAATGTTCCATATGCTTCAGCTGTTGGGAGTTTGATGTATGCTATTGTGTGCACACGACCTCACATTGCTCAAGCGGTTAGTACTATGAGAAAATTTGTGTCCAATCCAGGAAGACAAATTGTGAAGCCGTAAAGTGGATTTTCAAGTATCTCCACGGCAGCACTAATATGAAGTTTTTCTTTGGTGGTAGTGATCCCAAGCTTATTGCATATTCAGATTTAGACTTGGCTAGAGATGTCGATTGAAGGAAATCTACTTCAGGTTATTTGATTACCCATTTAGGGGAGAAGTGGCATGGCAAAGAAAGTTGCAAAAGTGTGTGGCGCTAAACATAACCGAGGTTAAGTTCATCGCAATAACTGAGGTGAGCAAGGAGCTATTATGGCTGAAACGATTGGCTTGTGAACTTGGTTTTGAGCAAGATAAGTATGTGATATTTTGTGAGAACCGAAGTGCCATTCACCTAAGTAAGAATGTTAGTTTTCATTCAAGGTCAAAGCATATTGATGTACGCTATCATTGGAATTGAAATGTGTTGAATTTCAAGCAACTGCAAATTAAGAAGGTACACACAGATGACAATGGGGTTGATATGTTGTCTAAGGTAGTGACAAGAGGGAAAGCTCGAGGTATGTCGTCGGCTCGCCGGCATGATTGCCGGTAGGCAATGAGACCCTCCATGATATCGAGAGGGGAGTTTGTTGGACCATGTCCCTCCACATGGAGGTGTGTTGGCAGCCCAACTACAGCCCATGAAGTCCAACAAGTTTCAACCGTTGATCGAGGTTCGATCCAATGGCTGAGGTGCTCCTTGTGAGAGGAGTAGAAAAAACTCTAGCCACCCTTGGTGGTTGTGTGTGTGTGTGTGCGTGAGAGAAAGTGCAAGCAAGCAACATCGTGGATGCTATAGAGAGGGGATGCGAGAATAGACAAGAACACCACAACCTAGTTAGAAGAGAGGGGGAAAGAGAGGTGATTTCTATCCAGATTTCTGAGATTTGACCGGTCTGTCTTCAAGCTGGTGTTTGGAGGCTCAAAAGTGCTTGGATTGTCTTCAAGCTTGGTGAGCTTGTTCCTTACTTTGAGTTCAATATGATTAGCTGGTTTGAGATTTGTGTCAGTGTAGCGTTAGATTTGGAAACGGTTTAGTCAGTTCGGACTGCTGCAGTTTTAGGAGAGAGCACTTTTGGTAGACGAACTGTTTGGGCAGGCAAACAATGTTCGATTGAGCTGAAATTTGGTATGTATGTTTTTAACACGTATGTCAGCTTGTATACCAAGTTTGGTGCTAATTGGATCTGTGATTTAAGAGAAATTTGTTGATTACCGAAGAGGATAAAAACTATGATATCTCTATTTTGTTGTAATCTCTCTTTTAAGTGGTTGTTGTTGTTAATGTCAGCAGTTGACAACGTGTTGAGTGTGTTGTACATCTTTAGATGTCCTAGAGAAGACTCTGTACTCAGGTTGCTCATAATGACTCTTGCATGGACCAGTTAGTCCACACCAGTGGTTTTTTCTTCCTCATCTTGAGAAAGTTTTTGCACGTAAATCTTTGTAACACCGTGCACGTGCTTGATTGTTTTATTTCCACTGTATATTTATTGATTGAAGCTATTCTCGAAGTTCATTACAACTTGTGGGGTTGTGTATCACCTCTAACATTGATATGCTAGATGTTCACAGTGGCCGTGATGCGTCTGATGCTCTTGCCTGGCTTGGTGTCGATTGTACTTCTACCGCGCCCCTCTTTTTGTCTTCTTTTTCGATTTCATATTTGCACTTTTTTTTTCATTTGAGTATGGTATGGATAAATCAGATCTCCAATTCCCAAGATACCATACCAGACGAATTGCACGCACATAAAAAACACCTCAGGAGGTTAAACAATATATACACACTCCGATCAATTGTGATCATATGCGTGTCGCCGCATCCGATCGATCGGTTGGCGCAACCGAACGGCACCAAAATACATATAGCTCCCATTTGCATCAGCACCGGACCACGTAATCACGCACGCACACGCACACCGATCATCATTGCCTTATCCTGTACGGAACACACACCTCACCTCATCCCCAGGGAAAAGAAGAGAAAAAGAACATACACACACAGCCCTACATCTGGTGGTTCCATCAGAAAAAGCTCTCATCAGATCATCAGCTCTCGCTAGCCGGGGGGCACGTAGGCGCGGTTCGGCCGATCATGGCCGAGCGATCCCCGAATAAACTAGTGGTTTTCTTCTGCATAAAGAACCATATCTGTCCGACGAAACCGAGCGGGCCATATCGTCATGTCCCTCCACGTACGGCGACGCCGCACATGGCGACGCCTCGGCGCCGCCAGCCTGGCCCTGACCCCGGCGAGAGGAGAGTGGGGCAAGCGTGCGTAAGCAACAAACTCGTGAGTTCCGTTCCAGATGGGGAATCTAGCCGGGGATCCATCGGGAATCAGGCAGTGTTTGTGCTGCACTGCTGCCTGTGGGCGGCGGCGTCTTGTGCGTGGTCAAACATATGTGCACGCACCGCCGTCAATCGCCATGCTTTGCAGACTCAGCTGTTCGGGGTATGATTATGTGCACTCGAGTTTAAACTATTCTGGCCGCCCCATCTGAATTAGGTCAATGTTTTCGACAGCCGGCACAGGGAACGGCGGGAGTAGTGCTAGCTAGCTAGCTAGTACTAGCAGGAGCACTGCTGTTCTGCCTCGCTGAACTAGGTCTGCTACGAGTTACGAGTCTTGGCCCCGAGTGGAGAATTGCCTCGGTTCACGCATGAGTAGGATAGTACTATTTAATCCTTGATGATTTTCTGCGAAAAGTCTATGCATGCATCTCGGGGAACATTTGTTCGATCGGGGCCCTTTGATTCATTTACAAGTGGTGAGTACTAGTAAAAGATAGTAATCGCAGAAACAGGAAATAAAACTTTCGGTGTGGCCACTGAGGTTTGTTTTTTATTTAAAAAAGTCATAATTGGAGATTTCAATCATTGCAACGTCTTGTATAATGATTGCTTGAATTGTAGGATGAAACCCCCCACAAAAATATTTCAAATCCTTGTAAAGTCTTCTAGTATAATGATTGCTTGATTTGTAGGATTAAACCCCACGAAAATATTTCCTACGAGGGATTCCTTGCACTACATTTCACAGGAGAATTAACAACCACCGGAACCTCTTGGTAAAACTCCTCTTCTTTCCCTTGTCTCAGAACCAAACAATTTTTGGTAGATATGAAATCTTGTAGGACTGGTTTGGTCATGACCATACAATGATGTTTTTTTTCTCTGTTCCTACGTCGTATAGAATTCCGAGACTCAAAGGGGATGCATTGTATCATCCAGTGGAGTACAAGGGTTTGTCTGGTTTGCAAGATTTTGAAAACAAAGGATTAGAGAAAACATAGAATTGACATGACATGGCATATTAAGTACTACATGTTTATATCGAAAACACATGAATCTGTAATAGAATCTGTTTGTGTTGCACCACAAAAAAATGATGTAATTTGTCACAAAAATTAGGTGCTAACGTGGTGGTCATATCAAAGTAAAATTTCCATGAGGTTGCGGTTAGCTAAGGGAATTTTCCTATAAAGTTACGTGCAGAGTAGTCCATAGGAAAAGTTCCTATGGTTTCCAATCTACAAACTAAACATGCTTTATAGAAGAAATCCTAAGGAAAAACATAATACTGTGAAATTCCTATCAAAATTCCTTTGAGCCAAAATTCATGAGCATAGGAAAAATGGAGGAAATTTTTCTCAGGGTTGAGTTTGACATTTTCAAATGGATAATAAACAAATTTGACATTTTACTCAAAACTTTTTTTTGCATTCCTATGCATAGAGAATAAGTCAAAGACCATTGGTTCAATGGTAATGATGCAATTTTGCTTTTGCATATGTTTTAACCTAGATATTGTTTTCAGGATTCATGTGTATCTCATGTTCATGTGAATCTAGGACTAAACTTTGTAATACTCCTATGTTTCACAATTCTATGTTTTGAACATATGATTCTATCATATTCATGCATATTTCTTTTTTCGATAAAAATATTTTAATAGCATGAAGATATCAATTATACCTAGTATTTGCACCAACAAGATGTCTGAAGACACCAAGGATGCACATGCCAAAAAACAAATAGAGAAAATACCCTATCATGGTGATCAATCACTCGCATCAGCAACACTCTAGCCACCACCAAAGACAGACTATACAATAAAACATATATCAATTATACCCAGTCTTAGCACCAACAAGATGTCAAGACACCAAAGATACACACAACCAAAATAAAATATAGAAAATATCCCATTGTGATGATCAATCACTCACATCAGCAACACTCTAGCCACCACCAAAGATGGACTAAAAAATAGTTTCTCCAAAAGCAACGCCTTCAAGGAGGAAACAATGCATAAGCGTTATCGTTGCCCGATCAAAGATCTTAGATTTTCACCCTAGAGAAAGCCCGAGTTCCCAAAACAATGCGTTCAAAAAGACGATTTCTAGGTAACCGACGAAGGTCAAACCTTGGGGTTTCAACCTGAAAACCAACGCTCGTACTCGAGGACCACCACAAAATGAAGTCCTCCGGTTCTACCACTCTCTCTCTCTCACCAAGGCCGCTGCAGGTCACCAAACATCTCGCACACAGGTATTCCGGAATGGACAAGAACATACACCTTGTCAGACATAGCCTTACAGCAGCATGAAAAGCTTCATCTTCATCTCACCCAAAACTCACATTTTCCTTAACTTCTGGTCCTCCAATCGCAACTGCCATGACTTTCTCCGCCTCTATCAATACTATGGGAATCTAGGCTTCGACATGTCCCATGACATCGACAAGAAAGTGAATCTTCAAATCGTGCCCTATTGAGGCAACACAGGATGATAATGTAGGTGCAGGCGACTGTATAGCATATGAACTAGATATATAGGACCCTAATAAGACCAGAACTCATCGCAGTTAGATCATGGAGGGTTGGCATCAGACATAACGACAACTTGGCACAAGAAGAGCAAGGTCCAAGCAGACATTATTCTGTCTGAGCGAGTAGACCCCACGCTGTTAGCTGGCTTCCAACAAGAACAGTTGCCTGATCCCCCTCCCACTCGGAGCCCAAAAGGCTAGGCCGGTAGAGGAGAAGTCCAATGGGCCGCCATGATCGCGACCACCAACGATGGCGAGCGAAGACCACAACACCAGGGCACAGATCGAAGGTGATGCATGTAAAATGCATACATAAACTTTGTAGTTTATTGATACATATTACCACATATTGGCAATTTATATAATGTTATATCCATGTTTCATATTGATTTTTAGGATTTACCAATGATCCCTTTTATTTTGGTTATAACTCTGCAAGACAGGAAAACCCTGTTTGTGTATTTTTATCTTTTACGGACCTAAACAAAGACAAACGGATCTAAGATTCTGGAAAGTCAATATTTCGCGAAGAGGAATGACCTGGAGCACTTGAACCTCGCCAGAAGGGCCTGGAAGCCCAAAAGAGGTAGGGTGGCGCGACCCACCCTGGTGCACACGCTACCTACTCTATTTTTGTCCCGCAACCATCCAATTCGCCTCAATATTTCACCCGCGGACTCATCTTGACCTAAAAATGCCTATATAAAGGCCCCCTACGTATCTTTGGAGGGGCCACTGCAGAAACACCGGAACACCAAACAGAGGTAGACCCAGGGAGATTGGAGGGGGAAACTCCGTAGGAACCGCCTCCAGAGGGATCTCTACCTTCTCCAACATCTCCACCATCATCACCATGATGAAGAGGGAGTAATCCACCTCTGGACTATGGCTTTGTGGCAGTAGCTTGATCTATTCCTCTCTTGTTCAATCATAGATCTAGTAGCATATGAGCTGCCCAACATGATTATGGTCATATATGTAATTCCTATGTGGTAAATCTTTATTCTATGAATTTTTATATGAGATGGGAACCTATTTATGTGTAAGATGTATTGATAGATGCATATCATGTACCCCATTTATAAGTACATGTTTTAATCCAAATTGTATTCAGGAACATATGTGGGGGAACGTGTGTATTAGTTGGAGTAACATGGTGGTAGTGATTGAATAGTGACAACAAATTCAAGATCTACCATGGTTTTTACCTATCTTTTCTTACCTTACTAGGGATAAAATGAATCCATGTGCTTTTATTATGTTGTGATAGCTTGATAATCTTGTTTGGTCAAGGTAGCATATTTGTTATTCAAATAGCATGTCAAAGTACCTAAGAATGTGCTCTGTTAATTCTTAATTCAAGATTGCTTGGAGTTTTTCCTTTCTTGAGGAGCATAAGAGAGATGTGTTGCATCATCTCTATGATAGGACCTGATGCCTAGATGAATGCTTATCAAACACATAATGAAGTTTTACCAATATTATATTGCTTGTATGTCCACTACCACTTAAAAAGAGAATAGACAAGTGAACCCATGAAACCTGGTCCATTTTAAATCATAAGAAACAACTTTACAACACCATTGCTATCCTTTATATTTTCTGCAATTAAATATTTCGAAAATACAAAATATTTTCTCTATTAGCAAACACAAACCAAAACCCAAAAACATGTTTATAGTATTGTTATTTCTTTGCTTACCTAGTAATAGATTGTTCCAATTCCCTAAGAATTCGATATAAACCCTGGAGTCACCCATGTGGGGAAAAGAGGCTTGCTATAACACTCTGCACTTGGAGTCCCAACGAGTTGGTACACACGGAATATTGCCATCAACAGAACAGGGGGATGTGTTGACCGTTGCATCTAGGACGCGAGGGCCTAGGAAGCCTGACCGTTGCATGCACCCCCGCCTGAAAGGGCATGTATACCCCATGTGTGGTTTTGGTAATTAATGACAATCCCTATGTACTAATGTGCAAATTGAGTTTCACTTGTAGGTTTGTCCATTGGCATCGCTTGGACCATGTGTTGGTTTCAAGGATGAAAAAGAAGAAGCATCGTCCAAGGGCTTTGTGCCTATTGGAATCAAGTAGAAGAAGAAGAAGAAGAAGATCAAGTATGCCTTGAAGAAGAAGAAGAAGAAGATGGAGTTCCTCATGGCTTTCTTCAAGACATCATCATCAAGATTTGAAGTGCAAGCTCAAGATGCGTCATCTCTAGAAGATCTCATTCTTGAAGCTTGCCATCCTCGGCAATCATGGAATGATGAAGACAAGTTCGATGAAGAGGCTTCCCCCATGGAGTATGGGGGAGCATTTCTCAAGTCTTCATCAAACAAGAGCAAGCAAGAGCAATCAAGAAAGGTGTTCCATCTTGAAGGTGACAAGATCGTCTACATCACGCTCAAGTGGGATGCTCAAGGCAAAGGTATGATCTTGATAGGGTTTCTATTTTACCGGTCTCGTGTAGTGTTGGGAGACCGGGTTTAGGATAGATAGCCGTACTATCAAGAGGGGCTCTCGAGCGGGTGACTCGTTCGTATCTTTCGGAGAGAGCTCAAACCTTTGCATACATAGCATCATCTTTCTTGGTTGTTGTTTGGTTCTTGTCCATGTGAGGATCTAGAGCTTGTGGTTATCTTCATCACAAGATCTAGTTCATCTAAAATGGATTTCCCATGCATATCTTATTGCGTTACCTTGGGAGGTATCTCACATATATATTCATGGTATTTTCTCCCTTGGTGATATCCAATATTTCATTATCTACACGTCGTTATCTTTCCAACAAAATTGGTTTCATCTCGTTTGGAGTTCAGATGCAAAAGTTGTGGCATTTCTGGTTCTGAAGTTTCTCTGACCGGAAGTACCGGCCAGACGCCGGAAGTACCGCTCGGGCAGAAATGCCGCCGGTAGTACCGGTGTTAATACCGGCCCAACTTCCGGTGAACCCGTTTTCGCTTCAGTATGCACTCTGCATGGTCTGCGCTATTTGACGGAACTTCGGTCAGAATCTTGGGCGGTAGTACCGGCCCAGGCGGTAGTACCGGTGACCCACCGGTAGTACCGGCCGGCCTCGTTTCTGTGTTCGTTTGAACCTTGTTTTTGGACCGTTGGCTGAGTGCCACCGGTAGTACCGGCCACCCACCGGTACTACCGGTCGTGCGCGAATCTGTGGGTAACGGGCAGATCGGGGAGCCCTTTAAAAGGAGCTCCCCTTTCCCCTTCGCCCCTAATTCTTGTTCTTCTTGGTTTTTGGCTTTCTCTCTCCTCCATTGTTGACCTTGAAGAGCTTTCCCTCTCCCCTTCTCCCTCCTATGATTCTTGCATCTTTTTGAGGGATTTGAGAGAGGAGATCTAGATCTACAAGCCCCACCAAGCAAAATCCCTTCTTTGTGAAGGAATCCTTGGGATCTAGATCTTGGAGAGTTTTGTGTTCTCCTCTTGTGTTCTTCCTCCCTTATTCCCCCAATAGCTTTTGTAGCTTTGGTGGAATTTGAGAGTGAAGGACTTTCCTCTTGCATTTGGTGCATAGGTTTGAGTTCTCCTCGGAGATTCGGTGAGTTCAATCCCTTGGGATTGTTTCTCTTGGGTTCTTGGAACCCTAGACGGTTGTGGTTGGATAGTTGGCCTTTTGTGGCCTTGTTGCCTTTTGTGGATTTGTAGCCTTTGTGGCATTGTTCTTGGGGCTCCAATTGAGTTGTGGAGGTTCCCCAAGCTTGTAGGCCTTTTGTGGCATTGTGGAGCCTTTGTGGCATTTCTTGGGAGCCCACCAATTGAGTTGTGGAGATTGCCCCAAGCCTTGTACGGGTTCGGTGACCTCCCTCAAGTGTCCCATAGTGGAACGTGAGTAGGCCTTTGTGGCGAGCTCACGGGAGAATAGGGTGAGCCTTTTGTGGCGTCGGTGAGTTGCGTGACTTCGCATCCTTGGTGAGGCCTTTTGTGGCGTTGGGTGAGCATCGAGACACCACACCTCGAGGTGAGCCATTTGTGGCGTTCGAAGTTCATTGCGCCCCCGCACCTCTCCAACGGAGACGTAGCTTCTTTGGAAGTGAACTTCGGGAAACAAATCATCGTCTCCGCGTCCATCGGTTATCTCTCAACCGAACCCCTTTACCTATGCAATTTACATTGTGATAGCCTTCGTGCTTGAAGTACTATATCTTGCTATCACATTGTTGCTTGTCTTGCTTAGCATAGGTTGTTGGTGCACTTAGTGAACCTAGTTGATTTAGGTTTGGCTTGATAAATTAAACGTTAAGTTTTATTCCGCATTTATTAGAGCCTAAACCGTAATTATTTTAAAACGCCTATTCACCCCCCCTCTAGGCGACGTCCATTTCCCTTTCATCGCCGCTGACTAAATTCATCATGCCCCGCGTTCAACATCCCCGCACTGCCATGCACTCCGCCTTGAGCGTCCCATGTGCCACCTACGGCCACTACCTCCATCGATGTGCCGCACTTCTGATGACCATGGCCCCATGCCATACCGCCAACAAGGGGAGGAAGCTACCCACTGCCATGTTTCTTCGGGCGAGTCCCCGCCTTTTTGACTACCAATTACCCCTCCATTGATAGCAAGAGATGGGGAAGGGAATGGGGATGGAGTAGTAGTGGTGGAATCTAGGGTTCCCCCATGTCCCAAAGAAGGGGGCGGCTAGGATTCACCGTGTCGGTAGAGGAGGGTGACATAGGGAAGGGAAATTATGGGAGCTATCGGCCTTAGGGAATCTCCAGGTGGCCCCCTCCTCTCCTCGAGTACCCCCCCTTTTTCCACCGATGGAAGCTTTTTCTCCTAGTCGGCCCCCACGAGCATGATTTCCGCCAGATTTGGCATAAAATTCATCCGACATTCCTAGGCTGAACCCAGTGCACTAGAGGCGATTGGGGGCACCTACGGAAGAAAAAATACAAGTAGGCCAGCTCTATCGGCAAGACACCGCATATTCCCCACCAAAATTTTCCTTCCCATGCGACGCAAAGCTACTTCCCCCTCACCGCCATGTCATCGTTGGCACCACCCCTCTCCCCTCGGCCGCAAACACACCGCCAGCAAAGGCGACCTTCGCTGCACTAACCTCCATCTCCTTGCTAGCCTAGTTTTCATTGTAATTCGGCATCGCGGGAAGCTTCATGCCCACCACGCCCGTGAGTTGTTAGGAATTTTTCCTACTAGGTGATGAACTTTGATGACAAGGAGATGTATGCCACTATGATGGAAGAGGAGTCCACCGTGACCGCCAATGATGAAGAGCACTAGAAGTTCCTTACATGTCTAGTCGGCATGTACGCGCCGAATGCAAAGCCGTAGCACGGTGGCTCGGCGCCAGGGCACCGTAAGAGAAAGCCGAGGCAACGGATGGAGGCCCACTACATGTTATACACTGACTACTTCGATGATGATCTATTGCATGGCGAGACAGTATTCTGATGCCGTTTTAGGATGAGACGGAAGCTCTTCATCAAGATTGTGCATGCCATCCAGGAGTTCGACACCTACTTTGTTTGCAACAAGGATTGCACTGGTACGGTAGGATTTTCCTCACTCTAGAAGTGCACAACCACTTTGAGGATGCTTGCATATAGAGCTCCTGGTGATACACGAGATGACTATCTATGCATGGCCGAGTCCACCTCCATTGAGTGCATGTACAAGTTCTGCATGGAAATGGTGGTAGTGTTTGGACCAACATACTTGAGATCACCTAATGCTAAAGAGACTGCTCGAATCCTAGCACGAATGAAGAAGATTGCTTGGGATGCTTGGAAGCATCGACTGCATGCATTGGGCATGGAAGAACTATCCTTTTGCCTAGTAGGCAATGTGCAAAGGCCATAAAGGAGTTTGTAGCATGATACTTGAGGAAGTGAGTGGTTAGGATCTCTGGATTTGGCATGCCTTCTTCGGTATGGCAGGATCTGACAATGACGTTAACATCCTGCAGTGCTCAAATGCCATCGCCAAGCTTGTTGCAGGTCATGCTCCCCCGATGGACTATGTGATCAGTGGGCACCACTACAACAAGGGATACTACCTAACAGGTGGCATCTATCCAAGATGGTCAACATTGCTGAGGACTATGTCAAACCCTGTTGTGGGCAAGAATTCCAACTTTTCAAAGGAGCGAGAAGCTTGCAGGAAGGATGTTGAGCGGGAGATTGGTGTGCTCCAAGCTCGATTCGTCGCTGTTCGGTACCCCGCTCTGACCTGGTCGAGATCTCAAATGTGGGAGGCGATGAATGCATGTATGATTTTGCACAACATGATCATTAAGAGTGAGCGGGACGAGCCGGTGATTTGGCACTGAACCATAGTTCAGACAGGGTCCTCTTGCAGCTGTTGATCATGAGGTGCCGACATCATGGGATGTTTTCCTCGTCATGCGTCAGAAGATCTGAGATGCGCCTATGTAGACACTAGGGATGCTCTTATTCCCATGAATAAATCAATAGCCATGCCAGAAAATAGACCAGCGGCCGCTGGAAATGCTCTTATTCCCATGAATAAAACAAGAGCTACGTGGCATTTATACAGACTAAATTTTCTATATTGTGTCACGGAAATTTCTTATTATATTATAGCTTAAGGCTGAGCAAAAGGGAGCTATTTGAGACCATCTTCCCGCGCGCACATTTCTCGGTGTCTGATCTTCACTCTGATTCATCTCAACCGTGCAGTTTACGTGTTGACCAAAGTTTTACGAGATGGGCCACTTCATCCCCACCCCACCCCTACCCTACCCCCCATCTCGATCCCGTTCCCCTCCACCCGAGCTCCCAAGTCCCGAGCTCCCACCCATCCCAGCCCCTCCTCTGTCTCCCCCAGCAATGTTCGTTGCCTCTCCGCTCCCGAGCTCTCCCTCTCACCTTGAATCCCTCTGCCCCTCCACTCACGAGGCCATCACCTCCAGTCTAGCTCCCGCATCCAACGTCGACTGCCTCTATTTCCCCGCCTCGAACCTGCCCAGTATTGATTCAACATCGCCCTGACCTCGCGCACATGTCCGCCTCCACACTTTGTTTGTGGTGAGAAAGATAAGGAGGAGGTGAGCGCGTGGGACAGTGGGGGTGAGAGAGAAGGAGCGGCGCGGTTAGAGACGCTCCTATGCGGGACTACGCGAAGATGTCGCATCATCCTCACTTCTTTGACTGAAAAAAATCAGGGATGGATGGCGAAAAAAAGGAATTGAAAAGGAGAAGGCCCCTCCGCTCCCGAGCTCTCCCTCTCACCTCCGCTCCCTCCGCCCCCTCCACTCACAAAGCCACGTCTCCCGTCCAGCTCCCGTATTCCTCGCCTCGAACCTGCCCAGTACCGATTCAACATTGCCCTCGACCTTGCGCACCTATCCAACGCAACGCTTTGCCTGTGGTGAGGAAGATAAGGAGGAGGTGAGCGCGTGGGAAGGTCGGGGTGTGTGAGAGAGAGAGGGGGCGGCGTGGGTAGAGAAGCTCCTATGCGGGACTACATGAAGATGTCGCTTCATCCTCACCGCTTTGACTGGAAAAATCGGGGACGAATGACGGAAAAAAGAAATTGAAAAGGAGAAGGCTCGCGAGGAATGCGATGACGAAGTGCGGAGCGATTGGCCAGAACCCGGAATCTATAGTAACCGAATAGAAGAATCGCTGAACGAAAAGCGTGGAGTGCTAACAGGGCAAGAAACGGTCGCGCCTTGTGAGAAACGGTCGCGTTTCATGTCACTTCAACAATTAACATGTATGTATTCCTGAAACAAAGCAGAATAAGCTGATGTTGGCCTCTCTTAGCCTGTGCAACGGAATTTGCTTTTGAATATATTAGCATAACTCGAGAGTACATAAGATGCTTGTGTAAATTTATACATGTTCTACGTTGTTCTACAATTTTTACACGATTTAACAAAAATTTCAGTGCCCTTGACTTGGAGCATGCTCTATGATTAATGAACAAGCGGGTTCCATCGACTAAATGGGTCAAAAAAATGTCATAACTTCTATTTTTCATTTTGATGTACAGAAATTATCAAACTTGATTACATATTAGATCTTTCCTTTATGTAAAGATTTGTGGCAACTTTCAGTCATATCTTCTCTTTTAAATTTTATTGAACCAGTGAATAATTTGGAATATATCAAGTATAACTCCTGTATAGAATTAGTATATATGTAATCTGGTTATCTATATTGACTAAACTAATCATTTAATAACTCACACTTATAAATGTTGAATATAAAGTTGTGCCTTTCCGTGGATCTCTGCAATTCAAATAGTAGCAAACATCGATTTTAAGGCAGTCGAACAAGGTTATCATGTGATCTTTATAAGTTAACTTGCATTGACATCATTAGTTTTTTATCTTGATCATGTAACATGTCAGTTTCTTGTGGTACCGAGCTATTTCTATCGTTTGATGTATTTTTGTTTGAAGTTTGCTCGATGTACCGTTTTTGTTTACTCGAAGAAACACGGGTACCCATATATTGTTTTTGAGCTCAATATAAAATAGGACCCGCTTCTTGCGTCTAAGGTCAGTTCTCTTGGTTTCAAACATGTCTAACACATAAACAATATATTTATCTACCGATTAAAATACTCAACCCGCACCTGTTCATATATTTAATTTATGATAACTTAAACAAAACAAAATGCGTTGCTAGTGAGTACAACACACCTGCTGCATTTTGCCAAATAGAAATAGAGACGGCGGCACGACGAAGCGAGCGCATATCCACCTAGTTTACTTTAATCTCCCTCTAAAGGCTGTTTCTGAAACTTCTAAAGCTATTCATATATTACAAACAGGCGCCTACTACAAGCATTCAGTAAACCCTCCAGGTCTCTATTTCTTAGGTCTACATAATCAATTCAAGTCATCTAAAACTGTAAACATAACACCATTGCATGTAAGGCAGGAACTAGTCTGCTTGTTAGACCAATTGACACGACAAATAAGGTATGTTCATGCATGTACAGGGTTACAGGGTTTTAACGAACCAAGCCATGCACATTCTTTAGTCGTCACATCGGACAGAGAGCTACTTTAATATAACCATCCCTAGGGCTACAGTACTACGGATAATACAACGGGGGCCGGAGATCGCTTTGATCATCAACATCATGTATAGATGAGCTAGCTATGTCTTCAATGGTGGATCGTCTAGGGCTGCTTTTTTCAGATGCTCACCGCCATCTGGTTCATGGAGGCAGCCTCCTGGCGAGACCGCCTCACGCCGTGCGGAGCCTTCCCCTTGCAGCCGCCTGCCTCGGCGCCACCATCTTCAGCACACGCCATCGCATCTGAGGTGCTGCCTTTCTCCAGACTGCCATGCTTCTGCTTGGCTAGATCCTGCGGTGGTCTTACCTTCACACCGCGTATCAGCTGGTATACAGAAATTTTTGAGTTAGGTAGGTGCTCTAGAGACTGTTCAAGTACCCACACCAAGAAAAATAGTCAACTATAGTAAACTGACCATCCATAAGAAAACAGTGGCATGCAGACCATATGCAGATGATATAGATTGTGTTGATTTTAGACCACTGATCAGTTTGTTACATGCATGTAAACGTTTTGCAAATTAAATATTTCGGTCAAGTTATGAACATTACATATTTGCCTGACTTGACATCTGAGTAAATTACGATGAAGTCGCCCTCCTGCAGCTCGTTTGAGCGAACAAAGTCCCCTGCAAGTTCATTTGTCAAGGCAATGTTTGTGAACATTATATAATAAGAGAAGCTATTTAGTTGCAAGATTCGATTGATTCTCCTCCTCTCACCAGTGTTCTCAAGGAGATACATTCTGCTCTTGTTGTTAGGCCAAAACCTGCATGCATGGAAACCAAGATCCGTTCAATCTCTTATCATGCAGCACTACTATTAATATAAAACTAATACACTCTTTGTGTGCAGAAGAACATGGAAAATATAAACTATGTTATCGCAAACATCATCTGATTGTTATGATAATGTACTGTATGTGTGAAGTAGTTTAATGTTTAATCTTCTGTGTCTGTGTAAGATTTTCATTAGCAGCTAACCAATAGATCGATCGATCGGAACAACATCTTCTCTGCATGCACTTGTGTGCACTCACGTAGACGGAGAGAGGCAACCCTATGAATGCATGCTACTATTTGGCTCCCAGATTCCCATCATGTATTCATATGACCCACTTGCCCAATTGGGAAAGGAACGTGCGTGTCCCACAGTGATGCAGTACTTATGTCATTTACTATATCTGGCCCAGTTGGTAGCCTAATTAACAAAGACAGAGGCGGATTTAATTATAAGCATGCAGGTTAATTTATCCCCAAATCGAAGTACAGTATACTTAATACCTACCGGTACCGCATGCTCCACACCCGAGAGGTGCCGATGTCCTCCATGGGGATGGAGATGCCGTCCCTCGTCTTGAGCTCCGGCAGGTGCGTCTCCGCTTCCTTCTGAAACAATCCATTGAAGAAGACAGGTTTTAGTAGCAACCGATCAAGAAAAGATAACTCAACGATTGATTTATTCATCCATGCCCAAATCCAGTTCGTGTTACTTTAACGAAAGGGGAATTAAGAAGAACAAAGTCTTTGCAAGTGGATGCCTGGATCCATGGAGCTAGAGCTACACAATTGCAAGTGGGGAAGGAATAATGGAGCGAGGGAGGTTGCTGCCTCACTTTGGGGAGCACGATGCGGCCGAGGGCGCCGACGTCGCTCTGCTTCAACACCTTCTGCAGCAGAAACCGCAGATTCTTGTCCGCCGCCGGCTTCGCACCCTGCGCGCATGCACATGAACACGACGATGCTGTTGAGAACTTGACACTGGGCATTGCAAAACACACACACGCATGCGCGCTGGACAGCGATGTGCGTCTATGAGATGAACACATCTCAAGGAACCGCGCGCTAGTTTCGTGATTCTATGCGAGATAGCGATGTGAAGTGGTGGTGCTCGTGCATGCATAATGCACCTGCTGCGCGCCGGACGACGGCGGTCTCGCTCCTCCGTCCGGCGAGGGTTTCTGCTGCTTCTGCCTCGAGGAGGAATTGGACTTTGTCGACAGCGGATTGGGGACCATGAGTTGTCCCTGCTGGCCTTGGACTTGGACGGCGGGCGGCGACCAGAGCCCGCACCAGCCGCCGGGCGACGGCGGCGAGACAGGCGCCGAGTGCGCGGAGCGAGGAGAGAACGGCACCTCCTGCTGCGGATGGATCATGGCGCTCTGGATCTGGCCCAGATTCAGCTGCTGGCTCCGCTGATGCTGCAGGCAGGAGAGGCGGCGCTGCCTCGCCATACGCTTCTTCCGGGCCTCCTTGCTCGCCGACGGCTCCACCCCGGCCAGGGGCTGCGCGCACACGCCGAATCCGGCCGCCGCCAACGGGTGCGGCGGCGGCATCGGGTATGGCGCAGCGCCGGGGAACGCCGCGTACTGGTGCGGCCAGGGCATGCTCGCCGCCTGCATGTCGGCCACCGGCGCCGGCGGGGAGAACGGCTGGCTGCTCACCACCACGCTGCTCGTGCTGCTGCCCTGCTGGAACGGGTACTGCCCGGCGGCAGCGGCAGCGTTCGGGTAGATCGCCTCTCCTCCATAAGCTTGTTGGTAGGGCATGGGCCAGGATGTGGCGCCGGCAGCCGTCTCCGCGGGGAACTCGTAACCCGGGTTGGCGCCGGGGCTGGGGAGCTCGTCGTCGACGCGGGCGCGCTTCTTCTGCAGGTGGTGGTTCTGCACCCATGTGAGGATGAGCTTGAGCAGCTGCATGGTGCCCTGCCGCCCTCCACCGAGCCGCGCCGCCGCGGCCTCGATGGTCGAGCGGCGGAGGCGGATGTTGCGGAGGTCCTCGGCCGAGATGCAGTCGCGGTTGTTCGTGAGCCACTCCATGAAGAACCGCGGCAGGTCGTCCGCCGCCGACGAGGAATCCTGTCCACCAACAGCAGCAGCCGTCTCCGACGCAGCGTTCCTGGCTCCGCGGTGGCCCGTTGCAACAGGCGGCTGGTGGGAGATGGCGTCCTCTATCATCATGCCAACGTCGTCGGGGAAGAGCGGCTCGTCCTCCCAGGGCATGGAGTCGGAGAGCGTGGCGAAGTTGAGCAGCTCGTCGATGTCGTCGAGCACGTCATCCTCCCCCGCGGCAGCAGGATCGGAGGGCTCCCCGAGGGCGCCTGCTTCGGGTGCGCCTGCGCGACACCGGCCACGCCCGCGTCCCGCGGCGGCGAAGGTGCTGGACGAGTTGGAGGAGGAGGAGGAGGAGAAGGTGGAGCTTGACGGGGAGGAGAGGCAAGGGAAATCCGGGAGGGACGGGAAGGTATCTTCCGCGAAGATGAAGTCATCCGCCGTGGCCGCCTCCCCCTGCTTCCGGATCTCCCCCGCGGGGGCCTTCCCGCGGCCCCCACCGTGCTTTGGCGGGTTCTCCTGCGAGTGCGGCGGCGGCGAGGAGCCGGCGGAGGCGTCCATGCAAAGGGAGGCACGGAGAGGAGAGAGGGAGGGAGGGAGGTGTGTGTGTGCGGCCAAAGCGTTTGTCTCTCTGTGTGTAGGTGTGGGGGTGGGTGCAGTTACTCAGAAGAGAGATGAACAGGGGAAGCAGGAGGTGGAAGGGAGAGAGGGAAGCGAGATGCGGCTCCGCTCCACACGTGGCGGCCGCCGGGGAACCACCGCCCACGCCAGCCTCTCCTCGGCAGCCCTTCTTTCCATGCTCTGCTCACTCCCGTCCCTCCCACTGCCCGTGGGTCCCACGTAATACGGGACCCAATTCCAGTGAGTGAGCTCCGGTCCCAGAGGGCGGGGGTTGTCCCTGCATGGTCCTGCTCGATGACAGCGGGGCCGCGTGACGCGAGCCCACATGTCAGTTACGACGTCCCGGAGGCGTTGATGGAAGACTTCGGCGCGTGCTAATTTTGACCACTCGGGGAGAAACCAAAAGAGAGAGCGTCGGGTGCTCTGACGTCGTCCGTCGAAATGGGGCCCAGCTGCCATGCGTGGTATAGACCAAAACCGGGGGCGCCTACCCGTTCCGTCCCGCAGGATGTCCGTGTCGCCGGGGCACCGACTGGGCGCTGCGCGCTGGGTCACTTTCGCACCGTCCGATCGGGCCAACACCCAGATCCAACGGGCAGGAGCTCCCCAAGGGACCTCAGAGCTGTCTGCGAACATGGAGCTGTTTGTCTGCACGCACGCTCCGAGCCTACAGGGACTGGTGTCGCTGACGTGGAGGTGGGGCACATGTGTTTCGGATTACGTGGTGCCAAATGATTGGCTGTGGAGGTGGCGTGCATGGCAACCATGGCCCATGCAGCGGCCAGCTCAACCGCAGCCGGGAAATACATGCACCTCGGTGTGGGTTGCGTGTGCATGGAGGGATTTGGCTTGGCTTATTCGCACTAGGTTGTTGCAATGATAGTCAATGACACATTATGATGTTGCACTTTTTTATCTTTAGTTTAAAATGTTTGATTAGCATCTATCTAGATAAAGTTGAGTCGCTTAATTTTTAATTTGGATGGAAGGAGTATTTGTTTCCGTGACATGAGTGAATGATGAACCGGTAAGGTATTTCGTTGTTTTAGCTATGATGGTTTTGTGTTAGTTTTAGCATTTCATTCTCTCTTTCCATTCAAAATGGTTGCCTCGTTAAAGCATTTATAATGAGGATAGATAGATACAAGGTGAAGACAAATGTATTGTGTTACCGTTTATATCACAACTCTGACCAAGTTGTTTCGAATGCATCCGCTCATATAACTGTATATATATACAAGTAACCGGTTGTATTTTTTCATTGGCATTGGAACAATGGTGTCAATTAGACATTCAGCAACATAGCAGCGTGTGTTTTAGTTTTCTTATTTAATAATCACTTCTGCTTATGCTTGTAGAACCATAAGTGATTGCATTAATCAACGCTATTGCACTTTTGTATGGTGGATCATAGGTAATTGCATTAATCAACACGATTGCTCTTTTGTATGGTTGACCATAGGTAATTGCATTAATCAACACTATTGCGCTTTTGTATGGTTGACCATAGGTAATTGCATTAATCAACACTATTGCCCTTGCGTGTATGGTTGACATTTAGCGCCCGCTTGGAATGTTGTTTATTTTGCTACCCCCGAATAATTACAACGTCGTTTAATGGCGCTCACACAACGAGTGGTCGGTTAGAATTTACAAGCCTTAGAAGCAGGAAATGAGCGTGGAAAAAACCCGACTAAGAAAAAACACAACTAACCAAGCACACTTCCGGGTATATCTACGGGAAGTTAATTTCACAGCAGTTTCTCCCGGGAAAGCAGTGAACAAAACGGGCCCTTAAGATATCTAATTGATGCATTGATGAGCGGGCGGCAAAAATCTACATCAGATCTAGACGTATTGTGGCGTGCCATTCTATTGTTCCAATCTGAGCATTCGTGGCACTAAGACCAGGGCGGCGAATAGATATGCGTTGTTGTAGACGTTGTACCAATGGATTTTGATGTCGTCGTTGGTGACTGGCAAATCCGATGCATAATAATGTCGTGGTGAATACAATGGAGATATTCCTTATCACGTCGTCCATTGCAAGCGCAATTAATTATTGTTCTCATGCTGGAAAATGGTCAAGCACATCCTGTTGGTTAGGCTTGTCTCGCTGACTAGTGTGGTTCACCACCAAGTCGAGCATTGTCTTTAAAACTACAACTCCACTCAAAAACCTCACTCAGGACAAATCTTTAGTGCTTGTTCGGTTTTGGGGGGTTTGAAAGCGATTGACATGGAGTCGTGTGGATTAAATCATTTGCAAGTTAAATTCTTCTCAAATCCACTCTAATCTATGATCCTAACTAGATCAGCGTCCGTATGAGTTATCACTATGAAATAAGAGCAACAGACTGCAGTGCAGACTCGGTGCACTTGGGGTGCAAGGAGGAAGGCAGACCAGATATTGCGCACCACATTGCGAGCATTTTGTGCAAACACGACCCACATAATTGGCCACACTTGTTTAGAGATATGGTGACTCAGCAGACCACTTCATCTTGTAGTGCGCAAGTTATTTATATAAAACTACAAAACACTTTCTTAAATACTACATCCCTCAGAGTGGTACAGCAGAAATATTGCAGATCCAAATTATCCTATATTCACTAGCATAAGACAAAAGTGTACAAAAACTTCGAAGTCCTATTCATTCGAATGAGTATTCACGATTGAATTCAATTCAAAAGCACCAACTTTGCTCAGCAACTTAGTTTGTAATGTTCTACGTTGCTCGGCTCATCTACCCTATGCTAGCTTTAACTATGTTTTTATGTCTACATCTTCATCTTCATCTCCATAGACTATGTCGTAGTCTACACCTTATATGCCTTCAAAAAAATAAGGTTCCTCATAGTAGTATCCCTCTTTGAGTTCCTCGAAAGTTGTCTCGCCGGTCTTCTCACGACATGTTGTTAATCCACCAAAGGTTTCTCAACCTATATTCCAGCCATAGCTCCATTCTCCACCATCTCACGATTCGATCCATTCATAAAACTGTACTAGTAAATTAGGCGCGGGAACATGCCGCGCCCGTGACTTTACCTATCGGGCAGGACTGGCTAGTTTCAAGATTAGTGTGGTAAAACAAATAATCCACACTAGTAGTTTATAACATCAAAATTCCAATGTTCCACATATGAGAAATATGCATCATTTGCAATTTTGTTCATTCCAAAAGCACGAGAAGTTATGCTCTATTGAAAAGCTACATGTGGTTCTTGTTACAGCCCCAAGTAACACCAAAAGCTAAAGCCTTGAGCATATACCAATGACTATATGTCTATACAAATGCTATTTATCAATTAATATGACCATAGATGTAATTGAAGTGGTATTAATATTTCGAAGAAACAACAACTCTGCTATAGAAACATACATGTGTGAATGGCATAAAGTATCGATACAGGGTATGACGGTGATGTAGAGAACAATCTACGAGGTGTTTCACACACAACCTCCAATTAAAACAAAGCAACGAAAATGTGCTAAATTGACATTTGCGATCAGCAAAGAGGGATTGCAATGTCGGTGCGCAAGTAACCAAGCTAATCAGCAGGGCCTTCAATTATAGAAGACACATTGGCTGCCAGTTGCATCTTCGGATGTGGATTTATTATGGCTTTATGAAGGTTGCATGTCTTCAGAATATAAATTCCACATGGCCTAATCCTTCTAAAAATTGTAGACTAAAAACTTGAGCTCATAAATTTCATATAGCCTAATCCTTCTAAAAATTGTAGATTAATAATGGTTAGAAAATCGTAAATCTCGAAAAAACTTAAATACAGAAAACTACAAATATGTTCCAATAAATCAATGAATAACACATAGCCAGAGTAAGGCGACATATTTACATGGATCATATCCTTGAATAAAGTCATGGTGAATTTATTCAATCATAACTCACCCGTTTTCTATGAAGAAAATATGTATCATCAAGGCCAGCTATTTGTTGTACTAAAGTCATGGTACTAAAGTCATGGCAGTGAGGCAGCTGCACCTAAAACAAATAACTAACATCAGCTTTTAACATCAGCTTTTAAGCAAACCAATTGAAGGAGAAAAATAAAATAAATAAGAAAGTATACTTGGTCTAAAAAGGAGCAAACAATATGAGGAGAATGAAATATAACAGGAAATATCTATGTCTAGTTTTTCTTTTGTCCCCTCCACGTCAGCACACGAACGGATGCAATAAGAGTGTAAAAATAAAAGTATGTAAATAACAGGAGATGCCACACTTCGTGTAAGATGACTGTCAACACCCAGATTTTTAATCCCAGATGCCTGTTATGTCATCCATCGCAATCCTAGGATTACCATTTTTGCGAGACATAACAGATTGGATATCACAGTACATCATCCATTACAAACCATACATAAGGTCTTACACAAATAAGGATCTCATGATCTAGTCTTAATACAACAAGCAGTGGAAATAAAAGATAAGCGTAGCGGTGGAGTCCATCTTTAAGGGCACAGGAAATGCTGACGAAGGCAGATAGTCCTAGATATCATAGTCGTCCTGCTGGCCATCATCTTGGTAGTCTCCTTCATAGTTTGTCCATGAGAATAGCTAGGGACAAAAGCCATGAGTACTCTTTAAGTACTCGCAAACTACCACTAACAAGTAGTATAGTTCTAAGTTAAAGAGCTAAATCTAAGTTTAACTATAAAGTTAAGTTGGAAACCTAAGCTAAGTTCAAAAGTAGAGAAAGATAAAATAAAGTTCTAAAATCACTTAAGTTGGAAAGCTATTGTCATAAACACAACCCTGTTATGGTCAAGTCAAGATTCATCATTTCTTTCATAAGTCATTTTGAAAACATCTGACAACGAAACAGTATGGCCATTCCAACTGTCCATAACCGCGGATGCGGCTATTCGAATTGTTTGACACTCTGCAGGGGTGGTACACTTTCACCACAAGATTCGATACATCTATCAGGGGTAGCCCTGAATCATAATACTTAGTATGCAGATAATCAAACATAACCTTTCCTCTACACACCCTAGTATAAGCATTTCTCCTATGAGCATGGCCTCCCAACCATGACCATCTGTCATCTTGGGCACTGCATAGGTGGACAACATTGAGAGGTAGCCTTAGCTCAGACCTCTCCCGCGAGGGAACTAATACTAATGCATATAAACTTTTGGCTAAGCCTTACCCAATTCAGGTAATGTGGTTGTACGGTAAATTTGGAATGGTATCGCATCCGAATCCAACCATCAGTTTTATAAGAGGGTTAAGGCTCATGCCTCAACATTTTCACCATCATAAACCAGTTGTGTGTTCTCAACACATGTCAAAACATCTCAATAGAATGACTCATCATTCCAAGGTTTTCACAATCCATTTTCACCAAGTGCTCCCATCTAAGTGACTCAAGTTTTTGATCTACTCTAAACTACTAAGTTAAGAGTGTTCACTAAGGTGGAAAATGATGGGATTAATCTCATGCCATAGAATGACATCTAAAGCTTATCTAAATAGTCCAAGTTTTATACTCTTTATGCTACCTTCAAACTAAGTAAGGGACTTTGTGTAAAGTAAAGGAAGTAAAGCTTGAAAAATAATACTTGAGGTAAATAATAGTCCAAGTAGTGTAAGCAAAGCATGCCTAAAGCTGAAGGAGATATGCCCTAGAGGCAAATAAGAGATAGGTTTTTATTATCATATCTCAATTAGTTTATAATAGTTTCATATTGTGCTATAACTGTGCTAAGTAAAAACATTGGTACAGGTGTGGTATGAAACAACCAAGTACCTAGTAGCCTCTATTCATACTAGTTCGTTGGTCACGAAGATGATCTGAGTTTCAAGATCATGGGCATTTATGCCGACTGACAACGAGATCATATCATTTGAGAATGATGTGGTTGGACATTCCTCGAAGGATTGCAACACGATCAAGTCATCTAGTTCATTGTTGCAACAACTATACCTAGACTCCTTCTCCTTAGACCGTGAGCTCATATTACTCACTGTTTCCCTAGGCTGCTTAGACTGCATCAACCGTCATCTAGTAATACGGTGGCCATAAAGGTGTATGTTGGGTATTCCGAAGGAACAGTAGATGACATGTGACTGCAAGACCGGGATTTGTTCACCCACATGACGGGTAAAGATACATACGGCCGGCTTGGTGAGATTACATCCATATACTTGCATTATACTTGCAAGTGATAGCTTGCATTGTTAATGGTGGCTTGCCTTGTGCAGTGCGGTGCTTGAAGTTCTCTTCTTCTTCTTTTGGTAGAACTCCTCCTCCTCGAAAGCTTGGTCGGTACTATCATCTATAAATACATACGGAGTACATAATCACCAAACAATACTTAACTAGTCTAATTAGCATTCTAAGGCACACATTTGATGATCTATTATCATCACAAGCATCACAAGTTTTATTAACTAGTTTCCTTCTTTTTATTTTAGAAAAGTAATTTCTACTCATTGAAAAATTAACTATGATTTAATATTCACCACTTAAAATATGGGATCATGTGGACACATGTCATCACCACATATTCTAACATGTGGGAATGTGATTTAAAGGTTGGATCACAATTACTTTGGTTTAAGTTTATTATTTAATGATTTAAAGTGACTAGAAATGTATATATAGCATTATTTTGGTACTAGTCCAAAGTCACTGCATGTAAACCTTAATATTATTACATATTCAGATAGGTATGGTGAAATGTGATTTTTGAGAGTTGGAATCAACTCAAAAGCTATCATGGTTGATTTTATAAAAATGTTTGAATGTGCAAAAGCTTCTGTCTTGTTAATTTTACTAGGAGAGATCTCTAACTCTAATTGAATTAAATCCAACGGGCTTTGGTAGATCTTTTCAGTAGGTTTCTAACAAAATTGGAATCACTCCATTTGGATTTGTAAATCTCTCTGAATTGATTTTCAAACTAGGGAACAGAACTAGGTTTAAGCTAAAATAGAAAAAGCTAAGTTTGAATTAAATGGGTCGTGCAGGAAAGCTAACGGGCCGGCCAAGTGGCACTCCGCGGCGCGGGGCACAGCTGACAGGGGGGTCCAGCGGTCAGAGGCTCATTACACGCGAAGCAGTACGGGGCGATGTGGGCCGTTAGATTAGAACTAAGATCGACGACTGGGGCTCGTCGTCAACGACGGACAGGTCGCCGGCGAGGTCTAACCCTAGCGGCTCAGTGGGGGTGCTCAGGGGGTGTGCCAGGGCTCCAGCGACGACGGCGAGGCGGGCAAACGGACTGGTAGACAACGGCGAGGTCAGGGACGGTCAAGGCAGCTCTAGGGGTGGACGAAATCGACGTCGCCTTCTCCTCCTCTACCGCGGGCTCCTCCGGCCAAATTCCGGTGAACAAGTGCTCGCGCTGCTCCGGCTAGAGGTGGGGAAGGACCAGTGAGGTGAGGGGAGTAGAATGGTGTGAGTGGATTGTGCTGGGGTGGCCTGTATTTATAGCTCGACGAGGCGACCGAGAGTGATGGGCGGGCGGCTCCGGCGAGGGCTGCACAGCGTGCTAGCGGCGTGGCTCGAGGTAGGGGATGGTCGCTGGTCTCCTGGCGGTGCTCTAAGTGATGAATGCGGAACTAGGGGCGGTGGTATGCGGTCGGGCGGTGCACGCGCTCTGAACGACAGAGGCGGCGGCTTCCACAGCGAGCGGTGGCTGTGGTGCATTGGGCGGCGAATGCGCATGTCTGTGGTGTTCCTGGGGTCGTGGCGGAGCGGTGGACGCGGGCTGCGGTCGAGGGGCGGCGCGTGCACGCGTGTCGGGCGCGGCGCTCTAGCGCGTGCTCAGCATGGTGTAGACGCACTGGGCGCGGTGCGCTACGGGTGGTCCACGGCTTGGCTGTGCTCGGGGAGGGGACAGAGGGTGGAGGTGAGGTCTGGGCTAGCTCGTAGACATGGCGAGAGAGAGAGGGGCGGTCTGCTGCGGCGTGGGCAGTTAGGCCAGCGAGCAAGTCCTCGGGGTGGCATGGCATTGCTGCTAGGGGTAGGGGATGGGGTGTTTATGGCCTGGTTAGATCAAGAGGGGACAGAGGGATTAAATGGAGATCATTTGGGGGCAGAACCCTGTTGCAAATAGTGAGCTAGGATTAGGGTGTAAATCATGCCTGCCATGTGTTTGATGAAATGGCCACAAGAACTTTCTTTTTGATTTTGAAAATATTTTTGGTGGGTGTGCTAGTATTAAGCTTGAGACTCTGTGAGTGCTTGGGTTTTGAAATTTGAGCTTGTTTGAGTGGTTTTTGAAATAGTGGGATCTTCCTATATGAAATAGATTCAATTTTCAACTGCCATTTAAATTTAGTGTTTGAATGTGTTTGGCAGATCACAAAGTGGGCATTGGTACATCATTATATGTACTAGCAAGGGGTGCAAAGATCCACAATTGTTTCTATTAGGTTTTGAGTACTAGGAATAGCCAAAGTAGGCATGGTAGTTAATTTGGCACAAATGACCATTCACTTCATTTATTCATTTTGAGTTGTTTTTCTTTGGGAATTGTTTGGGAATGATCTAGATGATGTTTATTTTACCTAATAATCATTTTACAAGCAATGGATCACTTAATCATGGCAATTCAAATCAACTCTAATTTTAAATGCACACACATATGAATGTTTTAATAATTTCAATTAGAAAAGTTTTCGTTAACCCTAATTTTGATGATTTGGATCTTAATAACCTTGGATTGAAGTTTTGGGATGTTATAAACCTCCCCCCCCTTAAAAAAATCTCGTCCCAAGATTTACAAAGAAAACTAGGAACTAAAGAGATCTGGGAACACTGTCCTAATGTAATCTTCTCGCTCCCAAGTGACTTCCTCTTCTGTATGGTTACTCCATTGAATCTTGAGAAACTTGATACTCCTGGTCCTGGTGGTCCTGTAGGCTTCTTCCAAGATACGGATGGGCAATTCATGATAGGTCAGGTCATTTTTGATCTCAACAGCTCCGTGATCGATGTTCTTGAAAACTTCAGTCTTCTTTGACACTTCTAGGCATTTGCGAAGTAACGAGGTATGGAACACATTGTGGATGGCTGACATCTCTTCAGGCAGATCCAGTTGATACGATACTTCTCCTCGATGGTTCAGAATCTTGAAGGGCCCGATATATCTAGGGGCTAACTTTCCTTTCAAATTGAAGCGTTGCGTTCCCTTCAATGGTGAAACCTTGAGATATACAAAATCTCCAACATTAAAAGTCAGTCTCTCCTTCTCTTGTCAGCATAACTCTTCTGTCTGTATTGGGCGGTCTTGAGGTGCTCACGGACCTTGTGAACCTTCTCTTCGGCTTCTCGGAGAATGTCGGGTCCAAAGATCTAACTCTCTCCTACTTGCGACCAATTCAAAGGGGTACGACACTTTCTTCCCTATAGGAATTCAAATGGTGCCATCTGCAAACTAGCTTGATAACTGTTGTTATATGAGAATTCTGCGAAAGGCAGGCAGTCTTCCCATTTGGATCCGTATTCCAACACACAATATCTTAACATATGCTCTAGGATCTGGTTGACTCTCTCAGTCTGTCCATCTGTTTGTTGGTGATAAGCTGTGCTGAAGTTCAATTTAGATACCAATCCTTCCTAAACTTTCTACCAAAATCTCGAGGTAAACTGGGTTCCTCGATCTGATACTATGGTCTTGGGGGTTCCATGCAGACTAACAATCCTAGCAATATACAGTTCTGCTAGCTTCGAACTCTGGTAGGTAGTCTTGACAGGTATAAAGTGAGCTACCTTGGACAGTCTATCAACTATGACCCAGATTGAGTCATTTCCCCTACTGGAAGTAGGCAAACCGGTGATAAAGTCCATTCCGATGGAATCCCATTTCCATTCTGGAATCTGCAATGGTTGCAACAGTCTTGCAGGTCTCTGATGCTCTGCTTTCACTCTTTGACTGATGTCACACTTGGCGATGTAGCTTCCGATTTCTCTCTTCATCTTATGCCACCAAAATTGCTCTTTCAAATCTTGATACATCTTCGTTCCTCCGGGGTGGATAGAATAAGTAATACCATGAGCTTCCTACATGATAACTTGCTTTAGCTCCGAATCTGCTGGCACACAGATACGTCCTTTGTACCACATCACTCCTTCTTCGTCTTCAGTGAATCCAGGTACCTTTCCTGTACCAATACGATGTTTGATTCCATCCATACTTTCATTCCCCTTCTGGGCTTCCTTGATCTGGCTAATCAAAGTGGGTTGAAGTTCAAGGCTAGCTAAGAATCCTTTGCTAACTAACTCAGTCTTGAACTGCTCCAACTCGTCATACAAACTTGGTTGCTTCTCCTTGATCATGGTGTTTAGCCTACACGGCAATCTGCTAAGAGCATCCGCTACCACATTGGCTTTACCGGGGTGATATTGAATGTCAAGGTCATAATCCTTGATTAACTCTATCCATCTCCTTTGCCTCATATTCAGCTCCTTTTGAGTGAAAATATACTTCAAGCTCTTGTGATATGAGTAAATCTCACAGCGATTACCCATCAGATAATGACGCCATGTCTTCAATGCCAAAACTATGGCTGCTAATTCAAGATCATGGGTCGGATAGTTTTGCTCATGCTTCTTTAGTTGTCGAGATAGATACGCGATGACTTTTCCTTCTTGCATCAACACACATCCGAGAAAAATCTTGGATGCATCACAATATACATCAAATGGCTTCTTGATGTCTGGCATGATCAATATTGGGGCTGATATCAATCTCTTCTTCATCTCTTGGAAACTGGCTTCACATTTATCAGTCCATTCAAACTTCTTGTCCTTCTTCAGCAATTGGGTCATGGGTCTGGCGATGCTTGAGAATCCTTCTATGAACTTGCGGTAATATCCCGCTAATCCGAGAAATGCACGGACTTGGGTTTGAGTGGTTGGGGCTTCCCATTCTTCGACATCTTTGATCTTGGCGGGATCAATAGATACTCCTCTAGCAGACACAATATCTCCTAGGAATCCTAGTTCTTTCAGCCAAAACTCACACTTGCTGAACTTGGCATATAACCGATGCTCTCTCAGGGTTTCCAGGATGATTCTCAGATGTTGCTCATGCTCTTCTTCTGACTTGGAGTAGATAAGGATATCATCGATAAACACAACGACAAACTTATCTAAGAAATTCATAAAGATCTTATTCATGAGATTCATGAAATAAGAAGGGGCATTGGTTAATCCAAAAGACATGACCGTCTACTCGTATAAACCATAACGAGTAGTAAAGGCGGTCTTCGGAATATCCATTGCACGAATCTTAAGTTGGTGATAACCAGTCCTAAGATCAATCTTTGAGAACACTTGGGCACCAGTCAACTGATCAAATAGATCCTCTATCTTTGGCAAAGGGTACTTGTTTTTGATGGTGACGTCATTCAGCTTTCTGTAATCGGTGCACAACCGGTTGCCTCCATCTTTCTTGTTGACGAATAACACTGGTGATCTCCATGGCGATGCGCTTGGTTGAATCAAGCATGTTGCTAACATAGCATCCAACTTCTTCTTCAGCTCCACTAACTCTGAGGGGTTCATGCTATAGGGTCTCTGGGCTATTGGTCCAATTCCGGGGATTAGCTCAATAATGAACTCAATATCCCTATCCAGGGGCATACCGGGCAATTCATCTGGGAATACGTCAGGGTATTCACGGACTACTCTGATTTGGTCTATGGTGGGTAGGGCTAGACTCTTGTTACACTTGAATTGACGAGGTAAGGTTTCAGAGATATGCTCTCGGTGACTCCAGAGCTACTGGTCATGGTGATGGCTTTCTTAGCACAGTCTATCAGTCCTTTATGCCTTGACATCCAGTCCATACCTAGTACTACTTCCAATCCTTTGGTTCCAAGTACAATTAGGTTGGCATACAAATATATCCCATGTATTCTGATAGGCACAGCTTTGCAAATTTTTCTAGCTTTGGTTGTTGAACCGGGGACTTGAACTATCATGACATGCTTCAAGTTGGTTGGGTGAATCTTACTAGTGCATGCAAATTCTTCGGTGACAAATGAATGCGATGCTCCCGAATCAAACAATACCCTTGCTAAAACTGAGTTGACAGAAAACATACCCAGCACTACATCTGGTGCTTCTTGGGCTTCTTCTATGTTCATGTGGAAGAGACGGCCATTGCGGTTGTGAGGGTTCCCTGGGGAAAATCTTCTTCCTGGTTGAACACGACGCTGCTGTTGAGCAGGGGCACTCACATTGGCAGTGGCGGCAGTCTTCTTGGGGCACTCATTGGAATAGTGACCATTCACTCACACTTGAAACAAGTGATCTGGGACTTGTCCTTTGTGGCGACAGGTACAGCATTGCTTCAGGTTCTGGGTGTAGTGTTGTTGTTATTGTTGCTCTTGGGAGGTGCACGGTTGAAGTTGTTGGCATTACCGGAGTTGTGATTGTTTCCTCCGGACTTCACATTGCCTCCGCTACGGTTGGGGTAGCTTGGGCGAGACATTCGGGGTCTATTGTTCCTTGGTGCATATCCTGGTGAGGGGTTTGGACGGTACTTCTAGTGGCTGCTGGATCCAGATTGCTACATCATACAACGTTTGCGGTTGTCGTTTGCCTAGTTAATCTTCCCTTCCATCTGAATGGCAGAGTCGACTAGCTCTTCGAGATTCTCGAAACGGATGTTGACGAGGACAGTCTGCATCTCATCATGAAGTCCGTTCAGGAATCTCTCCTTCTTCTTGGCCTCCGTGTTGATCTCATCAGGTGCATATCTGGCAAATGACATGAATCTGTCACGGTATTCCACCACAGTCATTCTGCCTTGCTTCAACTCTCTGAACTCATCCCTCGTTCGGGTGACTAGACCCTGCGGCACGTGGGTGCGGCTAAACTTGACTTTGAATGCTTCCCATGTCATAACTTGACCATGGTTCATCAGGAGGATACTGTTCCACCAAGCTCTTGCGTCTCCTGCCAAGTAGTGGGTGGAAAAGAGAACTTTCTCGTTGTCATTAACTCTGGCTACCTCCAAGTTATTCTCCATTGTCTGCAACCAGTCATCAACATCTAATGGCTTTTCTGATGTGCTAAAGATTGGGGGATTTGTATTCTAGAAGTTCTTCAGCTTGGATCCTTGATGATCCTGATTTCCATTCCCTTGGTTGTTGAGAGCCATCTGGGTGATCTGTTGCAGTGTTGCTAAGTTGGCTTGGCGTTCTGCCCTGCTTGCTTCTCTGTCTGCAATGAGATTCTGCAAGATCTGCAACATTGGGTCGTGCGACGAGCTGCTCCCTCCTTGGTTTCCACGAGTCATCTGAAGATTGAGGTAGATACAGGGGTAAGAGGGAAAGTTCTAAGGTTCATGGTTTTGGTTTCAAATCTAAAACTTTGAGTTAGACTCAGGTTTTTCAACTAACTCCATTTCATTCATGCAAGCAAACACACGATACAAACACACACCACAACAATCCAAGGAAAATAGATGGTTTTAAGAACCATTCTGCAAACTACGATACAATGGGACCGATACATCTCATGCTACGATAGTGCTCTGGTGCATCTACTAATCGTCGATGAAGTCGGAGTCCTCATCATCAGTGTAGAAGTCCACAGCATCATCCTCCAGAAAGTCATCATCATTGCTGAGGTAAGAATCCATGTCTGCCTGGATGTCTTCACCCTCCTCTTCTTCCTCCTTTGCTGCAAGCTGAGCTTCCTGCTCCTTGACGGTCTTCTCGAGGTCGGCCACCTTCTTGCAAAGACGGGCGATGGTGCGATCCTTCTTTACACATTGGCGGCGAAGAAACTCGTGATCCTGGACGAGCAGTGCGAAAGTCTGGGCCTTCTGGTCGGCAATGGCACGGTTCTGGTTGCCTAACTCTCTAGCATTGCCTAGTTCCTGTTGTTTGTCATGCAGCAAGAAGTCAAGATTCTCCACTTGACGCCTCAACTCTGGGTGACCTGGCATCTCCATCGGCATTCCCATGAAGTCACGTCTTGCGTAGTGAGCAAAACGGGTTCCTTGGATTTGGTTGACGCTAAGGGCACATAGACGTGCGAGAGCTTCATGCATTGCCCTGGCTAATCCATCTAGCCAGTTGTTCTCTCTCACGGAGAACTGGATTCTCCCGGACGTTGGTGCTTCGATGCTTCCTCTAAGATCAGCGGTGACTAGCCACTGTAAGTCTCCTCCTGGGGGTCCTGGAAGTTGAGCTCCAAGAAACTCCGGATGTGGGCATCCCTGTAACTCCGACAGTGAATCCAGATCCCTCTCGAAGATCAGTTGACCTCCGTTTCCCAACTGGTAGAACTTGCTGAACTGAGACTCCATCTACCAGAATTAAGGATGAGGAAGTTAGTGAAGTGATCAAGTGTGTCAAATTTTAAGTATAAATGTAAGAATTTTGAGGGACATGAATTTTTGAGAGAAAGAATGAACTCCCAAGGGTAAGAGAGGAAATAGTTTTTCATAAATACTCACTTTGGTTTTGAAACTAAGTTTTTGTTTGGACGTCCATTCTAACTAGGGTCTCCTATGGTCAGGATGGCTCTGATACCAACTTGTCAACACCCGGATTTTTAATCCCAGATGCTTGTTATGTCATCCGTCGCAATCCCAGGATTACCATTTTTGCGAGACATAACAGATTGGATATCACAGTACATCATCCATTACAAACCATACATAAGGTCTTACACAAATAAGGATCTGATGATCCAGTCTTAATACAACAAGCAGCAGAAATAAAAGATAAGCGTAGTGGTGGGGTCCATCTTCAAGGGCATAGGCAATGCTGATGAAGGCAGATAGTCCTAGTTATCATAGCCGTCCTGCTGGCCATCATCTTGGTAGTCTCCTTCATAGTTTGGCCATGAGAATAGCCAGGGACAAAAGTCATGAGTACTCTTTAAGTACTCGCAAACTACCACTAACAAGTAGTATAGTTCTCAGTTAAAGAGCTAAATCTAAGTTTAACTATAAAGTTAAGTTGGAAACCTAAGCTGAGTTCAGAAGCAAAGAAAGATAAAATAAAGTTATAGAATCACTTAAGTTAGGAAGTTATTGTCATAAACACAACCCTGTTGTGGTCAAGTCAAGATTCATCATTTCTTTCATAAGACATTTTGAAAACATCGGAGAATGAAACAGTATGGCCATTCCAACTATCCATAACCGCGAACGCGGCTATTCGAATAGTTTGACACTCTACAGAGGTGGTACACTTTCACCACAAGATTCGATACATCTGTCAGGGGTAGCCCTGAATCATCATACTTAGTATGCAGATAATCAAACATAACCTTTCCTTTACACACCCTAGTATAAGCACCTCTCCTATGAGCATGGCCTCCCAACCATGACCATCTGTCATCTTGGGCACTGCATAGGTGGACAACATTGAGAGGTAGCCTTAGCTCAGACCTCTCCTGCGAGGGAACTAATACTAATGCATATAAACTTCTGGCTAAGCCTTACCCAATTCAGGTAATGTGGTTGTACGGTAAATTTGGAATGGTATCGCATCCGAATCCAACCATCAGTTTTATAAGAGGGTTAAGGCTCATGCCTCAACATTTTCACCATCATAAACCAGTTGTGTGTTCTCAACACATGTCAAAACATCTCAATAGAATGACTCATCATTCCAAGGTTTTCACAATCCATTTTCACCAAGTGCTCCCATCTAAGTGACTCAAGTTTTTGATCTACTCTAAACTACTAAGTTAAGAGTGTTCACTAAGGTGGAAAATGATGGGATTAATCTCATGCCATAGAATGACATCTAAAGCTTATCTAAATAGTCCAAGTTTTATACTCTTTATGCTACCTTCAAACTAAGTAAGGGACTTTGTGTAAAGTAAAGGAAGTAAAGCTTGAAAAATAATACTTGAGGTAAATAATAGTCCAAGTAGTGTAAGCAAAGCATGCCTAAAGCTGAAGGAGATATGCCCTAGAGGCAAATAAGAGATAGGTTTTTATTATCATATCTCAATTAGTTTATAATAGTTTCATATTGTGCTATAACTGTGCTAAGTAAAAACATTGGTACAGGTGTGGTATGAAACAACCAAGTACCTAGTAGCCTCTATTCATACTAGTTCGTTGGTCACGAAGATGATCTGAGTTTCAAGATCATGGGCATTTATGCCGACTGACAACGAGATCATATCATTTGAGAATGATGTGGTTGGACATTCCTCGAAGGATTGCAACACGATCAAGTCATCTAGTTCATTGTTGCAACAGCTATACCTAGACTCCTTCTCCTTAGACCGTGAGCTCATATTACTCACTGTTTCCCTAGGCTGCTTAGACTGCATCAACCGTCATCTAGTAATACGGTGGCCATAAAGGTGTATGTTGGGTATTCCGAAGGAACAGTAGATGACATGTGACTGCAAGACCGGGATTTGTTCACCCACATGACGGGTAAAGATACATACGGCCGGCTTGGTGAGATTACATCCATATATGTTGCAACATGTGACTAGGTCATAGGGATGTAATATCACGGTAACAAGAAAACATAACTTGTTGTGAACGAGATTGAACAAAGGTATAGGATACCAATGATCGGATCTCGGACAAGTTGTATCAAGAAACAAAAGGAAGAGGATGCTACATTTAGACGGTTCAAACGACATTGTCATCAGGAATGCATAGGGGTCACATGGATATCCCTGGTCCCTCTATTGATCATTGATACAGATCATGTCTAGAGCATTCCCGAGCCGTGAGAGGATACACTTAAGGATACGATGAGAGCGATCATTCGTAAGACGGAATCACAGTAGAGAAAGAGAGAAAGCCGGAATCATTCCGCGGAGAGATCCGAAGTTGTTCGGAGAAAGAATAATGGAAAAGCCCCGAAAAGTGTTTTCGGATAAATGAGAATTTAAATATATATTTATTATATGTTAATTGTGAATTAATATATTATAAATAATATTTAAGTTAAGATTTATAAAGGCAACTTTTATATTAGGCTAAATCCCAGAGGGAAATAGTCTAGAATAAAAGGTGCATAAAAATAAAAGGGAAAAAGGCAAAACAGATAGCCCAAGTGGGCGGCGGATAACAGCCACCGCACTGGGCGGCAGTTAACCATGCGCCGCACAGGGGCTGGCGGGCAGACGCCGCTGCCGCTGGCTGCTAGCGGGCCGAGCACGGATGGGCGGCCCACCTGGGCCTGGGCGGTCGCCGCCGCCACCGGCAGGCGTGCTAGGCCGCGCGGGCGAGCCAGCCCACCCGGGCTGCCAGGCAGGCCAGGAGGGCACGCCGGCCCAGCCAGGGGGGGCACCGGTTGCTGCTGCTGCTGGGCAGGGTACTGGGCCGCGCCGGGGCTGGCCAGCCCACCCGCCTGATGTCCCCTTTTTTCTTTTATTAGTTGTTTTTTTCTGTTTTGGCAATTGGGCTAACTTTTGGCCCATTCGGCTAGGACGAAAATCGCTGTTATTTTCCTTTAACTAATAGTCCCACATGGCTACCCAATGGGGAGGGCACACGCCCTCCGCCTATATAAAGGGGTGCCCATGGGTGGGATTAGACACACAAAATACACAACTTGAGAAGTCCTTTGGTTGACTTTCTCCCTCCCTCTATCTATACCTCGTGACCATGGCTCCAAGTCTCGGCTGTGCGATCGAGGCACTCCTGCAGTACGCCGTTGCGCTGCAGGGATTTCTAGCCGGATATCAACTTCCGCACTCCCGGCGGGATCGGGGAGCCGGAGGTCTCATCGTGCACTGGATGTGTACGAAGACACGAGGCGCAACACTTGGGGCGCTTAAATGTCGTGAGCCGGAGCTGTTGCACGGTGAAGATGATGAAGATCAAGAAGGAGCAAGGGGTGACCTACGAGGAGCTTCGCGACCTTGAGGTCGGCTTCGAGTACGACTACTTCAACCACGTTCCCCGCGGAACGTTAACCGCGTACGGTCTACGAGAGTATGTATTCTCTACGCATCGGCTGTTACCGCATTACTACATAGATAGATCCTAAGCAGTTTCTGAGGTTTCATCGTAGCAAAATTTTTGTTTTCTGCGCCGATCCCCAACAGTGGTATCAGAGCCGATCTATGTGTAGGAGTGTTGTACGGCCAGTACGCACAAGTATTGTGCGGGCATTGATCCCTTAGTTGTTACCCTCTAACGTGTACTTGTTTATATCGCGGTATTGTTTGATGAAGCGGCCCGGACCGACCTTACCCGTATTCGTACGCGAGACTGGTTCCACGCTCAACATACGACTTGTACCGTATAAGTGGCTAGCGGGTGTCTGTCTCTCATTCGATAGTTGATATAGCATTTACAACGGAGGGCCCCGAAAGGGGTGTAATAGAGACAACTGTCGGATCCATGTTGTGGTTGGAAAGTTCGTAGTTTAGAAACGGTTCTGGTGCGAAAGCCCTAACAACCACGTAAAACTTGCAATAGATAAAGTAGAGGCGTCTAACTTTATTTGTAGAGGGCATGTGATTATGATATGGCAATGGTCGTTACGAAGGTAAAGTAGTTTACTTTTCTGTTGCTAAGTAGTATAGTAATAGTCATCGTTCCAATGAACGACCTGGTGGAGGCGTCGTGGACTTGGCGTCAAACCAAGGGCATGATGGAGATCATGCCGGAGCACTCGATGGAGATCAAGGCGCAAGAAAGACCATATCATATCACATTATACATATGATGTTGATACCAGTTTTTACATCTTATTGTGTGCTAGTATTTAGATACTCAACGGTAGCAAATAAGATAATCCCTATTGAATTCCAATGTTCCGTGTTCCCCTTGTGTGTGCACCGCCAAGAAAGTTCTTCGGTATGAGGCGATCCAGGGTTACAGGCCTGGGTGTCAAACATATCTACATTCGCATACAGTGGGTGTAAGCCATGTTGCACAACGAATACACACAAGTTAGATTTGGCGAGCCTAGCACGCTAGAGAAGCGTGGCCTCAGAACACAAGAGATCGAAAGATCGAGCATGAGTCACATGGATGATGTGATTGGCATTTCTGAATGTCTACCTTTGATAATGCACTGATGGCCGTGACGATTGGGGGAGGTGCAGAGGATAGGGATCATGTGATCACTAAAATCGTCCAGGGGATGACCGTTTTAGTGGAGACCAATTATAAATTGATCTCTTATTATAAACTTAGTCTAGATGTCTGTTTGCAAATATCTTAGTGGACCTTAGCCTATCCCATTGAGGTCCTTTGCGACCATGGGAATATATTGCTTAATTTGGAACTTAGCAAAAGGGTCCAACTTCATAGATTAATACTCACGCCTGAGGGATATCCTCGTAAAAGGTGATCTTCTCTTCTTGATACGATAACCATTAGGAGACAATTCGATGACTCCGGATTGTTTTCAAAAACACTTAGAGATCTTGCATTAGAGTTAAGAACTCTTGGAAGGGCTTGATTGCAAAAGGAGGTCATGAATGAAAAGGTATATGCAAGATATACAAATTATAAATGTGGTTCTTGCAGAACTCATTGCAGTTTACAAAGTATTTGATACTTGTCCCATTTTGTGAAAACAGGATGATCTGCTTGAGAATTGCTGGTTTTGAGGCAACGTGACTTGATGAAGGCAAGAAAAACAGTTGATGGCCGACATCACCACTTCCCTCAAAGTTTATCATTTGGATTAGTGGACTTGAATATAAATTTGTAATCCTTGTATGTGTGTCTTGCTTTTGGCGAGACGATTATTCATATGAACAAGTTACAAACCAGTTTGTACTATTCTTATGAACAATACCTTATGGTCACAATATGATTATAAACAAGTTATTCTTATCACTATGTTAATGATAATAGTTTAAACATTTATAAAGGATTAGAATGCTAGAAGATATCCAAAGTTTAATAATGAAATGACACTACAGTTTAAGTCATTTTGGTTATTGCAGGTTCTTTATGAAAGATCGGGGTCCTAGATGCTTAATCTAGAGACTTTGCAAAACCATGCCTCTTGGGCATAATGACTAAAACTCCGCATTCTGGTAAAATGGTGATATGCGAAGAAATGTTGAATCTTATACATAGTAATGTATCATATTTTCAACAAGTAGTGGAAATCATTTATTGTGGACTTAAGTGAATAAGTGTATTTACTTAATGAAACATGAAGTTTGAAATGATTTGAATTGTTCAAATGAGTTCATAACTAAATGGGATATTGAATTAACTGAATTAACAAGTCTCTTCGATTTGATCGACATGACTAAAGTATTCAAGTTAAGTTTAGCATAAAAGGGACTTGTGAAAGATGTTTCACAAATTATGATAATTGGATGAATTCAAACCATGTTGAATTATCTAAACATCATAATCATTATGTATTGGATACATATGGTATAATATTATCTCTTATCAGGGTTATACCTGTCGTTTAGAGTTAGAGATCAAAATAAGCAAACACTCATTTGAAATACAAAGGAACATCTAAAGATTCGTGGAAACAACACCATAAGTGTTATGGCACGTTCGAGTTTCTAGAGATTTCGACAAGTCGAAGTCGTGGCGAATAAACAAGTCTTTGTAGAGCATTCTTAGGAAGCTATGAATGCATCTTCCACAAGGGGCAAACTTGCTGTTGTCCTAAGATAATATGTCTTGATGAAGATACAGGTGGAAGAAAGTAAAAGATCAAAACAAGGTATTTAACCTTGCCTCCGAATTGTTGAGTGGCGCAGCGGAATTTTTTTCGTGAAACCAAACTCTACTAATAGAGGAGAAACCAATGATAATGATCATAAAGTTTCAGTGAATACTTTTACTAAAGAAAAGTAGGATTTAACTATATATTCTACAAGTTTGTAGAAATTGTATTGTTGATTCACTTGTCATGTTTTGAACAAGACATACCTACGGAATACAAAGAAGCGTGATGGACCTAAGTACGAGAAATGAATAGTCGTTGAAACCTCGTTAGTGGAATTCTCGGTTTGATGATGATCAAAGAATTTTGGAATATCCAAGATTATCGAGAGGACCTAGATTTGAGTGGGAGCAAATCATCTTGGTTAATTCATAATATGTAGCTAACATATTTTGAGTGGGAACTAAGTGAAATCCCTGGATCTCAAACATTAATGTCATATTTGAGTGGGAGCGTGAAATCATTCTGGAATATGTAGACGACATATGTGAATGATGTGACTGGTGTTAATAGTATTTAAGCTAGGATGAAGTTGAAAGTTATTAAACAAAAGATCTATCGAGATAGATTGGTGAGTTTAATAAATACAGAATGTCGAATGCTTCCTGAACTTGATTCTGAAAGATGTTCAAAATGTCCTAAACAAGATTCTGAAGAAGTTCAGAATAGAACAAGGTGAGAAAGTATTTCTTACTATATGAAGCATTGAGCTAGTATTGCAACTATGGTTGAAAGAAAGAGATGCGTTGCATCTCCTATGCCTCAGTCATAGGTTCTTCCATATAACCATGTTATATACTCAACATAATGTGACCCGAGGTTCTGGTTGGTAGGACAAAGTCTTAAACTATAAGAATATGTCTTTAAGTGATTCCTGAGTTGATCACTGAACCAGAATTAAGTTTTGACTTGAGTAGTAAGAAGCAATGTAAGTGGCATAGATGCATTTCATGCACTAGGATCTACATAGATATAGAAGTATAAAGGTTGCATCTGATGTGATGTATAAGGTTATGGCAGGGCTAGTTCGCTTTTAACGTAGAATGATGTGTCCCAGGGCCCAGTGCCCATGAGAAAGCCCTTGAGGTTGATCTAACGTCACTGTAAGCTCCTGGAATCCAGCCTCGTTCTGCTGCCATGACTATAGTATACATACAAAGGATAGCAAAATGTGTTTCGAAGTTTAGATGACAATAGTGAAAAACGACCATCATCATAAACACTAGAAAAAAAAGTCTCACTTTGTTGCCAAACAAATACTTCGACCCATTATAAGATAATGGTGTGAATGTCAAAATTAGGAAGACATTAACGATTTGCAAAAGACATAATGATCTGGTAAAACAGAACATGGACATGACGTTTCCCATGAGCATGCATGATCTGTAAACGCATATGGCATATGGTTTATATGAGTAAAATGCGAGCTGGATTATTTGTACTCTAGTGCAAGTGGGAGACTGAAGGAGATATGCCCTAGAGGCAAATAAGAAATAGGTTTTTATTATCATATCTCAATTAGTTTATAATAGTTTCATATTGTGCTATAACTGTGCCAAGTAGAAACATTGGTACAGGTGTGGTATGAAACAACCAAGTCCCTAGTAGCTTCTATTCATACTAGTTCGCTGGTCACGAAGATGATCTGAGTTTTAAGATCATGGGCATTTATGCCAACTGACAACGAGATCATATCATTGGATAATGATATGGTTGGACATTCCTCGAAGGATTGCAACATGATCAAGTCATCTAGTTCATTGTTGCAATAGCTATACCTAGACTCCTCCTTAGACCGTGAGCTCATATTACTCACTGTTTCCCTAGGCTGCTTAGACTGCATCAACCGTCATCTGGTAATACGGTGGCCATAAAGGTGTATGTTGGGTATTCCGAAGGAACAATAGATGACATGTGACTGCAAGACCGGGATTTGTTCACCCACATGATGGGTAAAGATACATACGGCCGGCTTGGCGAGATTACATTCATATATGTAGCAACATGTGACTAGGTCACAGGGATGTAATATCACGGTAACAAGAAAACATAACTTGTTGTGAACGAGATTAAACAAAGGTATAGGATACCAATGATCGGATCTCGAACAAGTTGTATCGAGAAACAAAAGGAAGAGGATGCTACATTTAGACGGTTCAAATGACATTGTCATCAGGAATGCATAGGGGTCACATGGATATCTATGGTCCCTCTGTTGATCATTGATACAGATCATGTCTAGAGCATTCCCGAGCCGTGCGAGGATACACTTAAGGGTACGATGAGAGCGATCATTCGTAAGACGGAATCACAGTAGAGAAAGAGAGAAAGCCGGAATCGTTCCGTGGAGAGATTCGAAGTTGTTCGGAGAAAGAATAAAGGAAAAGCCCCAAAAAGTGTTTTCAGATAAATGAGAATTTAAATATATATTTATTATATGTTAATTGTGAATTAATATATTATAAATAATATTTAAGTTAAGATTTATAAAGGCAACTTTTATATTAGGCTAAATCCCGGAGGGAAATAGTCTAGAATAAAAGCTGCAGAAAAATAAAAGGAAAAAAGGCAAAACAGCCAGCCCAAGTGGGCGGCGGATAACAGCCGTCGCAATGGGCGGCAGTTAACCACGCGCCGCACAGGGGCTGGCGGGCAGACGCCGCTGCCGCTGGCTGCTAGCGGGCCGAGCACGGATGGGCGGCCCACCTGGGGCTGGGCGGTCGCCGCCACCACCAGTAGGCGTGCTGGGCCGCGCGGGCGAGCCGGCCCACCCGGGCTGCCAGGCAGGCCAGGAGGGCAGGCCGGCCTAGCCAGGGGGCGCCGGTTGCTGCTGCTGGGCGGGGTACTGGGCCGCGCCGGGGCTGGCCGGCCCACCCGCCTGATGTCCCCTTTTTCTTTTATTAGTTGTTTTTTTCTGTTTTGGCTATTGGGCTAACTTTTGGCCCATTCGGCCAGGACGAAAATCGTTGTTATTTTCCTTTAACTAATAGTCCCACATGGCTAACCCAATGGGGAGGGCACACCCCTCCGCCTATATAAAGGGTTGCCCATGGGTGGGATTAGACACACAAAATACACAACTTGAGAAGTCCTTTGGTTGACTTTCTCCCTCCCTCTCTCTATACCTCGTGACCATGGCCCCAAGTCTGGGCTGTGCGATCGAGGCACTCCTGCAGTACGCCGTTGCGCTGTAGGGATTCCTAGCTGGATATCAACTTCCGCACTCCCGGCAGGATCGGGGAGCCGGAGGTCTCATCGTGCACCGGATGTGTACGAAGACACGAGGCACAACACTTGGGGCGCTTAAATGTCGTGAGCCGGAGCTGTTGCACGGTGAAGATGATGAAAATCAATAAGGAGCAAGGGGTGACCTGCAACGAGCTTCGCGACCTTGAGGTCGGCTTCGAGTACGACTACTTCAACCATGTTCCCCGCGGAACGTTAACCGCGTACGGTCTACAAGGGTATGTGTTCTCTACGCATCGGCTGTTACCGCATTACTACATAGATAGATCCTAGGCAGTTTCTAGGTTTCATCATAGGAAATTTTTTGTTTTCTGCGCCGATCCCCAACAAAAGCATCTTTGCTAAACCATCTAGTTTAATCCTATCTTGCTAAGCATTATACTTGCAAGTGTTAGCTTGCATTGTTAATGGTGGCTTGCCTTGTGTAGTGTGGTGGTTGAAGTTCTCTTCTTCTTCTTGGTAGAACTCCTCCTCCTCGAGATCTTGGTCGGTACTATCGTCTATAAATACATATGGAGTACACAATCACCAAACAATACTTAACTAGTCTAATTAGCATTCTAAGGCACACATTTTATGATCTATTGTCATCACAAGCATCACAAGTTTTATTAACTAGTTTCCTTCTTTTTATTTTAGAAAAGTAATTTCTACTCATTGAAAAATTAACTAAGATTTAATATTCACCACTTAAAATATGGGATCATGTGGACACATGTCATCACCACATATTCTAACATGTGGGAATGTGATTTAAAAGTTGGATCACAATTACTTTGGTTTAAGTTTATTATTTAATGATTTAAAGTGACTAGAAATGCCTATATAGCATTATGTTGGTACTAGTCCAAAGTCACTGCCTGTAAGCCTTAATATTATTACATATTCAGATAGGTATGGTGAAATGTGATTTTTTTAGAGTTGGAATCAACTCAAAAGCTATCATGGTTGATTTTATAAAAATGTTTGAATGTGCAAAAGCTTATGTCTTGTTAATTTTACTAGGAGAGATCTCTAACTCTAATTGAATTAAATCCAATGGGCTTGGGTAGATATTTTCAGTAGCTTTCTAACAAAATTGGAATCACTCCATTTGGATTTGTAAATCTCTCTGAATTGATTTTCAAACTAGGGAACAGAACTAGGTTTAAGCTAAAATAGAAAAAGCTTAGTTTGAATTAAATGGGTCACGCGGGAAAGCTAACGGGCCGGCCGAGTGGCACTCCGCGACGTGGGGCACAACTGACAGGGGGTCCACCGGTCAGAGGCTCATTACACGCGAAGCGGTACGGGGCAATGTGGGACATTAGAGTAGAACTAAGATCGACGGCTCGGGCTCGTCGTCGACGACGGACAGGTTGCCGGCGAGGTCTAACCCTAGCGGCTCGGTGGGGGTGCTCAGGGGGCGTACCAGGGCTCCAGCGACGACGGCGAGGCGGGCAAATGGACTGGTAGACAACAGCGAGGTCAGGGACGGTCGAGGCAGCTCCGTGGGTGGACGAAATCGACATCGCCTTCTCCTCCTCTGCCACGGGCTCCTCCGGCAAAATTCCGGTGAACAAGTGCTCGCGCTGCTCCGGCTAGAGGTGGAGAAGGACCAGTGAGGTGAGGGGAGTAGAATGGTGTGAGTGGATTGTGCTGGGGTGGCCTCTATTTATAGCTCGACGAGGCGACCGAGAGTGATGGGCGGGCGGCTCTGGCGAGAGTTGCACAGCGTGCTAGTGGCGTGGCTCCAGGTAGGGGATGGTCGCTGATCTCCTGGCGGTGCTATACGTTATCAATGCGAGACTAGGGGCGGTGGTATGCGGTCGGGCGGTGCGCGTGCTCTGAACGGCAGAGGCGGCGACTTCCAAGGCAAGCGGTGGCTGTGGTGCGTTGGGTGGCGAATGGGCATGTCTGCGGTGTTCCTAGGGTCATGGCGGAGCGGTGGATGCGGGCTGCGGTCGAGGGGCGGCGCGTGCACGCGTGTCGGGCGCGGCGCTCTGGCGCGTGCTCGGCATGGGCAAGTTAGGCCGGCGAGCAAGTCCTCGGGGTGGCATGGCATTGCTGCTAGGGGTAGGGGATGGGGTGTTTATGGCCTAGTTAGATCAAGAGGGGACGGAGGGATTGAATGGAGATCATTTGGGGGCAAAACCCTGTTGCAAACAGTGAGCTAGGATTGGGGTGTAAATCATGCCTACCATGTGTTTGATGAAATGGCCACAAGAACTTTCTTTTTGAATTTTGAAAATATTATTGGTGGGTGTGCTAGTATTAAGCTTGAGACTTTGTGGGTGCTTGGGTTTTGAAATTTCAGCTTGTTTGAGTAGTTTTTGAAATAGTGGGATCTTCCCATATGAAATAGATTCAATTTTCAACTGCCATTTAAATTTAGTGTTTGAATTTTTTTGGCAGATCACAAAGTGGGCCTTGGTACATCATTATGTGTACTAGCAAGGGGTGCAAAGATCCACAATTGTTTCTGTTAGGTTTTGAGTACTAGGAATAGCCAAAGTAGGCATGATAGTTAATTTGGCACAAATGACCATTCACTTCATTTATTCATTTTGAGTTGTTTTTCTTTGGGAATTGTTTGGGAATGATCTAGATGATGTTTATTTCACCTAAGAATCATTTTACAAGTAATGGATCACTCAATCATGGCAATTTAAATCAACTCCTATTTTAAATGCACACACATATGAATGTTTTAATAATTTCAATTAGAAAAGTTTTTGTTAACCCTAATTTTGATGATTTGGATCTTAATAACCTTGGATTGAAGTTTTGGGATGTTACAATGACAGAATACACAACATGCCATTTTCTATTGCTTGTATCCTGCAATATAATTTATCATCAAGACAACCATATGTTGAGTGATTAACATAGTACCTACTCTTCAACCAAAATCACTCCCTTCTTTTTCACAGTCACAATTACTCAATTTTGAAATAGTTCATTTATTTGAGCATCACTAAGCTTCTATTTGGCCAATGTTTTCAAGTTGGACACCATTGAAAATCCAGAACTTGCCATGTTCTTGTGAGAAAGGGCAGCGCAGGTCATATAAAATATCTACACTGTTATAAACCTAGCAAAAGTAAGAAAAAAAGATTAAACAGTAACTAATCAAGATGAACATATGCATGCTCCGTGCAATATGTTTAATTCAGCTATCTTTCTCTAAAATTATATTTACCTTAGTATCTAGAGAACGACTTCAATTCTAGTAGGCATAATTAGATTCTGCAAGTTCTTATAAAAATTATGCAATACTATTACTGGGCACATAGCCTTCCATTGTGTTTGCCTGTAATATTGGTGAAGAAATTCTCACTCCACAGGGAAAAGCAGATGAAATCTGCAATAGCTAATTATGTAAGGGATAAATCATGTGGACTTTAACAATTGGAAATACATCTTTAGTTTGCTCTAATGTTTCAACTTGTCTGAAGATCCTTAAGCATACACGTACCGAATTCATAAATGACTTCTTTTGTATTGTTTTATTTATCTGTATAAATGGCCTACTCAAACTAAGAATTCTGGTTCGACAAGAAGCGAAGCGTTTTGCTGTTTGCATATTCAATTTTATTTATTGTTGTACAACTAGTTATCCTTTGTATGTGCAAGATTAATACACGCAATCCTCTATAAAGCTAGATCACAGTAAGTTTGAGAAGAAAAGGAGATTTAATATACCTTGGCATTCCCAAAAAATGGAATCAAGATGATGCTAATGAAGCTCACTGATAGTTTCCAAGATGTTAATGCTGCCTACAAAGTTTGTTCAGACAAATATTATTAGCTGCACTATAGTTGAGCCCAGAGTAAACTTGTGGAGGAAATTTGTTCAAAACGCACATCTAAACTACCAAGCATGAACATAGCATGATGCTACTTACCTCAATTGTGCTTACGGCATACTCTAATATTACGTCAGCCATCAGTCATGACTGCTAGCCAAATTATTGCACTTGAAAATCCCAGCACCGCCTCATCTTCAAAGACCAAATTATCACATTCGTATTCAACCTAATCAATTTTTTTGATGCCACAAACTTTATTAACCAATTAAATAAATAGTACATGATGTTAGCTCTTTCTAGTCTGTGATCAGCACTCTAGCATATATTTACACACCTCGTGAAGAGTTGGTGATGGGTCTTCAGATGGAAGCAAAAGAGTTGGTGATGGGTCTTCAGATGGAAGCAAAAGCAGGCTGCATAGGCTAGGATCATGGAAATGCTTGATGACCAGGATGGCACCAATCCTGCATCCCTAGAGCTCACTGCATGCTCCCCGATGCTTACTGCGTACCTCAACATCAGTGGCATCGATTGGCATAGCAAACCAAGAATCAAAGCCCTATGTTGGCATCTGCTTCTACACAAATCAAATACATATCACTACCCATGCGTCATAATAAACCCGCCCCTAAAAGGTCTTTTTACAGGGATGTAGACCATTGGAATGTATTTCTATAGTCTCATTGAAGGCATATACATCAATTCAGCTCAGCAATCACATACATTATTTGGGCTAGTTATAATCATGAATTTTATCTAGCTCCGAAGCATAATAAGGAAATCTTGATTTCGAATATAATGATGAGAAGGGGGAGGCCACCAAACCTTGAATTGTGTAGTACCTGGTACGTTGCAAACGTATCTATAATTTTTGATGTACCATGCTTGTTTTATATCTACTTTCTTATGTTTTGTCCACACTTTGAGGTATTTTTATACACTTTCTAGAACTAACCTATTGACAAGATGCCACAGTGCCAGTTGCCTGTTTTCTGTTGTTTTTGGTTTCAGAAAAGCTAAAAAATGAATATTCCCGTAATTAGACGGGACAAAAGCCAATATGCCTATTTTTCCCGGAGCAATACAGAAACACGAAACAGAGATGGAGTAGGGCACCAGGGTGGGCACACCATATGGTGGCGCGGTCTAGCCCTGGCCACGCCACCAGGTGGTGTGGGCTCCATGACCGCCCACCGACCTTGCCTCTTCGCCTATAAGAAACCTCCTGATGCATAAACCCTAAATCGACAAACCTTCACCCACGAATTGGCAGCCACCAAAGCCACGTTTTTGCCTCCCCCATGGATCCCATCTCCATGGGGAAGGGCTCCCAAGAAGCCATGAAGGAAGGGAGCTAAGGGGCGGTGCTCCCCTATGATACCGGCGGCGGGGAAGGAGTCCTCCGCGCCGCCGCCGCCTCTTCACCATCTTCACCGCCATCTCCATCGCTTTTTCTGACTCCCATGATGAGGAGGGAGTAGTTCTCTCTCGAGGCTAAGGGTTCTACCGGTAGCTATGTGTTCATCTCTCTCTCTATGCATGATTATATTGTGATCATGAGCTTTGTAATCAAGTAGATCTACCTTGATACTCAAGTGCTTTAATAGATCTCTTCTCTCCCCATGTGTGTGAAAGTGACAGCGTGCACACCATGGAGGCACTTAGGCTAGAGATTACAAATACTTGTTATGAGTTATATTTGGAGTTGGATGTCTTTATGAAATTGTGGTGTTTGTTGGAACCATCTAGTGCTCAAGGTGATGGTGTGGGGTTACCTAGATGGGAAAGGCTTACTTTGAGGTGTACTGTTATAGCCCTACCATGGATTAGAGTGTCCAACCGGAGAGTAGTTCAGAGTAGTATCATGAAGACAATATATTTATATGAGAGTGTTCACTAGTGAAAGTAAGATCCCTAGGCCTTATTTCTAAGCATTGAAACACCGTTTGCAACTAGATCTGTTCCATGTTTGCTTGCTTCCATCTTTATTTCAGTTTGCCTTTAGTCTCTTCCACGCCATCAAGCTATTTTCTGTCACCACTTGTATTTCACTATCTCTTCGCCGAACTAGTGCACCTATACACCTGACAAGTGTATTGGGTGTGTTGGGGACACAAGAGACTTCTTGTATCTAGATTGTAGGATTGCTTGAGAGGGGATACCTTTGACCACTTCCTCCCTGAGTTTGATAAACCTTGGGTGATCCACTTAATGGAAAACTTGCTGTTGTTCTACAAACCTCTGCACTTGGAGGCCCAACAACTGTCTACAAGAATAGAAGTGTGTAGACATCAAGCTATTTTCTAGCACCGTTGCCGGGGACTGAAGAATAGGAAGCTCCCATGTCAACCACGCGCCAGCAAGTATTTTCTGGCGCCGTTGCCGGGGAGGTAAGGTAAAAGGTACTCACATCCTCCGGTGTGAGTGCTCGAAGTTATTCCCTTTAGATTCTGCAATTTTGTCTTTTCATTTCTTGTTTTCACTAGTTAGGCTTAATGGAAAACAACAACAAAATTATAAAGCTTTATAGTATTTATCTTGAGTTAGGACATGAATTGTTTGAAGAGAAAATTAAAAAACCTATGGAACTTTATTTGCATGCTAATAGCAATGTTGTTAGTATGAATTCTTTGGACACCATTATTTCTAATGTTATGGAAAAGTCTAAGCTTGGGGAAGGTGGTTTTGATGAAAATGATATTTTTAGTTCCCTAGCTTTGGAAGATAGCTATTCTATTGCTTATGATGATACTATACCTCCAATATATGATGATTGCAATGATGAATATGATATTTTCAGTCCACCTACTATTGAGGAGAAAATTAATTATGATTACAATATGCCTCCTATATTTGATGATTATGGTGATGAGAATAATAATGATAGCTATTTTGTTGAATTTTCTCCCACTACAATTAATAAGAATGACTATGTTTATGTGGGGAGTATTAATTCTTTTATGCATGTGGCTCATGATAAGAATGTTTTATGTGATAGTTATATTGTTAATTTTATTCATGATGCTACTGAAAGTTATTATGAGAGAGGGAAACATGGTTTTATGCATCTCAATATTATTAAGTTTCCCCTCTTTATGTTGAAAATTTTGAAGTTGCACTTGTTTTGCTTTCCTATGCTTGTTGCTTTGTGCTTTCATGACTTGTTTCTTTACAGGATTATTTTGCATAGGAACTGGGTTAGACTTAAATGTGTTTTGAATTTGCTTCTTGAGGCTCTCCTTTACTTCAATTCATATTTCTTATGTGAGCATCTTCTCAAACTATCAAGCCTAATTTAAAGGCGTTAAAGAAAAGTACTTATTGGGAGATAACCCAAAAGTTTTAGTTGAGTCTTGGAAGTTATTGCTTCAGTAATAACCTCTCCTTATCAATTTTGTGTGGTTTTTTTGCCAAGAGTAACCTCTAATAAGAGAGAAGTAATGCTTGGGAAAGTTGTTGTCCCGAAACAGATTTTTATGCTTCGTTGTAAAAATTCGTGTAAAATATATGTACGTCGTTTTGAGGCGTGAATTTTTGAGCTTCTGCCCCAGGTTGTTATCTAACTTTCGTTAGTTCAACACTTTTCTATTTGAACAACAGAATGTCTTTGAAAAAATTGGTTTTTACCTGCTGATCTGTTTTGACAGATTTCTGCCATTATTTTCATTTGCTTCTTGTTGATTCCTTTTTGAGTTCTTTTGGGGAATTGAGATTTTTGAGGGAAGTGCTACAGTAGCTTGTGTTTTAATGGAAGTTTTATTAGTGTTGAAACTGAACCCAAAGACTTATTATCTTGAGTGCACTAATGTTGCTAATAAAGATTGTGTGAAGTTTTGTATGAAGGAAAATTTTCAGGTGTATGGCGAGAATGATGTAATGATATGAAGAATGGACTAAAGCTCAAGCTTGGGGATGCCACCCGTGTCACCCCAAGAAATATCCAAGAAGTACAAACGTCAAAGCTTGGGGATGCCCAAGGCATCCCCTTCTTCATCAATAAAAATCCTAGGTTTCTTCCAAACACTTAATTTTTATTGTTTCATACACAGTTGTGTTGTTCTTGAAGCGTCTTATTTTTCGTTTTGGTTTTTCGTTTACTTGGTTTTCTGAGTTTGCTGAATAAATTGGTTGGACCCCCTCTTTCATGCATTGGTTTTCAAATAGTTTGGGTTGGATTGGAAAAGAGTAGGAAAGTTCATGATTAAGTGTTAAAGAGAGCTTGTTTTTGACTGTGGCCTATACTTTGTCATGCCATGCTTGATATTGTTTTGGCTTTATGCTTAGTGATCTTTGATATAGCATGACATGTTATAAACAATTGAGATTGCTTAATGTGCCTTGGAAGAATCATGCGTTGTTTTAGCATATTAAAGCATAGTATTGTGGTATTCTCCTTTGATGCTTTATTTGGGTTGACTTGGGGCATGCTCACACCATGTTATGACTATCCCAAGTCACCATAGCCTTTATGATCCTTTATTTTTCGACTTGTAATATCACTTTATGCTTTGATTAATGATGTTTTGTCGCTCTACATGATTATGGCCATTATTGCTCTCTTAGTTGGTCGCTCCTAGTCTTTTGCTAGCCTCCATAACCAAGTATGAGTTCCACTCATGTATCCAACTCCTAAAACCAAGTTATTCCAAAGAGTCCACCATACCTACCTATTAGCAATTGCTATTCCAAGTATATTCATATTTTTATCTACCTTCTGAATTAAACTTGTTATGAGAAAACTAGTGATTAAAGCTCTCACGAACTTGATGGCACACTTTACTTTTCTTGCCCTTAATAAACTTGAACCATTGTGTCGTCTATGTTGTATATGCTTGCACTTATATGTTGGGGATTATCAGAACCATGCTGTCATGGGGAACGCTTTCAACATTGCACTTGTACTTTGTACCTAGTTGATATCATGCTCTTTTATCTATGGATGTCGTCGATGTGAAATGAAAGGGGAGCTTGTAAGTCCATGGAGTTATGTATGTGTGTTCGAGAAACGCCTGGGCCGTCGGTCTAATCCATGTTGTCATGGTGGAAACCTGTAGCCTAACCATAATGAGCTGTCTATGAACCATTCTTCTTATAAAAAAGAGTCAGATATTGAGAAAAAAGAGAAAAAAGGGACATGAGATTTCCAACTTATACTTTGTCAAGCATATACTCCATAGTTTGTTAACTTTAACCTTAATCACCTAAAGATGCTTATGATAGGGGCAATGAGAGATGAAAGCTAATAAGTACCATAATTTTTGGAAGCTCTTTATGAAACTTGAATCCCTGCTTCCTTCTATGAAGGCCTTTCTTCCACTTTTATATTGAGTCTCCACCTTCTATCTTTATGCACCTATTGAGAGAGTATAGTGGCCATTCTTAGTTCTATGTGCATTGTCCCAAGACTTGTTGATTGATGCATAACTTTGATATTGCTTGTTCTTAAACTATTTGTATCTAGTCACCCTTATAAACTTTGAAGGTGTCCTATGCATTTATATTTGCTACTCTGTGAGGGACAAGCTGAATGCCACTATGCTATGTTTTCTTTATGTGAAACAAACAAACATCTTGCAAAACATTGTTATTCATGAATCTTTTGTTTGTGCCTTTTCATGTTACAACATAGTTGCTATGTCTTATTGTTAGAACTTTATCTTTCATGCTATGTTGAAGTACTATAATCCCAACTATCAATGTTTTACTAATACTTTGATCAAGTTTATGATGGTGCATGTCACATCAAAAATTATTCTTTCTTTTTATCACTTACCTACTCGAGGACGAGCAGGAGTTAAGCTTGGGTATGTTCGATACGTTGCAAACGTATCTATAATTTTTGATGTTCAAAGTAGATAAAACCAAGCATGGAACATCAAAAATTATAGATACATTTGCAAAACATCCCCAAGCTTAACTCCTGCTCGTCCTCGAGTAGGTAAGTGATAAAAAGAAAGAATAATTTTTTAGGTGACATGCACCATCATAAACTTGATCAAAGTATTTGTAAAATATTCATAGCTAGGATCATAGTACTTCAATCATAATCATGAAAGACAAAGTTCTAACAATAAGACAAAGAAACTATGATGCAACATGAAAAGGCACAAACAAAAGATTCATGAATAACAATGCTTTGCAAGACGTTTGTTTGTTTCACATAAATAAAACATAGCATAATAGCATTTAGCTTGTCCCTCATAGAGTAGCAAATATAAATGCATAGGACACCTTCAAAGTTTATAAGAGTGACTAGATACAAATAGTTTAAAACAAGCAATATCAAGATATGCATCAATCAACTAGTCTTGGGACAATGCACATAGAACTAAGAATGGCCACTATGCTCTCAAAGTAGGTGCATAAAGGTAGAAGGTGGAGACTCAATGTAATGGTGGAAGAAAGGCCTTCATAGAAGGAAGTAGGGATTCAAGTCTCATAAAGAGCTTCCAAAAATTATGGTACTTGTACCTTTCAGCTCTCATTGCCCCTATCATAAGCATCTTGAAGGTGATTAATGTTAAAGTGACACAACTAAGAGGATATGCTTGACAAGTTATAAACCGAAATCGTATGCCCCTTACTTACGAAGACCGAACCTCATGGTACTCAACTTTAGTCACAAGTAAGCTCTTGTCATTGTAAGTACATGTGTATCATTAAGAACCGCCAACGGGGTACCCCTTGCACATGATACGGGAGCTTTCCCATAATCAAAATGACAAGGCAAGCAGACAATGAGCATCTCAGCGATCTTTTTATTTGCTATTTGCATAGGTTTTTATTGAGGATGCTTCATAGAGTGCTCATTATGGTTATGCTGCAAGTTTCCACCATGATTAGGCATGGCTTAGGCTAGCGGCCTAGGCATTTCTCTAACACACATACAAACTCCATGATCTTACAAGTTCCACTTCTATTTCACACCGCCGGGATCCATAAGCAAAAGAACATGATATCAACGGGGTATAAAGTACAAGTGCAATGTTGAAAGCGTTCCCCATGATACATGGTTCTGCTAATTTCAACTTATAAAGCGCAAGCATATACGCAACAAAGAGGACCCAATGGTTCAAGTTTATTAGATGCAAAAAAGTAAAGTGTGCCATCAAGTTCGTGAGAGCTTTAATCACTAGTTTTCTCATAACAAGTTTAATTTGGAAGGTAAACAAAAACATGAATATACTTGGAATAGCATATGCTAGTAGGTAGGTATGGTGGACTCTTTGGAATAACTTGGTTTAGGGAGTTGGATGCATGAGTGGAACTCATACTTGGTTGTGGAGGCTAGCAAAAGACTGGGAGCGATAAACTAAGAGAGCAATAATGGCCATAATCATGCAGAGCGACAAAACATCATTGATCAAAGCATAAAGTGATACTACAAGTTGAAAACTAAAGGATCATAAAGGCTATAGTGACTTGAGATAGTCATAACATGGTGTGAGCATGCGCCAAGTCAACCCAAATAAAGCATCAAAGGAGAATACCACTATACTATGCTTTAATATGCTAAAACAACGCATGATTCTTCCAAGGCACATTAAGCAATCTCAATTGTTTATAACATGTCATGCTATATCAAAGATCACTAAGCATAAAGCCAAAACAATATCAAGCATCGCATCACAAAGCATAAGCCACAGTCAAAAACAAGCTCTCTTTACCACTTAAGCATGAGCTTTTCCTACTCTTTTCCAAACCAAACCAAACTATTTGAAAACCAATGTATGAAAGAGGGGGTCCAACCAATTTATTCAGCAAACTAAGCAAACAAAAGCAAATGAAAAACCAAAACAAAAATGAAAAAGAAGACGCTCCAAGAACAACACAACTGTGCATGAAATAACAAAAATGAAGCGTTTGGAAGAAACCTGGAATTTTCATTGATGAAGAAGGGGATGCCTTGGGCATCCCCAAGCTTTGACGCTTGTACTTCTTGGATATTTCTTGGGGTGACACGCGTGGCATCCCCAAGCTTGAGCTTTAGTCCATCCTTCATCTCATTACTCATTCCTTGCATACACCTGAAATTTGTCCTTCATACAAAACTTCACACAATCTTTATTAGCAACATTAGTGCACTCAAGATAATCAGTCTTTAGGTTAAGTTCTAACACCAATAAACTTCCATTAAAACACTAGCTACTGTATCACTTCCCTCAAAAATCTCAATTCCCCAAAAGAACTCAAAAAGGAACCAACAAGAAGCAAATGCAGAAAATGGCAGAAATCTGTCAAAACAGACCAGCAGGTAAAGACGATTTTTTTAAAGATATTCTGTTGCTCAAATCAAAAAGTGTTGAACTAACGAAAGTTAGATAACAACCTGGGGCAGAAGCACAAAAACTCACGCCTCAAAAGGACGTTCAGAGATTTTACACGAATTTTTATGGTGAAGCACAGAAATCTGTTTCGGGACAGCAACTTTCCCAATCATTACTTCTCTCTCATTAGAGGTTACTCTTGGCACAAAAAGCAAATAAAAAGGATAAGGAGCGGTTATTACTGAAGTAATAACTTCCAAGACTCAACTAAAACTTTTGGGTTATCTCCCAATAAGTACTTTTCTTTAACGCCTTTAAGTTAGGCATGATAGTTTGAGAAGATGCTCACATAAGAAATATGAATTGAAGTAAAAGAGCATCAAGAAGCAAATTCAAAACACATTTAAGTCTAACCCACTTCCTATGCATAGGAATCTTGTAAAGAAACAAGTCATGAAAGCACAAAGCAACAATCATAGGAAAGAAAAACAAGTACAACTTCAAAACTTTCAACATAAAGAGGGGAAACTTAATATTATTGAGATGCATAAAACCATGTTTCCCTCTCTCATAATAACTTTCAGTAGCATCATGAATAAAATTAACAATATAATTATCACATAAAACATTCTTATCATGAGCCACATGCATAAAAGAATTAATACTCTCCACATAAACATATTCATTCTTATTAATTGTAGTGGGAGCAAATTCAACAAAATAGCTATCATTATTATTTTCATTACCATAATCATCAAATATAGGAGACATATTGTAATCATAATTAATTTCCTCCTCAATAATAGGTGGACTGAAAATATCATATTCATCATTGCAATCATCATATATTGGAGGTTTTGTATCATCATAAGCAATAGAATAGCTATCTTCCAAAGTTGGGGAACTAAAAAGATCATTTTCATAAAAACTAGCTTCCCCAAGCTTAGACTTTTCCATAGCATTAGCAATAATGGTGTCCAAAGAATTCATACTAACAACATTGATATTAGCATGCAAATGAAGTTCCATAGGTTTTTTAATTTTCTCTTCGAACACTTCATGTCCTAACTCAAGAAAAATACTATAAAGATCTCTAATTTTTTTGTTGTTTTCCATTAATCCTAACTAGTGAAAACAAGAAACAAAAAGACAAAATTGCAGAATCTAAAGGAAATAACTTCGAGTACTCACACCAGAAAATAGGCATTTGCCGTGGGAGGTTCTTCTTCTTTAATCCTTCGATGTGAATACCTTTTACCTTACCTCCCCGGCACGGCGCCAGAAAATAGCTTGATGTCTACGCACTTCTATTCTTGTAGACAGTTGTTGGGCCTCCAAGTGCAGAGGTTTGTAGAACAGCAGCAAGTTTTCCCTTAAGTGGATCACCCAAGGTTTATCGAACTCAGGGAGGAAGTGGTCAAAGGTATTCCCTCTCAAGCAACCCTGCAATCAAGATACAAGAAGTCTCTTGTGTCCCCAACACACCCAATACACTTTCCAGGTGTATAGGTGCACTAGTTCGGCGAAGAGATAGTGAAATACAAGTGGTATGGATAATTATAAGTGGTAACGGTGGTAGAAAATAGCTTGATGGTGTGGAAGAGACTAAAGGCAAACTTAAATAAAGATGGAAGCAAGCAAACATGTAACATATCTAGTAGCAAACGAGGTTTCAATGCTTGGAAACAAGGCCTAGGGATCATACTTTCACTAGTGAACACTCTCTCATATAAATATCTTCTCTTTATGATACTACTCTTAACTACTCTCCGGTTGGACACTCTAATCGATGGTAGGGCTATAACAGCACACCTCAAAGTAAGCCTTTCCCATCTATAAAACCCCACACTGGCACCTTGAGTACTAGATGGTTCCAACAAACACCACAATTTCATAAAGACATCCAACTCCAAATATAACTCATAACAAGTATTTGTAATCTCTAGCCTGAGTGCCACCATGGTGTGCACGCTGTCACTTTCACTCACATGGGGAGAGCAGAGATCTATTAATGCACTTGAGTAGCAAGGTAGATCTACTTGATTACAAAGCTCATGATCACAATATGATCATGCATAGAGAGAGAGATGAACACATAGCTACCGGTAGAACCCTTAGCCTCGAGAGAGAACTACTCCCTCCTCATCATGGGAATCAGCAATGGTGATGGAGATGGTGGTGGAGATCGATGGAGATGGCTCCAGGGGCACTTCCCCGTCCCGACAGGGTACCGGAACAGAGACTTGCTGTCCCCCGAATCTCCCCTTCGGTGGCGGCGGCACTGCGGAACTTTTCATGGCTGGAGGCTTAACTATTTAGGGTTTATGCATCGGGAGGCTTCTTATAAGCCAGAGGGCAAGGTCGGTGGGCGGCCAGGGGGCCCACACCATGCCCTGGCGTGGTCTGGGGGGACCCGCGCCATGGGGTGGTGTGGCCACCCTGTGGCCCCTCTCCGACTCTCCTTCTAGCTCCGTGAGTCTTCCAGGAAAATATCAACTTTGGCTTTTGTCCGGTCCAATTCCGAGAATATTGATTTTATGACTTTCCTAGAACCAAAAACAGCAGAAAACAGGCAACTGGCACTGTGGCACTTATTAATAGGTTAGTCCAAGAAATCATTTGAAAAGTACTCCAAAGTGTGGACAAAACACAAGAAAGTAGATAAAACCAAGCATGGAACATCAAAAATTATAGATACATTTGCAATGTATCATCGTGTCAGGAATCTATCAGTCAAGTTTACTGACAAACAGATTGACAGTTTGACTAGCACTAGAGCTACTGAGGCAGAGTTGGCTTACCGAGAATCCGGATTGAGGCTAAGCCATAGAACGATGGTGTTTCATTCGCAAACTCGAGCGGTGGAAGCAATGGGTTGTGATGTATTAACCTAGACAATTTGATGGTTTCTGGATTTCTATTTGTTTGTTTCAAGAGCTCATCAAGGTCATAACTTCTTGGAGAAAGAAATGTGTTGATCACCAAGAATACAAAGAAGAATCCCTAGAGTTTCTCGTGGGATAATGACTCGTGGGTATGCCAACCAGGTAGGCCCATAAGAAGGAAATAAACATGGCTCGGGATCAATACGATGGCGGTTCATAATGAATCTAGTACAAGACAATATCTTCGGTTTGTCGGAAAAGAGAATGAAGCGTAGAACAACTTGTATGAGGAAATCTACTCTAAGTTAGACTAGACATGTAAACCTCTGGCCTGCTACTCATATAAATCTAGACAGAACCTAGCCTTGAGGGTATGAAACAATCAATCGCCTAACGATACCTAAGTAAACAACTCGCCTCCTTATCACCGAGCTAAGCCATCGAGACCTTGTAACACGTCTACTATTATGTCAATACAAACAAGCAGGAGTAAGTATTTACCTCCACATTGAGTGTGCCAATCTCACATTTGAATTCCTCCACTAAGATCAGCTCCACCCTTTGTAAGCCACCCCAATGGCTACTATCGTAACTTTCCCACGACAAAATATCTTGACCGCTTCAAGTCGGAACATCTTTATTGATTGCGCTTGATTGGTGAAGACTTGAGAATTGCTCCCCCATACTCCATATGGGTGAGCCTCTTATTTGGGCATGTATTCACGTATCCATGATCCCCGTAATGACGGCAAGATTCAAACATACTAGGTGGAATGTCGGGCTTCGTCCCGCCGCCTGCAATATGTTTAACAGTTTGTGGTAGGAGCGGTTGTGGGTGGTAGAACGGTTTCTATTTCTATTTTAGTAGGGATAGGGAGAACGGTAAGAAATTATCAAAGGGATTGTATACTAAATAACAATGAAATAACTGGTTAACTAAATTAGTTTTGTTAATGTTTGAATCATGCTTTTAACCCAAAAAACAAAAATAAACTTGCCCAACACCCACCCAGACCTAAACTGAACAACACGGAAAGCAAAAAAATCAGCACCCATTTGCCACCAAGATATTTTATTCACAGAGATTGTGAATCCAGAGTCTATTAGAAGTAGATGATGAGCAATATGTAGACAACGTATCACTGATGGCATGGAACCCTAGTTGTTCGACATCTTCATTTAGTTAAGGATTAAGTGAATTACTCAAAGACACTGTAGTAGCTCTGTATTTTTCTGAACGGAAATTACCATGTCCATGGTGAGGTCGAGGTCGACCAGGAAGCACGACAGGTTCTACTTCGTGTTCCCCATTCATACCGTGTAAGAGCATATCTAACAGACACCAAAAACGCATGTGACTTGAGAAATAACCGCTGATTTTCAGTTTTGGGTGCTAAAAGTGTGCGAATAGACACCTTAAATATGGTAGAATCTAAAAATAAATCTCGGGCCACCGAGAAAATGCCCCTGCACCCCCATATGTCTAGTTTTCGTGGCCGAACCGAGGGGGCATGTAAATGCATTGACAATTGGCGGGGGAAATTTCAGGATGCGTCGGTGCCCTTCCGATGTGGGACTCGCCGGGCCATCGCTGGAATCCATCAACTTCATCGCCTATGGTCCTCCTCTACTAGCGCACGCTCCGGCTCTAGGCGCAGTGATGGCTCCGAAATATAGCCATCCACGTCCACATTTAAACTGGATATTACTCATATTCTTGATAAAATATCTCTCTAAACCCTACCACTAACACTAATATTCACAGGGGTATGCAAACCTTTCTTTTATATCTTTTCCTGCGCAGATAATGTCGTTTAAAGGAGGGAAACACTACATTAAAGTCAAAGATATGAGATTTCCAACAACCAGAAGAAACCAGGAGCCGTACAATGGAGACATACGCTTTAACGACCAACTATATGACCGGATAAAAAATTCCGGCCATATAGTTGGTGCCGCCACCGTTAGGTCAAATAGAACAACTTTCGTGAAGGGACCCCTATATAAAGGAGCCTCGGGCAACGAGAAAACAAAGAAAGACCTTGCAAAAAAGTCTCTGCCACAGATCACCAGCCGCCTCCAGATCTCTAAACCCTTCTTCATAGCCATAGCCATATTCCACCACTTGTAATAGTAGATCTCTTCTCCGACTGGCAACATTGTAAGACTATTGCTATCAATCTTATGATTTTCATTACAATGTTTGTGATTGTTGGTCTCATCTCTACGTGTGAGTAATTCTCCTTGGGCTAAGGGCTTCAGCCTAGCCATGTAGCAATTGTGCATGTTATTTATCATATATGGGACCGTGTATTAGTTTGTATGACATGATGATTATTTTATCCTCTCTTGCCTCAATCCAAGGACTTGTCAGGTACCCAAGACCCCCCGGGTTGAGCCAGGTATAGGGAGTATGAGTGATGACTGATCTGCAGGTTGGGAACCCAGTGATAGAAGGGGTAGTACAACTGTATGTGAGGGATTTGCTTGGGATTAACTGAAGGGAATATACCCGAGAGGCAATAATAAAGTGGTTATTATCTTATTCCATGTTTATCATAAATGTTTATTTTTCATGCTATAATTGTATTGATCGGAAACGTCAATACATGTGTGTTTAATAAACAAAAAGGGTTCCTAGTTATGCCTCTCTTATAGACTAGCTCATTGATTAATAAGATGATCAAGGTTTCCTGATCATGGACATTGGATGTTGTTAATAACAAGGTCACAACATTAGTTGAATGATGTGATGAACATTCATCCGAAGTATAGCATTACAATCAAAGTCATTATGTTTATATTGCTATAACACTATACGAAGTAATCTTTATCCTTAGACCATGAGATCATGTTAATTGCTAACACCGGAAGAGTATCTTGATAACATCAAACGTCACACCATAATAGGGTGACTATAAAGATGGGTTCAGTGCTACGAAAGTGTTATGTTGAGGCTCATGGATCAAGAGTGGAATTTTGTCAATCCCGATGACAGATAGATATACTCTGGGCCCTCTCGGTGATATCACATTAAGATAGCTTGCAAGCAAGTGATGTGATCACTAGAATGTTATATCACGGGAACGAGAAAAGAGTGCATGTCGGTAACGAGATCAAACTAGGTATGGAGATACCGATGATCGAATCTCGGACATGTAATATATCGCGAGACAAAGGGATTTAGTTACAAGTGTTAAAGGTTCTCACGATCACAGAAGTCATCGTTGAATGTGTAGGAGTCAGTACGGATCTCCAGGTCCCGCTGTTGATTATTGATCGGAGAGGGGTCTCGATCATGTCTGCATTATTTGCGAACCGTAGGGTGACACACTTAAGGGATACCGACACCATTTTGAGCAAATATGTTTCAGATAAAGATTTAAGAAAGCGCTGGAATTATTTCAATAGACACCGAAACTGTTTCGGGTGAAATTGCTGAAATTGGTTCTGCATGTAATATTGAAATGTTGCAGGGGGTTTTATGTGAATGTTTGTTAATTAAAGTAATTAACAAAATTCTGAATAAAAATAATAAAAGAGTTTTATTAAATGAGAGAGCATTAAATTTGGAGAAATTTAATGCATTTAAAGTGGAGACTTTAAAAGGGAATGTGAAGAGGCATGTGGAGGGGTTACCACCACATGAATGGAGGAGGTGAAGAGACACCTCCTCCATGCGTCGTCCATGAAGGAGGGGCACCCCCCCTCCTCCTATAAAAGGCCACCCACTCCTCACTTCTCAAACACACCTTCTTGTGAAGGATCTCTCTCCCACTCTAGTATTATTCCCCATGGTCTCGGATTAGCGAGATACATGTTCCCGGTGGCTTTATCTGGAAAGGAGTTGCTGCTTCCGCTGCTTTGCTGGAGCGAGGGACGGAGGTTGTCAGGGTACCGGACGTGTGTGCGATCACGGATGCACCGCTGCTTTGCGGTGCTGGACTTGGTGGTGCTGGAACTGGATCTGATGGACGTGCTGGAGCCGGACCTGCTGGACTTCATCACGATCTTGAGATCGGCAAGTGTACGACTACATCAACCACGAGTTCCTACTCGTTAACAAAACTCGTTGTCTTCAAGGGTAAGTTCTCGATGGATGTATGTCCACCCATTCCTTTGTGCCTAGTAGATAGATCTTGGCGTGTAGTTCACATCGTTGGAAATTTTTTGTTTTCTATGCTGCGGACCCAATATTAACGGTGACATCACTATGCATATCATTAGTTCTCTTTCTTCTATGGATGGGACTAGTAGGTTATTGCTATAAGTGGTTGTGGAAGCAATATCAATTATGGATGCACTGCCCACATATAATTTATCTTGCTCTAACAAGTACACGTATACTTTATTTCTATCTTTTATTCCCATTAGATGTTTTGCACAGCTACAGGTGAAACCGAACGCCCTAGTCTCTCTCTCTCCATCACCGACAACAACAAAAAGATGCAAGCTATTGGTCTGGTAAAAACACAAAAGGAATTATAAAACTCCCGAAGGTCCGTTAAAGTAACTTCACTACGCATTTGCTTCCCGGCGATTCGATAACCTAGGTCTACTAGGGAAAAATAAGCTATACTACATCTGTAATCCGGATCGAAGGTATCAACCCTTTTTCCGGCGTTGTTACCGGGGAAGCAATAGCTACCCTGGTGAGGTTAATAGGAACCTTGCTAGTTTTAATTCTTGTTTTTAATTTTATTAGTTTGCTTTTAGTCTTTATTTGATAAACCAAAAAAATAGTTAGCCTTTAAATTCTTGTTTTTACTATAATAATTTTTTTGTTTAAGAAAATCCAAAAACATAGGAAATATGGCTGAAAAGAAGCTTGGGGAGTTTGCTACTCCCAACAATGATTATTTGTGTACTCCTATTCCTCAGCTAGCAATCACTGCTGATGGCCATGAAATTAAGCGCCATTACTTAAGTTTGGTTCAACAGAATCAATCTGAAGGCTCTACTGTTGAAGATGCGGGTATGCACTTGAATACTTTCACTGAAAAATGTGATATGATGCGTATTAAAGACGTTGACCCTAATGCGGTCAAATTGCATTTATTTCCTTTCTCTCTAAGAGGAAGAGCAAAAGAATGGTTGCTATCTTTGCCTAGAAATACTATTACATCATGGGTGGGATGTACTTCTTTATTTATGACTAAATTTTTTACACCTGCAAAGACTATGCAACTCTGATCTAATATTACTGGCTTTAGACAGGAAGAGCGTGAGCCACTAGCACTTGCATGGGAGAGGATGAAAGAATGCCTAAGAAACTATCCTAGTCATGGGATGGAAGATTAGTTAATCCTCCATTTATTTTATAATGCTCTTAATCCCGTGTCTAAGTCTATGCTTGATACTGCAGTTGGAGGAACATTCATGGGTAAACATATTACCGAAGCAAGGCAGCTGCTAGACAATATACAAGACAACCATGCCCAATGGCATGTGGAAAGATCAAACACGAAGAAGGTGAACTCTATATCACCACAAGAGAACGAAGAACTGAATGCCAAGTTGGTTGAGCTCATACTAGCTGTAAAAGGTAAGGAAACCCAGGTAAGAGCCACCCCTGAAACAAATATTGAAGAAATAGACTTCGTATCTCATAATGATTATAACCCCGCTTGGAAGAAGAGTTACAATCCTAACTTTCAGAAACATTATGCTAGCCTGACAGGTAACTCTAATAATAATATGGGAACTACTAATGGTAGTCTCCAAGAAACACTTAAGCCTTTCATAGACTCACAAAATGAACAAAAAAAATATTCTTGTTAAAATAACAGAGAACCATGATGCCATGCTTGGTAAATTATCTAACCAAGCTGTTAGTTTGAGAAATGATCTGCAGGCCCTCTAAGAAAGAACGAGGATCGTTGAGGCACATCTAGGTAAGATAATCAAGAGTAAAACTCTCATTCTAGCTATATTTGCAGGTAAAGTTGAGCCCAATCATGTTGAAGAACTCAAAATGATGAGGATCCAAAGGGAGGAGCCTAAAGAACTTGATTATAGTAATGATTTACCCTTGTTTATTGCCAGGTTTCTGTGAAGATTACCCTTTTCACTAACATTAATGTTGCAATTAGCGAATCTTTGGTTTCTTGTGATGGTTTTCAGGCAGTAAACATTTATTGAAGATCTAATAGCATTTATGGGCTAATTACACCAGAATAAGCAAATTCCCAATTGGAGCCACTTTCATTGGAGGCATCAGCACGCATAACGACCACTGGTACGGTCAGGGCACGCTCGTACCGTCCTCTCGTACTACCCACCAGCGCCTTCCTTATATCAACACAAACAACTTTCGTAAATGGGGAGAGACGAGAAGAACCACATAACAGAAGTTACAGACGACGCAAGCCATCTAGAGGGAGAGATCAGATCTGAAAGAGGAGAAGAACTTCACCTCGTTCTCTGAAGATCTTCAACCTCAAAACCACACACTCCACCATCATTCCATCATTACTTAGAGAGAGAGAGAGAGATTGGCACTTGTAAGATTAGGGTTTGATACTTTGATCTACCTTCGGTTTGTATTTGATCGGATCTTTAATCGCTATTGTGGTTTGCTACAATAACTTTGAGATGATTTCAATACAATTATGCCTTTGATTTGTCTACCTCTCATGTCTGAGTAAATCCCCATAGGCATGGGAGATGTAGGGGATTGATGAGATGTGATGTGCCTCCTTTAATTCCGTCCATTTGTGATTGTTGCAATGTTCATTTAAACAGTGAGAATGAATATCTATGTTTGCCTAATGCGTGTTATCTAGTTTAAGGGCCTAGGTAACATGATCCAAAGATCTCATAGGTATGAACTTGTATGCTAGTAATTCAGCGACCCCCGAGTGACACAGCCGATATCAAAGAAGAGCTAGCACTACTCGAGGACAACAAGGAACCACCAAGATTAAAGCCTTGATCCGGTTGAAATACCTTAATTAATGTGCTGACCATGGCCGTGGTAACATGCAGATGGATCACTGGGATTGGGAAGAATTGGCCATGAGGACTCCTAGTCGGTATAGGTTGCTTGCCTACTCACTTATAAATAAGAATTATCATCATCACTTATTCCGCTTATTCCATTTGGCTTTTTTACTATCACCATGAACTGATTATCTCCGCGCGTAACTTCTCATCTGCATGACCTTTACACACCTTTCACATCTTTACTTTCATGCAATTTACTTATTTTCTAAGCAAAATCCTCTATCTTTTACTCACCACTTGCACCGTCAACATTTGCAGTCAATTCACTCAAGACCCGTGACACCTTGGGTGTGACATAAACGCCACATAAAAACACTCCTCGTTGGGATCGATATAAAAATTGGAATTAATACTTCCGTGAAAACATTCTCTGACGAACCTGTGCACTTGTAGGATATCACTAGCCAACCAAGCATTTCATCTGTGTGTAAAAAAATGTAGACGATGACTGGTAGACAGATAGGCCTAGGTGGCAACAAGCATGATAGGGCGCGGCGACATGTGGCGGTGTGGCCAGCGGCCACGACCAGGGCTGGGTGACAACAGGCGGCGGGTGGAGGCCATCTAAAAATAAGAAGTCCCTCGCTTTCTTTCCTCCTTATTGCTTTATTTGGTATATATGCGCGCATGCATGCATATATACATATGTATGCTTATCTTTACCCACCCAACGTCAAACGTGGTCTTTCCTGGCTGACGTCATGCATGTACTCGATCAGAGGTTTGATTTGGACGACCGATGTGGGGAAGCCTCACATAGTCTCCATACACAATTAAGCTATCTAAAAATCGGTAGTGCGCATGGCAAATGGCCTCAGAGTCCATCCTACTCACCAGGCTTAAGTCTATAGATAATGATCATTTCGAGATGGCCCATCTTGAACTTGCACTTCATTTCTCCTTTGAGTGGTTATTTGCTAGAATCCACTCTTTGAGTTTTATCTTGATCAACTGTGTATCTTCTTCTCTCTTCAATATTATGTCTTGAGTAATGCAAAAATTCTCACACTATCTTCTTCTTCAATACATGCTTCCAATAGGCTAAACTGCGACATGGACATTTTTTGGATCACACCTTTAATACCTCTATGGTCATTGCTTATTCTTCTTCACTTTGTTATTCTTTCAACCTTGAAGGAAACATATGGTTCAAACATTTCCTATGGACAAAACCTTCAAGTATAACTCAATGCTAATATTAGTCCATCAAGATTGTCATTAATTATCAAAACCACACATGGATGCCCACATGCTCTTTCAATCTCCCCCATTTTGGTGTTTTGTGACAATCCATTTGAGAGGGTTTATATAAGTAATTTAATGAGAAAAAACTAGTTGCACTAGCATCAAACACTTTTGAAGTATGTGATGCTAGTAGAACCATGATATATAGAGAGCAAACTCCCCCACAATCCATGCATGTGTGGATAAACTTAAATTCCATTGCATCATTACCGATGGTGGAGTTTCCTTTATATACACAACATGCAAAGCAACAAGGAAGATGCAAATGCATGAAAGGCAAATGCTTAAATCTCAATAACCTAAAACACGAGACCAAATTCCCTTAAAGCCGCTAAAACTTCTCCCCCATTGGCATCTATTGCCAAAATGAGTGAAAAACTCTAGAAGGCCAATATAGTGAGAGTTCCTCCATAAGGTAGAATCAAATGCACATATCCAGTGAGGTATACTAGAAGGAAATAAAACTATATTCATGATCCAAATATTGCAAAAGAAATATATGTTGAAGAAGCATAAATAAACCCACATCTTATGTGGAAAAGGTGTTGAGTAGATTTGGATATGATGATTGCAAATCCTCTCCCACACCTTATGATCCTAGTGTGTTGCTTCGAAAACATCAAAGGGCGACTAGAGATCAATTGAAATACTCTCAGATTATTGTCTCACTTATGTATTTGGCTTGCGCTACGAGGCTTGGCAACTCGTTTGTTGTGAGCAAACTTAGCCGGTTTGTGGCCAAACCCGAGAGATGATCACTGGCATGCTCTTGAGAGAGTAATGCACTATCTAAAGGGAACGATGAATTATGGAATTCATTATACTGATATCCAAGAGTACTTGAAGGGTATAATGATTCAAACTAGATATCAGATGCTGATGAGATAAAGGCCACAAGTGGATAAATATTCACTTTTAGTGGTGGCTCTGTCTCATGGAAGTCTTGCAAGCAGACCATCTTAAAGAGATCAACTATGGAAGCAGAACTCACAACATTAGATACTACAACTATCAAAGTAGAGTGGCTTCGTGAACTCTTAACAGATTAGCCTATGGTTGAAAAACCAATATCGTCAATCCTTATGAACTACGATTGTCAAAAGTGAACAGTTCTAAGGATAATATGAAGAGTTCAAGACATGTCAAGAGAATACTAAAGTCTATCAGAAAGCTGATAAACTCTAGAGTTATAGCATTGGATTATGTCCAAACGGCTAAGAATCTGACAGATCCTTTTACGAAAGTACTATCAAGAAATTTGATAGAAAATGCATCGAGGGAGATGGGTTTGAGACCCGGGTGAGTTATCAAGGGGGTAACACAACCTATGTGATCGGAGTTTCCGTGAGTAAGGACCTAAGAAAACAAACTGAAACAACTGAGTTGAGAGAAACTTTTAATACTCCCACTCCACCGCAGATGCAATTCTCTCATAGCATTCTGTTAGGAAGGTTGATTACATCTTAATGTGTTATGTCTGTCTTCTTGGTAGCAAAGATGTTGTCCTACAGGGTGATCTTGAAAGTATATGAGCTACACTGTTGGTCACAGTGTATGAGACTTGGGGTGAATCTCTAGGAAGCTCATGAAAGGACGAGGAGCATGACTTATAAGCTCCACCTGAGGGGTAGCCTATGGCAGCCAAGTACCGGTAACGACATTGAGTGAAACTCACTGCACAAGACTGACAATTCAAGGCATAGTCCATTGTCCAGTTATAGTCAAGCGTATCTCTTTGTCTAGTTTGAAGTTCAACTTAACAGTCTCCACTAACTTCAGGTATATTAAACAGTAATTAGAACTAATAAGCCATATGATGTGCCTCTGAGATTTGGTGGGGGACTGTTAGATTTATATGGGTTGTGACCCATGTAGGCAGTCCATGTAGTCTAATAAATCCTGAAATCTCAAGACCCAGCTACTATAGTAGCTTGAAGCTACGTGGAAGACAAAGTTTAGTCCCACATTGCTAGTTAGGAGAGAGTTGAACCAACTTATAAGGTGAGCTGTTTCACTCCCAATAAGGCCTAGTTTACTTCTCTCGTATTTTTATCCACTATAGTTTTGGGGATATGCGGTGACATGGGTATACCCTACAGGTACTCGAGCTTGGTATATATGGATTGAATACAGTGGAAGCCCACGGTGTCGCGAAGGCCCAAGGGAGGACTCGAGTGACCTACGGACTCTCGATTGCTTGAAGAACAAGAAGAAGCTAAAGATAGAAAGTTCAAAGGGGAAAACCCTAACCTGTAACCGACTCGACCTGCTACCCGAGACCTAGCCTATCTATATAAAGGCTAGGAGGGGGAGGCGTGAAGGACACACGCAACCCTAGTTTCCACAACCCTTGCCAGATTGCATCTGCACACCATTGTAATATTCGATTCCTTCGATAATTCCACGAGAAGACAAGCAGGAGTAGGGACCTCTACGAGGCCTGAACCTCGGTAAATCTTTAAGTCCCCTGTGTGCTTGTTTGCTAGCCGATAGATGTCTCCAGCGCTCCCTCCTTCTCTAGAACCCAAGTCCATAACAATGGGCATTGATGAGTTAAACCCTCATCAATTGGCCTCGTTTGTGGGAATTGGGAGTGTTGATGTTGCGGCTTCTTTGGCCCCATCAACCGCGATCTACAACTCCACAACAGCGGAGATTTGCCAACTCTTCGGTGCGTTCGACTTCACCGTCCACACGCCGGCCACTCGCCCGGCCTTCGAGTCCGTGGGCGATGGAATCAGCCTGGCGATCGGGAGCTTCTGCTTCCAAGTTGGTCAGATGGGCACGCTTCGCATGCATGACCAGCCGACGGTTCCGTCGATTTCCCCAGCATCATGGTTCCCTCAATCGATCGGCACCCTTAGTGAGCTCAACGCCCCGACAACAGTCGAGAACATGATCAGCAACAGCAGCCGCGACTCCGATCTGAGCGATCTGGCCACTGAAGATGGGGCCTACGGCTCCGAATCTGAAAGTTGCGGAAGCAGCAGCTTCCCCAACCACTTCATGTGCGCCGTTATCAACACAGGCGACACCTCCACCAATCGCAACAACAGGGGCAACCGTGGCAACGAAACCAACCCGCCAAACCGTGGCAACGGTGGCAATGGTGGCAATGGCGACAATCGCACTCCTGTCAACAACGGAGGGACAATCGAACCTCCAACCATAACCAATGAGCAAACCGGCGAATGCGTCGTAGTCAGGCTCAACGAGCTTGAATGGGCTCGCTGCCGCGAGGTCCTACGGGGGAACCCTTTACCCCCGGATCCTCGCAGGAACTTCGGATGGGCTACCATTGGCTCCTGAAGGAGGAATTTAAGCGCCAAGTGCAAACAATCGCGCAGCTCGAAGCGCGTAAAAAGGCGGCGGACGAGTCGAGCCTTCGTCGTGTCGGGCTCTCCTCCCACGGAGGATCCTCCTCAAAAGGCAACGAGTACATCGCCAAAAAGAGGCAATCTCGGATGGCCCATCTTACCGAGCAAGAAAGCATAGAAGCTGCAAAAGTCCTCGACTTCAGCTCTATGACAGTCGATACACGGGGCAACGTGGTCCCCAAGACGCCACAAGCTGCGGTGACAGCAGCCACCATGTACCTCCTCAACAACCAGCCACCAGCTGGAGATCCCCGAGCCGCCATGCACCGATCTACAATCGCGGGCTTGGGACTAATCGAGGCTGCTCTCGAAAAAGAGCCAACACCTGAGCCGAAAAAGGGCAAAGCGCTACTCCTCGCCCTCATCCAGCGACGACAGTCATGACCTGTCTCGACGCCGCCGCTCACGGCGACACGACCACGATTATGATGCGTGCGACGACCTCACGCAGCGCAAGATTGACAAATCAAGGGCATGACGTGTTCGGTCGACTAACTCGGAAGAGGAAGATGTGGAGCTCTACGGCGCCAAATGCTTCAGCAGATCCATCAGGCAAAAGCGAATGCCTAAGGGGTTTAAACTCCCGTCGGAGAACCCGAAATTTGACGGCCTACAGGACCCAAAGATCTGGCTAGAGGACCACATCTCCTCCGTCAGGCTCCACGGCGGCAGTCGAAGCACGGCCATGCAATGTCTACAGCTACAGCTGCAAGGCGTCGCCCGAGCATGGCTTAACAACCTCCCACGCGGATCCATTCGCAGTTGGGATGAGCTGGTTTACAACTTCGTGCGCAATTTCAAGGGCACGTACAAGCGGCCCACATCAATCGAAGAGCTAAGATGCTGCCAGCAACGATCAGGCGAATCGCTACGCTCCTACATCAAAAGGTGGTCCATCATCAAGAACTCCGCAGAGAACATCTCGGAGGATCGCGCGATTGACGCATTCAACGGCGGCGTCCGCTGTCTAGAACTCAGGGAGGAGCTGGGCCGCTCAAGGCCCAAGACCATCGACCACCTGATGGAAATCACGAATCGGTGGGCCGATGGAGAAGATTCGGTGAAGAATCGCGTTCACTCCGACGAGGAGGCGGAACTCGAGCGCAGACGCGATCGCCGAGGCAAGCGCCGTATGCACATCTACGATGACCGCGATGACGTCAACATGGTCGTAGCTGGCTACGCCGACAGATGCGACGATAACCGCAACAGCGGATACCATAGCGGCGGATACCGCGACTCTGGGAAAACGACGCAAGTGTGGCAACGCCGCAATCGCGACGAGGCACCCGCAACATCCATTGAGGACAAACTGTCCGGGCCATGTACGGTACACTTCTACATCGACAAGCATGATGGAAAGAAGAAGTCCAGCCACCACCTCAAGGATTGCCGCGAGTTCCTCAAGCTACACGAAGGATTGGTTCGGATGAACCGCAACGCAGTCGAAAGAGGCTACGGAGCCGCTCTAGGCGCCGTGGCACATGGCGCTCCGCCACCACCACCTGGGCCACCCCCGAATGTAGCTGCGCCGGACCAGCACCACGGAGGCGAACCGTACCCACGAGCCATGGGCACCATGATGATCCAAAAGGGACGCCCCTCGAATCAGGTGCAGAAGGCCATCACTCGCCAAGTCAACCTGGCCACACACTCGCCACCATCTACTACTGAGTACCTCAGCGGAAGCGAGTCCTGCATCACCTTCGACAAACGAGATCATCCGCCTCAAGTACCCCGTCCAGGCCATTGCCCCCTCGTACTCGAGGCACAAATCGAAGGCTTCGACATGAGTCGCGTCTTCATGGATGGCGGAAGCGGCATCAACCTTATATTCGCGAGTACCTTGCGAGCAATGAGGATCCCTCTAACTTGCCTGGAGGCCTCGGACACAACATTCCACGGCATCGTCCCAGGAAAAGGCGTATATCCCCTGGGCAAAATCAACCTCGATGTCATCTTCGGCACGCCGAAGAACTTCCGGCGCGAGCGCATCGACTTTGAGGTTGTCGACTGGACCTCGCAATATCACTGCATCCTCGAACATGTCGCGTTCGCTAGGTTCAGGGCAGTGCCACACTACGCCTACCTGCAGATGAAAATGCCAGGTCCCAATGGCGTCATCACGATCAACGGGAGCTTCGAAAGATCCGATAGTTGCGATAGGGAATTCAACAGAATTTCCTAGTCCTTCGGCATGCAGCAAGAACTCGCGAGACTAAAGGAGTCGATAGACAACAGTCTGACTCCCCTGAGCCGACCAAGTTTTCCTGATCTATCCTTCGACTCATCGGCGCACACAAAGAAAGTGCAGGTCCACCCATCGGATCCCGCCAAGACAGCCCTCATCGCCAACAACTTGAGTCCCGCATAGGAACTCGCGCTCGTCGAATTCCTCCGTGAGCACTAGGAAATATTCGCCTGGTGTCCTGTGGACATGCCAGGAGTTCCTAGGGAATTCGCCGAGCACGCACTCAACGTCAACCCAAACGCAAGGCCAGTCAAGCAAACAATACGGCGATTATCTGAGCCAAGAGCAAAGGCAGTCGGGATGGAGATCAACAGACTCCTCGACGCCAAATTCATACGCGAGATCAAGGAGAGTACTTGGCTCGCCAATACGGTGCTAGTACCAAAAAAGGACACGGATATCCTGCGGATGTGCGTGGACTTCACCCCTTTAAATAAGCACTTTCCAAAGGATCACTTCCCGCTACCGCGAATCGACCAAATCATCGACTCCACTGCGGGATGTGAACGCCTCTGCTTCCTCGACGCCTACACAGGCTATAATCAGATTCGAATGAAGGAGGAAGATCAAGAAAAAACAGCGTTTACAACGCCCTTCGGTGTGTTCTACTACAACACAATGCCTTTCGGGCTAAAAAGTCAAGAGCCACCTACCAGCGGTGCATGCAGGCTTGTCTCAAAGAGCAACTTGGTCGCAACATTCAAGTCTATGTCGACGACATAGTAATCAAGACCAAGGAGGAAGCCTCCCTAATCGACGATTTGCACGAAACCTTCGCCAACCTCGACCGCTACCGGATCAAGCTCAATCCGGACAAATGCGCCTTTGGCGTATGATGCGCTCGACTTTCGACGTAGACCTCGTTGGGAACCCCAAGAGGAAGGTACGATGAATACAGCAGCAAGTCTTCCCTCAGTTATGAAACCAAGATTTAACCGAACCAGTAGGAGCAAGGAAACACCCCAAAGGTGTTACTAGCTGAGCTTTGGCAGGGCGCACTACCGGTGCTAGTAGCAACATGGAGACCTGCACAACACAACCACAGAACTTTGTCCCCAACTTGCGATGAGGTTGTCAATCTCACCGTGTTTTGCGGAAAATAAAGGATTAAACGTATCGAATGGAAAGAAGTAAAAGTTTGCAGAAAGAAAACACAAAGCAGTAAAAGTTTATAGATTGTATGTAAAGAAAAAGGACCGGGATCCATAGTTCGCTAGAGGTGGCTCTCCTCAGATAGATAACAGGCTGGGTGAACAAATTACAGCGGGGCAATTGACAAACACCAAAAAAGAAATACATGCATATACTAATCATCTTGACTCCTCTGAGACTTGATTGGGCACTACAACATAATACATAGACCGCCATCCAACTGCATCTATGATTAATAATCCACCTTCAGGTTATCATCCGAACCCCCTCCAGTATTAAGTTGCAAGCAACAGATTATTGCTTTACGAACTGCGTGTAAAGTAAACAATACGATTGTTCTATGAACAAAGGATTGTTGTTTTCTCCCTAGTAGCAACAGCACATCTAGTACCTTAGAGATTTCTATCACTTCCCCAGATTACCAGAGGCATGAACCCACTATCGAGCATAAATACTAACTCTTGGAGTTGCTAGCATCTACTTGGCCAAGATAGCTACTAACAACGGAAAGCATGCAAGATCTCAAATAACAAAGACATGATAGAATCAATAATCAATCTGAAATAACATCTCAATATCCATCGGATCCCCGCAAACACAACATGTATGAATTACAAATAAATGATCTTGATCATGAATGGAGCTCACGAGATCTAAACATGAAAGCACAAAGGAGGAGAAACCAGACATCTAGCTACTACATGGATCCGTAGTCCAAGGATGAACTACTCATGCATCACACCGGAGGCTTGCATGGTGATGAAGAAGGCCTCCAGGGTGAATTCCCCTCTCCGGCAGGGTGCCGGGAAGAGCTTCAGACCCCCCCGATCTAGGGACAGAGATGACGGCGGCTACAGACTCTTTCGTGGATTTTTTGATCGGGTACTTAGGGTTTTCGTCTCGAGGGCAACTTATATGCGGAAGGAGAGGCCGAGGGGGTGCGGGGGTCGGCCAGACCACCCCCTGGCGCGGGCCAGGCCTGGCCGCGCGGCCAGGTGGTGTGGCCGGCCCCCAGCCCTTCTCCGTCTCGTATTCTGGCACTTGATCCCTTCGGGAAAAATAGGCACTTTGGCTTTTGTCCCGTCCAATTCCGAGAATATTCATTTTCTAACTTTCCTGGAACCAAAAACAGCAGAAAACAGGCAGCTGGCACTGTGGCTCTTGTTAATAGGTTAGTCCAAGAAATCATAATAAAAGTACTCCAAAGTTGGAACAAAACACAAGAAAGTGGATAAAACCAAGCATGGAACACCAAAAATTATAGATACATTTGCAATGTATCAGCGTACCATCTGGGCAACTACTTGGGTACCTCATCTCCGCGAGGGAAATCGAGGCAAACCCGAAGAAAATAAAAGCCATACTGGCCATGGAGAAGCCCAAAAACATAAGGGGCGTCCAACAGCTGGCTGGGCGAATCGCGGCCCTTAGTCGATTCATCAGTCGGACGGGAGAACAGGCACTGCCCTTCTACCAACTCCTCCGCAAAGCTGAAAAGTTCGAGTGGACGAATGAAGCGCAAGAAACATTCGACGACCTCAAGCGCCTGCTATCCACTTCGCAAGTACTAGTGACCCCACGAGAAAGGGAACCACTGTTGCTGTATATCTCCGCCACCAACCAAGTGGTCAGCACGGTACTTGTGGTCGAACGAGCCGAGGAAAACAAGGTCCACGGGGTGCAACGCCCAGTCTACTACCTCAGTGAGGTCCTGACGCCAACAAAACAGCGGTACCCGCACTAGCAGAAGCTGGCGTACAGCATCTTCATGACCGCCCGATGACTGCGCCATTACTTCCAGGAGCACCCAATCGTGGTGGTCGACGACGCCCTGTTGGGGCATATCCTCAATAACACCGACGCCACGGGACAAGTCGCGCTTTGGGGAATAGAATTGTCTCCACGAGACATTACATATGAAAAGCGCGACGCAATCAAATCGCAAGTTCTCCCTGACTTCCTCGTGCACTGGATGGAGAACCAGCTCCCTGACAAACCAGATATGTCTTACCTCTAGACAATGCACTTCGATGGATCCAAGCGGAAGGATGGAGCAGGTGCAGGTGTCATACTGACATCACCTCAAGGTCACAAGCTGAAGTATATACTGCGAATGTAGTTCACAGCTTCCAACAATGAAGCTAAATACGAGGCCCTGCTACACGGGATGCGGATGGCAAAAGCCTGCGGCGCCAAGAGGCTCATCATATACGGAGACTCCAAGTTGGTCGTCAACCAAACAATGCATGAGTACGACGCACTGAACGACAACATGATCGCGTATCGCGACCTCTACGACACACTCGAAGGAGACTTCGATGGTTGCGAGCTGCGGCACGTAGGTTGCGAAAGCAACGAAGAGGCGGACGCACTCGCCAACATAGGCTCTACCTGCGCCCCCATACCACCTGGGGTATTTCTCAAGCGCATCTGTGAATGCTCCATCAAGCCAAAGGCCGCAGAGAAGAAAACAAGCGCAACAATGGACTCGAGGGCTACGCCGCCCAATGAGTCAATGGCACTCGATGACTTGGAGCTGGACACAGGACTCGAGGGACCAATGAGCGTCATGATGATTGAGCAATCCTGGACGCAACCGTACATCACATACCTCCTCAGCAAAAGGCTACCAGACGATCCTACTGATGCACGACACGTCACGCGGCAATCCAAGGCATTCGTTGTTATCAACGGCGAACTGCATAAGCGCAGCATCACAGGAGTACTCCAACGATGCGTCTCCACGGCCGATGGAAGAGTTGTTCTGCTCGACATCCATGAGGGGACCTGCGGGCACCACGCCGGCAGTCGCGCCCTCGTTGCCAAAGCTCTACGAGCTGGATTCTACTGGCCTACGGCCATGCGCGATGCCAAGGACATCGTCCAAAAATGCAACACTTGCCAGCGATTCACGGACAAGCCGCACGCACCTGGCGCAGAACTCTGGCCAATTCCATTGGCCTGGCCCTTCGCGCAATGGGGACTCGACATGGTTGGCAAACTCCCAAGGTCCTCACGAGGAGGCTACGTCTACCTCTTGGTCGCAGTCGACAAATTCACCAAGTGGATTGAGGCCATGCCAATGACCAACCAATCAGCACACAGCGCAGTTAAGTTCTTCGAATCCATCGTCTACCGCTTCGGAGTACCAGCATCATCACCGACAATGGGACGAACTTCACATCCAAGGAGTTCCAAGAATTCTGCGAGAATCTGAGGATCAACATCAGCTACGCATCGGTAGCACATCCACATACCAACGGTCAGGTGGAAAAAAGCAAACGGGCTCGTCTGCGGCGGCATCAAGAAGCGACTCCTCCGGCCACTCGAACAAGCCGCGGGTTGCTGGCCAGACGCCTACGCACAACTCAAACAGTGCTACGGGCTACACACCATTCTTTATGGTGCACGGGGCCAAGGCAGTACTACCCGCCGAGGTACGGTACAAGGCGCCGCGCGTGGTCGCTTACAATGAACAAGAGTCATCCCTCGCACTCGAAGACTCCGTCGACCTCCTTGACGAGGCAAGGGAAATCGCCACGGAAAGATCAACGATCTACCAACAGAACCTGCGCAACTACCACAGTAGGAGGCTACGCCCTAGATCCTTTGTCGAAGGCGACCTGGTCCTGCGACTGAAGCAGCAGGGGCATCTCAAGCTCGAGTCCCCCTGGGAAGGACCATACGTGATTACAAGAGTAATCCCAGGTGGCGCCTATCGCCTTCAAGATTTAGAGACAGGAGTCGCATACTCCAACCTCTAGAACGTCGCACAACTGCGACGCTTCTACCCTTAGTTTTTTTACTTTTAGATCACAAATAAGGCACTCAGCCAAGGCTACTTAGCCACACATTGTACTTCATACTATCCTTCGAATAAATAAAGCTAAGTTCCCCAAAATTCTGTGTTCTCCTTTATTTTTCCAAAATTTATCTACTCGGGGGCTGCGCCACCCTATATACATCTGTTCTATGAACCAAAACGCGATATCCTAAGTAGCTGGCACATCAATCGAAACCCTTGACACAACATCGACCTAGCTGCAACGCACCTGACAGGTTGAGAAGGGACTAAGATAAGAGCATGGCCAGACTAACGAAAAGGAATCGCATAGTGCAACGAACTTACATGCTAACAAGCTCTTTATACATAATAGATAGTCAGTTATACACCATCTATATGAACTTTACAACACTGGTACACTTATGTGTAGGATACAAACTAGGCCACTACTGCAACAAAAGAACGTTGGTCTGCTCCTCGAAGAAATCGACGATCTCCTCCGCTACGCGATCCACTGCCTGGTAGTGCGGCACCATATTCTAGGCAGAACCTGCTGGTGGTGCAGGTGGCCCAGCCGCAATTGCCGCAACATCTACGTCAGGCCTATGCAGTCACACCAGCGACAGAGCAGCCTTGGCACCAGCCACCAACTGTTGCCTTACGCACTCGCGAACCGCAGTCAAGTCTTGGAACTTGGCAAGAAGGGCCAGCAGGCTTGAGGGAGCAACATCCAGCGGAAACATCGTCCGATAAATGCTCCTCAAACATGACTGCGACTTCTTCAGAAACTGTAGCACTCGCGATGCACGGTCCTGCAGGGTCACCAGCGCAATCGCACGATCATGATCCACCCAGATGTACCCACTCTCCTGAAGCTGCTCTTGGGTCAGATCATGCATGCGAATGGCAATCCTATCCTTCTCATCCTGCGGACTGCGTGTGCTGACAACTATTCAAAGCAACAACGGAAGCATCAGGACAGCACATCACTTCGAGTGGCTACAAAGGAAAAGATAAGAGTAAGCAAACTAACACTTAAATTGGTCGCCAAGCTGCGTCATCTCCCCCAGCAGATACTGCTCTCGGGCGGTGACTTTCTCTGCCTTTGACTTCCATACATCCATGTTACCGCGGAGCACGGGCAACTCACGCTCCAGTTGCTTCACACGGTCACGCAGTCGCGAAAGCAGCGACAGCTCATCTACCCTAGAGCGTGGTGGTGCCAAAGTATCATCAAGAGGCGGCGAGTCCTGAGTTTCCCTCAAAGGATCACTTGATGTACCCTACCACAAGCCAATATAGAAACAAATAAGATGACCAAATCAACACAAAGACAAAAGATTCAAGTGCATTCAAGACTAGCAAAAAGTATCAGCAGATACACTCGCCAGTAGGCATGTTCTTAACAAAGGACATAAACTAGTTAACTATTACAAAGCTACTAAGGAGCGATTGGCTTCTTCGACTTCGACAGCTTCGGGGGCTTCATCGAGTCCGTGGTAGTGTCAGATGCCACTGATTTTCCGCCAGCCCCTAATGTCACAGCCTTTGCCGCCTTCTTGGCGCGTTGCAGCTCCTCAGAGTACTTTGCAACCGTGTTTATCAGTTGCGGCCCATATTTGCCATAGGCAGTCGCGAAAGGAGCAAAGACTACCTGCTGGCCGTCCGCACTAACGGGCATTGCCTTCGACACCACGGCAGAATCAATCTTGACTCCGTGGGCCTGCAGCATGGCAAGTGACATGGACGCGCCAGCCGCGCGGAGTGAGTTCTTGAAGCTGGAAGGAACACCCCCAGCGAGAGACTCCACCAGCTCGTTCATGTTCTCAATTAGCTCAGCCTTGGGCATCAACTCCTCCCTGAGGCGACTGAGAACACCCTTGGCCTTGGAAAGCGTATCTTGAACGGCGGCGCTGTGGTCCTCGACTGCTGAAAGCACACCCACCACAGCGTCATCGCGGCGGAGGGCCTGAGGATCGAAGCTCAAACCGCTAGCATCTGTACACAAACCAACACATGGATATAAACATCAATGCCAACGGCAAACACCGAACAAGAGAACAACAATGATATCCAACCAAGGTACCTGAGAGGGCTTTGGCAATCAAGAAAAGCTGTTCTTCGAACAACTTCTCCCTGGACGCAATGGAGGCACGTAGATCCTCTTCACGCCTCTATGCCTCGTCACGCGCCGCGATTGCCTCATCGTGACCCTTCACAGCCGCGACGAGTGTTTTCTCCAAGGTGGCGGCGTCACGCAGGAGGGCATTATGTTCAGCTACAAAACAAAAAAGGATTGACTATCAGTCGACTATATAAAAGGAGAAGAAGAAGAAGTGCAGGACACTCACTCTCAACCACGCGATGACGCGTCTCCAGCATTGCATGCTCGCGGCCCATCGCAAGCACTTGCTCCGCCAAATGAGCGGCCTCCTTCACAAGGAGCTATCGCATAACAAAGGATCAGCAAAAGCCATCGACTGCAACATCAAAAAGAAGAAAATCCTACACTTACATGATCCTCCAATGACTCCGAAGTCATTTGGTGCGCAGTCATCCGGGAAACCATTCGATGCTCCCCTGCATGAGGAGAACTGGAAGAGTTGTGCCTGGAGTGGGCCGCCAATGGAGGGGAAGGAGCACGCTCGACCTCTTTCTTGGCCCTTAAGGTCGCGACTCCTGATTCTTTCAAAAATTGGACGTCGCTAGAAGATGATGACGCCTCTTGACTGCAAGACAAAATCCACATCAAGAAAAGGCAAATCCAGAGACGAACCAACAAGGGCAAATCATATAAGAACAAACAAACTAGAAAACTTACCAATCAAACTTGTCAAAGTCAAAAGTGGGCTCCCCCGACTCTGACGAGGAATCCTTGGGCAATCGCATCTTCTTGCGAGAGGATGGGGCCACGGCGCTCACAGGAATGGAAGGGATCGGCGACTTTGCACCAACACCTGCACCTTCCGGAGTCAAAGGAGACGACGCATCGGAATCCTCGCTGCGTGAACGCTTGCGAGTATCTGGACTACCAGACTCGGGGGCTTCCTCTTCCACATCAGATGGGACGGTCGACTCCGACTCGTCCTCTTCCAAGGCGCCGTGAGGGATAACCCCCTCGGGAAGAGGGGGCATACAAGGTGACACCGCCCAATCCTTCATAGAGACAACAAATTCAGCAAAAAGCAAGTAAACAACAAAGAAGCAATCAAAAAACTAAGCTACTACGTAGCACACTTGTACCTCAGGAGGAGGGTTCGAAGCGTCGAACGGAGGAACGACTGGCTCACTAGGGAGCACATCCTTGACGGTGTATGTGGTCACCAGTCGAACCCTTTTATCTATCTCACTCGCGGATATGCCATCGGCAGACACGCGAGTGGCATCGTCAGCACCAGCCCACTGAAACATGGGTGGACTCTGGCCTGCAGGGGCTGGATACGACGGCGCAGCCATGTGCGGATGAGTGCGCAGCCTCCTTCCTCTTTACCTATGCGACTCTCGAGGTCGCAGACGCGCTCATACATCACATATGTCTCCGTAGACTCGCCAGGCATAACTACATTCTTCCAGGAGCGCCTTCTCTTGCATGGCGTCGAGGGGTCAAAGGGCGCAAGTCCAAACTGGTCTCCGTCGGCCTTCTGGTCGCGAACGTAGAACCACTTGTCCCTCCACCCTTGGACGAACTTCATCAGCTTGATGTCGAAATAGGTGGCGGATGGATCGACGTGAATTCCGCAGCCGCCTACATCGTAGACTAAAGAGCCAGAAGCAGATTGCCGCTTCAACTTGAAGAGGCGCTTGAAGAGGCCGAAGTGCGGCTCGATTCCGAGCCAGCACTCGCAAAGGGTGATGAAGCAAGAGATGTGGAGGATAGAGTTTGGGGACAGCTGATGGAGCTGGAACCCGTAAAAGCAAAGGAGGCCCCTGAAGAAGGGATGCAGGGGCAACGAGAGGCCGCGAATGATGAACGCCAAGAACATCACTCGAAAACCAGAGGGAGGAGAGGGGATTATCTCACCACCAGGGACGCGCGCGTCGGCGACTGTGGCGGATAGCACTCCTTCTTGGCGAAGAAGGCGGAGATCAGAGGACTTGATGATGGAGGGACGCCACGCACCATTCGTGATGCGGGTGCTCGCGCCCTTCTTCTTCCCGCCGGCGGCGGTGCTGGTACCCACGGCGGCGGAGCCGCCCTTCTTCTTCACCGCAGCAGCGGTAGCCGCGGAATCGGCCACAACACCTCCCTTCTTCTTCCCCATTGCGCGGCAGCGATGTGATCGAAGAAAATAGCTGGGAAATGCGTGGAGCTGGTCCAGTGTGGCATCCCGCTAAAACCACTACTAGAAAATCGCGGTGTTTTTGTGTTGCGCATCATCATGACTGCATGCTCATGTCATCATGCCACCTTGCATTTGAGCCTCGTCATGTCATCTTGCATTTGTTTGCATAAAACTATTTTCGAAAAGTCTAGTTTTGGTTTTCTAAATACCCCGTCTTTATTTCAAATCAGAACTCCGGTCTTTTCCGGGTCTTTTATTTGTCTAAAAACTATTTACAAAAGTCTTAAAATTAAAACAGATAAAATAAATTTTGAATCGGGGCAGGCCGCCGCCAGCCAGGCCCAAAAGCCCAGCTAGCAGCAGCCTACCACCCCGTTACCAAAACCTAGCAGCCTACCCCCTCCTCCCTCCTTTTCCCTCCCAGCCGCCGCCACCCTGGCACCCCTCCACCTCACCCGACCAACCCCGTCTGGCCACCTCACCAGCCCACACCCCTGCCCACACCCCAACGCCACCTGCACGCCTCCCCATTAGCCACCTCACCCCTGGTCCCACCTCGCGCGCCCCCACGCTGCCTGCACGCGGAAACCGCCCCTTGCGGTTAACCGCGCCCACCCCGCAACCGCATGCCTCCCACCGCGTGGACCCATTCACCGCTTGACGCTCACCAACCCCGCGTGCCGCTCCACCCTCCCGCTCCACCGACCTCCTCGGGATCGCCGCCCGGCCCCACCCCTGCCGACACGCCCGTGTGCCGCTCCCGCCTCTCTCTCCCCTCGACACGCCTCCTACCCGCCACTTCTCTCTCTCAGCCCCGCCACTGCTCCTCCTCTCACCGGCGCCGGCCTCCGCCACCAAGCCCCACCGCCGTTCCCTTCCACAGTCGTCTCCTCGCCGTCCCCACCAGCCACGGCGACCGCCGCCTCTCCCCCACGACCCCGATCGCCCCGCCTCCTCGGCACCCTCCTCCCCGAGCCGCTTCGTCTGCGAGCCAACCTCGCCGGAGATCTCCCCCGCCCTGTTGCCTCGGGAACCGGCGCCGCCGGCCGGTGCCGCGTCCGCCTCGGCCCCGTCGCTCCCTGTCTCTGGTCCCCGGCGCCGCCTGCCTCTCTCTGCATCGAGCCCCACGACACCCTGCGTGCAGCCGCCTCCATCCCCCTGTGGCACTCTCTCCTTGGTCGTGCTGCCCCGTGCTCCTGCGCGCCGGCAGCCGCGACACCCATCCTAGTGGCCCCATCACCACCTCCTCTGGCCGCCCTTCGCGTCGGCGTCGTGAGCAGCCGCCTTCCCGTCACGCCGGGCCGCCTAACCGCCTCGTCGTTTCCCCAGCCCCTGCACGGCTTCGCCCGGCGTCACCTGGTACCGCGACCCCGAGCCCGGCGTCCACCTCCCTGCATTGCATCCTCAAGCCCCGCAGTGAGGCTGCCTTCGTTGTCGTCTCACGCCGCATCGTCGGAGCTTCCCCAGCTTCGAGGCCACCGCCAGAGCCTCCCCAAGTTGCTACCGTGGCCTCTCATTTTGGTGCCCAGCCCGTGGCCTCACTCGGCAAGTCCTCGGTGGTCTGGCTCTCTGATGCGTTGTGAGCTGGTGACGGATGCATGGAGACTAAAATCCAGGCAACAAGTGAGACTATGTGGTGTTGATGAAAAACGAGTGTCGCAAGCCCAATGACCATATGGTCGTGTTGCGCCAAGATCTACAATCCGAGAAGGCGACCACTAGTACCCGGTGTTGTTTCGAGTGCGCCATCGACCAAAGAAGCCGGAACCCGGACCCGAACCACATCGAACCCCAAGATCGTCGAACCCTAAAGTGTGATCCCCTTTTCCGAGACCTCTATTGTATAATATATAGCATATACTTGTTGCATATTAAATTGTTCATGCATTCATACTTGTCTGGTGGGTTGGGTTAAATAGTCGATTCACCTAAATTAAATATGGAGTCTATATGCGGGCTATTCTAGTCTTATTCCGGACTCCATTTAAATTTGTGTAGCGAATCGATGTTATGTTTTGCCGTGTTAATACAACATTTAAATTGCGGGGCTGTTAAATAACTTGAACCGTTTAATTAATTATCGGACCCCAGTTCCGCTTAATATTGCCTAATTGCACCGCATCTGCATCATATCATAAGCATGCCGGATCTTCTGCCGTAGTATTAAATATTGCATCCGGTGTTTGCTTCTTCGCGGATTAGGCCGATGAGTTGATGCGAGTATCGATAAGTTCTCCGGCAAAACATGCCCTTTATTTTTGTTTATTACAAGAAAACATGAAATTATACCGCTTAATAAAGTGCTTATTATCTTATTCCATTGTATCTGCATCATATCATAAGCATGCCGGATCTTCTACCGTAGTATTAAATATTGCATCCGGTGTTTCTTCTAGTGTTTACTTCTTCGCGGATTAGGCCGATGAGTTGATGCGAGTAACCACTTTATTATTGCCTCCTATAAATTTTACCCTCGAAGACAACGAGTTTTGTTAACGAGTAGGAACTCGTGGTTGATGTAGTCGTACACTTGCCGATCTCAAGATCGTGAGAAAGTCTAGCAGGTCCGGCTCCAGCACGTCCATCAGATCCAGCTCCAACAGCACCAACTCCACCACCGCAAAGCAGCGGTGCATCCATGATCGCACACATGTCTGGTACCCCGACAACCTCTGTCCCTCGCTCCAGCAAATCAGCAGAAGCAGCAACTCCTTTCCAGATAAAGCCACAGGGAACATGTATCTTGCTAATCCGAGACCATAGGGGAATAATACTAGAGGGGGAGAGAGATCCTTCACAAGGAGGTGTGTGTGAGAAGTGAGGAGAGGGTGGCCTTTTATAGGAGGAGGGGGTGCCCCTCCTTCATGGCCGGCGCATGGAGGAGGTGCCTCTTCACCTCCTCCATTCAAGTGGTGGTAACCCCTCCACATTAAAATGCCTCTTCACATTCCCTTTTAAAGTCTCCACTTTAAATGCATTAAATTTCTCCAAATTTAATGCTCTCTCATTTAATAAAACTCTTTTATTATTTTTATTAGAATTTTGTTAATTACTTTAATTAAAAAACATTCACATAAAACTCCCTACAACATTTCAATATTACATATGCAGAACCAATTTCAGCAATTTCACCCGAAACAGTTTTGGTGTCTATTGAAATAATTCCAGCGCTTTCTTAAATCTTTATTTGAAACATATTTGCTCCAAATGGTGTTGGTATCCCTTAAGTGTGTCACCCTACGGTTCGCGAATAATGCAAACATGATCGAGACCCCTCTCAGATCAATAATCAGAAGCGGGACCTGGAGATCCATACTGACTCCTACACATTCAACGATGACTTCTGTGATCGTGAGAACCTTTAACGTTAGTAGCTAAATCCCTTTGTCTCGCGATATATTACATGTCCGAGATTCGATCATCGGTATCCCCATACCTAGTTTGATCTTGTTACCGATATGCACTCTTTTCTCGTTCCCGTGATATAACATTCTAGTGATCACATCACTTGCTTGCAAGCTATCTTAATGTGATATCACCGAGAGGGCCCAGAGTATATCTATCTGTCATCGGGATTGACAAATTCCACTCTTGATCCATGAGCCTCAACATAACACCTTCGTAGCACTGAACCCATCTTTATAGTCACCTTGTTACAGTGTGACGTTTGATGTTATCAAGATACTCTTCCGGTATTAGCAATTAACATGATCTCATGGTCTAAGGATAAAGATTACTTCGTATGATGTTATAGAAATATAAACATAATGACTTGATCGTATTGCTATACTTCGGATGAATGTTCATCACATCATTCCACCAATGGTGTGACCTTGTTATTAAGAGTATCTATCATACATCTACTTACAACAATACCATATCAAGACACTAGCCTAGCAACGATCTAAACTAGACACCTCTAATTTATCAATTGCAAGTTTTACGTGGCTTAGGGCTTTCGGAGATAGAACCGTTCTTACCTACGAACATGAACCACAACGAGGATAACCAAGTTATTAGCAACTCGTTGTAAATCAGATATTGACTATAGTAGGAGAGACAGACACCCGCCAGCCACTTATGCAAAACAAGTTGCATGTCAGTCGTGGAACCGGTCTCATGTACGATGACATGTAAGGTTGGTCCGGGCCGCTTCATCCCACTATGCCACCAATATCCAAAATACATATAAGATACAATAACATGATCATCATCGCCCACATATAAACATATGCGTACTACCCGTGCAAAGCACCTACGCATAGATCAAGCTCTGATACCACTGTTGGGTCCGCAGCATAAAAAACAAAAAAATTCCTACGATGTGAACTATACACTAATATCTATCTACTAGGTACAAAGCAATGGGTGGACATACATCCAACGAGAACTTACTCTCGAAGACAACGAGTTTTGTTAACGAGTAGAAACTCGTGGTTGATGTAGTCGTACACTTGCCGATCACAAGACCGTGAGGCAATAATAAAGTGGTTATTATCTTATTCCATGTTTATGATAAATGTTTATTATACATGCTATAATTCTATTGATCGGAAATGTCAATACATGTTTCTAATACCACTTTATTTGTTTTATTGGCATGTATCGACATCAACTCATCGGCCATAATATGTGCTTATTGATCCGGAGAAAATTTAATGCTCTCTCATTTAATAAAACTCTTTTTATTAAATTTATTCAGAATTTTGTTAATTACTTTAATTAACAAACATTCACATATAGCCCCTTGCAATATTTCAATATCACATGCAGAACCACTTTCTGCAATTTCACCCGAAACAATTTCCGGTTTCTATTGAAACAATTCCTGCGCTTTGCAATTCTTTCGTATGAAACATATGTGCTCCAAAATGGTGTCCGGTAACTCTTAAGTGTGCCATCCTACAGTTCGCGAATAATGCAGACATGATCGAGACCCTTCTCCGATCAATAATCAGCAGCGGGACCTGGAGATCCGTACTGACTCCTACACATTCAACGATGACTTCTGTGATCGTGAGAACCTTTAGTTCCAAGCGTTAAAGGTTCTCACGATCACAGAAGTCATCGTTGAATGTGTAGGAGTCAGTACGGATCTCCAGGTCCTGCTGCTGATTATTGATCGGAGAAGAGTCTCGATCATGTCTGCATTATTCGCGAACCGTAGGGTGGCACACTTAAGAATTACCGGACACCATTTTGGAGCACATATGTTTCAGACGAAAGAATTGCAAAGCGCAGGAATTGTTTCAATAGAAACCGGAAATTGTTTCGGGTGAAATTGTAGAAAGTGGTTCTGCATGTGATATTGAAATATTGCAAGGGGCTATATGTGAATGTTTGTTAATTAAAGTAATTAACAAAATTCTAAATAAATTTAATAAAAAGAGTTTTATTAAATGAGAGAGCATTAAATTTGGAGAAATTTAATGCATTTAAAGTGGAGACTTTAAAAGGGAATGTGAAGAGGCATTTTAATGTGGAGGGGTTACCACCACATGAATGGGGGAGGTGAGGGGTCACCCCCCATGCGCCGGCCATGGAGAGAGGGGGCACCCCCTCCTCCTATAAAAGGCCACCCATTCCCTCCTTCATCCTTACACCTCCTTGTGAAGGATCTCTCTCCCACTCTAGAATTATTCCCCCATGGTCTCGAATTAGCGAGATACATGTTCCCGGTGGCATTTCATCTGGAAGGAGTTGCTGCTTCCGCTGGATCGCTAGAGCGAGGAGGTGGAGGTTGTCCGGTGGCTTGAACGTGTGTGCGAGTGCGGATGCGCTGCTGAGTTGCGGCGCTCGGACTTCCTCACGATCTTGAGATCGGCAAGTGTACGACTACATCAACCACGAGTTCCTACTCGTTAACAAAACTTATTGTCTTCGAGGGTAAGTTCTCGTTGGATGTATGTTCACCCGTTGCTTTGTACCTAGTAGATAGATCTTGGCGTGTAGTTCACACCGTAGGAATTTTTTGTTTTCTATGCGGCGGACCCAACAGTGGTATCAGAGCCTGATTTATGCGTAGGTGCTTTGCACGGGTAGTACACATATGTTTATATGTGGGCGATGATGATCATGTTATTGCATCTTCTATGTATTTTGGATATTGGTGGCATAGTGGGATGAAGCGGCCCGGACCAACCTTACATGTCATCGTACATGAGACCGGTTCCACGACTGACATGCAACTTGTTTTGCATAAGTGGCTGGCGGGTGTCTGTCTCTCCTACTATAGTCAATATCTGATTTACAACGAGTTGCTAATAACTTAGTTATCCTCGTTGTGGTTCATGTTCGTAGGTGAGAACGGTTCTATCTCCGAAAGCCCTAAGCCACGTAAAACTTGCAATTGATAAATTAGAGGCGTCTAGTTTAGATCGTTATTGGGCTAGTGTATTGATATGGTATTGTTGTAAGTAGATGTATGATAGATACTCTTACAACACACTCAACGTGTAAGTTCCATATACCTTGGCCTTACACACAAAGGAATGATAGAGATCATACCACAATGCAAGTGATAAAGATCAAATGCATGGACCATATCATCTCACTTTACACATTAGATGTTAGCATCTTATACTGCTAGTTTGGCGCTTTTGGTAGCATTATAAGATGATCCCTCATTTAGATATCAAGATAAAAATGTGTTCTTCCTTCAGTATGCACCGTTCCGTGGATTGTGTTTCGAGACATCACGTGATGATCGGGTGTACTCGAATCTACGCTTTCATAGGAACGGGTGTAAGACAGTTTTACACACGCGAATACTAAGGTTCTTACTTGGCGAGCCTAGCATGTACAGACATGGCCTCGGAACACGGACCAAAAGGTTAAGCATGAGTCATATAGTTGATATGATGCCCATATAGATGCTTGCCTTTGAAGCTACATTAACTCACGTGATGATCGGACTTGGTGTAGTGGATTTGGTTCATGTAATCACCAAAAATACACGAGGGATGTCGTTTTTGAGTGGGAGTTCATTAGTAATTTGGATTAGTTGAACTCAATCTATCATAAACTTAGTCTAAATAAACTTTACAAATTCTGTTGTAGATGGCACCACCTGCTTTTAATTTCAATGTGTTCATGGAGAAAGAGAAACTTGCTGCGAATGGTAGCAACTTCACCAACTGGGCTATGAATTTGAGGATTCTCCTCACTGCTGCACAAAAGCAATATGTGCTAGATACGCCGCTAGGCCCCCCACCAGCTCATGATGCCCCTGACAAGGAAAAGAATGTCTATGTGACTCGTCAGGAGGACCACAACTTAGTTCCTTGCGGTATACTGTATGGGCTAGAGCCAGAACTTCGAAAGCGTTTCGAAAATGGTAATGCCTTTGATACCATGGGAGAATTGAAAATGATTTTCGATACCCATGTTGCCGTAGAGAGTTATAATGCTACAGAAAAGTTCTTTAGCTGCATGATGAAGGAAAACAGCTCCGTTAGTGAGCATGTACTCAAAATGTCTGGGTACGCCGATAAGCTTGTGCCCTTGGGAATAACGATTCCCATTGACTTAGGCATACATCGTGTTCTCCAATCTCTGCCACCTAGCTACAAGAGCTTCGTGATGAACTATAATATGCAGGGCATGAAGAAGTCTCTTCCTGAGCTTCTGTCAATGCTTAAGACTGCAGAAGTGGAGATTAGGAAAGAACATCAAGTGTTGATGATTAATAGGACCAGCGGTTTCAAGAAAGACAAGAAAGGCAAGCACAAGGGAAAGAAGGGTGGCAAGTCTGCTGCCACGCCTGAAAAGAAACCCCGAGCTGGCCCTAAGTCTGACACCGAGTGTTACTATTGTAAGGGGACTGGCCATTGGAAGCGCAACTGCCCCAAGTATTTGGCGGACAAGAAGTCCGCAAGGCAAACAAAGGTATATGTGATATACATGTTATTGATGTGTACTTGACTAGTACTCGCAGTAGCAACTGGGTATTTGATACGGGATCAGTTGCTAATATATGTAACTCGGTTCAGGGGCTACGGAACAAGCGACAACTAGCAAGGGATGAGGTCAGAATGTGGGTCGGCAATGGATCAAAAGTTGATGTGATCGCCGTCGGGACCCTACCTCTCCATTTGCCATCGGGATTAGTTATAAAACTAAATAATTGTTATTTAGTGCCTGCACTGAGCATGAACATTGTATCTGGACCGTGTTTGATGCAAAGTGGTCATTCCTTTAAATCTGAAAACAATGGTTGTTCGATTTATAAGAATGATATCTTTTATGGTCATGCACCTATGTTGAATGGTTTATTTCTGTTGGATCTCGATAGTAATATTACACACATTCATAATGTTAATGCTCAAAAGATTAAACTTGATGATGATATGTCTACATATATGTGGCACTGCCGTCTAGGTCATATTGGCGTTTAACGCGTGAAGAAACTCCATTCTGATGGACTTTTGGAATCACTTGATACATGTGAGCCATGCCTTATGGGCAAGATGACTAGAACGCCATTTTCCGGTTCAATGGAACGGGCGACAGATCTATTGGAAATCATACATACTGATGTGGGTGGACCAATGAGTGTGTCGGCGCGAGGTGGATATCGTTATTTTGTTACTTTCACGGATGATTTGAGTAGATATGGATATATCTATTTGATGAAACACAAGTCTGAAACTTTTGAAAAGTTCAAGGAATTTCAGAATGAAGTGGAAAATCATCGTAATAGAAAGATCAAATTTCTACGGTCTGACCATGGAGGAGCGTATCTAAGTTACGAGTTTAGCACACACATGAAAGAGTGTGGAATAGTTTCACAACTCACGCCTGCCGGAACACCACAACGTAATGGTGTGTCGGAACGTCGTAATCGTACCTTATTGGATATGGTTCGATCTATGATGTCTCTGACTGACTTGCCACTGTCATTTTGGGGTTATGCACTGGAAACAGCTGCATTCACTTTAAATCGGGCACCATCTAAATCCGTTGAAACGACACCGTATGAATTATGGTTTGGAAACAAACCTAAGCTGTCATTTCTTAAAGTTTGGGGATGCGAGGTTTATGTGAAGAAACTTCAACCGGATAAACTCGAACCCAAAGCGTAAAAATGCGTCTTCATAGGATACCCTAAGGAAACAATTGGGTATACCTTCTATCACAGATCCGAGGGCAAGGTTTTTGTTGCCAAGAATGGATCCTTTCTTGAGAAGGAGTTTCTCGTGAAAGGTGTGACTAGTCGGAAGGTAGAACTCGAAGAGGTTATTGAACCTTCTCTTCATGGAATGGCGAGTGGCGCAGCACCGGAAGTTGTTTCGGAGTTGACTTCACCTGATGAAGAGAGAGCTAATGATAATGATCATGAAACTCCGAAAGAGGACACTACCGAACCTTGCAGGTCAAGCAGGACATGTGCAGCTCCTGAACTGTACTGCAATCCTGTTGTGAATTTCATGGTTGATGAAATGGATGACCCTGCGACGTATGAAGAAGTGATGATGAGCCCGGATTCCAACAAATGGCTAGAAGCCATGAAATCCGAGATGGAATCCATGTACGAGAACCAAGTTTGGAACTTGGTGGACTTACCTCACGACCGAAAGGCCGTTGAGAATAAATGGATTTTCAAAAGAAAAACTGATACTGATGGTAATGTGACCATCTATAAGGCTCAACTTGTCACAAAGGGGTTTCGACAAATTCAAGGAGTTGACTACGATGAGACATTCTCTCCTGTAGTGATGCTTAAGTCGGTTAGGATTATGTTAGCAATTGTTGCATATTTCGATTATGAAATATGGCAGATGGATGTCAAAACTGCGTTCCTCAATGGTAATATTGAAGAAGAGTTGTATATGATACAACCTAAGGGTTTTGTCGATCCTAAGGATGCTAATAAGGTATGCAAACTTCAGCGATCCATCTATGGACTGAAGCAAGCATCCCGGAGTTGGAATCTCCGCTTTGATGAGGTGATCAAAGAGTTTGGATTTGTCCAAACTTATGGAGAGGCTTATATTTACAAGAAAGTGAGTGGGAGCAATGTGGCATTTCTGATATTATATGTGGATGACATATTATTGATTGGAAATGATATAGATCTTTTAAACAGTGTTAAAAGTTATCTAAACAGCAAATTTTCGATGAAAGACCTTGGTGAAGCATCATATATATTAGGCATTAAAATCTATAGAGATAGATCAAGGCGCCTAATTGGGCTATCGTAGAGTACATACCTTGATAAGATATTAAAGAAGTTTAATATGGACGAAAGTAAGAAGGGGTTCTTACCTATGTTGCAAGGCAAGACATTGAGTAAGACTCAAAGTCCGGCTACGGCGGAAGAAAGAGAGATGATGGATAAGATCCCCTATGCCTCGGCCATAGGCTCTATTATGTATGCCATGCTATGTACAAGACCAGATGTGGCACATGCTATTAGTTTGACTAGTAGGTACCAATCTGATCCAAGTTCGAAACACTGGATAGCGGTAAAGAACATCCTCAAGTACTTGAGAAGAACTAAGGATATGTTTCTTATATACGCAGGTGAAGAAGAGCTAGTCGCTAAGTGTTATGTCGATGCTAGCTTTGACACCGATCCGGATGACTCTAAGTCTCAATCCGGATACGTATTTCTCTTGAACGGAGCAGCAGTTAGTTGGAGGAGTTCCAAACAACCTGTGGTGGCTGGATCAACGACGGAGGCGGAATATGTTGTTGCTTCAGAAGCGGCGCAGGAGGCGGTTTGGATGAAAGAGTTCCTTACGGAACTAGGTGTGGTTCCAAGTGCGTTGGACCCAATGGTGATCTATTGTGACAATAATGGAGCCATAGCCAACGCAAAGGAACTGAGGTCTCACAAGAATTCCAAGCATATTAAGCGTCGGTTTCACTCCATCCGCGAGCATGCCAAGGATGGAGATATAAAAATTTGTAAAGTACACATGGACCTAAATGTAGCAGATCCGTTGACTAAAGTTCTCCCTAGGGAAAAACATGATCAACACCAGAACTCCATGGGTGTTAGATTTATCACTATGTGAACTAGATTATTGTCTCTAGTGCAAGTGGGAGACTGAAGCAAATATGCCCTGAGAGGCAATAATAAAGTTGTGATTATATATTCCTTATATATGATAGATGTTTATTTTACATGCTAGAATTGTATTGATCGGAAACATCAATACATGTGTGTTTAATAAACAAAAAGGGTTCCTAGTTATGCCTCTCTTATAGACTAGCTTGTTGATTAAAAAGATGATCAAGGTTTCCTGATCATGGACATTGGATGTTGTTAATAACAAGGTCACACCATTGGTGGAATGACGCGATGAACATTCATCTGAAGTATAGCATTACGATCAAGTCATTATGTTTATATTGCTATAACATCATACGAAGTAATCTTTATCCTTAGACCATGAGATCATGTTAATTGCTAACACCGGAAGAGTATCTTGATAACATCAAACGTCACACCGTAACAGGGTGACTAGAAAGATGGGTTCAGTACTACGAAGGTGTTATGTTGAGGCTCATGGATCAAGAGTGGAATTTTTCAATCCAGATGACGGATAGATATACTCTGGGCCCTCTCGGTGATATCACATTAAGATAGCTTGCAAGCAAGTGATGTGATCACTAGAATGTTATATCACGGGAACGAGAAAAGAGTGCATGTCGGTAACGAGATCAAACTAGGTATGGAGATACCGATGATAGAATCTCGGACATGTAATATATCGAGAGACAAAGGGATTTAGTTACAAGCGTTAAAGGTTCTCACGATCACAGAAGTCATCGTTGAATGTGTAGGAGTCAGTATGGATCTCCAGGTCCCGCTGCTGATTATTGATCGGAGAAGGGTCTCGATCATGTCTGCATTATTCGCGAACCGTAGGGTGGCACACTTAAGAGTTACCGGACACCATTTTGGAGCACATATGTTTCAGACGAAAGAATTGCAAAGCGCAGAAATTGTTTCAATAGAAACCGGAAATTGTTTCGGGTGAAATTGCAGAAAGTGGTTCTGCATGTGATATTGAAATATTGCAAGGGGCTAAAGTAATTAACAAAATTCTGAATAAATTTAATAAAAAGAGTTTTATTAAATGAGAGAGCATTAAATTTGGAGAAATTTAATGCATTTAAAGTGGGGACTTTAGAAGGGAATGTGAAGAGGCATTTTAATGTGGAGGGATTACCACCACATGAATGGGGGAGGTGAGGGGTCACCCCCCATGCGTCGGCCATGGAGAGAGGGGGCACCCCCCCTCCTCCTATAAAAGGCCACCCATTCCCTCCTTCATCCTTATACCTCCTTGTGAAGGATCTCTCTCCCCCTCTAGAATTATTCCCCCATGGTCTCGGATTAGCGAGATACATGTTCCCGGTGGCATTTCGTCTGAAAGGAGTTGCTGCTTCCGCTGGATCGCTGGAGAGAGGAGGTGGAGGTTGTCCGGTGGTTTGAACGTGTGTGCGAGTGCGGATGCGCTGCTGACTTGTGGCGCTCGGACTTCCTCACGATCTTGAGATCGGCAAGTGTACGACTACATCAACCACGAGTTCCTACTCGTTAACAAAACTCATTGTCTTCGAGGGTAAGTTCTCGTTGGATGTATGGCCACCCGTTGCTTTGTACCTAGTAGATAGATCTTGGTGTGTAGTTCACACCGTAGGATTTTTTTTGTTTTCTATGCTGCGGACCCAATAGATCCGTCGACAGTGTTTTCCCAGGCGAGCATCTCTCCCCCTTCTACCTATTTTGCATTTATAGTCTTTATTTCCTCCTGTTGATCTATTGCTATCCGTGTCACGATGCTTTAGTTTCCGTGCACCAGTTATATCCCGTGCAACCCCTATATTGCCATGGACACCTCCTAATACCTGTTGTTTGGTAGATAGCTGGCCTTGCGAGTCGTAGTTGCTTGCTCAGGTGCGATCTCGTGTTGTCGAGTACCACAATTGTTGGAATGCTGGCAGATGTTTATGGTGGAGATGATCATGTCTTTAATTACAACTATTAAATTGCTAGATATAATTAATGCAGAGGCATCGGTGGGCAATAGATGTTATTTGGTTCTTCCACGCTCACTTGTGTCCCGTAGGACCCCGAGTACTTGATACCTGTTCCTTGACTATTCGCACTATCCACATCCGGGAGACCCTATGGGATCCCCCTGAGCCAGAGCCTGATTCATTTCTATTTCTTAGGGCCACAAACTAGTTTGGGGTTTTATTTACTATCATGTACTTATAACATGTTACTGCTTTATTTAAGATTGTGCGTGGAGCACCTGTACTATTTAGGATTGCGAAGTGTTTTCGCGGTATCGACAAGCCTAGTCACACTTTCGGGTTCCCAGTCGTTTACAGCCATTGGCGCAAACCTTGGGTCCGTCTCGGAGCCGGCCAACTTCGTTGCGGGTAGCTTAATGGGGTGCCCCCCTGAAATAATTTATGAATCATGTGATTGCTTTATCGTGAAAGCCTCGTTGGGTTTTGAGTTGTTTTTTCCAAGTTTGATCGTGTGTGTTGCTATTTGTGCACCCCTGCAGGGTAAAACTTTCTGAAAGCCGTGTCCGCGGTTATGGACGACTTGGAGCACAGTATCTCGATCATAGACAAGCATAACTAAAGTAGTACTATAAATTTGACTTAATATGTGACTAGTAATCAGATTCAACTATAACGGAATGGATATTAAAAATGCCAACAGCTGGTGGATCTGGGTTGTTTTGTGACATACTATACCTACCTAGTAAGTATTGCAACTCCAATGGAATGAAATAAAAGTGCCAACAGCTGCTGGGTTTGGGATGTCACATGCTAATTGTATCTGACTAGTAAGTACTACAACTACCATGAAATGTTAACTAAAACTGCCCACTGCTTATGCTATCAGGTTGACGCATGCTATATATTTGACTAGTAAACGCTGCAACTATAATGGAATGAGCAAAAATTGCCCACTGTGTGAGTTCGTTGGTCCGACTTTCTCGTTTGGTCTTGAGGGGGAATACCAGGATGGGTATGTTTGGTGTTAGTATCAGGTAGGATCCGAATAGGTCTTTCTTACCCCCTCTAATAGCCGCCAGTGATACCGAGTCTCTATAGGTTGTTTGGTGCCGCTGCGCTGCCGCTTCAGTCCACCATACCTATGTAGGCGAGAGCCGCCGAATTCTAGCCTCGCCGTGTACTGGCCTCAGTACTGACGCTCCTCTTTTTCCTTTGCCCTTTGTCGGCACCCCCTTTTGTTTTAGCAGGTTTGAGATCGACGTCGTTAGCAGGGTTACCCTTCCGGCTTGGCCTGGGCAGGGTTATGGACGCCATTGATTATCCTTCAGGGCTCTTAGCTCCATTTGCATCTTGTCCGTACTCGGACGCTATATCGTTTTCAAGGTGATTTCGATCTTTGTATTGTATATCTATATTCTTGACTCGTTGAGTCGCTGTTGTATATATATATCTGTTATGTGGGTCCCATCGAGGACTATTGTGTAATGGTATTACTTTGTTTTCCACCCGCACAAAAGTGCCTGGTGGGCGTCCTTGAATCGTTTCTATGCGGGTTTGGCGGCAAGCGCTAAAACTTGCATAGGGCCGATTTGAGGGTGTTATATCCAGCGCCGCGGAGGAAAAGAGAGCAGAGAAAGCAATGGAGCAGCGGCAATGGTGATGAAGGCAGAAGATGAGCGAAAAGCAGATGTGAATTTTACCGTCGCAGCACCACTACTTAACCCCTGGAAGATGCAATCCAACGACTCAGAAAAACCCTACCGGACGCGTGGCAATTATCGTGCTAGACACGTGGAGGAGCGGAAACGCGAACCGTCCCCTCACTGCTCCCATTACGCGCAGAAATCGAGGAGGCGCAGTTAAAATAAAGAATACGCATGCCCAGTCAAATCAAAGTCAGGGAGTAGGACCCACTACTCATCACGTCCCGTCAAACTCGCTCACGCGGGCAACTGATGTCATGAAATCGTCAGCACTGACGTCATCAAAGCTACACAGCAGAAGACTTCGATTACTTTAGTCCTTGCTCGAGTCTTCGACTCCACCAAGCACTCGGGGGCTACTCTCATAGGGAGCGCTGGTCGCGCACCTTATGATTTTTTTTCTTCTTTTTGCAGGAACATGGACAATTAAGACGAACCCAACCACTCGAAACACGGTTCGACCATGGACATGGGTTACTCTCATAGGGAGCGCCGGAAACAAATTCGATTGAAACAAGCAAACAAATGACGACAACAGTCGCGGAAGTTTTTTAGTCCCTGCCTGAGTCTTCGACTCAACCAGGCACTCGGGGGCAACTCTCATAGGGAGCGCTGGTCGCGCACCCTATGATTATTTGTACAAAGTACTGTGTGTTGATAACATCCACACTCGAAGTTTATGGCGACACCGCCTCATAATTTTTTCTACAAAGAGACTGCGTCTCCTGAGTCACCCGAATCGTCTCCGCGATGATAAAATTCGGATGCCGCGCTTACAACGTGAAGATAAGACCTGAATAAGGCCTGGCAACGCATCTGCTACGCACTACTAGAAATATATCTGTGCCTACATGTACGATGAATATGCCTCGACGGACGCGTCGAGTGCTCACACCCATATAACTGGAATTCGACTCCTGTAAAACCTCCGTAGCTTGAGTCAAATTATACCAGCACTTTTCTGAATTCGAGTCCGGGGACTCGAGTTCGAGTAGATTGCGTTGTTTTACCCTAAGGTAGTTAACTTATACCGATGCATCGGTTAAATCAGGCACGCACATCAACAATCCCTATGACACAAACAAAGCAGTCGAAAATATACTCAGTCATGCACTCGAAAGACTTTAAGAAGTCCCCAGTCGAATCTGCGATTCCACTGGACACTCGTGGGCTACTGACATGGGTATACCCTACACGTACTCGAGCTTGGTATATACGGCTTGAATACAGTGGAAGCCCACGGTGTCGCCAAGGCCCAAGAGAGGACTCGAGTGACCTACGGACTCTCGATTGCTTGAAGAAAAAGAAGAAGCTAAAGATAGAAAGTTCAAAGGGGAAAACCCTAACCTGTAACCGACTCGACCTGCTACCCGAGACCTAGCCTATCTATATAAAGGCTAGGAGGGGGCGGGGAGAAGGACACACGCAACCCTAGTTTCCAAAACCCTTGCCAGATTGCATCTGCGCACCATTGTAATCTTCGATTCTTTTGATAATTCCACGAGCAGACAAGCAGGAGTAGGGACCTCTACGAGGCCTGAACCTGGGTAAATCTTTGAGTCCCCTGTGTGCTTGTTTGCTAGCCGATAGATGTCTCCAGCGCTCCCTCCTTCTACAAAACCCTAGTCCATAACAATGGGCATTGATGAGTTAAACCCTCGTCATGCGGGGATTGGTGTTCACCCTATACTCTCCAATTCCCTACAATACTCTTCCCCCAAAATACTCTACCTTAGAGGAGAGTTTTCAATCTAGACAAAAAACATGAAGGATATGTGGGGATATTCCGGAATTATCTCGGTCAAACCCGGTGTGGTAAACGAACTACGGGGATTTTAGAGGAATTGAAATAATCCACTCCGATCCCCGCGAATACACTAGCGAATACGAGAGAAGTAAACAAGGCCTAAGCAAGTGAGAAGAGAAGGAGTCCACGCTCACTCCTCCTCCGCCGCCTGCCTCACTCGCCCGCGCGATGCGTTTCGTGAATCAAGTTCGCGTTAGAAACTCGTTTTGTAGAAGACTAATTTTCTACATGGTGCACCAGCTGTTGTATATATGTCAATATTCGTGTGCATGTTTGACGCGTATCCCTATCTTCCACCGCGTGCTGACTCGATCGTCTCACCTCCCAGGCTCTTCTGAGACAGAACAGATCTAGAAGTAACTTGTTCTTTCTCTGTCTCTCTCGCTTATTCTTCTTGCTGCGGTTCTCTCTAGGCTTCCCATCCCGACGACTACGTGCTCTGCCGTTCGGGAGAGTAGCCCTCCAAAGTCCCGTCTGTTGAGATCCTGCACCGGGAGACAGACGATAAAGTTTTTGGGGAGCGTATCGGCGCGACTGCTCGCCTCCGTTCGTGTTCTTTTTCATGTACCGACGACCTCAACAACACCATGGACGACATCGACAAAGACTAGGGTGCTGCTGCGGTGATGACCTTCCCGGTCAATCTGTACGTGTTATTCCTCTCTTTGTATGCACTAGTTCTTGTTAGATTTACAGATCTACTAGTGCATGTGTTTAGATCTGCTAATGCTTACATAATATTGATTTCGGCAATTAATCTCATGCGAAAATTGCCTAATAATCTAACAGAGTATATGTTCACATTTCTGAGCATCTTACGTTGTAATGGGTGACTGACACACCCAAATTATTTGTAGTCATATGTACCTTCACACCGATATTAGATACATTTAAATTTAGATATTTTTGCGACATCTACTTTAAGATGGAGGAATATTTTATCATCTAGTCTACAACCTTTTTATCTCCCAACAACTTATTGCTAGGAGGTGCATAAATACCATGAGGTGAGGTACAACCTTGTTGGCTCCTTGCCATTCAAGTTTTCCTTCTCGACATTGGTCATTGGTGCGAGCCAAACTTGACAAATGCGGTATCGCAAAACCACACCTGACGAGTGAGTGAGTTGTCGCCGAGAAGAAACCACCAGCTGCTTCTGCTTGCCACCAACACCAAAGCGTGCGACCGCGACGACGCAACAGCAAGCAGCTCGCAAAAAAGAAAAAGAAAGATGGTCGGACTCCACAGAGACCGGACACGAGGGCAGGCAGCGCGAAGCACGCACCAAAAATAAGCCTGGAGAAGACGAGGAAGGCGAAGCCGAGGCCCAAAAATATTCGGGGGCCGAGCGGAAGCGCGAATCCCCCTACCCTCCCCGATCCCAATCCCGAATCCGACCCCGTCGCCAGATCTCGCCCCTCCCCCCGGGCCCGATCGCTGCCGGCGGCGGCGGAGGCTGGACCGGCCGGCCGGCGGTTCCAGGAGATCTCGCCGAGATTTGGTCTGGGCTGGGTTGGGCTAGAGGGAGGAGCCGGGGTGGCCATGGCGTCGGCGCAGGCGTCGTCGTCCTCCACCACCGCCCCGTCGTCGCGCGAGGCGAGTCGCCAGGCCGGGAAGAAAGCGGTACGTCTGCTGCCTGTCGCTCGGACAAAATAGACGTAGCTGTCGGTAACCCGCAATTGCTGCTAATCAGCACCATTTTGGCCCCAAGATGTCTGGTGGCATAGGAATTAGAGGTGTTGCATTGCTTAGCAAGTCGGCGTCGCAATTGTAGTTCAACCAATCAATTTAACTCAATGCAGAGAAGCCGAATGACATGGATTTGCCTCCCACCATGCCACACCCAGTTTGAAATTATTGAAATCTAGCTGGCGATGTAACTTATCTTGAATCCTAGTTCAGCATAATTTTCAGTAGAGTTTATGATGACCGTCCTGTTTTCTGAACCAGCTAGAGGAGTTCCGTAAGAAGAAAAAGAAGGCGGCGAAGAAGGCCACCACCGTTGTAGACCAGGCAGCGCTGGCTGCTCCCGGTGCAGTGGAGAGCCCCCTGCCAAACTCCAATGATGCTAACTCAGTAGCGGGTCTGGTGTCTGATCTGGACTCAAACTTACCGAGCACGTCATCTGCGCCATCTGGTGCCTATGAGAATGGTCCAACAAGTTCTTCCCGAAGTGAGGACTTCCTGTCTAATGGTCCTGTTGTTGTGGATGCATCAGCTAATGTTAGTAATGTTACCCCCCTGCAAGACGCTGTTGGTGATGGAGAGAGTAAGTTTTATGGAAACCTGAGCTACTCCGATCTAGTTAATGGGCATCATGATGATTGGAGAGGCGATGCTTCCCGTAAAGGGGTAGAGACCAGTCCTGACAAGGATGCCCCTTTATTATCATCTAAATTAAGTGCATTTGGTAACACTAACAGTGGTTCCAGTTCCGCTGAGGTCTTGGCGAATTGGGGAGGAAATTCTTCTTTGAGTCAAGTCTATGGTACTGAACAATCTAGTTCATTCTCATCTGGTAGCCTCTTTGGGAAGTCTGAAAGCACCTACTCTCAGGATTACTCCCCAGAAATTGATATCTTTGGCCGCTTACGAGGTACATTGGAGACTTTATTTTTATTTCTCTTGGTTGCAGTGCCTGACAATTGCCATGACCATGCAGATCTTTTAACCTTTGTTTTGTTTTCTCCCTCTATGCAGCTACCTCCAAAGACTCTTCCCAAGTAGAACACTCTTCATATGCCAGTAACCGGGACTATGGCAGTAGTTTCAGTAGTTCTAAGGTCAATGATCGTGTAGATCATGATGCAAATATTGGAATGCTTCAGAATGCATCAGATCCCACATCTGCTAATTTTGATAAACCGGATCCTTTTATGTCAACTGCTTATCCAACTGCATACAATCGGTCCCGGCCATCTTTTCTTGATTCTATTGGAGTACAAAGAGCTCTTCCAACACAAGCCCCATATGGAGAGCCTCCAAAAGCTAATAAGCTATTCAGCAGTTCAAATTCTGAAAGTTCTTCTCTTCAGCAGCCTAATCAACAATCCACTCTTAGCAATGTTGTGGATAATTCTGCTATAACAGGAGGACAGGAATATACTAATGAAAAGGGGCTATATGGCAATTCCATACCTCCTGATTCCTTGCCTTCCAAAGATGAAAAAAGTCCGCAGTATGGTAATCAAATGTTCCAAAATTTCACAACTCATGAGAAAGATGATGGTTTTGCAACACTGGAGCAGGTGAGGAATGGCAATCACTATCTTTTTGTTACTTTCCTCGTCTATTTGTGAGGATCTTTGCTTTCCTTAGGATATCGAATATTCATATATGGACCAGAGTTGTCCTAGCAAATATTGTAGCGGATGTGCTATAACTGTAGCCTTTTAATGCTCAAAAACAAATGTTTACTCAGTGTTGTTAGGTTTAATGCCAGTGACCCCTGAAACTAGTTGAACTGTTGGTATGGCTTCTGTTTGTACTGACCCAAAGGTTGCATGCCAGATTATCTTTCCACCAATCATCTTTCCAGAAGGTTCTCTTACCACATATGCTTCTCACCTTAGATGCAATCACTTTGTCTGCACCTTGTCATATCGTAATTTTTTTGTTGGTGTATTTCCTTAGTCCAGATTTCTAGCACTCGCACAATCCCATGTGCTGTGATAGGATATCCAAATCTTGTCACGAGACATGATATTTTCAATTAAATTAACAACCTAAATTTTGGATATGTACACTTTAGCATATTTTAGTTTTTTTTGGTGAAGTTTCTGACATACCTATCATTTAGATATTAGTGCTTGATGCTTGTCCACTAGATAGAGTACTTTTCTAGTTAGCAATTTAGCATGCACATTTTGTTATTTTGGCCCCTTCAGCATAGTGCTCATAGCTGCTCTGGTTTGGCTGCCAGCTCATTGAAGATTTGACAACAGAGAAGTTTTCCTTACAAAGGACACTAGAGAAATCGCAAGAACTAGCGCAAAATTTGGCCACAGATAACTCAGCATTAACAGATAAATTCAACCAACAGGTATGTTCATGTTCAAATGTTTCTGTGGAGGTTTTCTTGCAATAGGATATGGTATCATAACAATTCACGAAGATTTATCATTTATGATCACAAAAAAATGCATAACAGTGAGATGTTTTTACATCATAGCAGTAATCTTGTTCAAAACAATATCATAGCAGTAATAGAAAAATTGAAATGCTAACATGATTTAGTTACTAGCTTCTGATAGGACATAGTGAATTTAATGTCCAAATTTTAGTATTGCGGTCCCGGTGTTCTGGCACATTCAGATATGAGATATCTTAATTTGACTACCACATGTCAGCGAAGTGGTTGCTTACTAACTCTCATCTACTGTATGATGAACTCCAAATGTAGTTTGATTCAGATTTTTATAGTAAAGTACTTGCACAATATTTACCTGTAAAAATGGCACATAAGGTACATTGTAAGCAAAACAAGATTGAAGTCACATCGACACTGCTAGGAAGGATATGAGATTGAAATATGCAAGAAAAATAGTAAGACCGAACCAAACTGTAGTCTGATGCTTGATCAATGGATCACAATTCTCAAATAAATAACAGTAACATGGAATATATACTTATCATTTATTACTTGCCATTTTTAATTAGTGGATTTTATGCATTATTTTTTCCATTTGCAAATATCAGGCACATGTTATCAGCCAGTTGACATCTGACATGGAAAGGTTGCAAGATGAAATTCAAGCTCAACTGGTTAGAATTCTTCCGTCATTTAGCATTTTAAATATGTGTATTGAAAGTAAATCCGATTTTATTAATTGTGCAGTCTGAACTTCCTGCCATGCCAATGTGCTGTTATTCTGCATGCCCAGTAGTAGTACTATGAGCTAATATTTAGAAATGATTAGTTTTATCGAGAAATCAAATTCAAGATCGTTAATTACTTCCATTACTGTTTTCTATACAAGATGCACAATGTGCTTGGATTTGGTGTTTGGCAGGGAGGCAGGCTAGTATGATGATGAATCTTTAGTGATATTAGAACCCTATTTGCTTGCTATGGATGCCTTGTCACTAAATGCATGGCGTTGCTTTTTTTTCTATGTTTGAATTTTTGTGATCTCTTGTCATGTAAGCTTTATCTATGTGCTCAGTTTTAGTATAGTATATGTCAGTGTTATATTTGTGATATGATGTCTTCTCTTCCCCTTTGAACCCTTAAAAGCTCCACTTATTGCCTTGTAAGAATCCTTATTAATTTCTTTCTAACTATTTGTACAACAGCTGGCACTTGAATCCATCAGAACGGAATATGCTAATGCCCAACTAGAATGCAATGCTGCAGATGAGAGGGGGAAAGTACTTGCAGCAGAAGTCATTCTATTGGAAGATAAGGTGCCTTGCTATCTCTTCATTTGCCTCCTGCGCATTAGCTTTTAATCTTGCAAGTTGACGTACCCTAGTATGATTGATGCTATTTGAGATCATGAGTTGTTAGAGTATGTTATGCCCCTATAGTTCATAGTTATCAGGCATATCGTGGGAAGATTCAAGTAATAAAAAATATCCAATTCAACTACAGCACGTCGCATAAACCCACATCTGCAAGTCTTGACCTTAGTAGCCAGGTTCATCATTGTAGCATGGAATTATTTCCAGCATTTAGCCTGAATTGAACTGTAGTCTACTAAGGTGCACAACAGGGTAAACACCACTGGAGGATGGCCGAGTGGGATCGACTTGATAGTGGATGGGATTAAATCATAGATGAGATACACGTACTTGGAGAGAATTAGATTGGTTTCTTGTTGCTTCAGTAATTTGAACATGCACCTAGCTATGTAGCCAGCTGGGTATAGATTTAGGAATAACGAACTCAATCTCTAATTGATAACTGTGATCTATCCATTACTACATGATATCTAGATATACTACTTGATAGCTTTCCTGTAACTAAATGATAAGCATGACTGTTAACTTCAGTGCTCGTCAGTTTGATATATCTGTATGTTCTGTAGGCTCTTAAGCTGAGGTCAAATGAGTTGAAACTTGAAAAGGAAATGGAGGGTTTAAATTCAGAGATTTCTTCATACAGGTGTGGTTTTGAGCTAATTTGTATCTTGCTAATCGACATTCTGCAATTTTTGAATGCACCTTCCGTCAAGGATACAGATTAGGGGAGTTCTCCTGTTTTTCTTGGTGACCTAAAGAAAAACATGGATGCTTCTGGAAATTGCTGTGTGAATAACCATGACAATCATGTGTTGACTTGCCAAAGCATGGAGCTAGTTAAGGATACTGACAGTATGTTTCGTTTCCTTCTCTCTCTTACTATACACAGACGCAAAGTTTCTAGTCTAGAGAAGGAGCGTCAGCATCTTCAGTCTACTGTCGAGGCTCTTCAAGAAGGTATATAGGTGTTTACTGTAGGTCAAAACATACAGACAGACCTTTTACTGTTTTGGTCAACCGTAGAAAATCATTAGGCACTATGTATAGTTTAGCCCCATACACCCTTGTGTTATGTTCTTCCGCTCTCTAATAATGAAAATTAAACTAGATATTTGTGCGGTGGTAATAAGAGAAGTAGTGTCTATACATGATCTGTATATACAATTGTTACCACATAATTTGATTTTACTGTGAAATACGTCCGGACAGAAAAGAAGCTCCTACACTCTAAATTGAGGAACACTCCTGTGAGTGAGAAGGTAAATGTCATAGAAAGACCACCGGTCGATAAAAGAGATGCATCAACCGCGACAGAGGATTTAGGTGTGGTATTACGCTCAGTCTTTTTATGCCCTTCCCATATATGCCAACTACTTTTCTGACTGGTGCCAAATATATCCTGATACAGGGGAAAGCAGCTCTTCAGAAACACTGACCAGTACCAATAACCAATTACAAGATGTTGGAACATCTACTTCGCGGTCCAATAATATGTCTGATTTTCCTTCATTTGAGGAGGTGTCTTCTAGCATTCCAGACGACCAGCTTAGAATGATTGACAACATCAACTCCTTGATGTCAGAGGTAACCTCTCAAGTTTCTAGGGCTAATTTCTGACATCAATCAATTGTTCCCAAACAACCTTAGCTGATTTTATTTTGGTCTCAAAATGTTACTGTTGTTACATATAAATATATATAATCTTTCAAATTGCAGTTAGCAGTGGAGAGAGAAGAGCTACTGCGAGCACTGAGGATTGAGTCATCCAATTGCTCCAAGCTGAAGGTATTTTCATTTCTTAATTCTTATGTGGCACATTTGTGTCCATTATATTGATCCTTCCAACCCCTGTATTGATGGTAAGCCTGCACTATATTGGATAATTAAGCCCTATGTGCTTTTACTGGTTGACATGTCGATCACAATCCACCTGTATTACTTTGTTGCAGTACATCAATCTTATGCAAGTTATTATTTTATTTTGAAGGAGCTGAACAAGGATCTAACACAAAAGCTGGAGAGTCAGACACAGAGACTTGAACTATTGACTTCCGAACGGATGGCTAACGAGAATGCCCTTGCAAAATCAATCGACACGGGCTCCTTCAATGATGCAACAATGTATGCTGATGAAGGAGACGAGGTAATACAGTTTTGTCATCGAACATCTAGCAGCAGAGCTGATAGCGGATCTTTGAGAGCTTTCTTATTTACTGTCACCTTGACCTTTAGTTTTAAAAAATGCCACGGCAGAATATCTACTCTAACATGTGTCTAGGTGTTTGATTGTCTTTATCTACACATTACATTCATGTTATATCTAGAATCTCCCTGAACAGTTTATCTGTATGCCCCTGACGTATAATACGATTTTAGGTTGTCGAACGGGTGCTTGGCTGGATTATGAAGCTGTTCCCTGGAGGGCCTAAGCGTCGTACCAGCAAACTCCTCTAGTGAAATGAAGTTATAGTATACCATAATGTCTCTTCATTTATATATTTTTCCTTTTGCCCAGTTTTGGTCATAGCATCGTGAGAAGGTGTATATTGGAGCCATTGATGTAACCATTCTTCTTTCTACAGAAAATGAAATGAAAATGTTGGAGCTACAACATTGTATTGACAGCAAACAGAATAGCCTCCAGGAATCCTGTCCTCCCATATTATATTTTGTTGTTATTATGGGTTGGGGTGGATATGTAAAAGTTGTAATTCAGTAAAGGTTGTACTGATTCTCTCTTGCATTTTTTTGCTTTCCCAAACTCAGTCTGTGTCGCTTTCTTTCGTCTTAGCTGGTTTCTTCTTGGCATCTGATTTGTCCTTCCAAGGTCTGGTATATATAGGGTTGAAAATAAAATGGAAACGGACGAGAAACATATTTTCGTTTCCTCTTGTGTCAGCTGGAATCGGAAACGAAACGGAAAACTCCGGAAGTAGACATGAAATCGGAAATCATCGAAAATGAATATGGAACCGATACGAAAACAGACATTTGTTGGAATATAATAGTCGTGTAATTTTATGGTGTGTACACTAAAAGTAACATATAATAGAATATGTCACAACTTTGAAAAGCGACAATTGAAAATAAAATAACACATAATTCAACGCTTCGATAAGCACATAAGTTCACATAAATAACTTCACATAAACGCTAAGACACTCACTTGATTAGTATGTTGCATAGTCATATTCCATGTATTACGTGGACCCTTCGTATATTCTATGGCTTAGCAATAGCAAAAGAAATCACTCACACGAAGTACTATTTCGTATATGGATCTGATTTGTTATATTTTCAGAAAGTTTCTATATTTGCTTATCTGAAATTTTCTTACCATTTTCGTTTTCATCGGAAATGGCTCTCCATTTTCTTTTCCGTTTAGAATATTTCGTTTGTTTAGAATATTCCGTTTCCGTATTTTCTTCGCAAAATGCCGTCTCCATTTTCATTTTTGCTCTCCATTTCCTTCTTGTTTAGAAACGTACATAAAGTTTTTTTACTGTTTTCAACCTGAGTATATAGATAAGAAGTCACTGAAGCAAAGCCGCCAGGAAAGCATAGCAAAACCCATCTAGGGTTCCGTCCCCCTCGCCGGCGACGCCGCCGGTCCGCTCCGCCTCCGGCGGCCTTAGGGCCTTGGAGGTGTCGCGGACCACGGCCTCTGCCGAGGGGAGGGTTTTCGTTTTTGTTTAGCCTTTCTTCAGTGTCTTCTTGGGAATGTTGAGGCGGCGGCTGCGTCCTGAAGTCAGAATAAGATCCTCCCCATCCTATCCTCGTTTCGCTGGTGCATCTAGCACCGGCGGAGGACGCGTGGAGTCGTGTGTCCGGCGAATCTTTTGGGATTCGGTCATTTTCTGTATTCGTCGGTATGGTTTGAGGTCAGTCTCTTCCGATCTACGGTTGTCATCTTCGGCGATAGTTGCTGCTTGTCAACACCCGGATTTTTAATCCCAGATGCATGTTATGCCATACCTCGCAATCCCAGGATTACCATTTTTGCGAGACATAACAGATTGGATATCACAGTACATCATCCATTATAAACCATAATAAGGTCTTACAACAAATAAAGGATCTCAGGATCCAGTCTTAGTACAATCAAGTAGCGGAATAAATAGCGTAGCGGTGGGGTCCATCTTCAGAGGCACATGCAATGCCGACGATGGAAAATAGACCTAGTTATGATAGCCGTCCTGCTGTCCTTCATCTTGGTAGTCTCCTTCATAGTCTGGCCATAGAAATAGCCAGGGACAAAAGCCATGAGTACTCTTTAAGTACTCGCAAACTATCACTAACAAGTAAGGTAGTTTGAGGTAGAGAAGGCTAATTCTAAGTTTATTTGTAAAGTTAAGTTTGAAACCTCAGGCTGAGTTCTAAAACAAAGAAAGATAAAAGAAGTTTGAAAACACCTAAGTGGGAACTTAATCATCATAGTCACAACTCTGTTGTGATCAAGTCATGTCACAATTTATTTCATAAGTTATTTTCAAAACATCTGACAACGGAACAGTATGGCCACTCCAACTGTCCATAACCGCGGGCGCGGCTATTCAAATAGTTTGACACTCTGCAGAGGTGGTACACTTTCACCACAAGATTCGATACATCTGTCAGGGATAACCCTGAATCATCATACTTAGTATGTAGATAATCAAACATAACCCTTCCTTTACACACCCTAGTATAAGCATCTCTCCTATGAGCATGGCCTCCCAACCATGACCATCTGTCATCTTGGGCACTGCATAGGTGGACAACATCGAGAGGTAGCCTCAGCTCAAACCTTTCCCGCGAGGGAACTAATACTAATGCATATAAACTTCCGGCTAAGCCTTACCCAATTCAGGTATTGTGGTTGTACAGTAAAATTGGAATGGTATCGCATCCGAACCCAACCATCAGTTTTATAAAAGGGCTAAGGCTCATGCCTCACCATTTTCATCATCATAAACCATTTTTGTTTCTCAACACATGTCAAAACATCTCAATAGAATGACTCATCATTCCAAGGTTTTCACAAATCATTTTCACCAAGTATTCCCATCTAAAGTGACTCAAGTTTTGGTTTAGCTCTAAACTACTAAGTTAAGAGTGTTCACTAAGGTGGGATGCTAATCTCAATCTCATGCCATAGAATGACATCTAAGTATAGCTAGATAGGTCAAGTTTTATACTCTTTATGTTACCTTCAAACAAGTAAAGGACTTTAGTAAAGTAAAGAAAGTAAAACTTTATAAATAAAACTAGGAGTAGGTATAAGTCAACATGGTATAACCAAAGCATGCCTAATGCATATTGCTTAGGTTATCATGTTTAATTCTAGCTTGCTAACAATATCTTGCATTGTTAATGATGGCTTTCCTTATGCAGTGCAGTGGTCGAAGTTTTCTTCCTCCTCCTCTTGGTAGAACTCCTCCTCCTCGAAAGCTTGGTCGGTACTATCGTCTATAAATACATACGGGATACACAATCACCAAACAATATTTAACTAGTCTACTTAGCATACTAAGGCACACATTTGATGACCTATTATCATCACAAGCATCACAAGGTTTAATTCACTAGCTTCATTCTTTTTATTTGAGAAAAGTAATTTCTACTCATTGAAATTAACTAAGATTTAATATTCTCCAATTAAAATATGGGATCATGTGGGCACATGTCATCACCACATATTCTAACATATGGGAATGTGATTTAAAGGTTGGATCATATTTTATTAAGTTTAAGTTTAATAATTAATGATTTAAAGTGACTAGAAATGCCTATATAGCATTATTTTGGTACTTGTCCAAAGTCACTGCATGTAAACCTTAATATTATTACATATTCAGATAGGTATGGTTACATGTGATTTTTGAGAGTTGGAATCAACTCAAAAGCTATTAGGGTTGATTTTATAAAAATGTTTGAATGTGCAAAAGCTTTTGTCTTATTATTTTTACTAGGAGAGATATCTAACTCTAAATAATTTAAATCCAACGGGCTTGGATAGGGCTTTTCAGTAGCTTTCCAACAAAATTGAAATCACTCAATTTGGTTCAGTAAATCTTCCTGAATTAATTTTTAAACTAAGGGACATAATTGATTCTAAATCTAAATAGAAAAATCTAATTTAAATCACAGGGCCAGCGCGGGAAAATAAATGGGCCGGCCCAGTGGTGCTCCGCGGCGCAGAGGGCTGCTGACAGGGGGTCCCGCCTATCAGTGACTCTTTAAACGCGAAGCGGTACGGGACGATCTGGGCGCTACGATTAAAACATAGATCAACGGTCCACAGTCATCGTCGATGACGAACTCGTCGCCGGCGAGACCGAACCCTAAACAGCCGGTGGGGTCTACTGGGGACGTACAAGGGATCCAGCTAGTGCTGCGAGGCAGGCCATCGAACTGGATGGTGACGGCGAGCTCAGGCGAAGTCGTGGCAGGGACTGAGGTGGACGGAATCGACGGCAGCGTCTCCTCCTCTACAGCGGCCTCCTCCGGCGCAATTCCGACGAACGGTGGCTCGAGCAGCTCCGGTGAGAGAGGGAAAATGGTCAGTGGTGAGAGGGGAGTGGAATGGTGTGAAGAGATGGTGCTAGGGTGTCCTCCTTATATAGGCTCGACGGTGAGACCGAGAGGCATGGGCGCGGCTCGTCGGTGACGGCGAAACAGGGGGGCTCCCGGCGTGGCGAGGTAGGCGGACGGTGGGCGGTATGCTAGCGGTCAGCTACAGCGCAATGGCGCGGCTAGGGGCGGTGTATGGTCGGGAGCTTCCTGCGCTCTGGGAGACAGAGGCGGTGCTCGACGCGGCTCCCTGACGAATGTGGGTCGCACGGCGGTGCACGACCATGTCTGGCGGGGTGTGGGTGTCGAGGCGGAGCGGCGTGCGTGATTTGATGTCGAGGCACGGTCCGCTGCGTGCAGAGATGGTTTAGAGGGGGACAAGGGCTTAACTAGCAACAGTAATAGTTAGGCCACTTTTTATCTGCCTGCCACGTGTTCGCCACAATGGCCGCATGAAGAAAATATTTGAATTTTTGGGAGATTTTTGGTGGAGTGATTCATCTTATGCTTAAGCATCTAGGTTTGCTTGGGATTTAAAAATGGAGTTCATTTGAGTGGTTTTTAAATAAGTGTGATCTATACATATGAACTACATTCAATTTTCAAATGTCATTTAAATTTAGTGTTTGAAAGTTTTTGGGATGAAACAAAGTGGACCTTGGCACATCACTACTTGTACTAGCAAGGGGTGCAAAGAACCACAATTTGTTTATGTTAAAATTTGAGTTCTAGGAATAGCCAAAGTAGGCTATGTGATTAAAATGGCAAAAGTGGCCATTTGCTTAATTAATTCTTCTTGATTTCTTTTTCTTTGGGATTTGTTTGGGAATGATCTAGATGATGTTTAATTCACCTTAGAATCATTTTACAACCAATGGATCACTCAAACATGGCAATTCAAACAACTCCTATTTTAAATGCACACACCTCTGAATGCTTAATCATTTTTAATAGAAAAAGGTTTTGTTAACTCTAAATTGGGTGGATTTGATCTTGATTAACTTTGGATTAAGTTTTGTTATGTTACAAACCTTCCCCCCCCTTAAACAAAATCTCGTCCCGAGATTTATGAAAGAAAACTAGGAATTAAAGAGATATGGGAACTCAGTCCTAATGTAATCTTCTCGCTCCCAGGTGGCTTCCTCTTCGGTATGATTGCTCCATTGGATCTTGAGAAACTTGATACTCCTGGTCCTGGTGGTTCTGTAGGCTTCCTCCAAGATACGGATGTGCACTTCACGATACATCAGGTCCTTGTTGATATCAACAGCTCGGTGATCGATATTCTTGAAAACTTCGGTCTTCTCCGGCACTTCTAAGCATTTGTGAAGTAACGAGATATGGAACACATTGTGGATGACATACATCTCTTCAGGTAGTTCCAGTTGATAAGATACTTCTCCTCGGCGATTCAAAATCTTGAAAGGCCCGATATATCTGGGGGCTAACTTTCCTTTCAGACTAAAACGGTGGGTTCCCTTCAATGGTGAAACCTTGAGATATACAAAATCTCTGACATTGAAAGTCAGGTCTCTCCTTCTCTTATCAACATAACTCTTATATCTGTATTGGGCGGTCTTGAGGTGCTCACGGACTTTGTGAACCTTCTCTTCGGCTTCTCGGAGAATGTCGGGTCCAAAGAGCTGACTCTCTCCTACTTGCGACCAATTCAAAGGGGTGCGACACTTTCTTCCATATAGGAACTCAAATAGTGTCATTTGCAAACTAGCTTGATAACTATTGTTATATGAGAATTCTGCGAAAGGCAAACAATCTTCCCATTTTGATCCATACTCCAAAACACAAGCTCTCAACATATCTTCTAAGATCTGGTTGACTCTTTCAGTCTGTCCATCAGTTTGTGGGTGATAAGCGGTGCTGAAGTTCAATTTGGTTCCCAATCCTTCTTGGACTTTCTGCCAAAATCTCGAGGTAAATTGGGTTCCTCGATCTGATACTATGGTCTTAGGGGTTCCATGCAGACTAACAATTCTAGCAATGTACAACTCCGCTAGCTTCGAACTCTGGTAGGTTGTCTTGACAGGTATAAAGTGAGCTACCTTGGACAGTCTATCAACAATGACCCAGATTGAGTCATTTCCCCTACTAGAAGTAGGCAAACCGGTGATAAAGTCCATTCCGACAGAATCCCATTTCCATTCCAGAATCTGCAATGGTTGCAACAGTCATGCGGGTCGCTGATGTTCTGCTTTGACTCTTTGACAGATGTCACACTTGGCGATGTAGCTTCCGATTTCTCTCTTCATCTTATGCCACCAAAATTGCTCTTTCAAATCTTGATACATCTTTGTTCCTCCGGGGTGGATAGAATAAGAGTATCATGAGCTTCCTGCATGATAACTTGCTTCAGCTCCGAATCTGTTGGCACACAGATACGACCTTTGTACCACAGAACTCCTTCTTCGTCTTCGGTGAATCCAGGTACCTTTCCTGTACCAATACGACATTTGATTCCGTCGATACTTTCATTTCCCTTCTGGGCTTCCTTGATTTGGCTAATCGAAGTGGGTTGAAGTTCAATGCTAGCTAGAAATCCTTTGCTAACAAGCTCAGTTCTAAACTGCTCCAATTCCTCATACAAACTTGGTTGCTTTTCCTTGATCATGGTGTTTAGCCTGCACGGCAATCTGCTAAGAGCATCCGCTACCACATTGGCATTGCCGTGGTGATAGTGAATGTCAAGGTCATAATCCTTGATTAACTCTATCCATCTCCTTTGCCTCATATTCAGCTCCTTCTGAGTGAAAATATACTTCAAGCTCTTGTGATCTGAGTAAATCTCACAGCGATTTCCCATAAGATAATGACGCCATGTCTTCAATGCCAAAATTACGGCTGCTAATTCAAGATCATGGGTCAGATAGTTCTGCTCATGCTGCTTCAGTTGTCGAGACAGATAAGCGATGACTTTGCCTTCTTGCATCAATACACATCCGAGGCCAATCTTGGATGCATCACAATATACATCAAACGGCTTCTTGATATCTGGCATGATCAATATTGGGGCTGAAATCAATCTCTTCTTTAGTTCTTGGAAACTAGCTTCACATTTGTTGGTCCATTCAAACTTCTTGTCCTTCTTCAACAATTGGGTCATGGGTCTGGCGATACTAGAGAATCCTTCTACGAACTTGCGGTAATATCCCGCTAATCCGAGAAATGCATGGACTTGGGTTTGAGTGGTTGGGGCTTCCCATTATTCGACATCTTTAATTTTGAATCCTACTTCTTTCAGCCAGAACTCACATTTGTTGAATTTGGCATACAACTGATGCTCTCTAAGGGTTTCAAGGATGATTCTTAGATGTTGCTCATGCTCTTCTTCTGACTTGGAGTAGATAAGGATATCGTCGATAAACACAACGACAAACTTATTCAGAAAATTCATAAAGATCTTATTCATGAGATTCATGAAATAAGCAGGGGAATTGGTTAATCCAAAAGACATAACCGTATACTCGTATAAACCATAGCGAGTAGTAAAGGCGGTCTTCGGAATATTCGTTGCACGAATCTTAAGTTGGTGATAACCAGTCCTAAGATCAATCTTTGAGAATACATGGGCACCGGTCAACTGATCAAATAGATCTTCTATCTTTGGCAAAGGGTACTTGTTTTTGATGGTGACATCATTCAGCTTCCTGTAATCTGTGCGCAAACGGTTTCCTCCATCTTTCTTGTCGACGAATAACACTGGCGATCTCCATGGCGATGCGCTTGGTTGAATCAAGCCTGTTGCCAACATAGCATCCAACTGCTTCTTCAGTTCCACTAACTCTGAGGGGTTCATGCTGTAGGGTCTCTGGGCTATGGGTCTGGTTCCGAGGATTAGTTCAATAATGAACTCAATATCCTATCTGGGGGGATACCGGGCAATTCATCTAGGAATATGTCGGGGTATTCACAGACTACTCTGACTTGGTCTATGGTGGGTAGGGCTAGACTCTTGTTGCACTTGAATTGACGGGGTAAGGTTTCAGATACATGCTCTACTGTTACTCCCAAGCTACTGGTCATGGTGATGGCTTTCTTAGCACAGTCTATCAGTCCTTTATGCTTTGACATCCAATCCATTCCTAGTACTACTTCTGATCCTTTGGTTCCAAGTACTATTAGATTAGCATAAAAATCTATTCCATGTATTCTGATATGCACAACTTTGCAAATCTTTCTAGCTTTTGTAGTTGAACCAGGAATTTGAACTATCATGACATGCTTCAAGTTGGTTGGGTGAATCTTACTAGTGCATGCAAATTCTTCGGTGACAAATGAGTGCGATGCTCCAGAATCAAATAACACTCTTGCTAAAACTGAGTTGACAGAAAAAATACCTAGCACTACATCTGGCGCTTCTTGGGCTTCTTCGGCGTTCATGTGGAAGAGACGGCCGTTGCGGTTGTGAGGGTTCCCTGGGGCAAATCTTCTTCCTGGTTGAACACGACGCTGTTGTTGAGCGGGGGCATTCACATTGGCAGTGGCAGCAATCTTCTTGGGGCACTCATTGGAATAGTGACCTTTCACTCCACACTCGAAACAAGTGATCTGAGACTTGTCTTTAGCTGTGACAGGCACATCATTGCTTCCAATTCTAGGTACAGTGTTGTTGTTGCTCTTGGGAGGTGCACAGTTGAAATTGCTGGTGTTGCCGGTGTTGTTGTTGTTTCCTCTGGAGTTCACATTGCCCCGGTTGGGGTAGCTTGGGCGAGATATTGGGGGTCGATTATTTCTTGGTGCATACCCTACAGACGGGTTGGGACGATACTTCTGGTGACTGTTGGATCCAGCTTGGTGCATCATACGACGTTTGCGGTTGTCGTTTGCCTGGTTAATCTTCCCTTCCATCTGAATGGCAGAGTCGACTAGCTCTTCGAGATCCTCGAAGCGGATGTTGACGAGGACAGTCTGCATCTCATCATGCAGTCCGTTCAGGAATCTCTCCTTCTTGGCCTCCGTGTTGATCTCATTAGGTGCATACCTGGCAAGTGACAGGAATCTGTCACGGTACTCCACTACAGTCATTCTTCCTTGCTTCCGCTCTCTAAATTCATCCCTCATTCTGGTGACTAGACCCCGTGGCACGTGGGTGCGGCTGAACTTGATTTTGAAGGCTTCCCATGTCATCACTTGACCATGGTTCATTGTGCGGATACTGTTCCACCATGCTCTTGCATCTCCTGCCAAATAGTGGGTGGCAAAAAGAACTTGCTCGTTGGCATCCACTCCTGCTACTTCTAAGTTGCTCTCCATTGTCTGCAACCAGTCATCAGCCTCCAGTGGGTTCTTTGAAGTACTAAAGATTAGGGGATTGGTATTCTGGAATTTTGAGTTTGGATCCATGATGATCCTGATTTCCATGCCCTTGGTTGTTTTGGGCCATTTGGGCGATCTGCTGCAGGGTTGCGAAGTTGGCCTGGCGCTCTGCCCTACTTGCTTCACGATCTGTAACCAGCATTTGCATAATTTGTAGCATTGGGTCCTGCGATGAGCTGCTCCCTCCGGGGTTTCCACGAGTCATCTGAAGATTGAGATGGAAAAAGAGGTAAGAGGGAAAGTTCTAAGGTTCATGGTTTTGGTTTCAACGCTGAAACTTTGAGTTTAACTCAGGATTTGTAACTAACTTCTTTTCATTCATTCAAGCAAAGCACACGATACGAACTCACACACACCACAACATCAAAAGGAAAATAGATGGTTTTAAGAACCATTCTGTAAGCTACGATACAATGGGACTGATACATCTCATGCTACGATAGTGCTCTAGTGCATCTACTCATCATCGATGAAGTCGGAATCATCATCGTCGGTGTAGAAGTCCACGACATCTTCCTCCAGAAAGTCATCATCATTGCTGAGGTAGGAGTCAATATCCCCTTGGATGTCTTCACCTTCCTCTTCTTCTTCCTTTGCTGCAAGCTGAGCTTCTTGCTCCTTCGTGGTCTTCTCGAGGTCGGACACCTTCTTGCAAAGACGGTCGATGGTGCGATCCTTCTTTTCGCGTTGGCGGCGAAGAGACTGACGGTCCTTGACAAGCAGCGAGAAAGTCTGGAACTTCTGGGCGGCAATGGCAAGGTTGTGGTTGGCGAACTCCCTAGAATTGTCCAATTCCTTCTAGCGGTCGTACAGCAGGAAGTCAAGGTTCTCCACTTGACGCTTCAACTCCGGGTGACTTGGCATCTCCATTGGCATTCCCATGAAGTCACACCTTGCATAGTGAACAAAGCGGGTTCCTTGGATTTGGTTGACACTCAGGGCACACAAATGTGCGAGAGCTTCATGCATTGTCCTGGCTAATCCATCTAGCCAGTTGTTCTCTCTTACGGAGAACTGGATTCTCCCGGACGTTGGTGCTTCTATACTTCCTCAAAGATCAGCGGTGACTAGCCATTGTAAATCTCCTCCTGGGGGTCCAGAAAGTTGAGCTCCAAGAAACTCCGGATGTGGGCGTCCCAAGTACTCCGATAGTGCGTCAAGATCCCTCTCGAAGATCAGCTGGCCTCCGTTGCCCAACTGGTAGAACTTGCTGAACTTAGTCTCCATCTATAAGAATTAAGGATGAGGAAGTTAGTGAAGTGATCAAGTGTGTCAAATTTTATGTAGTAATGTAAGAATTGGAGGAACATGATTTTTTTTGAAAGAAAGAATTCCCAAGGGTAAGAGAGGAAATAGTTTTCATAAGTACTCACTTTGGTTTTTGAAACTAAGTTTTTGTTCGGACGTCCATTCTAATTAGGGTCTCCTATGGTCAGGATGGCTCTGATACCAACTTGTCAACACCCGGATTTTAATCCCAGATGCCCGTTATGCCATACCTCGCAATCCCAGGATTACCATTTTTGCGAGACATAATAGATTGGATATCATAGTACATCATCCATTACAAACCATAATAAGGTCTTACAACAAATAAAGGATCTCAGGATCCAGTCTTAGTACAATCAAGTAGCAGAATAAATAGCGTAGCGGTGGGGTCCATCTTCAGAGGCACATGCAATGCTGACGATGGAAGATAGTCCTAGTTATCATAGCCGTCCTGCTGTCCTTCATCTTGGTAGTCTCCTTCATAGTCTGGCCATAGGAATAGCCAGGGACAAAAGCCATGAGTACTCTTTAAGTACTCGCAAACTATCACTAACAAGTAAGGTAGTTCGAGGTAGAGAAGGCTAACTCTAAGTTTATTTGTAAAGTTAAGTTTGAAACCTAAGCTAAGTTCTTAAACAAAGAAAGATAAAAGAAGTTTGAAAACACCTAAGTGGGAACTTAATCATCATAGTCACAACTCTGTTGTGGTCAAGTCATGTCACAATTCATTTCATAAGTTATTTTCAAAACATCTGACAACGGAACAGTATGGCCACTCCAACTGTCCATAACCGCGGACGTGACTATTCGAATAGTTTAACACTCTACAGAGGTGGTACACTTTCACCACAAGATTCGATACATCTGTCAGGGATAACCCTGAATCATCATACTTAGTATGTAGATAATCAAACATAACCCTTCCTTTACACACCCTAGTATAAGCAGCTCTCCTATCAGCATGGCCTCCCAACCATGACCATCTGTCATCTTGGGCACTGCATAGGTGGACAACATCGCGAGGTAGCCTCAGCTAAAACCTCTCCCGCGAGGGAACTAATACTAATGCATATAAACTTCCGGCTAAGCCTTACCCAATTCAGGTATTGTGGTTGTACGGTAAAATTGGAATGGTATCGCATCCGAACCCAACCATCAGTTTTATAAAAGGGCTAAGGCTCATGCCTCACCATTTTCATCATCATAAACCATTTTTGTTTCTCAACACATGTCAAAACATCTCAATAGAATGACTCATCATTCCAAGGTTTTCACAAATCATTTTCACCAAGTATTCCCATCTAAAGTGACTCAAGTTTTGGTTTAGCTCTAAACTACTAAGTTAAGAGTGTTCACTAAGGTGGGATGCTAATCTCAATCTCATGCCATAGAATGACATCTAAGTATAGCTAGATAGGTCAAGTTTTATACTCTTTATGTTAGCTTCAAACAAGTAAAGGACTTTAGTAAAGTAAAGAAAGTAAGACTTTGTAAATAAAACTGGGAGTAGGTATAAGTCAACATGGTATAACCAAAACATGCCTAATGCATCTTGCTTAGGTTATCATGTTTAATTCTAGCTTGCTAACAATAGCTTTCATTGTTAATGATGGCTTGCCTTGTGCAGTGTAGTGGTTCAAGTTTTCTTCCTCCTCCTCGAAAGCTTGGTCGGTACTATCGTCTATAAATACATACGGGATACACAATCACCAAACAATACTTAACTAGTCTACTTAGCACACTAAGGCACACATTTGATGACCTATTATCATCACAAGCATCACAATGTTTAATTCACTAGTTTCATTCTTTTTATTTGAGAAAAGTAATTTCTACTCATTGAAATTAACTAAGATTTAATATTCTCCAATTAAAATATGGGATCATGTGGACACATGTCATCACCACATATTCTAACATATGGGAATGTGATTTAAAGGTTGGATCACCTTTTATTAAGTTTAAGTTTAATAATTAATGATTTAAAGTGACTAGAAATGCCTATATAGCATTATTTTGGTACTAGTCCAAAGTCAGTGCAAGTAAACCTTAATATTATTACATATTCAGATAGGTATGGTTACATGTGATTTTTGAGAGTTAGAATTAACTCAAAAGCTATTAGGGTTGATTTTATAAAAAATGTTTGAATGTGCAAAAGCTTCTGTCTTGTTATTTTTACTAGGAGAGATCTCTAACTCTAAATGATTTAAATCCAACGGGCTTGGGTAGGGCTTTTCAGTAGCTTTCCAACAAAATTGGAATCACTCAATTTGGTTTAGTAAATCTTCCTGAATTAATTTTTAAACTAAGGGACATAATTGATTCTAAATCTAAATAGAAAAATCTAATTGGAATCATAGGGCCAGCGCGGGAAAATAAATGGGCCGGCCCAGTGGTGCTCCGCGGCGCAGAGGGCTGCTGACAGGGGGTCCCGCCTATCAGTGACTCTTTAAACGCGAAGCAGTACAAGACGATCTAGGCGCTACGACTAAAACATAAATCAACGGTCCACAGTCCTCGTCGACGACGAACTCGTCGCCGGCGAGACCGAACCCTAAACGGCCGGTGGGGGTCTACTGGGGACGTACCAGGGCTCCAGCTAGTGCTGCGAGGCGGGCGATCGAACTGGACGACGACGGCGAGCTCAAGCAAAGTCGCGACAGGGACTGAGGTGGACGGAATCGACGGCAACGTCTCCTCCTCTGCAGCGGCCTCCTCCGGTGCAATTCCGGCGAACGGCGGCTCGAGCAGCTCCGACGAGAGAGGGGAAATGGGCAGTGGCGAGAGGGGAGTGGAATGGTGTGAAGAGATGGTGCCGGGGTGGCCTCCTTATATAGGCTCGACGGTGAGACCGAGAGGCATGGGCGCGGCTCGTTGGTGACGGCGAAACAGGGGGCTACCGGCTTGGCGAGGTAGGTGGACGGTGGGCGGTCTGCTGGCTGTCAGCTACGGTGCAATGGCGTGGCTAGGGACGGTGGCATATGGTCGGGAGCTTCCCGCGCTCTGGGAGACAGAGGCGGTGCTCGACGCGGCTCCCGACGATTGTGGGCCGCGCGGCGGTGCACGGCTATGTCTGGCGGGGTGTGGGTGTCGAGGCGGAGCGGCGTGCGTGATTTGGTGTCGAGGCGCGGTCCGCTGCGTGCTGGCGGCGATCGCGCTCTAGCGTGCGCTGCGCATGGCGCAGAGAGAAAGGGCGGCGCGGTGCTGAGGTGGTCCAGGGGCTGGGATTGATCGAGGGGTGGACCATGGGCGACGGTAGGGTTGGGCGGAGCTAGTGGGCACGCTAGAATGGCGCGGCTCGGTCTCTGGCGTGCTGCCCGCGTTCGGCCGGCGGTGACCTCATTTGGGCAGCGCTGCACTGGCGTTGTGGGGAAGGAGGATGCTGGTCTGGGCTTGGTTAGATGCTAGGGGGACAGGGGAGTGCAAAGAGGGTTCAGAGGGGGACAAGGGCTTAACTAGCAACAGTAATAGTTAGGCCACTTTTTATCTGCCTGCCAGGTGTTCGACAAAATGGCCGTATGAAGAAAAATATTTGAATTTTTGGGAGATTTTTGGTGGAGTGATTCATCTTATGCTTAAGCATCTAGGTTTGCTTGGGATTTAAAAATGGAGTTCATTTGAGTGGTTTTTGAATAAGTGTGATTTATACATATGAACTATATTCAATTTTCAAATGTCATTTAAATTTAGTGTTTGAAAGTTTTTGGGATGAAACAAAGTGGGCCTTGGTACATCACTACTTGTACTAGCAAGGGGTGCAAAGAACCACAACTGTTTCTGTTAAGATTTGAGTTCTAGAAATAGCCAAAGTAGGCTATGTGATTTAAATGGCAAAAGTGACCATTTGCTTAATTAATTCTTTTTATTTATTTTTCTTTAGGATTTGTTTGGAAATGATCTAGATGATGTTTAATTCACCTTAGAATTATTTTACAACCAATGGATCACTCAAACATGGCAATTCAAACAACTCCTATTTTAAATGCACACACCTCTGAATGCTTAATCATTTTTAAATAGAAAACGTTTTTGTTAACCCTAAATTGGGTGGATTTGATGTTGATTAACTTTGGATTAAATTTTGAGATGTTACACTACTCTGGTGCGCTGGTCCTACGGGGCCTTAGCATGACGACTTCCCGTATGTCTACTACAACAAGCTCTACTACGACAAGTTTTACCTGGCTCCGGTGATGGAGGGGCGAGAACTGCGCACGCCTTCGGCTCGTGCTAGTGTATGTAGTCATGGCTAGGTGATCCAATGACCTATTTGTAATTTCCTTTTATAGCTCTTTGTACTACCGTTTATGATTATTAATAGAGTGGTGGAATTTCGGAAAAAAAAATCAAGCATACTGATTATGTTACCCTTCGTTCCTTATTCTCTGAGATTAATACTGAGTACCATAGTACAAATCATAAGCAAATTAAATTACTTCGTAGTAATGACATTATTCACTTCTGTACCAACAACGAATTTTTTTCCAAATTCATTCAAACAAAATTGCAAGGCTTTGCTCTCTTCTGCATAGTTATGACATTTATTCACTTCTGTACCAACAAAAGAAAAATGAAACCAAACTTTATTGAACGAACTACTTTCCAAAGTCAGTTCAAACAAAATCCCAAGACTTTGCTCTTTCATATCTATAGAAAAGAAGGCCTAAAGTACTATGTTCTCACAAACTGATCTTGAATGGTCATCTGCATATTCCATATTCACTAGCGTTCGAATGTATAGTGCTTTGATGGGCAAACAAAAGAAGCGACAGAAGCTGGACTACATCTTGTTGTGTGTGGGAACACTGAGATAGAACTTTGTGTTCCTGAAATCGTCAAGAAGTGGATTATATCCATCTTTGGTCCTTGTCTTCAGTGGCAGTCCAAACTCCTCCATGAAGGCAGCCGAGTCAAGCTGAATGATAAATGCCAAATAGCAACTTGCTTTTCAGTACCAAAGTTAGCCAAAGATACAAAAGAAAACCGGAATTCTGCGCAATATGAGCTATGCTGGTATGAGCAGGCTGAACTTACTATGATTGTTCTCCTACTCTTCACTGGTTTAAAAGCACCACGATTCTTCTGCTCTTGTGAAAAGCCAGAGCAGTGATGGTCGATTTGCTCTAACAGCCAGAAATTGGTTGGGAAGAAGATATCTGCATCACCCTGGAAGAGTGCCAAGCGAAATAACTAAGCTTACTGGGTCATATACACGCCAACGTTGTTTTACAATAACATATTGTACCTAATTACATCAGAACCTGTTTTTTATTTCTTATTCTTGGTTCTTTTTTCAAGAAGGCATACACGGCTGAGAATAGGTTGTCTGCTTGCGACATGACAACACACATACCCTAATGCATGAAAAAACAAAAATGCTATAGTTCAGTGCAAACCTGTGCATCGAGATAGTTGCTATGATCCAAAGTTTTCCCATCCATCTACAAGAAGGGAACAAGATGAATGAGACATTCGGAAGTAAGGTCAGTCTTCATATCCAAATATAATGGTAATTGCATCACGTGTAAGGACACTAATATGAAGAACTAAAAAACATGGTGTTCCGCCATTCTCAGGGCATATTAATTCACGACCGCTTACTGCCTTGTCAAAAAAAATGCACCAAATAGTCAGAGAAAGCAAAAGCCTGGTCACCTTTGAAGAAACCAATGGAGCTCTATCGCCAGGTATGCTAACATCAGGAAGATAACTGAAGTCCGAAGCAATAAGGGACATGCTTGGCAAAGCTTCATGTAAAGTATCAAGTAGTTTCTGTATAATATAAGAAAATCTTGGTGTAAGCTGGCCACATATACTGGCATCTAACATCAAACCATACTTTATAATCTAACTTAGAAGCACAGGGCCCAGAATACATACCAAGCATCCAGTTGGTAACCAAGCTCTCCGAGGCTTCGGAAAAACTTTTGAGAAGATTCCTTTCGCAGCAAATGATAGTTTTTCTCTCAAAGATGGATTCTGTTCATTCATGCTAACAATCTCACTGCAGCGGGAAACTAACGGGTCTTGTAATGGTTTGTAGACCTCACAGACTTGTGAACTTTCTTAAGAAAAAAATAAGAAAAATGATTAAGAGATTAAGAGACAGTAGCTACTAGCTAAATAATTTCCCATAATAGTAAAAAGAGGTCCTTTTGGAATAAAGAAATAGTGAACATACATGGATTATTAATTAGTAAAATAATTATAAAGGAAAAGAAGGCAGCCCTTTAACAATAACAGCAACCAAAATAATAAGCGACACAATCTAAATCAAGTAAAAAAACGCAATTCCACAAGCGAAGTGTAAAATAATAAAGAGTCATTTACAGTATTATTTCACAATGAAACTTTCGTAGTTGAGAATGGAAAGCGTATTAGCATAGAACTATATTTCCACCACCATGAACTATTCATAGTGTATATTAAAATCAAGCAATGAGTAGCAAAATTATTAAGCTAGCAGCGAACAAGAATTCAACATAATACTAAAATAATATTTAAAATATGAAAACAAGCAGGTATCATAAGTTAATTCTTTTATAATGCATTCCCAACTGGAGGATCTCATTCAACTATAGCGGTATAGCCCCATATAAACAGTGGATCTAAGAGCAAACAAAAGGAGAAGGAATAAGATATTTCAGATTGTGTTTGCCATGTCTAGGGATCCACATAATTGAATATAAAAGCAAACAAGATACATCAAATATGGTAGAAAGCAAAGATTCTAGCTATATCTTCCAAGGAATATGAAAGTTGAAACACAAAATTACAAACCTGCCATTTAATTTTTCAATCCACACTTCCATCCATGGGGAGACCTGATCTGGTGAATAGACAAGGTCATGAGGTAGATTGTCAAGTACCTGAAATTCCGCAAAAAGAAAGTTAGTACTACTGGAACTGCTGTCAGAATCTCCCTTAAGATATGATGGCAAGACTAAATTTTCTACTCCATCCATCTGGAAATAAGTGACTTGGATTTGTCTAGATTCGAATGTATCTGGACACGTTTTAGTGTGTAGATACATGCGAATCTAGAAAAATCCAAGTCACTTATTTCCGGACAGAGGGAGTATATAATTAGCTTCATTTTTCTCCAGAACCAGGATATATTAGCAATGCAAATACTATAGCAGCCAAAATTATCATTAGCCAGTTAGCTCCAGTATGGTAATAATACAAATCGCATGCTTGACATGGCTGGTGATCCTATATATTATCGACTATTAAATCATGTAAATAAAAAGAAACATTAACAGAACGAGAAATTGCCAGTGCAATGTTCATTTTGCAATATCATGTCCAAGCACACAAAGTAAGAAGTAGTTTGTGTCAGCTAGTCCTACAAACATCTCACATTGTCAAACTCAAGAAGCTTTGATACTAAAAAGGCTTTCTAGCGACATGAACCTATTGCTGATACACTGCATGAAAATGATGATGGCCACTTTGTTTGTTTGACTGAGCAAGTCCAAGCAGTACATACCTCAAGCATGAGCACCCAACAAGGTTGGGGATCCTTGGAGCCTGCAAAGGAAACAGGAAGATTGAGATCACAATCATTTCAAAGGTATTAGTAAATACTGAGACCCTGAGAATAATTGGTGGATACCAATGTGATGGTGGCACAGAGGTATAAATATCCACGATTAATGTATGAGGTTTATCGTCACAGCATATTTCTAAGTCTAAGTACTTATATGTAGTAGAATATCAGCTATTGCAGACTGGAAACAGTGTAAGATGGTGATCAAAGCTCAGGTAACTGATCGGAGACAATGATTATTGTAGAAAAGTTCTCGCACCAATAGCTAGGCACAAGAAGCCAGCTTACCCCATCCAGTTCTGTCAGTTGCATCACGACGCTCCACTGTAAACTTTGACAGATGGCTCTGTACTTCACCGACAGTTTCCAACTGCTTTTCAGCAAGGGAGGAGCTAATCTCTACTGAGCTAGCAAACGAGGATAAAAAGAAGGTCAAAGCATATTCAATCACAGGAAAGGAAAATGCTGGAATGGTAGTGCAAGGCATTCTGTAGAGTATTATGTATGTTCATACGGCACATGCCCAAAGCACTTTGTTCTACCTTACCAAACAAATAGGAGTCTCTACTCTCGAAGAAGAACTTTAACTATGTACGCAACATGACAAAAGGGCTCCTTACATGTATTTCATATTATTGTAGACTTTTGGCGGAGCATTTAACATCATGTAATCAAGTACACCCTTAGCACATGTCCCAGATCCACCACCAATTTCATATATCTGACCAGTACAGGAATCGATATCAAATGATTGGGTACAGAAAGAAAATAAATATGATAATCTGCTGAGATATTGACAAAGCACACAAGTGAATTTGGGACATTGTCTATCGAGGAGGTGCGAAGCCATATAAGAAAGAATATTGTCAATGCACCTTCAACGGGACTGAAAGATTAGCTGTGCGCAGGATTGATGCAGCTATTGCATGGGCATACCATGGCTGCACCAGAAAAGCAAAACAGCATCAATAGCCAGAATTGCAAAGAAGTCACATCCTGTCTAACATTTCAAGCACAAAAGGGCACCTTAAAAAGCTCCACTGGGGTAAACCAAGCGATATCGTGCTTCTTATACAGCTTATCGAGATGCTTCATGTATGCACTCCTCCCTGCGCGATATAACACCAGATTAAATGCATCTATAAGTAAATGTCTCCTATATTAACACAGCATTGCACAGAATCAGCATCCAGCAAAACGTCGATGGACTTCAGCATCCAGGAAAGAACATTCCAGGTCCCAAATGGCTCTACAAACTTGAGAAAAATTACTCCACTTGGACCACACATACGCATACAACATGTTTGAAGAAATGTTGCCTCAACAAACAAAGATAAATCCTATTCACGTGGTGCCGGAACATATTACTAAACCTCGCATCTACTCCAAGAAACTGAATACAGCAAAGGAGCAGGAGAGACAGAGCGAGGAGCTCAAGAGTCCGGAAAAGGTACCCTCCAGCTGGTTGAAGCGGATGGCGGAGTCGAGCACGCCCACGGGCCCCGACCGCTTGGAGAAGTAGCCGTGGTTGGGATCGTACAGCGCTGACTTCACGAAATCCCGAACCTACGAGGGAAGCTCCCCTGTCAGCCCGTAGCAGGGAGATCTCTGAGTGCCCGGAAATGCCTCGACGCTTACCAGAACGGGCTTATCGCCGGAGACGATGCCCGAAGAGAATAGCGCCACAGGGGCCCACCGCACCACGTGCCGGAGCGCGGGGATGGTTGCCAGGTACGCCGGCGCCATGGCGGAGCCGCAGCGTGTCGTTGCGGCGGCGGCGGCGGCGCTTCTGGACGTTTCCAAAACAGAAATGAAGTTAACACTTTCTGGGCCCGAAAGTCTCGGGTGGTTTGGAAGAGCGTTTCGGGCCCAACTCCAAGCCCGTTCACTCCAAGGCGCGCGGTCTATATAACAAGAGAAGAAGCCCAAGGCTGCCGTCGACTCGCCGGCTCACCGTCGAAAGTTCAAACGAGAGAGAGAGGAGAGAGGAGAGAGGAGAGAGAGAGAGCGCAATGGAGCGCGCACGCGGAGGGAGGCGGAGGGGAAGGGGAAGGGCTGCGACGAACCCCATCGCGGTGGCCCCCGTCGACGGCGGCATCGACCCGCAAGCGGCGTTCGAGGCGCGCAGGGCGGGGCTGGTGGAGAAGGCGCAGGAGCTCAAGGATGTGGACACGGATAATGTGGCCGTCGCGATGATCTACTCGAGCATAGACGGACTGGGCGGCGCGACTTACTGGCCGTCGATGGACGAGGCGAGACGCGTGATGAGGATCTTATTCGAGCTCCCGGAGGAGAAGTGGATCACGGAGGATCACGCCAACTACGTCACGCGCCTGCGCGATGCGGAGAGGTCCGAGCTGGCCAAGGTGCGGGAGGGCGGCATCGCAGCCGCGCCCGCGTTCGGGCCGTGGGAGCGCAACCTCGACGGCAAGCCGGTGGAGGCGCTCCGGGAGCTGCTCGCTTCCATCGAGGTGTCCCAGAAGGCCGCGGGGAGCAGGATGGGGAAGCGGCAGCCCCAGCGTGACGAGAGCGTGGCGGGCGAGGAGGACGCAAGCGGCGAGGTGCAGGGGACGCAGAAGCAGCCACAGGGCGCCGACGAGGTGCAGGGAAAGCAGAAACAGCCACCGGGCGACGACGAAGACGGCGTTGCTTGGTCGGAGGAGGCGCTCCAGGAGATTTTCGCTTGCCTCGAGGAGGAGGGGTCCCCGGAGGCCGCGCCGAGCAGGATCCCGGAGCGGCAGCCCCAGCCTGACGAGAGCGTGGCGGGCGAAGAGGACGCGAGCGGCAAGGTGCAGGGGCAGCCACAGGGCGCCGATGAGGTGCAGGCAGCGCAGAACCAGCCACAGGGCGCCGATGAGGTGCAGGGAGCGCAGAACCAGCCACAGGGCGACGACGACGGCGAAGACGACGCTGCGTGGATGGAGCAGCTGGTGGAGGATCTCAAGGAGAAGCCCGAGCCAGCGAACAGGAACGCCGCTCCGTACGATGCCGGGATGATCGAGTACATCAACGTGGGTGGGTACGTGATGGAGCAAGACGCCTACGATTTCATCAAGTTCGATCTCGGGATGTTTCCACCCAGCCTCGAGCACAAGCCGCCGCCCAGGTAAGCTGCGTTCGTGCTGGTTGCAGAACGGTCGATGTGACGAGTTCGCCCAATTCTGGAGGATAGCTTCGCATCGCTCGTAGGTCTCTGATCACCGCCGTCGTCAAACTGAGTTCCGAAGTACTGACAATGGCTTCACCGGCCGGACTGCCGCGTCGTTCCCGATCGGTTTTCCCGGACCACGACAGCGTGGAAGCCAATGTGTAAACCGACATTGCTATAGTCTGGATTTGTAACCGTAGACTGGACATTGTAGATCAAACTTCATCTAAAAACAACGATGAAATGTACAGTAGTATGAATAAGCGCCAATGCCATTTCCCCCTAGAAATCAGGAACCATCTCTGGTTATGCCTTTGAGGAAATAACCAATCTGCAGAACAGTTGTGCAATGCAATGGCATTTTGATTCAAAGGATCTTTGTACTAGGAATTTTGGAATAATTTCTTTGCACTATACTTCATACGATGTGTTTCCATCCACTCAAATATATAGTGATCTAGTATGATCAAATAATTCTTGTTTTTTGGTATGGTGCAAACATACTTTGGTGGAAAAACATGTGTGGGATTGAGTGGACAACGTAGACACTGCAATCATGTATTTTTAGAATCCCGCAAACGAAAGAGGTCTCAAGAGCATCATTAGCAGATATTGCATATCAGACTTGCCCAATATGCAGTACCGAGAACAAAAATGGTCTTTCTAGATACCGTAAAGGCCGAATACTGCAAGGTATCCCGCATCGAGGCCCATCCGTCCCTTCCTCCCCCGCCCAGAAACCCTCGCCGCCGCCCACCCCCGTCTCTGATTCCGACCACACCGGCCATCGAAAAACACATCGTCGACGCCAACCTCCGTGTCCACCCCCATATTGCCATGGCTGGCCAATCGAGCCGCGATTTGGGCGGACGCGGCCGCGTTTTTCTGGGCTGCAACAGGAGCTCCAGCCTGCGAGCTCACCCGTCGCTGCTGTCGGAGGAGGAAGAACGCCAGCGCCGCTCCGAGCAGGGACACGATCGCGGCGCCCTTGGGCGCACCCCCGTGCCCCCACCGTTGTCGTTCGACCCTACCGCAGATGATGCCGAGGAGCTCTTGATGAAATAAATCTACGCGTACTCGCCAGTCTTCCACGAGCCCGCTCCCGTCGACACTAACAACTCGGACGACGAGCACGAGGACCTCTGTCAACACCCGGATTTTTAATCCCAGATGCCCGTTATGCCATACCTCGCAATCCCAGGATTACCATTTTTGCGAGACATAACGGATTGGATATCACAGTACATCATCCATTACAAACCATACATAAGGTCTTACACAAATAAGGATCTCATGATCCAGTCTTAATACAACAAGCAGCGGAAATAAAAGATAAGCGTAGCGGTGGGGTCCATCTTCAGGGGCACAGGCAATGCTGACGAAGGCAGATAGTCCTAGTTATCATAGTCGTCATGCTGGCCATCATCTTGATAGTCTCCTTCATAGTCTGGCCATGATAATAGCCAGGGACAAAAGCCATGAGTACTCTTTAAGTACTCGCAAACTACCACTAACAAGTATCATAATTTTAAAGTTAAAGTGCTAACTCTATGTTTAACTATAAAGTTAAGTTTGAAACCTAAGCTGAGTTCTGAAGCAAAGAAAGATAAAGTAAAATTCTAGAATCACTTAAGTTGGGAAGCTATTGTCATAAACACAACCTTGTTGTGGTCAAGTCAAGATTCATCATTCATTTCATAAGTTATTTAGAAAACATCTGACAACGAAACAGTATGGCCATTCCAACTGTCCATAACCGTGGACGTGGCTATTCGAATAGTTTGACACTCTGCACAGGTGGTACACTTTCACCACAAGATTCGATACATCTGTCAGGGATAACCCTAAATCATCATACTTAGTATGCAGATAATCAAACATAACCTTCCCTTTACACACCCTAGTATAAGCACCTCTCCTATGAGCATGGCCTCCCAACCATGACCATCTGTCATCTTGGGCACTGCATAGGTGGACATCATGAGAGGTAGCCTCAGCTCAAACCTCTCCCGCGAGGGAACTAACACTAATGCATATAAATTTTCAGCTAAGCCTTACCCAATTCAGGTAGTGTGGTTGTACGATAAATTTGGAATGGTATCGCATCTGAATCCAACCATCAGTTTTATAAAAGGGTTAAGGCTCATGCCTCAAAATGTTCATCATCATCAACCATTTGTGTTTCTCAACACATGTCAAAACATCTCAATAGAATGACTCATCATTCCAAGGTTTTCATAATTCATTTTCACCAAGTGTTCCCATCTAAAGTGACTCAAGTTTTTGATCTACTCTAAACTACTAAGTTAAGAGTGTTCACTAAGATGGAAAAGATGGGTTCAATCTCATGCCATAGAATGACATCTAAAAGTTTCTAAATAGGTCAAGTTTTATACTTTTTATGCTACCTTTAAAACAAGTAAAGAATTTTGTGTAAACTAAGGGAGGTAAAACCTGTAAATAAGACTTGGGGTACTAATAGTAAAAAGGGGGGGTGATCAAAGCATGCCTAAGGCATCTTTGCTAAACCATCTAGTTTGATCCTAACTTGCTAAGCAATAAACTTGCAAATGTTAGCTTGCATTGTTAATGGTGGCTTGCACTTGGATGGTGCTAGCTTGCTAATAGTAGCTTTCCTTGGGTAGTGCAGTGGTCGAAGTTTTCTTCTTCTTCTTCTTGGTAGAACTCCTCCTCCTCGAAAGCTTGGTCAGTACTATCGTTTATAAATACATACGGAGTACACAATCACTAAACAATACTTAACTAGGCTAAATAGCATTCTAAAACACACATTTGATGATCTATTATCATTACAAGCATCCCAAGTTTAAATCACTAGTTTCATCTTGTTAATTTAGAAAAGTAATTTCTACTAATTGATAAATTAACTAAGATTTAATATTCACCACTTAAAATATGGGATCATGTTGACACATGTCGTCACCACATATTCTAACATATGGGAATGAGATTTAAAGGTTGGATCAATATTACTTTGGTTTAAGTTTATTATTTAATGATTTAAAGTGTCTAGAAATGCCTATATAGCATTATTTTGGTACTAGTCCAAAGTCACTGCATGTAAACCTTAATATTATTACATATTCAGATAGATATGATGAAATGTGATTTTTGAGAGTTGGAATCAACTCCAAACCTATCTTAGTTGATTTTATAAAAATGTTGCAAATTGCAAAAGCTTCTGTTTTGTTATTTTTACTAGGAGAGATCTATAACTCTAATTGGATTAAACCCAACGGTCTTGGATAGATCACTTCAATACCTTTCAGGCAAAATTGGTTTCATGCAATTTGGATTTGTAAAACTCCCAGAATTGAATTTTAAACTAGTGGACAGAAACTAGATTCAACTTAAAAAGAAAAATCCAATTTTGAACGGTTGGGCTAGCGCGGGAACGAACATGGGCCGGCCCAATGGCGCTCCGCGGCGCGAGGCTCAGCTGACAGGAGGGTCCCGCTGGTCAGCGGCACTTAACACGCGAAACGGTACGCGCGCTGTGGGTCGTAGGATTAGAAGTAGGATCTACGGTTGAGAGTCGTCGTCGACGACGAACAGGTCGCCGGCGAGAGTTTTCCCTAGCGGCTCGGTGGGGGTCTACCGACGACGTACCAGGGCTCCAGCGAGGCAGACAAATGAACTGGAAGACGACAGTGAGGCGAGGCGCGGTTGCGGCGGAGCTTGGGGTGCCCTAAATCGCAGGCGCCCTTCTCCTCCTGCTGCGGCGGCTCCGGCTCCAATTCCGGTGAGGCAGAGCTCGAGCGGCGTCGACGGGAGGGGTGAAAGGATCAGTGAGAGGTGGGGAGTGAGTGGGTGTGGAGAAATGGTGCTGGGGAGGCTGGTTTATATAGGCCCGACGGTGAGACCGAACGGTGTGGGCAGGCGACTCCGGCGAGGTCGACAAAGGGGGCTAGCGGTGTGGATCGAGGTAGGCGACAGTGGCCTGTCTCCTGGCGGTGCGCTGAGGCTTAAATGCGCGGCAGGGCGAGCTCTGTGCTGGTCGGGCGCGTCACGCGCTCTAGGCGACGGGTCCGATGGCGAGCGGTGGCTGAGGTGCGTTGGGCGGCCAACGGGGGTGTCTAGGGTGTTCCCTAGGTCATGGCGGAGCGGTGGGCGCGGGCTGTGACCGAGGGGCGGTATGTGCACGCGGGGACAGAGCGTGCTCTGCGGGCGGCGTCGGCATGGTCGGCCAGCTTCGGGCACGGCGGTTCCTGGCCGTTCTGCTCTCTGTCTCTGGGCTGAGGCTGGTTGGACAGTGGCGGTGGACCACTGGCTAGCTTGTAGACATGGCGAGAGAGGGGGAAGCGGTCTGCTGCTGCGAGTGCATGGTTGGCCGGCGAGGAGTGGCTCGGCATGGCAGTGCAGTGCAGCTAGGAGGTAGGGGATGTGCTGGTGTGGGTCTGGTTAGGCTTGAGGGAGACAAGAGTGATCAAAGCACTCCAATTTGCTAGACAAGATCAAGCCCAAAACAGTGATAGTTAGGCCACTTTGATCTTGCCCACAAAGTGTTTGATGAAATTGCCGAAAGAGAAAAACTTTTGAATTTTGAGTTCAAAATTTTTGGGTGTTCTCCACTAGTGCTAGGTAGTCTCTGGTTGCAAGGGTTTTGAAAGTGAAGCTCAAATAGATGGTTTTTGAAATAGGGGTGATCTATGCATATGCATTGGATTCAATTTTCACATGCCAATTAAAATAAGTAAAAGAATGTTTTTAGCAGATCAAAAGGTGGGCCTTGGTACCTCATAATGTGTACTAGCAAGGGGTGCAAAGATCATGAATTGTTTCTGTTAAGAAATGAGTGCTAGGAACACTCAAAGTAGTGTAGTGGATTAAAATGGCCAAAATGACCATTCCTCCTCTTTAATTGTTTTTGATTTGATTTTCTTTAGGAAAATTTTGGGAATGATGTAGATGATGTTTAAATCACACATGAAACATTTTACAAGCAATGGATCACAGAACCATGGCAATTCAAATCAATTCCTATTTTAAATGCACATACACATGAATGCTTTCATTTTTAATTTGGAAAAGTTTTTGTTAACCCCAAATTTGATGATTTAGATCTTGATAAGCTTGGATTGAAGTTTTGGGATGTTACAAACCTTCCCCCCTTAAACAAAATCTCGTCCCGAGATTTACAAAGAAAAACTAGGAACTAAAGAGATCTGGGAACTCTCTCCTGATGTAATCTTCTCGCTCCCAAGTGGCTTCCTCCTCGGTATGGTTGCTCCACTAAATCTTGAGAAACTTGATACTCCTGGTCCTGGTGGTTCTGTAGGCTTCTTCTAAGATACGGATAGGTACTTCTCTATAGGTCAAGTCATTGTTGATTTCCACCACTCGGTGATCGATGTTCTTGAAAACTTTGGTCTTCTCGGGCACTTCCAAACACTTGCGAAGTAACGAGATATGGAACTCATTGTGGATGGCTGACATCTCTTCGGGCAGTTCCAGTTGATACGATACTTCTCCTCGACAGTTCAGAATTTTGAAGGGTCCGATATATCTGGGGGCTAACTTTCCCTTCAGACTAAAGTGCTGAGTTCCCTTCAATGGTGAAACCTTGAGATATACAAAATCTCTGACATTGAAAGTCAGGTCTCTCCTTCTTTTGTCCACATAACTGTTCTGTCTGGATTGGGCGGTCTTGAGGAGCTCACGGACTTTGTGAACTTTCTCTTCTGCTTCTCGGAGAATGTCAGGTCCAAAGATCTGACTCTCTCCTACTTGCGACCAATTCAAAGGGGTACGGAACCTTCTTCCGTATAGGCATTCAAAGGGTGCCATCTGCAAACTAGCTTGATAACTGTTGTTATATGAGAATTCTGCGAAAGGCAGGCAGTCTTCCCATTTTGATCTGTATTCCAACACATAAGCTCTAAGCATATCCTTTAGGATCTGGTTGACTCTCTCAGTCTGTCCATCAGTTTGCGGGTGATACGCGGTGCTGAAGTTCAACTTGGTTCCTAATCCTTCCTGAACTTTCTGCCAAAATCTCGAGGTAAACTGGGTTCCTCGATCTGATACTATGGTCTTGAGGGTTCCATGCAGACTAACAATCCTGGCAATGTACAGTTCTGCTAGCTTCGCACTCTGGTAAGTTGTCTTGACAGGTATAAAGTGGGCTACCTTGGACAGTCTATCAACTATGACCCAGATTGAGTCATTTCCCCTACTAGAAGTAGGTAAACCGGTGATAAAGTCCATTCCGACGGAATCCCATTTCCATTCCGGAATCTGCAGTGGTTGTAACAATCCTGTAGGTGTCTGATGCTCTGCCTTTACTCTTTGACAAATGTCACACTTGGCGATGTAGCTTCCGATCTCTCTCTTCATCTTGTGCCACCAAAATTGCTCCTTCAAATCCTGATACATCTTTGTTCCTTCGAGGTGGATAGAATAAAGAGTATCATGAGCTTCCTTCATGATAACTTCCTTCAGCTCCGAATCTGCTGGCACATAGATACGTCCTTTGTACCACAGTACACCTTCTTTGTCTTCAGTGAATCCAGGTACTTTTCCTGTAACAATACGACGTTTGATTCCGTCGATACTTTCATTCCCCTTCCGGGCTTCCTTGATTTGGCTAATCAAAGTGGGTTGAAGTTCAATGCTAGCTAAGAATCCTTTGCTAACTAATTCCGTCCTGAACTGTTCCAACTCCTCATACAAACTTGGTTGCTTCTCCTTGATCATGGTGTTTAGCCTACACGGCAATCTGCTAAGAGCATCCGCTACCACATTGGCTTTGCCGGGGTGATAGTGAATGTCAAGATCATAATCCTTGATTAACTCTATCCATCTCCTTTGCCTCATATTCAGCTCTTTCTGAGTGAAGATATATTTTAAGCTCTTGTGATCTGAGTAAATCTCACATACCCATCAGATAATGACGCCATGTCTTTAATGCTAGAACCACGGCTGCTAGCTCAAGATCATGGGTCGGATAGTTCTACTCATGCTGCTTCAGTTGTCAAGATAGATACGCGATAACTTTGCCTTCTTGCATCAACACACATCCGAGACCAATCTTGGATGCGTCACAGTACACATCAAACGGCTTCTTGATGTCTGGCATGACCAATATTGGGGCTGATATCAATCTCTTCTTCAACTCCTGAAGTTGTCCTCACATTTGTCTGTCCATTCAAACTTCTTGTCCTTTTTCAACAATTGGGTCATGGGTCGGGCGATGCTTGAGAATCCTTCTTCGAACTTGCGGTAATATCCCGCTAATCCGAGAAATGCACAGACTTGGGTTTGAGTGGTTGGGGCTTCCCATTCTTCGACATCTTTGATCTTGGCGGGATCAACAGAGACTCCTCCGGCAGACACAATATGTCCTAGGAATCCTACTTCCTTCAGCCAAAACTCACACTTGCTGAACTTGGCATATAATTGATGCTCTCTTAGGGTTTCTAGGATAACTCTCAGATGTTGCTCATGCTCTTCTTCTGACTTGGAGTAGATAAGAATGTCGTCGATGAACACAACTACAAACTTATCTAGGAAATTCATAAAGATCTTATTCATGAGATTCATGAAATAAGCAGGGGCATTGGTTAATCCAAAATACATAACCATATACTCGTATAAACCATAGCGAGTAGTAAAGGCGGTCTTCGGAATATCCGTTGCACGAATCTTAAGTTGGTGATAACCAGTCCTAAGATCAATCTTTGAGAATACCTGAGCTCCGGTCAACTGATCAAATAGATCCTCTATCTTTGGCAAGGGGTTCTTGTTCTTGACAGTGACATCATTCAACTTTCTGTAATCTGTGCACAGACGGTTGCCTCCATCTTTCTTGTCGACGAATAACACTGGTGATTTCCATGGCGATGCGCTTGGTTGAATCAAGCCTTTCTCCAACATGGCATCCAACTGCTTCTTCAGTTCCACTAACTCTGAGGGGTTCATGCTATAGGGTCTCTGGGCTACAGGTCCGGTTCCGGGGATTTGTTCGATAATGAACTCAATATCCCTATCCGAGGGCATACCTAGCAATTCATCTGGGAATACGTCGGGGTATTCACAGAATACTCTAACTTGGTCAATGGTGGGCAGGGCTACACTCTTGTTGCACTTGAGTTGACGGGGTAAGGTTTCAGAGATATGTTCTACTGTTACTCCAGAACTACTGGTCATGGTGATGGCTTTCTTAGCACAGTGTATCAGTCCTTTATGCCTTAACATCCAATCCATACCTAGTACTACTTCCAATCCTTTGGTTCTAAGTACAATTAGGTTGGCATAAAAATCTATCCCATGTATTCTGATAGGTACATCTTTGCAAATTTTTCTAGCTTTGGTTGTTGAACCGGGGATTTGAACTATCATGACATGCTTCAGGTTGGTTGGGCGAATCTTACTAGTGCATGCAAATTCTTCGGTGACAAATGAATGCGATGCTCCAGAATCAAACAATACTCTTGCTAAAACTGAGTTGAAAGAAAACATACCCAGCACTACATCTGGCGCTTCCTGGGCTTCTTCTGCGTTCATGTGGAAGAGACGGCCATTGCGGTTGTGAGGGTTCCCTGGGGCAAATCTTCTTCCTGGTTGAACACGATGCTGCTGCTGAGATGGGGCATTCACATTGGCATTGGCTGCAGTCTTCTTGGGACACTCATTGGAGTAGTGACCCTTTACTCCACACTCGAAACAAGTGATCTGGGACTTGTCCTTGACTGCGACAGGCACAACATTGCTGCTAGTTCTGGGTGCAGTGTTGTTGTTGCTGTTGTTCTTGGGAGGTGCACGGTTGAAATTGTTGGCATTACCGGAGTTGTGATTGTTTCCTCCGGACTTCACATTGCCTCCGCTACGGTTGGGGTAGCTTGGGCGAGACATTGGGGGTCGGTTGTTCCTTGGTGCATATCCGGGTGAAGAGTTGGGACGGTACTTCTGGTGACTACTGGATCCAGACTGCTGCATCATACGACGCTTGTGGTTGTCGTTTGCCTAGTTAATCTTCCCTTCCATCTGAATGGCAGAGTCGACTAGCTCTTCGAGATCCTGGAAACGGATGTTGACGAGGACAGTCTGCATTTCATCATGCAGTCCGTTCAAGAATCTCTCCTTCTTCTTGGCCTCCGTGTTGATCTCATCAGGTGCATATCTAGCAAGTGACAAGAATCTGTCACGGTACTCCACCACAGTCATTCTTCCTTGCTTCAATTCGCGGAACTCATCTCTCATTCTATTGACTAGTCCCTGCGGCACGTGGGTGCAGCTGAACTTGACTTTGAATGCTTCCCATGTCATCACTTGGCCATGGTTCATGTTGTGGATGTTATTCCACCAAGCTCTGGCATCTCCTGCCAGATAGTGGGTAGCGAAGAGAACTTTATCATTTTCATCAACTCTTGCAACTTCTAAGTTGTTTTCCATGGTCTGTAACCAGTCATCAGCATCTAGTGGGTTTTTAGAGGAGCTAAAGATTGGAGGATTGGTGTTCTGAAAGTTTTTGAGTTTGGATCCCTGGTGATCTTGATTTCCATGCCCTTGGTTGTTGAGAGCCATCTGGGCGATCTGTTGAAGTGTTGCTAAGTTGGCTTGGCGTTCTGCCTTGCTTGCTTCACGGTCGGCGATGCGATTCTGCAAGATCTGCATCATTGGGTCTTGTGACGAGCTGCTCCCTCCTTGGTTTCCACGAGTCATCTGAAGATTGAGATGGATTTAGGGGTAAGAGGGAAATTCTAAGGTTCATGGTTTTGGGTTTCAAAGCTAAAACTTTGAGTTAGACTCAGGTTTTTCAACTAACTCCATTTTCATTCATACAAGCAAGCACACGATACAACACACACCACAACAATCAAAAGGGAAAACAGATGGTTTGAAGAACCATTCTGCAAGCTACGATAAAGTGAGATCGATACATCTCATGCTACGATAATGTTCTAGTGCCTCTACTCATCGTCGATGAAGTCGGAGTCATCATCGTCAGTGTAGAAGTCCACGGCATCCTCCGCCAGAAAATCATCATCATTGCTGAGGAAGAATCCATGTCTCCTTGGATGTCTTCACCCTCATCTTCTTCTTCCTTGGCGGCAAGCTGAGCTTCCTGCTCCTTGACGGTCTTCTCGAGGTCAGCCACCTTCTTGCGAAGACGGGCGATGGTGCGATCCTTCTTGGCACGCGGGCGACAAAGAGACTGGCGGTCCTGGACGATCAGTGCGAAAGTCTGGGCCTTCTGGTCGGCAATGGCACGGTTCTGGTTGGCTAACTCTCTGGCATTATCCAGTTCCTGCTGTCTGTCATGAAGTAGGAAGTCAAGGTTCTCCACTTGACGCCTCAACTCTGGGTGACTTGGCATCTCCATTGGCATTCCCATGAAGTCACGTCTTGCATAGTAGGCAAAACGAGTTCCTTGGATCTTGTTGACGCTGAGGGCACATAGACGTGCGAGAGCTTCATGCATTGCCCTGGCTAATCCATCTAGCCAGTTGTTCTCTCTCACGGAGAACTGAATTCTCCCAGAAGTTGGTGCTTCAATGCTTCCTCTAAGATCCGCGGTGACGAGCCACTGTAGGTCTCCTCCTGGGGGTCCTGGAAGTTGAGCTCCAAGAAACTCCGGGTGCGGGCGTCCCAGTAACTCTGACAGTAAATCCAGATCCCTCTCGAAGATCAGCTGACCTCCGTTTCCCAACTGGTAAAACTTGTTGAACTGAGTCACCATCTACAAGAATTAAGGATGAGGAAGTTAGTGAAGTGATCAGGTGTGTCAATTTTTAAGTAGTAGTGTAAGAATTTTGAGGAACATGAATTTTTGAGAAAGAAAGAATTCACAAGGGTAAGAGAGGAGATAGTTTTTCATAGATACTCACTTTGGTTTTGAAACTAAATTTTTGTTTGAACATCCATTCTAACTAGGGTCTCCTATGGTCAGGATGGCTCTGATACCAACTTGTCAACACCCGGATTTTTAATCCCAGATGCCCGTTATGCCATACCTCACAATCCCAGGATTACCATTTTTGCGAGACATAACGGATTGGATATCACAGGACATCATCCATTACAAATCATACATAAGGTCTTGCACAAATAAGGATCTCATGATCCAGTCTTAATACAACAAGCAGTGGAAATAAAAGATAAGCGTAGTGGTGGGGTCCATCTTCAGGGGCATAGGCAATGCTGACGAAGGCAGATAGTCCTAGTTATCATAGCCGTCCTGCTGGCCATCATCTTGATAGTCTCCTTCATAGTCTGGCCATGATAATAGCCAGGGACAAAAGCCATGAGTACTCTTTAAGTACTCGCAAACTACCACTAACAAGTATCATAATTTTAAAGTTAAAGTGCTAACTCTATGTTTAACTATAAAGTTAAGTTTGAAACCTAAGCTGAGTTCTGAAGCAAAGAAATATAAAGTAAAATTCTAGAATCACTTAAGTTGGGAAGCTATTCTCATAAACACAACCCTGTTGTGGTCAAGTCAAGATTCATCATTCATTTCATAAGTTATTTAGAAAACATCTGACAACGAAACAGTATGGCCATTCCAACTGTCCATAACCGCGGACGCGGCTATTCGAATAGTTTGATACTCTGCAGAGGTGGTACATTTTCACCACAAGATTCGATACATCTATCAGGGATAACCCTGAATCATCATACTTAGTATGCAGATAATCAAACATAACCTTCCCTTTACACACCCTAGTATAAGCACCTCTCCTATGAGCATGGCCTCCCAACCATGACCATCTGTCATCTTGGGCACTACATAGGTGGACATCATGAGAGGTAGCCTCAACTCAAACCTCTCCCGTGAGGGAACTAATACTATGCATATAAATTTCCAGCTAAGCCTTACCCAATTCAGATAGTGTGGTTTTACGGTAAATTTGGAATGGTATCGCATCTAAATCCAACCATCAGTTTTATAAAAGGGTTAAGGCTCATGCCTCAACATTTTCATCATCATCAACCATTTGTGTTTCTCAACACATGTCAAAACATCTCAATAGAATGACTCATCATTCCAAGGTTTTCATAATTCATTTTCACCAAGTGTTCCCATCTAAAGTGACTCAAGTTTTTGATCTACTCTAAACTACTAAGTTAAGAGTGTTCACTAAGATGGAAAAGATGGGTTCAATCTCATGCCATAGAATGACATCTAAAGGTTTCTAAATAGGTCAAGTTTTATACTTTTTATGCTACCTTCAAAACAAGTAAAGAACTTTGTGTAAACTAAGGGAGGTAAAACCTGTAAATAAGACTTGGGGTACTAATTGTAAAAAGGGGGGATGATCAAAGCATGCCTAAGGCATCTTTGCTGAACCATCTAGTTTGATCCTAACTTGCTAAGCACTAAACTTGCAAGTGTTAGCTTGCATTGTTAATGGTGGCTTGCACTTGGATGGTTCTATCTTGCTAATAGTAGCTTGCCTTGGGTAGTGCAGTGGTTGAAGTTTTCTTCTTCTTCTTGGTAGAACTCCTCCTCCTCGAAAGCTTGGTCGGTACTATCGTCTATAAATACATACGGAGTACACAATCACCAACCAATACTTAACTAGGCTAAATAGCATTCTAAAACACACATTTGATGATCTATTATCATCACAAGCATCCCAAGTTTAAATCACTGGTTTCATCTTGTTAATTTAGAAAAGTAATTTCTACTCATTGAAAAATTAACTAAGATTTAATATTCACCACTTAAAATATGGGATCATGTTGACACATGTCATCACCACATATTCTAACATGTGGGAATGAGATTTAAAGGTTGGATCAATATTACTTTGGTTTAAGTTTATTATTTAATGATTTAAAGTGACTAGAAATGCCTATATAGCATTATTTTGGTACTAGTCCAAAGTCACTACATGTAAACCTTATTATTATTACATATTCAGATAGATATGGTGAAATGTGATTTTTGAGAGTTGGAATCAACTCCAAACCTATCTTAGTTGATTTTATAAAAATGTTGCAAGTTGCAAAAGCTTCTGTTTTGTTATTTTTACTAGGAGAGATCTATAACTCTAATTGGATTAAATCCAACGGGCTTGGATAGATCACTTCAATACCTTTCAGGAAAAAATGGTTTCATGCAATTTGGATTTGTAAAACTCCTAGAATTGAATTTTAAACTAGTGGACAGAAACTAGATTCAACTTAAAAAGAAAAATCCAATTTTGAATGGTTGGGCTAGCGCGGGAACAAACATGGGCAGCCCCAGTGGTGCTCCGCGGCGCGGGGCTCAGCTGACAGGGGGTCCCGCTGGTCAGCGGCACTTAACACGCGAAACGGTACGCGCGCTGTGGGCCGTAGGATTAGAAGTGGGATCTACAGTTGAGAGTCATCGTCGACGACGAACAGGTCGCCGGTGATAGTTTGCCCTAGCGGCTCGGTGGGGGTCTACCGGCGACGTACGAAGGTTCTAGCGACGACAGCGAGGCGGGCAAATGAACTAAAAGACGACGGCGAGGCGAGGCGTGGTTGCGGCTGAGCTTGGGGTGCCCTAAATCGCAGGCGCCCTTCTCCTCCTGCTGCGACGGCTCCGGCTCCAATTTCGGCGAGGCAGAGCTCGAGCGGCATCGGGGGGAGGGGTGAAAGGATCAGTGAGAGGTGGGGAGTGAGTGGGTGTGGAGAAATGGTGCTGGGGAGGCCGGTTTATATAGGCCCGACGGTGAGACCGAACGGTGTGGGCAGGCGACTCCGGCGAGGGCGGCACAGGGGGCTAGCGGCGTGGCTCGAGGTAGGGGACGGTGGCCTGTCTCCTGGCGGTGCGCTGAGGCTTAAATGCGCGGCATGGCAAGCTCTGTGCTGGTCGGGCGCGTCACGCGCTCTGGGCGGCAAAGGCGGCGGGTCCGACGGCGAGCGGTGGCTGGGGTGCGTTAGGCGGCCAGCGGGGGTGTCTGGGGTGTTCCCTAGGTCATGGTGGAGCGGTGGGCGCGGGCTGCGGCCGAGGGGCGGTCTGTGCACGCGGGGACAGAGCGTGCTCTGCGGGCGGCGTCGGCATGGTCGACCAGCTCCGGGCGCGGCGGTTCCTGGCCGTTCTGCTCTCTGTCTCTGGGCTGGGGCTGGTTGGACGGTGGCGGTGGACCACTGGCTAGCTTGTAGACATGGCGAGAGAGGGGGAAGCGGTCTACTGCTGCGAGTGCATGGTTGGCCAGCGAGGAGTGGCTCGGCATGGCAGTGCAGTGCAACTAGGAGGTAGGGGATGTGCTGGTGTGGGTTTGGTTAGGCTTGAGGGAGACAAGAGTGATCAAAGCACTCCAATTTGCTAGACAAGATCAAGCCCAAAACAGTGATAGTTAGGCCACTTTGATCTTGCCCACAAAGTGTTTGATGAAATGGCCGAAAGATAAAAACTTTTGAATTTTGAGTTCAAAATTTTTGGGTGTTCTCCACTAGTGCTAGGTAGTGTTTGGTTGCAAGGGTTTTGAAAGTGGAGCTCAAATAGATGGTTTTTGAAATAGGGGTGATCTATGCATATGCATTGGTTGAATTTTCACATGCCAATTAAAATAAGTAAAAGAATGTTTTTAGCAGATCAAAAGGTGGGCCTTGGTACCTCATAATGTGTACTAGCAAGGGGTGCAAAGATCATGAATTGTTTCTGTTAAGAAATGAGTGCTAGGAACACTCAAAGTAGTGTAGTGGATTAAAATGGCCAAAATGACCATTCCTCCTCTTTAATTGTTTTTTATTTGATTTTCTTTGGGAAAAGTTTGGGAATGATGTAGATGATGTTTAAATCACCCATGAAACATTTTACAAGCAATGGATCATAGAACCATGGCAATTCAAATCAATTCCTATTTTAAATGCACATACACATGAATGCTTTCATTTTTAATTTGGAAAAGTTTTTGTTAACCCCAAATTTGATGATTTAGATCTTGATAAGCTTGGATTGAAGTTTTGGGATGTTACAACCTCTTGCTGAATGAGGTGAAGTTCAACTCCCTCTGCACCGCGCTTATGGACATCGTGTAGCGCCAGAAGCACCGCCGCCTCACGCGATCTTCGCCGTGCCATTCGCCTCTTCACCCACGAGCACCTGGCGCGGGTCGCGGTCCTCGATGTCGACTACACCGACGACGCCAACAACACCGAGGAGTAAGCGTGCGCCTCCGCCGCCGCCGTAGATGATCTAGTGAGTAGGTACCGCCGGTGGAGCTACGTAGATGCTAGGTGAAGTCTGGATGCAGGGCGCGACATCATTTTTTGCTAAACATATATCAATCTCGATAACCTCCCCTATGTATGAATCTGGCGCCAATGTGTGCTATTTTTTAAATATGCAGTTTGAATTAGTATATTTGTTCTGTCTTTTTTCATATTGCAAACCATGTTTGCGGTATACCATATCCGTGTTTTGCAGTACCGCGGGATGTGGTATCTGCTAGAGATGCTCTCAAGGTGTTGACACTGTAGACTAGGGAACTCGCTGTAACACCCTCGAATCGGCCCTATGCAAGTTTTAGCCCTTTCCGCCAAACCCGCATAGAAACGATTCAAGGACGCCCACCAGGCACTTTCGTGCGGGTGGAAAACGAAGTAATACCATTACACAAGAGTCCTCGATGGGACCCACAGAACAGATATATATACAACACGACTCCACGAGTCAAGAATACAGATATACAATACAAAGATCCTAATCACCTTGAAAACGATACAACGTCTGAGTACGGACAAGATGCAAATGGGGCTAAGAGCCCTGAAGATTAACCAATGGCGTCCATAACCCTGCCCAGGCCAAGCCGGAAGGGTAACCCTGCTAACGACGTCGATCTCAAACCTGCTAAAACAAAAGGGGTGCCGACAAAGGGCAAAGGAAAAAGAGGAGCGTCAGTACTGAGGCCAGTACACGGCGAGGCTAGAATTCAGCGGCTCTCGCCTACATAGGTATGGTGGGCTGAAGCGGCAGCGCAGCGGCACAAAACAACCTATAGAGACTCAACACAACTGGCGGTTATCATAGAGGGATAAGAAAGACCTATTCGGATCCAACCTGAAGCTAACACCAAACAAACCCATCCTGGTATTTCCCCCTCGAGACCAAACGAGGAAGTCGGACCAAGGAACTCACACAGTTGGCAGTTTTATTCATTCTATTATAACTAAAGCACTTACTAGTCAGATATAGATAGCGTGGGCCGTCCTGATAGCGTAAGTAGTGGGCAGTTTTAATCACCATTCCATTGTAGTTGGGACATTTACTAGTCAGATATAATTGTCCTGAGGAATCCCAAACCCAACAGTTGTTGACACTTTTATCACATTCCATTGGAGTTGCAATACTTACTAGGCAGGTACAGTATGACACAGATCACCACAAATCCACCAGTTGTTGGCATTTTTATTATCCATTCCATTATACTTGAGCTGATTACTAGTCACATATTAAGTCAAATTTATAGCACTACTTTAGTTATGCTTGTCTATGATCGAGATACTGTGCTCCAAGTCGTCCATAACCGCGGACACGGCTTTCAGAAAGTTTTACCCTGCAGGGGTGCACAAATAGCAACACACACTCGATCAACCTCGGAAAAACCAACTCAAAACCCAATGAGGCTTTCACGACAAAGCGATCACAGGATTCAGAAATATTTCAGGGGGCCACCCCACTAAGCTACCCGCAACAAAGTTGGCCGGCTCCGGAACGGACCAAGGGTTTGTTGGACGGCTGTAAATGACTGGGAACCCAAAAGTGTGATTGGGCTTGTCGGTACAGCGAAAACGTGTCACGGTCCTAAACAGTACATGTGCTCCACGCACAATCGTAAATAAAGCAGTAACATGGCATAAGTACAGGATAGTAATAAAGCCCCAAACTACTTTGTGGCCCCAAGAAATAGAAATGAATCAAGCTCTGGCTCAGGGGGGTCCATAAGGCCTCCTGGATGTGGATAGTGCGAATAGTCAAGGAACAGGTATCAAGTACTCGGGGTCCTACGGGACACAAGTGAGCGTGGAAGAACCAAATAACATCTATTGCCCACCGATGCCTCTGCATTAGTTATATCTAGCATTTTAATAGTTGTATTTAAAGCCATGATCATCTCCACCAATAAACATCTCCACCATAAACATCTGCCCGCATTCCAACAACTGTTGTAATCATCAACACGAGATCGCACCTGAGCAAGCAACTACAAATCGCAAGGCCAGCTATCTACCAAACACAGGTAATAGGAGGTGTCCAAGGCAATATAAAGGCTGCACGGGATATATCTGGGGTACGGAAACTAAAGCATCGCGACATGGATAGTAATAGATCAACAGGAGGAAATAAAGACTATAAATGCAAAATAGGTTGAAAGGGGGAGAGATACTCGCCTGGTAAACACTGCCGAAGGTTCTTAACCAGAGAACTTGTCGACACTCGCATCAACTCATCGGCCTAATCCGCGAAGGAGCAAACACTAGAAGAAACACCGGATGCAATATTTAATACGACGGCAGAAGATCCGGCATGATTATGATATGATGCATGGCATGGCACAGATGCGGTGCAATTAGGCAGTATTAAGCGGAACCGGGGTCCCGACAATTAATTAAACGGTTCAAGTTATTTAGACCCCCCGCAATTTAAATGTTGTATTAAGAGGGCGAAACATGGCATCGGTTCTCTACACCAATTTAAATGGAGTCCGAAATAAGATAAAGATATCCCGCACAAACACTCCATATTTAATTTAGGTGAAACACTATAATGCCCCCAAACCACACAATATGTATGCGATATGATCCATTAATATGCATCAGGTATATATCATTTATTATAAAAATAGGGGTCTCGGAAAAGGGGATCACACTTTAGGGGTCGAAGATCTTGGGGTTCGATGTGGTTCGGGTTCGGTCTCGGACTCCGGGATCGGGCTTCGGATCGGTGAGGGAGAACTTGGCGTGCCGAGGGGTTCGGCGAGGTCGGTCTTCGGGTTCCGTGAAGAACTTGCGGATGGTGAAGAACTTGGATCGGTGCCGACGGTTCATCACCGTCGATCTTGGCGTGGTCCTGGTACAACTAGCCGCCTTGGTCGATCTTGTCCAACCAGAGATCATGGCGTTCCTCGACGGAGAGCTTGATGGTCCGCGAGGGAGATCTCGGGGTTCGGCGTCTTCGTGGGGTAGAACTTGGTTCGGTGGTGCCGCGAGCGTACATCTCTTCGGAAGATCTTGACAAGGATGCATAAAATTTTCGAAGGCATTCTTCTGTGTCTCGTGGTCGTGGGGATCCGGTTAACAATTCACATCCTCGTGTTGTATGGGGTTCACGCAGCCAAATAGAGCTTGGCCGGCGTGCGGCTCCAGGAGACGGGCGCGCGGTAGATGTGACCAGAGGCAATGAAGGACGGCAGGGATGTGCCGGTCGGGCGGATATGACGCGGAGAGGAGCTCCTGCCGGCGGCTTGCAGAGAGGAGGCGGGCCGCGGTGGAGGCCGGCGACGCAAGAGACGGACCCACGGCGGTGCGCGGCGCACGCGGCCGGTTCCCGTGGAAGGTGGGCCGCGGAGGAGAGGCGCGTCGGTGGCCTTGAGGGAGGGGCGGCCACAGACGTGGCGGTTGGCGAGCTTGGCACGACCGTCGATGAGGAAGAGGCTAGAGAGGGGGGTGGTCAACGAGAGAGAAAGCAGAGAGGCTCCAGGCGGTGGCGCCAATAACAGAGGGGATGGCGGCGGCGCCCTGGATGCATTGGAGAAGTGGCGAGGCGTGGGGTTGGTGGGAAGAGATAGGAGGGGCGCGGACGGTGGGGGCGCGCGGATCGAGCTCGGGCTTAGGGACGACAGCGACGCGGAAGGAGAGGGCGGCGGCGAGGAGGCGAGGTACTGGCGGCGGACGGCGGGGCGAAGCCGCGGTTGCGGGTCCTGGCGGCGGCAGAGGAGCGAGCGGGGTGGCGGCGTTGCGGTTGATGGCAAGGAGAGGGCACAACGGCGGGGACGACGGCGTGCTTGGTCGCTGACGGCCGGCGACGGGTCGGCCGCGCGACGGTGGAATCTGGCGGCGATAAACAAGGGGAGAGACGTGAGGGGGTTGGTGGGGGACGGGGCCACGACGCGGGGGACGCGTCCACCGCGTGGGGGGTGAGGCCAGGCGGGTGGGTCGGGAGTTGGGCGCGGGGGCGTGGGTGGCGATCAGGTTGGAGGAGGGGAGCGTGCGGTCTGGGGCGACGGGCAGGTGGCCTGGGGAGGGGCGCGCAGGGCGCTGGCAGGTGGGGCCAAGCGGCGACCGGTTGGTGTGCGTGCTAGGGGAGTGGGGTCAAGCGGGGTGGTTGGTGATGGGGTGGGGCCAGCAAGTGGGAGCGGGCGGGAGATTTGGGCGCCGAGCGCGCGGAAGGAAAACGGCGGCTGGGGGGAGGGAGTTGGGAAAAGGTTGGGGTGGACTAGATTTTTATTTGGAGGTGGCCGGCTGGGCTTTCGGGCCTGGCGGGCTGCCTCCTAAAAATAAAATAAAAGTTTTATTATTTTAAAACGGGGCTTTTGAAAACCATTGGTAGACAAAACAAAATATTCCGGACAGACCCGGGCTTTAATTTAAAATAAATACGGGGCGTTTAGAAAACAAAACAGACTTTGCGAAAATAGTTTTATGCAAACCAATGCAAGAAGACATGACGATGCTCAAATGCAAGGTGGCATGATGACATGAGCATGCGGTCATGACGATGCAGTGCACAAAAACAACGCGATTTTCTAGCAGTGGTTTTTGCGGGATGCCACACTCGCATGGTTTCAAAAATACAAGGACAAAGAGATCATACGACTTTAATTGTCACGCCCGATCAAAATGTATGGAATTGTGTTTGCTCCAAAGTTTTTTTATAGTTTGCAACACAAACGAAGCCTAAAAGAAGTTTGCGGTTGCTTCATTTCTCTCCCTTGCTTTTCTATCTTTAGAGAGCACACCAAAAAGTACTCCCTCCATCCGGAAATAAGTGACTTGGATTTGTCTAGATTTGGACATATCTAGACACGTTTTAGTGTATAGATATATTTGAATCTAGACAAATCAAAGTCAGTTATTTCTGGACGGAGGGAGTACCTTATCTTTATAAAAGATAGGGGTTGAGTTTGTAAATCGAGGATCCACCAAGCTGAGGCGTCATGGCTAGAGGAAATGAGAGGCCCTCGGCGCGCCTTACGCTGGCACCCGGCTATCTCTCTCCGCTGATGGATGCTTCGTCGGGGGCTTCGTCGTCTAGGTCGCGATTCTGTTGCCTTGGATCTGATTCAGAGGCCGAGGAGGATGGTCGCGCAGCTGAACTAGAGGCTTTGTTTTGAAAGTTAGCATGGGCTAGCATGGCTTTCGACGCCGTCTAGGATGTTATGTTTTAGAAGTCGCTGGCGAAGTTGGAGTCGTTGGCTCGCGGAGGAGTGATGACGATGATGCTATGTGACAACCTCGACGTGGGTCTTTCTTGTGTGTTTGTGATTCGTGTGGGGTAGCAAGGTTGGCTGTGGTGGTGTGTCCAATGTGGTCGTGTTCCATGAGGACATTGGTGCATTTGTACGGGTTTTCGGTCCCTGCAAATGAACCGGTCAATTCTCTTTGACTTTTTTAAATAAAATGAGGCAAAATTGTCTGTTTTGTTCAAAAAGAACTGGAGGCTCTTGAGGAACTGGAGGATGATACTAGTGAATTGGGGTGGACCACCGTCGCTCACACGCGGCGGAAGACAAATGCGGACCTGCGACAAGATTTCTAGGAAGAGATGGGCTTCCCCACGCCATCATCTAGGTTTTGGGAGAGGAGGTCTTCGCCTGGAGGTTCGTTAGGTGGTAAGCATTCACCGGCGGTGGTTTCTCTGCCAAGACGAAGGTCAATATCATGGTCGAGGTGGGGGCGCGGTGGGGCCTTTGCTTCACTGATAGGACTCAAGCCGGCTCGGGGAGCGAGGTTCAAACCATGGGAGGGGCTGCTACCTCCCCGAGTGGTCTCCGTGCGTCACCGATTCTCGGTGATCTTGTGCAGGCGCGGTCGCATGGTGTTCGGTGCTGGAAAATCGGTTGTTGGTCTTCGCCGTCGTCGCCTACTGCGCTATCCTCATCACCAGCTATGCCATCTCGACGCCCGCACAATCTCCTTCATTGGCTCCCGGTCACGGGCGATCCTACGCCACGGCCATCGCCTCTTCTCTGCCTATGGCTAGCCCAAACCCTAGGGGTTAGCCTGTACCGCCTCCTCGTGGTCCTCTTCCCCACTCGGGACCACCGAGATTTCCGCCGTTAGGGATGCAACCCCCGGGAGGATGCCGAGGGCGGCCGCTCGAGCCCAGTTCCTCCTGTGACTTTCATCAGCGCCATGCCACCGGTGAAACAATGCCTTCTGCAGCCACCATACCAAGGGTAGCCACCATTGGGGCACGACGGAGTGCATGCTACTGGTTTTGGTGGCGGACAGACACTAGGGCCTAGGTCCCTGTACACCTTTGGTGGTCTGATGGGTGTTATTCCATCGCAGCCGCCCATGGGTGGAGCGTCAACGTGCCATAGTTTGCCATAGGTGGGCTCTGTTGCGCCTGCTATTCCGAAGAGGAAGAAAAAGAAGAAGCAGACACGACCTCAGGTGAACTAGGGGCAGATTGTTAAACAATATCCTTCTGATCCTCAGATACATGTACAACAACCTAGGTTGTAGTAGTACAGGTATCCACATGCACAGGCTCCTGGTGCGTATGTTTCACCCTACCCACCTCAAGGACAGGGAACACAGTACCAGTTTTACCCACAGGCGCCGCAGCATACCCAAGGTATTACCCCCATGTTGATACTCTACAAGTAACAAATTCTGTATATGTGGCACCTACTGCTGGGGAAAAGAATAAGAAGGTGATACGATGCTGGAAGTGTGCAGTTGATACCCATGATTCTGAAGATTGCAAAGTGGTGCACTATTGTTACATTTGCGATAATTCGGCTCACCCTTCTTTGTGTTGCCCAGATTTGAAGCAGCCGTGACTGACACCTTTTATGAATGGTATTGGAACTAAGGAAACTTTGTTCATTCAGTTTCCAAATAGTGTGGTTCGTGATCATCTGACGCCATTGCTCTGGTGCAAGTTTCCAGACAGGCAGTTTCTGCGGATGTGGTTGAGATACAGATTCTCGGAGATGTTTGGTTCGTGATCAGTGGAAGTGGTAGGCTATGCCTTATGGAGGGAATGATTTCTTAACTAGCTTCTCTTATTTTGAGGATCTATACAGGGTTGATGAGATTCAGGTGTCTATTCCATTGTCTAATGCTCAGATCACTATTTCTGCATATAGGTCGCAGGAGGTTCCTCATAAATGTGAGCTTCAGCAGGTATGGTTGCATGTGGAGGGGGTACCCATACTTTCCGTTCCTTTCTATGTCTATGGTTTCTTGGTGCTCTCATGGGAACTACTTTGGATGTTGATCTGATTAACATGTGGAAGCGTGGTGTTGTGCATATTCTTCTTGCAAAGTTTTGATACCAAGGTTTTTCTGAAGAAGAAGGACGATGTGGGCTTCTATATTTTCTTCTGATGTTGTGTTTAAATTGAAGGGTTATGAATTCCACTTCAGGAGAGAACCAGAGGGGTATATTCCGGAGCTAGAGTTTATTCCTTTCTTGTGGAACAAGAGTGATGATGACTCGGAGGATGATGAAGTCTACTGATGATGTTATGGATACTTCTAAGCCGGTGAATGGCACTCAGAGCATGGTGCATGCCTCTTCGATGGCTCCGCTTGGGAATGGTAACACGACATCTTCTTTGTCTAGGCAGGTTGCTCATACCATGATCACAATCACACCCTTCGATGCCAATCCAACCACTCCTCGTGGGTTAGAGTTGGTGGTGGCGCTACTGATGGATTCTCCATTACATGGGAGGAGCACTTCGCCTCGTGTCACGCCAACTTAGCTTCAGGTGGATCTCTAGGTCACATCGGCGGCTGCTATGCTAGCACATGAGGAGCGGCAGATGGATGATGTTGGCGCACGGAAGCTGGCCCAGAAGGGGTTGGCTGCCCACGGCGGTGCCTACTGGACGCCTTTCCAGGTCGGGAAGGTGCCGCTGAGGCTAGCCCAAGCGGGGCTAGCCCGGGAGGGCGCTCAGGTGGAGAAGGCCCAAGCAGGGCAGGCCTAGGTGGACGGGGCGGTGCTCCACAAGGGGGAGGCGGCATGCTCTAGTGGGCCAGCATCTGGGTCGACCTTCACTATGTCAACATCTGTTGTGGCCCACGTGTCCCCGATGGTGCAGTCCGGGACTCCTGCTGAGGTCCAAGAGGACCTGCCAAGGGACAAGTTGGGATCTATGGTGGCCTAGGAGGGGCTACCGTGAGGTAGGGGTCGGGTATGCCCCTTGTTGCTACGACGAGCTCGACGATGGAAGGTGGTCTTACTACAGCCATGTCCGGGGGAACACCATCTTTGGTCAAGGCTATGAGGCGTAAGACGGAAAGAAACCTCGACTCACTTGGTATAAAATAGTCATCCAAGTCATTTCTTTGCTTTTCTACCCCAGTTATTAATACAAAGTTATCCAATGTGGGTGTTAGCTTGGGTAGTTCAGCAAAGGAAGTTGTGTTTTTTACTAATGTTTTGGGACATATGGAGTTTGACCATTTAACGGTTACTCCTAAGGTTTCACTTATTCCTGACTCTTTACCGACGGAGGAGGAGGAGTTGCATGCCATAGTATATGGTCAACTCCTCTCTCACTTAGTTGGGGAAGTGTCGGAAGTGGATTTTGATGAGACTAGGTTTGATTCGATGTTTGAACTTAAAGCTTCTAGTCGTAAATCAAAATGCCAGAAGTCTCGTAAGATATCATGTGTATCCAAATCTCTAATAGTTTCTCAATGAATGGCATATTTGCAAATAGCAGAGGTGAAAGAGCATGTGTGCCCCGTGTGTGGTTTTGGTAATTAATGACAATCTCTATGGACTAATGTTTGCTTGAGTTGCACTTGTAGGAATTGTCCATTGGCATCGCTTGGACCATGTGTTGGCTTTATGTAACATCCCAAAACTTTAATCCAAGGTTATCAAGATCCAAATCATCAAAATTAGGGTTAACAAAAACTTTTCCAAATCAAATTACTAAAGCATTCATATGTGTATGCATTTAAAATAGGAGTTGTTTGAATTGCCATGATTAAGTGATCCATTGCTTGTAAAATGATTCTTAGGTGAAATAAACATCATCTAAATCATTCCCAAACAAATCCCAAAGAAAAACAAATCAAAATGAATAAAAGAAGTGAATGGTCATTTGTGCCATTTTAATCAACATGCCTACTTTCGCTATTCCTAGTACGCAAAACCTAACAGAAACAAATGTAGATCTTCGCACCCCTTGCTAGTACACATAATGTTGTACCAAGGCCCACTCTGTGATCTGCCAAAAACATTCAAACACTAAATTTAAATGACATTTGAAAATTGAATCTATTTCATATGGGAAGATCCCACTATTTCAAAAACCAATCAAATGAGCTCAAATTCAAAACCCAAGCACCCAAAGAGTCTCAAGCTTAGTACTAGCTCACCCACCAAAAATCTTTTCAAAATTCAAAAGTATTTTTCTTGCGGCCATTTCCACAAACACTTAGCAGGCATGAATTATACTCTAAACATAGCTCACTGTTTTGTACAGGGTTTTGCCCCCATTTGATCTCCATTTAATCCCTTTGTCTCCCTTTGATCAAACCAGGCCAGTAGTACCCCATCCCCTACCCCCTAGTGGCATTGCCAAGCCATGCCGAGCACCATCCTTGCCGGCCAACCTTGCAACCGTCGCAGCAGATAATCCCCCTCCCTCTCACCATGTCTATGAGCTAGCTCACACCTCACCGCCACTCTCTGTCCCCTCCCCGAGCCAGGCCAAGCCGTGGACCACCGCCAATGCGCCGTGCCCAGTGCGTCTGCACCATGCCGAGCACGCGCCAGAGCGCCGCGCCCGACACGCGTGCACACGTCACCCCTCGACCGCAGCCCGTGCCCACCGCGTCGCCACGACCCCAGGAACACCGCAGACATGCATGTTCGCCGCCCATTGCACCACAGCCACCGCTCACCGTTGAGACCGCCGCCTCTGCCGCTCAGAGTGTGCGCACCGCCCGACCGCCCCTAGGCCCACATTTACTCCGTAGAGCACCGCCAGGAGACTAGCCACCGTCCCCTACCTCGAGCCACACCGCTACCACGCTGTGTAGCCCTCGCCGGAGCCGCCCGCCCATGCCTCTCGGTCGCGTCGTCGTCCTATAAATAGAGGCCACCCCCAGCCCCATTCGGCACACCACTCACCTCCCCTCACCTAACTGACCATTCCCCACCTCTAGCCGGAGCAGCGCGCGCACTTGCTCGCCGGAATTTGGCCGGAGTACCCCATAGTAGAGGAGGAGAAGGCCCCGCTAATTGCGACCACCCCCGAAGCCACCTCGACCACCCTTGAGCTCGTCGTCGTCTACCAGTCTGTTTGCCCGCCTCGCTGTCGTCGCTGGAGCCCTGGTACGTCCCCTGAGCACCCCCACCGAGCCGCTAGGGTTAGAGTTCGTCGGCGACCAGTTCATCGCCGATGACGATCCCTAGCCGTTGATCTCCGTTCTAATCCAACGACCCATATCGCCCCGTACCGCTTCGCGCGTTATGAGCCTCTGACTGGTGGACCCCCATGTCAGCTGCCCCGTGCCGCGTAGTGCCACTGGGCCGGCCCGTTAGCTTTCCCGGGCGACCCATTTAGTTTGAATTAGGATTTTTCTTTTTAGTTTAAACCTAGTTCTGTCCCCTAGTTGGAAATTCAATTCAGAAAGATTTACAAATCCAAATGGAGTGATTCGAATTTTGTTAGAAAGCTATTAAAAAGATCTACCCAAGACCGTTGGATTTAATTCAATTAGAGTTAGAGCTCTCTCCTAGTAAAAATAACAAAACAGAAGCATTTGCACCTTGCAACATTTTTATAAAATCAACCAAAATAGCTTTTGAGTTGATTCCAACTCTCAAAAATCACATTTAACCATACCTATAAGAATATGTAATAATATTAAGGTTTACATGCAGTGACTTTGGACTAGTACCAAAATAATTCTATATAGGCATTTCTAGTCACTTTAAATCATTAAATAATGAACTTAAACCAAAGTAATTGTCATCCAACCCTTAAATCACATTCCCACATGTTAGAATATGTGGTGATGACATGTGTCCACATGATCACATATTTTAAGTGGTGAATATTAAATCTTAGTTAATTTTTTTAATGAGTACAAATTACTTTTCTAAAACAAAAAGAAGGAAACTAGTTAATAAAACTTGTGATGCTTGTGATGATAATAGATCATCAAATGTGTGCCTTAGAGTGCTAATTAGACTTGTTAAGTATTGTTTGGTGATTGTGTACTCCGTATGTATTTATAGACGATAGTACCGACCAAGCTTTCAAGGAGGAGGAGTTCTACCAAGAGGAGGAAGAAAACTTCAACCACTGCACCAACCAAGGCAAGCTAACACTTGCAAGTATTATACTAGCAAGCCACCATTAACAATGAAAGCTATTGTTAGCAAGCTAGAATTAAACTAGATGGTTTAGCAAAGATGCTTTAGGCATGCTTTGGTGATACTATTTTGACTATTACCTACCCCAAGTTTATTTTCAAGATTTACTTCCTTTACTTTACACAAAGCCCTTTACTTGTTTTGAAGGTAGCATAAAGAGTATAAAACTTGGCCTATTTAGATAACCTTAGATGTCATTCTATGGCATGAGATTTATCCCATCTTTCCACCTTAGTGAACACTCTTAACTTAGTAGTTTAGAGCTAGATAAAAACTTGAGTCACTTTAGATGGGAACACTTGGTGAAAATGAATTGAGAAAACCTTGGAATGATGAGTCATTCTATTGAGATGTTTTGACATGTGTTGAGAAACACAAATGGTTTATGATGATGAAAATGTTGAGGCATGAGCCTTAGCCCCTTTTTTTTAAACTGATGGTTGGATTCAGATGCGATACCATTCCAAATTTACCATACAACCACAATACCTGAATTGGGTAAGGCTTAGCCGGAAGTTTATATGCATTAGTATTGGTTCCCTCGCGGGAGAGGTTTGAGCTGAGGCTACCTCTCAATGTTTTCCACCTATGCAGTGCCCAAGATGATGGTCATGGTTGGGACGCCATGCTCATAGGAGAGGTGCTTATTCTAGGGTGTGTACAGGAAAGGTTATGTTTGATTATCTGCATACTAAGTATGATGATTCAGGGCTATCCCTGACAGATGTATCGAATCTTGTGGTGAAAGTGTACCACCTCTGCAGAGTGTCAAACTATTCGAATAGCCACGTCCGCGGTTATGGACAGTTGGAATGGCCATACTATTTCGTTGTCAGATGTTTTCAAAATGACTTATGAAATGAATGATGACTCTTGACTTGACCACAACAGGGTTGTGTTTATGACACTAGCTTCCCAACTTAAGTGATTCTAGAACTTTATTTTATCTTTCTTTGCTTCTGAACTCAGCTTAGGTTTCAAACTTAACTTTTATAGTTAAACTTAGAGTTAGCACTTTAACTTAGAACTATACTACTTGTTAGTGGTAGTTTGCGAGTACTTAAAGAGTACTCATGGCTTTTGTCCCTAGCTATTCTCATGGCCAGACTATGAAGGAGACTACCAAGATGATGGCCAACAAGACGGCTATGATAACTAGGACTATCTGCCTTCGTCAGCATTGCCTGTGCCCCTGAAGATGGACCCCACCGCTACACTTATCTTTTATTCCGCTGCTTGTTGTATTAAGACTGGATCATGAGATCCTTTTTTGTGTAAGACCTTATGTATGGTTTGTAATGGATGATGTACTGTGATATCCAATCCGTTATATCTCGCATAAATGGTAATCCTGGGATTGCGAGGTATGGCATAACGGGCATCTCGGATTAAAAATCCGAGTGTTGACAAGTTGGTATCAGAGCCATCCTGACCATAGGAGACCCTAGTTAGAATGGACGTCCGAACAAAAACTTAGTTTCAAAACCAAAGTGAGTATTTATGAAAAACTATTTCCTCTCTTACTCTTGGGAATTCATTCTGTCTAAAAAATTCATATTCCTCAAAAATTCTTACATTACTACTTAAAATTTGACACACTTGATCACTTCACTAATTTCCTCATCCTTAATTCTTGTAGATGGAGACTCAGTTCAGCAAGTTCTACCAGTTGGGAAACGGAGGTCAGCTGATTTTTCAGAGGGATCTGGATTCACTGTCGGAGTTACTGGGACGTCCACATCCGGAGTTTCTTGGAGCTCAACTTCCAGGACCCCTAGGAGGAGATTTGCAGTGGTTAGTCACCACAAATCTTAGAGGAAGCATCGAAGCACCAACGTCCGGGAGAATCCAGTTCTCCGTGAGAGGTTAGATGGATTATCCAGGGCAATGCATGAAGCTCTCACACGTCTATGTGCCCTTAGTGTCAACCAACTCCAGGGAACCTGTTTTGCTCACTATGTAAGACGTGACTTCATGGGAATGCTAATGGAGATGCCAAGTCACCCAGAGTTGAGGTGTCAAGTGGAGAATCTTGACTTCTTGCTGCACGACAAACAGCAGGAACTGGACAATGCTAGACAGTTAGCCAACCAGAACCATGCCATTGCCGACCAGAAGGCCCAGACTTTTGCACTGCTCGTCCAGGATCGCTAGTCTCTTCGCCGCCAGCGTGCAAAGAAGGATCGCACCATCGCCTGTCTTCGCAAGTAGGTGGCCGACCTCGAGAAGACCGTCAAGGAGGAGGAAGCTCAACTTGCAGCAAAGGAGGAAGAAGAGGAGGGTGAAGACATCCAGGGAGACATGGATTCTTACCTCAGCAATGATGATGACTTTCTGGAGGAGGATGCTGTGGACTTCTACACTGACGATGAGGACTCCGACTTCATCGACGATGAGTAGATGCACTAGAGCACTGTCGTAGCATGAGATGTATCGGTCCCATTGTATCGTAGCTTGCAGAATGGTTCTTCAAACCATCTGGTTTCCTTTGATTGTTGTGGTGTGTGTTGTACCGTGTGCTTGTTTGCATGAATGAAATTAAGCTAGTTGCAAAAACCTGAGTCAAACTCAAAGTTTAGCTTCGAAACCAAAACCATGAACCTTAGAATTTTCCCTCTTACCCCTTTATCTACCTCAATCTTCAGATGACACGTGGAAACCAAGGAGGGAGCAGCTCGTCGCAAGACCCAATGCTGCAGATTGTGTAGATGTTAGTTGCAGACCGTGAAGCAAGCAGGGCAGAGCGCCAAGCCAACTTAGCAACATTGCAGCAGATAGCTCAGATGGTCCAAAACAACCAGAACCATGGAAACCAGGATCATCATGGATCCAAACTCAAAAACTTTCAGAACACCAATCCCCCAATCTTCAACCAAGCTGAAAACCCACTAGATGCTGATGAGTGGTTACAGACTATGGAAAACAACTTAGAAGTAGCAGGAGTTGATGACAACGAGAAAGTTCACTTCGCCACCCACTACCTGGCGAGAGATGCAAGAGCTTGGTGGACTAGTATCCGTAAGATGAACCATGGTCAAGTGATGACATGGGAAGCCTTCAAAACCAAGTTCAGCCGCCCCCACATGCCACAAGGTCTAGTCACCAGACTAAGAGATGAGTTTCGCGACTTGAAGCAAGGCAGAATGACTGTGGTGGAATATTGTGATAGATTCCTGTCATATGCAAGATATGCCCTGATGAGATCAACACAGAAGTCAAGAAGAAAGAGAGATTCTTGAACGGACTGCATGATGAGATGCAGACTGTCCTCGTCAACATCCGTTTCCAGGATCTCGAAGAGCTAGTCGACTCTGCCATTCAGATGGAAGGGAAGATTAATCAGGCAAACGACAACCACAAACACCGTATGATGCATTAATCAGGATCCAGCAGTCACCAGAAGTACCGTCCCAACCCCTCACCAGGATATGCACCAAGGAACAATCGACCCCCAATGTCTCGCCCAAGCTACCCCAACCGTAGCGGAGGCAATGTGAAGTCCGGAGGAAACAATCACAACTCCGACAATGCCAACAATTTCAACCATGCCCCTCCGAAGAGCAACAACAACAACACTGCACCTAGAACTGGCAGCAATGATGTGCCCGTCACAGCAAAAGGCAAGTCCTAGATCACTTGTTTCGAGTGTGGAGTGAAGGGTCACTATTCGAGTGTCCCAAGAAGACTGCCGCCACTGCCAATGTGAATGCCCCAGCTCAACAGCAGCGTCGTGTTCAACCAGGGAGAAGATTTGCCCCAGGGAACCCTCACAACCGCAACGGTCGTCTCTTCCACATGAACGCCGAGGAAGCCCAGGAAGCGCCAGATGTAGTGTTGGGTATGTTTTCTGTCAACTCAGTTTTAGCAAGAGTATTGTTTGATTTAGGAGCATCGCATTCATTTGTCACCAAACAATTTGCATGCAGTAGTAAGATTCACCCAACCAACCTGAAGCATGTCATGATAGTTCAAATCCCCGGATCAACTACAAAAGCTAGAAAAATTTGCAAAGTTGTACCTACCCGGATACATGGGATACATTTTTATGCCAACCTAATAGTACTTGGAACCAAAGGATTGGAAGTAGTACTAGGTATGGACTAGATGTCAAGGCATAAAGGAATGATAGACTGTGCTAAGAAAGCCATCACCATGACCTATAGCTCTGGAGTAACAGTAGAGCATATCTTTGAAACCTTACCCCGTCAATTCAAGTGCAACAAGAGTCTACCCCTACCCCCCATAGACCAAGTAAGAGTAGTCTGTGAATACCCCGACGTATTCCCAGATGAATTGCCAGGTATGCCCCTAGATAGGGATATTGAGTTCATTATGGAACTAATCCCTAGAACCGGACCCATAGCCTAGAGACCCTATAGCATGAACCCCTCAGAGTTAGTGGAACTGAAGAAGCAGTTGGATGCTATGTTAGCCAAAGGCTTGATTCAACCAAGCGCATCGCCATGGAGATCACCAGTGTTATTCGTCGACAAGAAAGACGGAGGCAACCGTCTGTGCACAGATTACGAAAAGTTGAATGACGTCACCATCAAAAACAAGTACCCCTTGCCAAAGATAGAGGATCTATTTGATCAGTTGACTGGAGCCCGGGTATTCTCAAAGATTGATCTTAGGACTGGTTATCACCAACTTAAGATTCGTGCAATGGATATTCCAAAGACCGCCTTTACTACTCGCTATGGTTTATATGAGTATACGGTTATGTCTTTTGGATTAACCAATGCCCCTGCTTATTTCATGAATCTCATGAATAAGATCTTTTTGAATTTCCTAGATAAGTTTGTAGTTGTGTTTATCGACGACATTCTTATCTACTCCAAGTCAGAAGAAAAGCATGAGCAACATCTTAGAATCATCCTAGAAACCTTGAGAGAGCATCGGTTGTATGCCAAGTTCAGCAAGTGTGAGTTTTGGCTGAAAGAAGTAGGATTCCTAGGACATATTGTGTCTGCTGGAGGAGTCTCTGTTGATCCCGCCAAGATCAAAGATGTCGAAGCATGGGAAGCCCCAACCACTCAAACCCAAGTCCGTGCATTTCTCGGATTAGCGGGATACTACCGCAAGTTCATAGAAGGATTCTCGAGCATCGCCAGACCCATGACCCAATTGTTGAAGAAGGACAAGAAGTTTGAATGGACAGACAAGTGTGAAGCCAGTTTCTAGGAGCTGAAGAAGAGATTGATATCATCCCCAATTTTGATCATGCCAGATATCAAGAAGCCGTTTGATGTGTATTGTGATGCATCCAAGAATGGTCTCGGATGTGTGTTAACGCAGGAAGGCAAAGTCATCGCTTATCTGTCTCGACAACTAAAGCAGCATGAGCAGAACTATCCGACCCATGATCTTGAGCTAGCAGCCGTGGTTTTAGCATTGAAGACATGGCATCATTATCTGATGGGTAATCGCTGTGAGATTTACTCAGATCACAAGAGCTTGAAGTATATTTTCACTCAAAAGGAGCTAAATATGAGGCAAAGGAGATGGATAGAGTTAATCAAGGATTATGACCTTGACATTCACTATCACCCCGACAAAGCCAATGTGGTAGCGGATGCTCTTAGCAGATTGCCGTGTAGGCTTAACACCATGATCAAGGAGAAGCAGCCAAGTTTGTATGAGGAGTTGGAGAAGTTTAGGACTGAGCTAGTTAGCAAAGGATTCTTAGCTAGCATTGAACTTCCACCCACATTAATCAGCCAAATCAAGGAAGCCTAGAAGGGAAATGAAAGTATCGACAGAATCAAACGTCGTATTGGTACAGGAAAGGTACCTGGATTCACTGAAGACGAAGAAGGAGTTATGTGGTACAAAGGATGTATCTGTGTGCCAGCAGATTCAGAGCTGAAGCAAGTTATCATGAGGGAAGCTCATGCTACTCTTTATTCTATCCACCCCGGAGGAACGAAGATGTATCAAGACCTGAAAGAGCAATTTTGATGGCACAAGATGAAGAGAGAAATTGGAAGCTACGTTGCCAAGTGTGACATCTGTCAAAGAGTCAAAGCAGAGCATCAGAGACCTGCAGGACTGTTGCAACCATTGCAGATTCTGGAATGGAAATGGGATTCCGTCGGAATAGACTTTATCACCAGATTGCCTACTTCCAGTAGGGGAAATGACTCAATCTGGGTCATAGTTGATAGACTGTCCAAGGTAGCTCACTTTATACCTGTCAAGACTACCTACCAGAGTGCGAAGCTAGCAGAGTTGTACATTGCTAGGATTGTTAGTCTGCATGGAACCCCCAAGACCATAGTATCAGACCGAGGAACCCAATTTACCTCGAGATTTTGGCAGAAAGTTCAGGAAGGATTAGCCACCAAGGTGAATTTTAGCACCACGTACCATCCGCAAACTGATGGACAGACTGAGAGAGTCAACTAGATCCTAGAGGATATGCTCAGAGCTTGTGTACTAGAGTCAACTGTTTTACTAGTACACCAGTTATCAAGCTAGTTTGCAGATGACACCATTTAAATTCCTATACGGAAGAAAGTGTCGTACCCCTTTGAATTGGTCGCAAGTAGGAGAGAGTTAGATCTTTGGACCCGACATTCTCTGAGAAGCTGAAAAGAAAGTTCACAAAGTCCGTGAGCACCTAAAGACCGCCCAGTCCAGACAGAAGAGTTATGCTGACAAGAGAAGGAGAGACCTGACTTTCAATGTCGGAGATTTTGTGTATCTCAAGGTTTCGCCATTGAAAGGAACCCAACGCTTTAGTCTGAAAGGAAAGTTAGCCCCCAAATATATCGGGCCATTCAAGATTCTGAACCATCGAGGAGAAGTATCGTATCAACTGGAACTACCTGAAGAGATGTTAGCCATCCACAATGTGTTCCATATCTCGTTACTTCGCAAATGTCTAGAAGTGCCAGAGAAGACTGAAGTTTTCAAGAACATCGATCACCGAGCTGTTGAAATCAATAATGACCTGACATATCGTGAAGTGCCCATCCGTATCTTAGAAGAAGCTTACCGAACCACCAGGACCAGGAGTATCAAGTTTCTCAAGATTCAATGGAGCAACCATACCGAAGAGGAAGCCACTTAGGAGCGAGAAGATTACATTAGGACAGAGTTCCCAGATCTCTTTAGTTCCTAGTCTTCTTTGTAAATCTCGGGACGAGATTTTGTTTAAGGGGGGGAAGGTTTGTAACATCCCAAAACTTTAATCCAAGGTTATTAAGATCCAAATCATCAAAATTAGGGTTAACAAAAACTTTTCCAAATCAAATTACTAAAGCATTCATATGTGTATGCATTTAAAATAGGAGTTGTTTGAATTGCCATGATTAAGTGATCCATTGCTTGTAAAATGATTCTTAGGTAAAATAAACATCATCTAAATCATTCCCAAACAAATCCCAAAGAAAAACAAATCAAAATGAATAAAAGAAGTGAATGGTCATTTGTGCCATTTTAATCAACATGCCTACTTTCGCTATTCCTAGTACGCAAAACCTAACAGAAACAAATGTAGATCTTTGCACCCCTTGCTAGTACACATAATGTTGTACCAAGGCCCACTTTGTGATCTGCCAAAAACATTCAAACACTAAATTTAAATGACATTTGAAAATTGAATCTATTTCATATGGGAAGATCCCACTATTTCAAAAACCAATCAAATGAGCTCAAATTTCAAAACCCAAGCACCCACAGAGTCTCAAGCTTAGTACTAGCTCACCCACCAAATATATTTTCAAAATTCAAAAGTATTTTTCTTGCGGCCATTTCCACAAACACTTGGCAGGCATGAATTACACTCTAAACATAGCTCACTGTTTTGTACTGTTTTGTACCAGGCTAGTAGCACCCCATCCCCTACCCCCTAGTGGCATTGCCAAGCCATGCCGAGCACCATCCTTGCCGGCCAACCTTGCAACCGCCATAGCAGACAATCCCCCTCCCTCTCACCATTTCTACGAGCTAGCTAACACCTCACCGCCACTCTCTGTCCCTTCCCCGAGCTAGGCCAAGTCGTGGACCACCGCCAATGCGCCACGTCCAGTGAGTCTGCACCATGCCGAGCACGCGCCAGAGCGCCGCGCCCGACATGCGTGCACACGCCGCCCCTCGACCGCAGCCCACGCCCACCGCGTCGCCACGACCCCAGGAACACCGCAGACATGCCCGTTCGCCGCCCATTGCACCACAGCCACCGCTCGCCGTTGAGACCGCCGCCTCTGCCGCTTAGAGCACGTGCACCGCCCGACCGCATACCACCGCCCCTAGGCCCACATTTACTCCATAGAGAACCGCCAGGAGACCAGCCACCATCCCCTACCTCGAGCCACGCCGCTAGCACGTTGTGCAGCTCTCGCCGGAGCCGCCCGCCCATGCCTCTCGGTCGCGTTGTCGTCCTATAAATAGAGGCCACCCCCAGCCCCATTCGGCACACCACTCACCTCCCCTCACCTCACTGACCGTTCCCCACCTCTAGCCGGAGCAGCGCGAGCACTTGCTCGCCGAAATTTGGCCGGAGTAGCCCGCAGTAGAGGAGGAGAAGGCCCCGCTGATTGCGACCACCCCCGGAGCCACCTCGACCACCCCTGAGCTCGCCGTCGTCTACCAGTCCGTTTGCCTGCCTCGCCGTCGTCGCTGGAGCCCTGGTACGTCCCCTGAGCACCCCCACCGAGCCGCTAGGGTTAGAGTTCGCCGGCAACCAGTTCGTCGTCGACGACGATCCCCAGCCGTTGATCCCCGTTCTAATCCAACGACCCATATCGCCCAGTACCGCTTCGCACGTTATGAGCCTCTGACCGGTGGACCCCCTGTCAGCTGAGCCCCGCGTCGCGTAGTGCCACTGGGCCGGCCCGTTAGTTTTCCCGCGCGACCCATTTAGTTTGAATTAGGATTTTTCTTTTTAGTTTAAACCTAGTTCTGTCCCCTAGTTGGAAATTCAATTCAGAAAGATTTACAAATCCAAATGGAGTGATTCCAATTTTGTTAGAAAGCTACTGAAAAGATCTACCCAAGCCCGTTGGATTTAATTCAATTAGAGTTAGAGATCTCTCCTAGTAAATATAATAAAACAGAATCATTTGCACCTTGCAACATTTTTATAAAATCAACCAAAATAGCTTTTGAGTTGATTCCAACTCTCAAAAATCACATTTAACCATACCTATCTGAATATGTAATAATATTAAGGTTTACATGCAGTGACTTTGGACTAGTACCATGATACGTCCATTTTGCATCACTATTCTATGTCTTAATTCACTATTATTCATTGATATATTTTGTATTGAGAGGTGATACTTATGTTATTTCATCTGTTTTTGCATGGTTGATGACTTTTGGAGCATGGACCGCTGTAGTCAGGATTCTGATGGAAAAAGTGATGTTTGGAGGCAAAATTCGCGAAGATTAGAAAATCCGGAAAAATATACGGAAAATCCTATTTTTCCAGAAGACTAAGGATGCCAAAAGATGGAGTGGAGGTGGGCCACAGGGGGCCCACACCACCCCATGGCGCGGGCAGGCCTAGGCTGCGCCTGGAGGTGGTGTGGCCGCCCTGGCCCACTCCAGCTTCTCCCCTTTAGCGTATATCATCCCCACGAAACCCTAAGACTCGGGGAGCAACCACAGAAAGATTTCGCCGCCTCTGTGGGGCGGAAAACACCGAGAGAGATAGATCTCTCCGGCAGATAGATTTCTGTCGGGGGAATTCCTTCCCAGAGAGGGAAGATCGTCGCCATCAACACCACCATCAAGATGGACTTCATCGGGATCATCATCATCATCACCACCATCATCACCGTCAGCACCCTCATCACCATCTCCATATTGCTGTAACAATTGGTTGAATCTTGCTATAGTTCATAGGGGAAACTTTCCCGGTGTTGATTACTCTTTGTAGTTGATGCTATTGAGTGAACCATTGAATTATTGTTTATGTTCAGATTGTTATACATCATTATTCCATCTCTGATCATGATCCATATGATGTCTTGTGAGTAGTTCGTTTTGTTCTTGAGGATATGGGAGAAGTCTTGTTGTTAGTAGTGGAGTTGTGTTGAGAAAGATTCAATAGATTGTTATTTAAGTTGTGGTGTACTTCTTCTAGTGGTGTCATGTGAACATCGGCTACATGACACTTCACCTATATGGAATGCATTGTGTATTACTAATCGTAGGGGTTGCCAGAGTGACAGAAACCTAAACCCCCGTTAGGAAACCATTGCACAAGGGACATAAGGGTCTTAGAGTTTAAAGCTGTGGTTAGGTTTTACCTTAATTACTTTCTTGTACTTACGGATGTTTGCAAGGGGTATAATCACAAGTATGTATTAGTCTTGGATGGGGCGGTACATTAGCACAGGTTCACCCACACAACACTTAGCAAGCTAAAGAAGATTAATCGACTATATGAAGCGAAAGCACTTGAAAGTCTTCCCATGTGTCCTCGAGAACGTTTGGTCATCTATAGAAATACAACCGACTTGTCCTTTGCTGCATAAAGGATTGCGCCACTTGCTGCATTTATTCCTACTGTCCTTTATTTACTCGTACTTTGTTTACTTATTGAAACCCCCTAAAAAGCCGTTTGCTAAGTATTTCCAGAGAATTCCTGATCCATACCACTAGCCAGCACCTTCTGCTCCTTGTTGGGTTCGACACTCTTACTTATCGAAAATACTGCGATACACCCCCTATACTTGTGGGTCATCAAGACTATTTTCTCGCGCCGTTGCCGGGGAGTGAAGCGCTATTGGAGAGTGGAACTGGTAAAGGAAACTTCTACTATGAGTATTGTTTACTTCTGCTAGTTGCTTTATTTTCGTTATAGATAATTCGCTGAGTTTCTTATTTGGTAATGCTACTACCACTGCTAAGGTAGTAGATAAGCCACCACCTGCTGAGAATGATGTTTTCAAAATACCTACAAGAATTATTGATCGTGTTATGGAAAACTACTATGTTGGGGATGGAACTGTCCATCCCGGTGATCATTTACTCTTTATACACGAATTATGCGTGTTGTTCAAGTGTGCAGATATTACTACAGATCAAGTTAAGAAGTTATTCTCATTATCACCGAAAGGAAGAGCTGAGGAATGGTATAGGCTGCTGAAGAATGGTCAAGCTCTGGAATGGGAGGAAATAGTGCCTCTCTTTTATTCAAAGTTTTATCCTCCTAGTGAGATTCATAAAGATCGGAATCAAATATACAACTTTTGGCCTCTTGATGGAGAGAGTACAGCTCAAGCTTGGGGGAGATTGAAGTTACTAATGCTCAAATGTCCCATTCATGAGCTCCCCAACAATATTATTATCAACAACTTTTATGCAAGGCCCCCTCTACATGACAAGGATTTATTGGATGCTTCTTGTGCTGGATCATTCACTCGCATGGAAGAAGAAGCTAAATGGGATCTTCTGGACCGTATTCAAGACAATGCTGAAGCTTGGGAGAATGACAAAGGTAGAAAGTCAGGTATAAGTTATGATTATGAATGCATTGAATCTTTTATGGGAACTGATGACTTTCAAAATATTAAAAATGCTTATGGTCTAGACTCTCAAGCTATTGCTTCTTATTTTAAGGCTTTTGCTTCCTACATTGAAGTGCCTAAAAAGAAGTGGAATAAGTATCATGAACCTTATAAAGATATTGCTAAGAGTGTTCCTGCAAGAAATACTGAAGTTTATACTGCTAATCATGTTTTACCTGAACCTTATATTGAGAAAATGCCTTTTCCAGTTAAGGTAAAGGAACATTCTATGATAGCTAGTATGGTTAATGAAAGTACAAGTAAATCTGTTGAACCTGATAAACAAATGGTTGATGAACCTATAATAGCAAATGTGAAAGACTTTGTCACTAAGTATGAGGAAGAGGGACACACTATCCTTTGTAAGGATACCTCTAAAATTGTTTCACATAGTAGTGCTATGAGAGCTAGTATTCCTGTGTTTTCTGTTAGAATAAGTGATCAGTGTTATGATGGTCCTTGTGATAGCTATATTGTTAATTTTATGCATGATACTGAAAGTTATTATGAGAGAGGGAAAAGTGTTCTTATGCATCTCAATAATATCAAGTTTCCTCGTTTTATGCTGAAAGTTTTTATGTTGCACTTGTTTTGACTTCTTATGCAAATAGCCTTTGGTTTCAACAACTTGTTTGTTTACAAAATTCCCTTGCATAGGAAGTGGGTTAGACTTAAATGTGTGTGTGTTTTTGCTTCTTAATGCTCTCTTTCACTACAATTCATATCCCCCTTCAAAATTATCATGCCCATCTTAATGGCTATAAAGAAAGAGCTTTATGGGAGACAACCCAATTTGTTTTTTCTTTTAGTTTGTTTTTGTTTCTTTGAGTCTTGGAAGTTATTACTTCGGTAATAACCGCTCCTTATCCGTTTTGTTTGGTTTTTGAGTCAACATCAACCTCTAATGAGAGAGAAGTAAGATTTGGGGAAGTTGCTGTCCCGAAACAGATTTTTGTGCTTCACCGTAAGAATTCGTGAGAGATCTCTGTATGTCGGATTGAGTTGTAATTTTTTTTGCTTCTGACCCAAGTTGTTATTTAACTTTCATTAGTTTCGCACTTTTTGATTTGAGCAACAGAAGATTTTTGAAAAAATTAATCTTTACCTGCTGGTCTGTTTTGATAGATTTTGCCACTCTTGCATTTGCCTCTTTATTCGATTTCCTTCTTGAATTCTTTTTGGGTTTTCGGAAGGATTTGCTACAGTAGCTTTTGTTTTGATGGTTTTCAGTTGAAGTTGGACTCAAAAGGTTTTTATCACTTCACTTATACTAATGTTGCTAATGAGAACTGTGTGAAGTTTTGTGTGAAAGAAATTTCCAGGAAGTGGAGACAATGGTGTAATAAGGAAGAGAAGGGTTTTATGACTCAAGTAATAAGTATATGAAGAAAAAGATATCGATGATATTCAAGAAATGACTCCGGAAGGATCCACTAAATACCAAATTCAGAGACCCGCAGAGTATGTTTTCAAATAGGTAACAGTTCTGGTAAGAAAAGTTCCGCGAAAATACAATCCAACTATATTTTTGCAGTTTTAGTCAATAAGGAAAGCTACGAAGCAAAAAGGGACGGAAATGGAGCCAGGGTGGCTCACACCACCCTGTGGCGCGGGCCCTCCCCTGGCCGCGCCACCAGGTGGTGAGGCCACCCAGGACTCTGCCTCTGACTCGTTTTCTCCCAGTACCTTCCTTTTGATATGAAGCTTCGTAATATATAACCCCCCGGATCCCCCGAGGTCTGTATATCGTGTTTTTGTCGTGTTTTTGTTTTGATCTGTTTTTGTCAGGACATACTCTTTGAAGGTTTAGAAGCACAATGGTGTCTGCCAAGGATAAAGGGAAGGAGCCCATGGAGGAAGACCTCCAAGACCCCAGGAAGGAGAAGGAGATCAAGAGTGAAGGTGAAGAGGAGCAAGGCCAACATCCGCACACCAGCACTACCATTGCAAGCATTGGGAGTTGAAAAGAAAAAGATAGAAGTACTCTAGAGAAAAATAATTTCACCATCTTGCTGAGGTAGAAGGGAATACTTGCTGAGGTAGAAGGGAATAGGTTTACTGACTCAACTACAAAGTAAAAGAAAGAGCCCTTCGCAGAAGGAAGCAGGGAGTGCAAGTATCATAAAGAGCTCCCAAAAATTATGATACTTACTAGCTTTTAGCTCTCATTGCCCCTATCATAGGCATCTTTAGGTGATTAAGGTTAAAGTGACACAACTAAGAGGATATGCTTGACAAGTTATAAGTTGAAACCTCATGCCCCTTACTTATGAGTACCGATCCTCATGCTACTCAACTTCAGTCACGAGCAAGCTCTTGTCATTGTAAATACATGCGTATCATTGAGAACCGCCAACGGGGTACCCCTTGCACATGACACAGGAGCTATCCCATAATCAAAATGACACGGTAAGTAGACAGTGAGCATCTCAACGGTCTTTTTATTTGCTATTTGCATAGGTTTTTATTGAGGATGCTTCATAGAATGCTCACAATAGTTATGCTGCAAGTTTCCACCATGATTAGGCATGGCTTAGGCTAGCGGCCCAGGCGTTTCTCTAACACACATATAAACTCCATGATCTTACAAGTTCCACTTTTATTTCACACCGCCGGGATCCATAAGCAAAAGAACATGATATCAACTAGGTACAAGTACCAATGAAGTGTTGAAAGCGGTCCCCATGATACATGGTTCGGCTAACTTCAACTCATAAAGCGCAAGCATATACGGAACAAAGAAGGACCCAATGGTTCAAATTTATTAAATGCAGGAAACTAAAGTGTGCCATCAAGTTCGTGAGAGCTTTAATCACTAATTTTCACATAACAAGTTTAATTTGGGAGGTAGATAAAACAAGAATTTACTTGGAATAGTAATAATGCTACTAGGTAGGTATGGTGGACACAAATGGCAAAGGTTTTGGTTTTAAAGGAGGTGGATGCACGAGAAGAATACCCTCTTAGTACAGGTTTTTGGCTAGCAAGGCTGGGTAGCAAGTATAAGAGTTGAAGGAAACAAACAAACATACAAGTGATAAAGACAAACATGCAATCTTCCTTGGAAGCACAAAAGATCTTAACTAGAGAATACTAGACTTATGAGCAAATCAAGAAAGAAAGATGGTGAAATTATTTTTCTCTAGAGTACTTCTATCTTTTTCTTTTCAACTCTCAAAAAGGCGTTGCTACTGACCGAGCCAGGTTTGCCAAAACCAACTAAATTAACTCAATGATCCCAGAGTGATACCAATACTAACAACAAGATCAATCATATAACCACGAATTGAAAACTAAAATAAGCTATGCAAAAGAGTGAATGATAGAACTTCTCATTAATATTCCATAACGGAAACTCACACCAAGGGATACATATCTAACGAGAAAGGGGACACTTCTATAATGCAAACCATACTACATAATAACTCCTCTATTAATGATATGACTCTACTAATAAGGTAAAAAGATAGAAGATAGTGATATGATACCGTGGCACTCCCCCAAGCTTGGAACAAACTAAGGGGATGCCAAACCTGATGACGAATTACTCCTTAGGTGGTGGTGGTATCCTCTTGATGAGGTCTTTGATCAATTTCCCAAAGTCCTCAATCTCGAAGGTGAGAGTACGAATCAACTCCGAGTTGTGCTCAATACGGCCCATAATCATTTCAGTTTGTGGATCCCAGCTCTTGTGATTATTTTTCCATTCTTCCCACTTGGAGTCTTCATTTCCTACATGGTTATGGACAAAGGTATGGAAGGTATTCTTGGTGTTCGGAGAAGGTGTCCGTGGTGCCAAGCAGTGACGCGGAGACTTCCCTCTAGTTGACATCAGTGCAGTCCTTCTGATCCTGGCAGGGTTCGCCACCACTCCAATGCTTGCAACGGTAGTGCCGGTATGCGGGTCCTGGCCTTGCTCCTCTTCACCTTCACTCTTGATATCCTTCTCCTTCCTGGGGTCTTGGAGGTCTTCCTCCATAGGCTCCTTCCCTTTATCCTTGGCGGACACCATTGTACTTCTAAACCTTCAAAGAGTATGTTTTAGCAGAAACAGATCGAAACAAAAACACGACGGAAACACGATATACGGACCTCGGGGGGATCCGGGGGTTATATATTACGGAGTTTCATATCAAAAGGAAGGTACTGGGAGAAAACGAGTCGGAGGCGGAGTCCGGAGTGGCCACACCACCTGTTGGCGCGGCCAGGGGTGGGCCCGCGCCACAGGGTGGTGTGAGCCACCCTGGCTCCGTTTCCATCCCTTCTTCGCTTCGTAGCTTTCCTTATTGACTAAAAACTGCAAAAATATAGTTGGATAGTATTTTCGCGGAACTTTTCTTACCAGAACCATTACCTATTTGAACACGGACTCTGCAGGTCTCTGAATTTGGTAATTAGTGGATTCTTCTGGAGTCACCACTTGAATCATCAATATCTTCATCTTCATACGCTTATTATTGGAGTCATAAAACCCTTCTCTTCCTTATTACACCATTGTCTCCACTTCCTGGAAATTTCTTTCACACAAAACTTCACACAGTTCTCATTACCAACATTAGTATAAGTGAAGTGATAAAAACCTTTTGAGTCCAACTTCAACTGAAAACCATCAAAACAAAAGCTACTGTAGCAAATCCTTCCGAAAACCCAAAAAGAATTCAAGAAGGAAATCGAATAAAGAGGCAAATGCAAGAGTGGCAAAATCTGTCAAAACAGACCAGCAGGTAAAGATTAATTTTTTCGAAAATCTTCTGTTGCTCAAATCAAAAAGTGAAAAACTAATGAAAGTTAAATAACAACTTGGGTCAGAAGCAAAAAAAATTACAGCTCAATCCGACATACAGAGATCTCTCACGAATTCTTACGGTGAAGCACAAAAATCTGTTTCTGGACAGCAACTTTCTCAAATCTTACTTCTCTCTCATTAGAGGTTGATGTTGACTCAAAAACCAAACAAAACGGATAAGGAGCGGTTATTACCGAAGTAATAACTTCCAAGACTCAAAGAAACAAAAACAAACTAAAAGAAAAAACAAATTGGGTTGTCTCCCATAAAGCTCTTTCTTTATAGCCATTAAGATGGGCATGATAATTTTGAAGGGGGATATGAATTGTAGTGAAAGAGAGCATTAAGAAGCAAAAACACACACACATTTAAGTCTAACCCACTTCCTATGCAAGGGAATTTTGTAAACAAACAAGTTGTTGAAACCAAAGGCTATTTGCATAAGAAGTCAAAACAAGTGCAACATAAAAACTTTCAGCATAAAACGAGGAAACTTGATATTATTGAGATGCATAAGAACACTTTTCCCTCTCTCATAATAACTTTCAGTATCATGCATAAAATTAACAATATAGCTATCACAAGGACCATCATAACACTGATCACTTATTCTAACAGAAAACACAGGAATACTAGCTCTCATAGCACTACTATGTGAAACAATTTTAGAGGTATCCTTACAAAGGATAGTGTGTCCCTCTTCCTCATACTTAGTGACAAAGTCTTTCACATTTGCTATTATAGGTTCATCAACCATTTGTTTATCAGGTTCAACAGATTTACTTGTACTTTTATTAACCATACTAGCTATCATAGAATGTTCCTTTACCTTAACTGGAAAAGGCATTTTCTCAATATAAGGTTCAGGTAAAACATGATTAGCAGTATAAACTTCAGTATTTCTTGCAGGAACACTCTTAGCAATATCTTTATAAGGTTCATGATACTTATTCCACTTCTTTTTAGGCACTTCAATGTAGGAAGCAAAAGCCTTAAAATAAGAAGCAATAGCTTGAGAGTCTAGACCATAAGCATTTTTAATATTTTGAAAGTCATCAGTTCCCATAAAAGATTCAATGCATTCATAATCATAACTTATACCTGACTTTCTACCTTTGTCATTCTCCCAAGCTTCAGCATTGTCTTGAATACGGTCCAGAAGATCCCATTTAGCTTCTTCTTCCATGCGAGTGAATGATCCAGCACAAGAAGCATCCAATAAATCCTTGTCATGTAGAGGGGGCCTTGCATAAAAGTTGTTGATAATAATATTGTTGGGGATCTCATGAATGGGACATTTGAGCATTAGTAACTTCAATCTCCCCCAAGCTTGAGCTGTACTCTCTCCATCAAGAGGCCAAAAGTTGTATATTTGATTCCGATCTTTATGAATCTCACTACGAGGATAAAACTTTGAATAAAAGAGAGGCACTATTTCCTCACATTCCAGAGCTTGACCATTCTTCAGCAGCCTATACCATTCCTCAGCTCTTCCTTTTAGTGATAATGAGAATAACTTCTTAACTTGATCTGTAGTAATATCTGCACACTTGAACAACACGCATAATTCGTGTATAAAGAGTAAATGATCACCGGGATGGACAGTTCCATCCCCAACATAGTAGTTTTCCATAACACGATCAATAATTCTTGTAGGTATTTTGAAAACATCATTCTCAGCAGGTGGTGGCTTATCTACTACCTTAGCAGTGGTAGTAGCATTACCAAATAAGAAACTCAGCGAATTATCTATAACGAAAATAAAGCAACTAGCAGAAGTAAACAATACTCACAGTAGAAGTTTCCTTTACTAGTTCCACTCTCCAATAGCGCTTCACTCCAGCACAAGAAGCATCCAATAAATCCATGCGAGTTTTGTTCTTGAGGACATGGGAGAAGTCTTGTTGTTAGTAGTGGAGTTGCGTTGAGAAAGATTCAATAGATTGTTATTTAAGTTGTGGTGTACTTCTTCTAGTGGTGTCATGTGAACGTCGACTACATGACACTTCACCTATATGGGCCTAGGGGAATGCATTGTGTATCTACCTAGCCAGCACCTTCTGCTCCTCGTTGGGTTCGACACTCTTACTTATCGAAAATACTGTGATACACCCCCTATACTTGTGGGTCATCATACCAAAATAATGCTATATAGGCATTTCTAGTCACTTTAAATCATTAAATAATGAACTTAAACCAAAGTAATTGTCATCCAACCCTTAAATCACATTCTCACATGTTAGAATATGTGGTGGTGACATGTGTCCACATGATCCCATATTTTACGTGGTGAATATTAAATCTTAGTTAATTTTTTTAACGAGTAGAAATTACTTTTCTAAAATAAAAAGAAGGAAACTAGTTAATAAAACTTGTGATGCTTGTGATGATAATAGATCATCAAATGTGTGCCTTAGAGTGCTAATTAGACTAGTTAAGTATTGTTTGGTGATTGTGTACTCCGTATGTATTTATAAATGATAGTACCGACCAAGCTTTCGAGGAGGAGGATATCTACCAAGAGGAGGAAGAAAACTTCAACCACTTCACCAACCAAGGCAAGCTAACACTTGCAAGTATTATACTCGCAAGCCACCATTAACAATGCAAGCTATTGTTAGCAAGCTAGAATTAAATTAGATTGTTTAGCAAAGGTACTTTAGGCATGCTTTGGTGATACTATTTTGACTATTACCTACCCCAAGTTTATTTTCAAGCTTTACTTCCTTTACTTTACACAAAGCCCTTTACTTGTTTTGAAGGTAGCATAAAGAGTATAAAACTTGGCCTATTTAGATAACCTTAGATGTCATTCTATGGCATGAGATTGATCCCATCTTTCCACCTTAGTGAACACTCTTAACTTTGTAGTTTAGAGCTAGATAAAAACTTGAGTCACTTTAGATGGGAACACTTGGTGAAAATGAATTGAGAAAACCTTGGAATGATGAGTCATTCTATTGAGATGTTTTGACATGTGTTGAGAAACACAAATGGTTTATGATGATGAAAATGTTGAGGCATGAGCCTTAGCCCCCTTTTTTATAAACTGATGGTTGGATTCGGATGCGATACCATTCCAAATTTACCGTACAACCACAATACCTGAATTGGGTAAGGCTTAGCCAGAAGTTTATATGCATTAGTATTGGTTCCCTCGCGGGAGAGGTTTGAGCTGAGGCTACCTCTCAATGTTTTCCACCTATGCAGTGCCCAAGATGATGGTCATGGTTGGGAGGCCATGCTCATAGGAGAGGTGCTTATTCTAGGGTGTGTACAGGAAAGGTTATGTTTGATTATCTGCATACTAAGTATGATGATTCGGGGCTATCCCTGACAGATGTATCGAATCTTGTGGTGAAAGTGTACCACCTCTGCAGAGTGTCAAACTATTCGAATAGCCACGTCCGCGGTTATGGACAGTTGGAATGGCCATACTGTTTCGTTGTCAGATGTTTTCAAAATGACTTATGAAATGAATGATGACTCTTGACTTGACCACAATAGGGTTGTGTTTATGACACTAGCTTCCCAACTTAAGTGGTTCTAGAACTTTATTTTATCTTTCTTTGCTTCTGAACTCAGCTAAGGTTTCAAACTTAACTTTATAGATAAACTTAGAGTTAGCACTTTAACTTAGAACTATACTACTTGTTAGTGGTAGTTTGCGAGTACTTAAAGAGTACTCATGGATTTTGTCCCTGGCTATTCTCATGGCCAGACTATGAAGGAGACTACCAAGATGATGGCCAATAGGACGGCTATGATAACTAGGACTATCTGCCTTCGTCAGCATTGCCTGTGCCCCTGAAGATGGACCCCACCGCTACGCTTATCTTTTATTCCGTTGCTTGTTGTATTAAGACTGGATCATGAGATCCTTATTTGTGTAAGACCTTATGTATGGTTTGTAATGGATGATGTACTGTGATATCCAATCCGTTATGTCTCGCAAAAATGGTAATCCTGGGATTGCGAGGTATGGCATAACGGGCATATGGGATTAAAAATCCGGGTGTTGACACTTTAAGGTAGAAGAAATGAAGAAGAAGAAGAAGAAGAAGAAGAAGAAGAAGCAATGTCCAAGGGCTTTGGGCCTAGTGGAATCATGTTGAATAAAGAAGATGATTCAAGGTTAATCAAGACGAAGAATGGGTCAATACTAAAGACGAAATGAAGTTATGCAAGATCAAGATGTGCCATCTCCAGTAAATCACATGCTTGAAACTTGCCATCCTCGGTGATCATGGGTTGATGAAGACAAGCTCAAAGAATAGGTTTCCCATGGTGTATGGGGGAGCAAGTCGCAAGTCTTCATCAAGCGAGCGCGAGTAAGAACAATCAAGAAATGTGTTCCATCTTGAGAAGGACAAGATCACCTACATTACGCTCAAGTGGAATTCTCAAGGCAATGGTATGATCTTGATAGGTTTTCACTTTTGTCGGTCTCATGTTGTTAGTTGGGAGACCGAGTTTAGGATAGATAATCGTACTATCAAATGGGGCTCTCGAGTGAGTAACTCAATGTATCTTTCGGAGAGATCTCAAACACTATACTTAGCATCATATTTCTTGGTTGTTATTTGGATTTATCCAAGTGAGGTTCTAAAGATTGTGGTAATCTTAATAACAAGCTCTAGTTCATAAAAACGAATTGCTCTTATATATCTTATTGTGTTTTTTATCTTGCAGGTTTTTCAGCTCCACACCTTGGGAAATATCTCACATATATATGTCCTTGATATTTTCTCCCTTGGTGGTATCCAATATTTCCATATTTGTTGGATGCTATTTGTTTGTATCTTTTTAACAAAATTGGTTTTAACCTAATCGAAGTTTCCAATGTCAAGTTATTGTGTTTTATGTTTGGGGGGGTTTATCGGATCGTCTCTTCAAAGAGGTCAAACCTTTTATCTTGTGATTTTCTCTCCGTGGTTGGACAATGATGTTTTTCTGCATGATCTTGTAGAGCTTGTTGTCCTTTTCTAAATGAACCTAAGATCATCGAAGTCGAAATTCAGATGCAGAAGCTATTGCTGTTTTCGTTTATGGATGACCGGTAGTACCGAACCAGAATCTGGTAGTACCGGAGGTCCGATAGTACTACCCCTTGGTACCGGGTTTTACTGAAGAGGGTGCGTTTGGGTGACCTGGGAACCTCAGGGACTCCGTTAGTAACAGGAAAAAGCCCGGTAGTACCGAGATTACCTATAAGAGTGTGTTTGGGCGACCCAGGAACCCCAAGGAATGTCCGATAGTACCGGGAAAGTCCAATAGTGTCGGGATTCGCGTGTTTGGGCTACAACGGTTGGATTTTCAGGGGACCTATTTAAGGGTCCTTCTTTCCCAATAGTTCCCTAACTCTTCTTGTAAGTTTTACCCTCCATTGTTGACTTTTCCAAGCTTTCTATCTCTGAATCCCTCCAATGATTCTTGCATCTTCTTGAGGGAAAAGAGATAGGAGATCTAGGATACATTTTCAACAATCAATCTCTCCTCTAAGTAAGGGGAACCTGTTGAATCTAAATCTTGGAGTCTTTTGTGGATTTTCTATTGTGTTTTTCCTCTCTTATTTCCCCAATAGATTTTGTACCTTTGATGGAATTTGGAGTGAAGACGACGTGGCACGGTGGCGAAATCGGAGCGTGTCCTCGCGGCGACAGCCGCACTTCTGGACCTTTTTGAGTAGGGTCTCAAGTTTAAATTTATGCTCAAAATTTACACTAGATTTAGCAAATGAACAAAAAATTGTATTTTGGCGGGGATCCCACTCGATTTCGAACCCATCTCCGAGCCCGTTCATTCCAAGGCTCGCGGTCTATATAAGAAGGGAAGCCCAATGCGCCCGGAGTCGCCGATTCACCAGAGAGAGAAGGAGCAAACTCCCAGAAAAAAAAGAGCAGAGCAGAGCAATGCCGCGCGCACGCTGTGTGAGGGGGAGGGGGCGGGCAGGGGAAGGGGAAGGGCTGTGGCGAGCCCCGTCACGGTGACCCCCGTCGCCGACGGCGAACCGGAGCGGCGAGCAGCGTTCGAGGCGCGCAAGGCGGGGATGATGGAGAAGGCGCTGGAGCTCTGGGAGGTGGAAGACGCGGCCATCACGGTGGTCTGCTCGGGCATCGACGGGCTGGGCGGTGTGGACTACTGGCCGTCGGTGGAGGCCGCGAGGGCGGTGGCAGAGCTGTTCCGCGAGCTCCCGGAGGATATCAGGAGCACGGGGGGCCACGCCAGCTACGTCGAGGGCCGCGCAGAGGTCCAAGCTGGCCGAGGTGCGGGAGGGCGGCATCGCGGCCGCGCTCGGGCCTTGGGAGCGCGCGCTAGACGGCATGTCAGAGGAGGCGCTCCGGGAGATGCTCGCTTCCGTGGAGGTGTCCCAGAAGGCCACACGGAGCAGGATGGGGGAGCTGCATCCCCAACCCGACGAGAGCGTGGCGGAGAACTCCGTGGCGGGCGAGGAAGCCGCGACTCCCGCGGGAGACGAGGTGCAGGGGAAGCTGAAGCAGCTACCGCGCGACGACGACGACGACGACGACGACGCTGCGTGGATGAAGCAGCTCAATCTCACGAAGAAGCCTGAGCCGGCGAACGGGAACGCCGCTCCGTACGACACCGGGATGATCGAGTACATCAACGTGGGCGGGTACGTGATGGAGCAAGACACCTACGGTTTCATCCGGTTCGATCACGGGATGTTTCCGCCCAGCCTCGAGCTCGAGTCGCCGGACTACGACGAGCCGCTGCGGCTGTGGTCGTGGGACGATTCCTCCTTTCCCCGGATCGTGCCGCCGCCCAAGTAAGCTGCGTAGCCGGTGTGACGAGTTCGCCCAATTCTAGAGGATAGCTTCGTACATAGGCGCAGGGCTCGGATCATCGACCTCGTCAAGCAGAGTTCCGAGGTACTCAGTAGTGACAATGGCTTCACCGGCCGGACCGCCGGACTGACAACGTGGGAAGCAAATGTAGTAAACCGGCATTGCTAATTCCCCTCAAATCGGCTTCGTCTAAAAAAACGATGAATTGTAAATAAATAAGCGCCAATGCCAATTCCCCCGTATAGATCGAGAACCGTCTCTGGTTATACTTTTGAGGAAATATTCAATCTGCAGAACGATTGAGCAAGGTCGTTTCGAATTTTTGATTCAAATGAGTTTTCATACTAGGAATTTTAGAAATTTGGAATCCTTAGTAGTAATATGTGTATAAGCACTATATTTCATATGATATCCACTCAAATCTCTAGTATTTTTTTTTTGAAATGAGTGCTTTATTACTTTCATAATGTTTACACCCGGCATCTGCATAGCTAGGATGCACACAGCCGATCAAACCACACAAGTGTAAAGCTAGAGAATAGCGACAAACAAAAAAACAAATGTCTCCAACATAGTCTAGGACATATCGATAAGGTAGCTCAATCCGTGGATTACGCAGCCATCTATGTCGGAAAAAAATATCCCTCGCTGTATCTTCCAGTCGTATACACCGCTCGGCAAACAAATTGTGGAACTCGAACCGCTGGAGAATAATCCATGACCGGAGAATAGCCGTAGCCCGATGAATAACCAGCAACATTGAAGACACATTAGTATTGAAAATCTTGTCATTTCTACATAGCCACAACGACCAAATAATGGCAAGTGCCCCCATCCTAAACAAGATCATATATTTATCATCAATCGCATGCAGCTAGTTACCAAATACATTGGCCATCGATCATGGGGGAGATAAACTAGAGGCAACTTGGATGATTGACCATATATGACGAGCAAATTTGTATTGAAAAACAAATGTTTGATTGTCTCATCATGATGACAAAACACACATTGTTTACTTCCATGCCAATTCCGCTTAACAAGATTATCTTTTGTAAGAATTACCCCTTTACGTAGATACCAGGCAAATATCTTTGTTTTTCAGGGAATTTTCATCTTCCAAATTTTACTATTATCATCAACTGGAATATTAGGTTGAATCAAGGCTCTATACATCGAGTCCACAGAAAAATTACCGCTCTCATGTAGTTTCTATCTGAACTCGTCTACAGCGTCCGACAGTTGAATCGTGGATAATCTTAATAACAAATTATTCCACGATACTAGTTTAGGACCAATGAGACTTCTTCTGAAAGATATATTAGGAGGAGTAGTTTTCATAACCGTGGAAAGGGTGGCCCCTTTGTGTCTAACAATCAAATATAGAGCCGGGTATTGTTCTCAGAGAGAATTATGACCAAGCCATTTATCTTCCCAGAATCTAATTTGAGATCCATCCTTAATATTAAACACCCCAAATCGGAAAAAATGTTTCTTAGACGCCATTAGTCCAGCCCAAAAATGTGAATCATCCGGTTTCCATACCAATTGAGACACAACTTTGGATCCAACATATTTTCTCCAGATTATAGTTTGCCAGACTCCCTCTTCATTAAGTAGCTTAAACAACCATTTACCTAAGAGGGCGGTATTTTTGACTTGTAGATCATAAATACCCAGTCCACCGTGTTCTTTTGATCGGCAAACCACATTCCATTTGGTCAATCAATACCTTTTCTTTTCACTATCCCATTGTCAAAAGAATCTTGATCGGAAATAATCCACTTTATTCAAGACCCCTTTTGGCAATTAAAAAACGAGATCATATACAGTACCATATTTGTAAGTACTGAGTTTATGAGTACTAGTCTTCCTCCAAGGGATAGTAACTTGTCTTTCTAGCTATTAAGACGTTTTTAGAGTCTTTCCTCAACGAGTTTCCATTCAGCAATAGTGAGACGCCGATAGTGTATCAGAATACCCAAGTAGTTGATTGGAAATTGCCCCTGTCCACAGCCGAAAAGTTCAGCATACAGGTGTGCCACGTTTTGGGTCTCGCCAAAACAATATAAATCACTCTTATGGAAATTAGTTTTCAGTCCAGAGAGTTGCTTGAAGGCTGATAGTATTAACTTCAGATTCTTAGCTTTCTCTAAATCATGTTCCATAAATAGGATTGTATCATCAGTATATTGGAGGATAGAAAGTCCTCCATCAACAAGATGTGGGACTAGTCCTTCAATTTGTCCCTCAACTTTTGCCCTCTCAATAAGGATAGCCAGCATATCCGCCACTATATTAAATAGTATCAGCGATAGTGAATCCCCTTGCCTCAAACCCTTCTTAGTCTGGAAGTATTTACCAGTGTCATCATTAACTTTTATGGCAACACTACCACCAGACACAAAAGATTGTATAAGAGCAAACCACTCGTTCGAAAAACCTTTTATTCGGAGTGTTTGCTGGAGAAAAGACCAATTAACTTTATCGTAGGCCTTCTCAAAGTCAATCTTGAACAGTACCCCGTTTTGTTTTTTGGGTGTAGTTCATGAATTGTTTCGTGTAGGATTACCATACCATCTAAGATGTTTCGTCCTTGCATGAAATCAGTTTGAGAAGGCCGGACAACATGGTCAGCAACTGAATTTAGTCTAATTGTGGCAGCTTTTGTGAAAATCTTAAAGCTAACGTTAAGAAGGCAGATATGGCGATACTGCTGTATACGCTTTGCATTGTTAACCTTAGGAAGTAGAATTATATTGCCAAAGTTTAGTCTAAAAAGATCAAGTTGTCCAACATGTAAAAAACCAAACAAAGCCATTAAGTCCACTTCAATGATCTCCCAAAATTTTTGGTAGAATTTTGCTGGGAAACCATCTGGACATGGTGCTTTGTTATGTTCCATCTGAAAAACCGCTTTCTTTACCTCTTCCTCCGTATATGGGGCGGTTAGAAAGTTATTTTCCTCAAAGATTTCTCTGGTGGTGGCCCAAACAAGGATTTATAATAACCAGTACCTCAATGAGACCTTCATCCTGGCTGAGAGAATGGATACATTTTTTCTTATGCTTGCCATTGACAATAGCATGGAAATATCTTGCATTGGCATCTCCCTCCAAAATGAATTTCACTTTGGAGCATTGGTACCATTTGAGTTCCTCCTCACGCAATAGTCAGGCCATCTCCGCATTCGAATAGGGTACAGATTGTTCTTTGCAAGATTTACCAGCTCACGCAAAAAATTAGCCTTAAAAACTTCTTGGGCAGCTCCATATACGGTGACTAGAGACCATGTGAAATTATCAGCCTTGTTGCGGATGTGAAGTTTTATGAAAAAATCTCCAACCGAACTAGCTAATACTTCCATAGTCTCATCTCGTACGCCTAATAGAATTTCCCCAGAACGACCACGCGGTGGACGAGATACCCACGTAAAGTCCACTCCACCAGATAGGCGATTGAGTAAAGCTTGTGAATAGTCTCGTCTACCCGTCTCAGAAATACCTAGAAAATCCAAACGATGATCTCTCACAATCGGCAAAAAAAAATGCTTAGCCAAGTCACGAAGACCTCTTCTATTTGAAAACATGCCATTCATCGAGAAACAATAGGTTCCAAAGTCTGTAATTAATATTTTCTTGTTTGGGGACAAACCTTGATTCTTTCATGGTGTATTGTTTAAGTGATGGACGTTTCTTTATTTGAAAAGATAATGCTCAATTAAAGTGAAGTTGATTGTTCCATGAAACAACAGCGGATTTGGGAGATTGTGAAAAATTCCGACTGCAACTGGTGTCATGTACTCTCTCCGTTTTAAAATATAAGATATTTTAGCTTTGTGAAGGGAGTGTATCTAGACCCATTTTAGTGTGTAGGTTCACTCCAAATCTAAATAAACCTACGCACTAAAATGAGTCCAGATACACGCACTTCACAAAGCTAAAACATCTTATATTTTGAAACGAAGGGAGTAGATGCCAGGATGTTTTGCCTTTTCCATTCTGATCAACAGGTCAGTCCACAATACTTTTTATGATTAAAAAAAAAAGAAACAGTGCTAGAAGGAACTAGACACTTTTTTTGATATAATAGAACGGGTCAGCGTGAGAATTGGGATGCGCCAACTATGACCTAACCGCTATGCTTCTGCCTGGTTCTCACTTTCCATGATTTGATAGCCTAACTGTATGGTGTCTTTGCCTGCTCAGAATACCAAATTGAAACTTCACCGAGTAGGCATTGCTAGATGCTTTTGATATTGTGAATCTTGCCAATTCATGACAAGGCCATCACTGCATAACTATGGAGGATCGGCCTTTGTGCATGATAAATATCAACGTCTTGGACTCGTTGGGACTGCTATGTGTGCTTGTGATTGTCTCGAGTCAATAGCATAAAACCACCACTTTCGTACAAAATGTTTGAAAAACCACCACCTTTCATCAATTTCGCAAAATGTGACGACTTTGCTACAGATTTTTTTCCAATTCGCACTAAACCTGATTTTAAACGGAATTGACACGATTTCTGATACTTGAACCCACCCGTCAGGCTGATGTGGCGGTGAGAGAAGGCGCGCCGGATACCAGTTTGCATGCAGGTCCTCCAGTTTTCTTATCAAATTACGTTAGGGTCCTGGCACTCCGCAGTTTTTGAGAAAACCACATATTTATACTCAAACGCTCATAACTTTTGATTACAAATTCAAATAAAAAACTTTTAATATGAAAAATTCTTAGAAATGTTTGAATATTACGAATATAAACTTGGTTCACTGTTTTAGATAATTAAAATATATAAATAATTAAAATTTTCTTCTATTACTAATGTAAACTTTGGAAATTCCTAACTTTATTTATATATCTCCAAATAATATAAATAATATGTCTAAATTTATTAGAAAAAATCAAGGAATCCATTTTTAGCATCCAACATGTTGATCTCGGGTATTACAAGAAAATAAGAATAATGAAACACATGTACGTATGTCGGACACGACACTGTTCCAATCAAGGCTACGATCTATTCTGGCGACAATATGTAAACTATGCAATTGGCGATATGACTAATATGAGCGTGTCGAATGGAAGAGGTGATGATTGTTATTTCCATTCTCAGATATTTCTACGTGACGTCGGGTTTTTACCTATATAAAATTGTTTTCCTAACCCATACACTGTTACAAGCATGCATGCGGAGAGACACACGTACACACATGTACAGTATGTATTAGCATTTTAGCACATTTTTTCGAAGTACGTACATGTATAGTTCGTACACACATGTATGATCGATGTATAGTACATACATACAGTATGATCGGTATATATTTACCACATTTTTTGAACACAATGTACATAGTGAATTCATCATTAATCATCCGTACATGTGTATGTACTGTACAGTATGTAGCACAATAGTGAATCCATCACATATATACAAATTTTGCATATAGCAATGAACAAAATTGAGCAATAATTGACACGAAATATGTCTCATATATACCGATCATAGAACATAAACGGTACGTGATTCGCAAAAAAAGGAAACAGTACATAATATGATTATATTTCCCATATATATTGTACATTACTTAATTTCTTGCACGTCTTAAAAATTCCTCCCACCTTACACACCGTTCTTTTCTCTCTCCGTATATCCGTGGGAGAAACAAATTCTATAAAATATTTCCTTCCAATGCACGTACATATTTGAGGCTCTAAGATAGACTGGTTTGTACGTACATATGTACCAATATAAATGGATCAAAATATCCGACAAAAATGGATGCGATTCATAAATAATGGATCCTAGAAATAGATTCCTTGGATTTTTCTAATAAATTTAGACATATTATTTATATTATTTGGAGATATATAAATAAAGTTATGAATTTCCAAAGTTTGCATTATTAATAGAAGCAATTTCAATTGTTTGCATATCTTAATTATCGGGAATATTGAAAAAAGTTTATATTCAAAATACTCAAACAATTCTAAGCACTTTTCATATTAAAAGTTTTTCCATTTGAATTTGTACTCATAAGTTATGAATGTTTGAAAATAAATAGGTTTTTGAAAAATTGCGAGGTGGCAAGGACCCTTGCATAACATGCTCTAAAAAATTGAGGACCTGTATGCAAAATAGCAGCGCACCGTCCCGCGTCGCCACGTCAGCCTGATAGGTGGGTCCCACTGTCAGTTTTGATGTCAATTCGGTTTAAAATCAGATTTAGTGCGAATTGCAAAAAATATGCAACAAAGTGGTCACATTTTGTAAAATTGACGAAAGGTGGTGGTTTTTCGAACATTTTGCACAAAAGTGGTGGTTTTATGCTATTAACTCGATTGTCTCTGTACTATTAAAAACTCCTTTATTTTAACCTGTGGGGTTAATATTATCTTGTACCATGCTATTCCACAATATACACAAATCACAAAGTATATGCCATGGTTCTCTTTTCTTGTACCTTCCCCTTCATTGCCGGCACTAGTTTCATGCCTAATTCTCAGCATGGATGGTGTTGGCATTCATGAATAATGACATATGCACTTAGTCGATGAAATCAAGTATGGCCCGGTGCAAGTAGCAACCACCTACTAATGAATTCAAGGGGGGCCTATTTACACCTAAATATTCAATGTTAAAACATTTCCATCCAGCTACAAGTTCAGTGCACATTTCTGTCAGATGAATACTCATAAGAAAGAGATCTGACTGATGCGAAGGGGCAAGATCGGTGGAGTGCCAGGGGGCCCACACACCCTGGTGGCGTGGGTAGGGGTGACCGCGCCGCCACCAGGTGTGGCCGCCCTGGTGCGCCACTTTGTCTCCCCTCCGGACTTCGTGTTGTTTCGGGTAAAATATTGACTTTGACTTTTGTCCGGTCCAATTCCGAGAATATTTCCTTACTAGCTTTTTTGAAACAAAAAATAGTAAAAAACAAGCAACTAGCACCGTGACATCTTGTTAATAGGTTAGTTTCAAAAAATGTGCAAAAATACTCCAAAGTGTGGACAAAACATAAGAAAGTAGATATAAAACAAGCATGGAACATCAAAAATTATAGATATGTTTCCAACGTATCAAACTTCATGATAAGTTTCTGAAATCTAGCTTTGGGTACGCCATTGGGGGCCTCGCGGGGCGGCCTCGTTAGGCGGCGGTGCAGCTAGACGTGGCACGCTGGCAACGGGACGATGTGGACGGTGCGGTGCTCCTGGGTGGTAGGAGGAGGCGGTGGTCGGTGGTGCCAACGGTTTTTCTCCCAGCGATGCGGACCCAGATCTGGACCAGGTTGGGCCCGATCTGGGTCGATCTAACCCTGGACGAAGCATGCCAGTGCTGCCTCGCACTGGTTCATGCGTGCCTTCCCTGGATGCGTGGCATCTGGGGCGCCAGATCTTGCCAAGCGGGCACGTTCTGGCAGCCAACCAATAGGAAGCAGCAAGGAATGACTTGTGGGCGACACGGAGGGGCCATGTCCACCGTACTCGTTGCACCACTGCTTCTTGTGTGTCGCTCCGACACCATGTTCGTCCGTGCAGTCCCGGATCATGGTGGTGTTCTTGCTATCTCCTGGGTGTGAGATGGTTTCTCCTCAAGCCAGTAGCGGTCCGGTAGGCCTGCGTGAGCACAGTGGCAACGGAGTGGCTTCTTGGCGGCAGGGATCTGCAGTGGCAGCAAATCTACCGGTGGACAGAGGAGTAGCACGCTTACCCTGGAGTTTCTTTGTGTAGGGGTTTCGCGTATGAAAACAATAAAATTTTACCCTACGCCCCTGAACCCCTGAAGCTGTCAGGACCTATCTATTAGTAATACAGTCATGGGAGAGGCTTTTCGCGAACTTACCCTTGAAGACCGAAAAGCATTGTCAACACTCAGGAGAGCGTGGTTGATGTAAACGAGCCGAAGCCGATCTCAAGGTCGTGATGAAGTCCTCGCGCTCCTTTGGCTCCAACGACTTGAGTGCCTCAAGTGCGACACCTCACGGGGAGTTACACACATCAGGTGCCTGACGATGACTCCCGCTTCCTCGATCCAGCAGCAGTTGCGGAAGTAGAGCTCCCGGATCCGAATCCCGCAGCGCGACGGTGCTCCGTGGTGAAGATGTCTCTCGTTCGTGCAGTCCAGACTTGGGACCACGGTTGCGAGAGAGAGAGAGGGGGAGAGAGAAAATATCAATTAGAGGTCCTCCCAAAAGTGAGAAGACCTTTATTGATTATTGGTGAATTTTATTTGGTCAAATACCCTCACTATATATAGGGGGAGGGGAGGTACTACCTCCCTCAAAGTCCCGGGGTGGGACTAAAGGAGAGGAGGGGAAGGGGCAGCCGCCGACCACCCTAGTGGGCCCCGCGTGGGGGGGGGGGTAGGCCTAGCCGGCCACCCCCTTGGCTCCTTCTTCCTCTCTCCTTTCCCTAATGGGCCCTCTCCCTCCGGGAATTGGCCCATTAAACCTTTGACCATTTAAATTGATTTTTATCTTTATTAAATAATTATGACTAAATGATTAAATCAATATTTAATATTCATTCACATATTATTCAATCTCCGTGGCTATGGAACACTTCCACCTCCACTCCGGACATCCTCCGGACTTAGCGAAACCCTTCTGATTTTCTCTCTACTATTCTTCGGTGATTCTACCGATCCTATAAACACTCTCTAAGCATCATCAAGCCCTTAAGCGTGATACCCCACGGTTCGGGAACACTCGAGACATGGTCAGGACACTCCCGCACCAATGATGAACAGAGGGACCTGGATGACCATGTGACCCTTGTGCGTTCCACGAAGATCTTTCGTCGTTTGAACCGGGATAGTCGTGTCTTATTCCCTTTGTCTCTCTATACTTGCATTGTCTGATATCTGATCAATGACATCACCATTTCGTGTTCAATCTCGTTACCGAACAACGCTACTTGACTCGTTCCGACAAGTGATATCCCCGTGATCAAATCACATGCTGCGCAGCTATTGGATATAACTTCTCCGAGTGGGCCCTTTGAGTATCTTCCCGTCACATGGACGGACAAATCCCGCTCTTGACATATATTGTCTCTACTGTTTCCTCCGAGTACCTGAACATACTTTTATAATCACTGTATTACCAAGTGGCGCTTGATGTTATCTAAGCACTCTCGGGAGACAGTGATTGATATAGCATCACGGTCTAAGGAATAGTCTACGAGGATCTATTTCTAATCATTATAACTTGAACTTCATGACATGATCGAGTAACGATGTTTAGGTTGGGTATTGGTTCATCATCTCATTCTCGGAATGAGATGACTCCATTTCCAACTGGCATAAATGCCACATGATCAGGAAACATGATCATCTGTTGACCAATGAACCAGTGACTAGAGTTTCACTTTAAACCCCTGGTTGTTTGTATATCACACGTGTATTGATGTTTCCACTCAATACAGTTATAGCATGATATAAAACTTAATCATAAACTATATGAAATATGATATTAGTCCCTACTACTATTTGTCTCTAGGGCATATTTCCAACACTTTGAAGATGAGCCAGGAAAAGAAGTTGCAAGTGCTAGGGTTGGCATTGATAGTGACACCCTTGCTGTAGTGTGGCAGCGGGGCTTCACGGCTCATTAGGGCTCTTCCAAGCTAGGGAGGGCCTGGTTTGCCCATGTTGATGCATCCGTTCGGCTACCGTCTTCCGACGGTGGAAGCAGTTCCCTCCCATGTGCCTCTGTATCATCGATCCTCGCTGAAGTTCCCGCTTTTATGTCTTACCAGCCTCACAACGTGGGTCACGATGAGACGATGATGGTGGCTGCAAGACCGTGGTGGCGTGTGCTGGCGGCCAGTGAGCTTGGTGGTGCAATACGGAGCGTCCGGGAGTGTGGTTTTTTGAGGGTTCGGGAGAAATCCTTGTCGTCTAGACACCGACGCGGTGACGCTTGCGGGTGTCCCTGTCCTTTCTGAAGGGCGTCGGGTGTATCTCTTTCCCACCTCCCGTTGTGTACCGGGGAAACCCTAGGACCAGTCCAGGCAGTAGTGTCGTTATCGTCGCTTCCTTTTTTGGAGGTGCTGGTTGGTACGCGACGTTTCAGAGCGCTAGGAGCGTCGTGGATATTCTCCGGAGGGTGCCGTGGCTGCGGTCCATCCTCGTTTTCGTCGAGCCAGTATTGTCGGCTTTGTTTTGTATTCCTTTTTCTTTTCTTTGTTGTTTCTTTTGAACGTTGTGCTGTCTGTACCAATAGTAGTCTCAATCGGTTGGTTGCTTTATTAGTGTAGCTGGGCAAAAGACTGTTTTGGGGGAGGGTATTTACTGAAGTTGGGAGTTCACGACAGAACTGAGTTTATGCTCTGAATTTGAACAAAAATGCAATCCCCTGTAAGTTGGGCCCCCGGCACCATCTCTGACGTCTATTTGTTGGAGACTCGTGCAACCACTTTACAGAATAACCCTGCCACCTCACCTCTTGTGTCTGTTGCAGTCTGTCTGTCCAACCCCTAGCGTTTCAGATATTCTACATTTTTTATCGCTCATTGTCTCCTCATAATCGACATGATACACCAAAATATATATTGTCTTCTACAGGTTTCTGTTTCCTTTTCACCTCATTTTTTCTCGAAAAATTTCAGGAATATTCAACAATATTTCATGTATATTTTTATTTCAAAAAATGGAACATGCATACAAGTATAATACAAATTCAGTTCATGCAGTTTCATCACAAATTCATCACGATTAATACAAAACAGGCCATAAAATAAACTTTTGAAGAAAGTAGAATGACGTTTGCAAAATAAGAAGATTAGTCCATGATTCAGAGAGGTTTCATACACAATCCGATCTAGAAAATAAGAAACTATATATTTCATAGATCTGCACTGAAAATTGATCAATTATTTTATGAAAGATTGGTCTATGATTCAAACAAATAATAGTAGATCTGATTTGAACAAGTTCTGATTCGAACACAAGCAAAAATGTTTTCAAATAGTATCAAGACAATGCATACAAGAAAAAATGCCTAATTAGTATAAGATTTATACACAATTTGTACATGATTCATAACGTTCTGATTCGAACACAAGCAAAAATGCCTAATTAGTATAAGATTCATACACAATCTGTATAGGATTCATACCCATTTGAAAGGGGATTTATACAGTTCCATACCGAGATCCATTTTTGTAGGAATCCATACAACTCCAGATTCAAAAAAGATTCTGACTCGAATTTTGATGATCCAAAAAAGATTCATAGCAAATCCTCCAGATTCACGAACTGAAGAAAAAATCCCCAAAAAATAAAATCCGTAGATCGCCAGATTCACGAACGGATCAAGGCAAGTTTAGAAAGAAAAAAAGAAAAAAAATGGGGATTTGGTCCTGTGCCTTGGGCATGTCCAGATCTGGAGTGGGAGGGCTCGGGCTCGGGGGAGGCGGCGAGGTGGAGTGGGACGGCCCGACGAGCGTGTTGGAGAGCGTCGGGCGTCGCCGGGGCAGCATCTGTGGCGTCCTCCATGGCCGGAAGAGGAGGCGCCACCGGACGAGGCGCGTCGGGGCTGCAGCATGGCCGCGTGTGGTCGCCCTCACCGCCACCGGACGAGGCGCCCCCGAGCTGGGTGGACGCGCGCGAGGCGTACGTCATCGCGCTCTGCGACGCGGCCGGCGACGATGGTCGACGGCGACCACGCGCGACTCCCCGCATCTCAGGGCGCTGCGGCGCGCGGGCAAGGTAGGAAGGAGGTAGTGGGCGGCGGCGCTGGGAGTAGGGGGCGCAGGACGCGGTGGCGCTAGGAGGGAGGCAGGGGCGGCGGCTGTTGGAGAGAGATGGGGGTCCGGGGTGACGGAGTGGTATCGATAGGGTTAGGTGGGTCGTGGTCGGGGCTGGCTGTGGTTACGCTTCCCTGGACAGCTAGTTAAATCCGAAAAAGTGGGAGGGCTAAAATGTAAAAGTGTTGCGATGATGACTATGTTGACTTTGCACGAATCTCCAACAAATGGGTGGCAGAGATGGTGCCGGTGTCCTCTTACATGTGGGAAATCCGTTTTGGAATTTGAAAGCTAGAGTGAGCGGTCGGAGAACATAGTTCAGGCGTAAAGGGCCGTTGGGTGCAGGGAGGTGCTCGGTGTATATATGTGGGCCGTTGGATGTTGAGAGTGACCGCGCGCAATCACCCGCGAAACATCAATTTCGACTTGAAGGAATTATAGCGGCGCATTTGCGCGGGTCAACAGACGCACGCATGTTTATTGGACCATTATTTGTTTTCCGATCGATTCCTTCCCGTCTTCAAATTGCGAACGGTCAGCATTGGTATTACGAAGCGTCAGACGCGCACAACGCATGCCATCGGTCACTGCTCCAAGTTCGTTTCGTCTTCCGGCCGAGTCCATTAAAGTGCAATTCCCACCAATCTCTTACATATACGTACACAGGAACACAAGGACAACCCAACTCCATGTTCTTGCAGCATCGTCGATCGAATCCATCATATGGCGGTGCCGGACTGGTCGTCGCTACCAGCAGACCTGCTCCACCGCGTCGGCGACGGCCTCCTCACAACCAACGACATCGACTACTATATAGGCATGCGGGCCGTCTGCCACAACTGGCGCTCTGCCACCACCGACCCGCGACGACCCGGCGGCGTTGGCGCTGACCTACTGCGCTTCCGTCCCGGTGGTGGGTCATGCTCGAGGAAGAACCCAAGGACGACGGCGACGACACCCGCCTCTTCGTGAACCTCACCACCGGGCGCTTCCTCCGCCTGCGCCTGCCGCTGCTCCGCGACCACATCCTGGTGGCCACCTCCGACGGCCTCCTCGTCCTCGGCCAAAGCGAGCTCCCGCTGGCCATCCGCGTCATCAACCCCTTCACCGGCTCCATGCTCCGCTTCGCCACCAGGATGCCCTGCGACCGCGTGATAGCCGGGGTTACCGGCTCCGATCCGCCGCTGGTCTTCTCCTTCGACGTCAGGTACGACCAAAAGGTCAGCTGCGCCGACCCGACCAGCACGGTCTTCTTCGAGCAGCCGTTTCCCCGCGGCCAGTCCTTCATAGCCAGCATCGTTGCCCACGCGGGGCATGTCTTCATGGTGGATGTTGAAGGGATTGTCGTCAGGAGCGACGGTACGGTCAAGCACCGTCCCGGAGGCAAGCTGGTAGCCGACTTGGTGGACGTGGTTGCTTGTCCACGGGAGCCGCGTCAATCGTACAACTTCTTCCTCGTGGAGTCCGCCGGGGAACTGCTGCTCGTTCGCCGTGAATGTTCATGCCGTGGTACTAGAGTCTTCCGTGTGGACGCCGAGCGGGGGGCCCTCGTGTACGTCAAGAGCATGGGAAGCCGCGCGATCTTCCTCGGCTACAGGTGCGTGTCCGTGTACGCGGACAAGTTCCCGGCCGTGGACGGTGACAGCCTCTACTATACCGACGGACTGGAGCAATACGGTATGAGCAGTATCTACAGGCTTGACCTCAGCACCGGCGGCGAGGTGGACATTTCAAGTCTCGTGGAGCCTCAAAGCGACAGCCTCCGCGTCCGCCCTTTCAGCTTAGTTCAGGCCCTGCTCAACTACTGCTTAACCCTTGCGGACGTTCAAGCTCAGCTGCGTCGAGTCCTGCAACCTGTTCTCGGGACTAGACGTCACGTAATTTTCGACTGGTGATTTCTCGCTTGTGCTCATATGCTCACTCATGCCGGCATGCATGCCCGTGTTGGTTATCAACTTATCAAGCAATGTCGCTTCCTTGAACTAAATATATGGAGATGCACTGAATTATAATTGTTTTCGGATTTTTCTTTTTGAGAATGTTTCAAATTTGTTTACTATGCATATCCACTCCTCACTAAGTATCATACTTGTTTGACACTTGGTAGTCTCTGCCTCATTTTTCTTGAAACAAGGTAAAAGACTTGCCATTTTCATTAATAGAGCAGAAGTACAGAGGTTTATAAGCTGGAAACCAGCCGAAAACCGGAACAAGTGATGGTCTGTCGTGATGGCACACACAACCACCATGGCTACCCACATAAACTGCACACACACCACCGAAGTAAGGTTGTCGTCGAGGTTGCCTGTCAGAGTCATCGTCATCACTTTGCAGCAACTCCGACTTCAACGAAGAAACCACCACCTAGGAAGATCTCACCAAAGCAGCCTTGCGAAGCTCATGTCGGCCTATGCCAAACAGATGGCTCCATGCAGCTCCGACTCTAATCACAAGCTCCAGAGAGGAGATGTGCAAGACCCGTGCCGAAGAAGATCTTCAACACCGGATCACCCCTAGCATGTCATCGTACACCGCTCAAATGAAGATGCACGAAAACCATAACAGCTCCAACTTCACAGCAAGGGGAGACCAACACGAAGAAACTTGGACACGCCGGTTGCCGACTATCAAGGTCTTGCAGTGTCCGGACCATCGCTCATCAACGCCATCGTCGCCACGCAAATCGCCACACGGAACTCTCGCATCGCCAGTTGGTCACCTGCCAACCGCGATGTCGTGGGCGTCCAGCCCACCGGAAGTGCAAATGAGATCGAGTCTTCTGGACCACACCCCAAAGGAGGTAAGCAACGTGAGATGCCGCCCATCGCCCGGCCCAAAGGTCCAAGCTTCGACCCGAAGGACCTGATCGAAACCGGAGGTCGAGAAGAAGCTCCGCAGCGGTGCCTTCAAGGAGAAAAGGCGACACCCGCGGGCGACGCCACCGCCGGCCAGCAAAGTCAGGCAGACTTTTGCCTAGAGCTTCGAGACCACCGCCACCCCGCCACCCTAAGGGTACCTCTTAGGTCATGATTTAAAGGAATGCGGTATTGGTGCTGAAGAGAAGGAGCTGAAATTCGGTCACTGGATTCAAGCTAATCCGGCCGGCAGAGGCAGAGGTGGTTTTGCTCGTGGAGGTTTAAGTGGGTGGCAATGCTTCGATTAATCCAGCTACTGTGAGTACGTATGCGAATTCTCATATTGAATTTAACTCTACTATATTATTTCAAAACTGCTTTGTTCATATTAACAGTTAAAGGCGGTTTCTGTTAGACATGTATTTATGCACTTCTACTCCGGTTCTCCACTCCTGGCTCTGATTGTGAAAAGAAACGACGAGGACGGTCGAGATTTTCCCATACCGGTTCATTATTGGTGGCAAGATCGTAATTTATTGACTTCGGAGAGATACTTAGAGCCCGTCCAGGCCCACGGTAGTTTGTACTGGATTTTGTACGCGTATTTTGTACGGTGGACGCCACGTGCGTTGGTGACGTCAGCTGAAATGAATCGACACGACGTATAAGATCCCTCTCGGCTGCTCCGCCTGGCCAGATCGCCACCATTTCCCCCTTTTGCCTCACCTGATAGGGACAGGAGTGAAGAGTGAGAAAACCCTAGCTCACCTCTTCGTCTCCTCCGCCTGAGGCATGAGTGTTGTCCTCCTCCGCGCGATTTCGATGCCGGATGGCGGGAGTGGGCTCCGGAGCCGATGCGGGCGGTTCTGCGAGGGTGGGTATGGGAGTCGTGACTTGCCCAGATGCGGTGGAGGAGGTCGAGGGCCATGGCGGCGGCGGTGGTGGTGGTGGTGGTACAACCTCTTTGGCCCGTTTGGCCGATGCGTCGCTGGCAGAGGAGGACATGGTGGATGCGGAGCTCGGCGAGGCGGAAGGTCTGGATCTAGACGTGCAAGTCGGCGTTGTGGAGGATGTGACGCCGGTGCAGGCTCAGGAGGTTGTTGCGATGCAGGTAAGAGATTTTTTCTTCTAATTTTCGTTCCCCCCCCTTAAAATTCTTTGGAAGAAGCTTGTGTGTAGAGATTGAGCTATATTTTTTTTAGGGATTGATATATTTTAACAAAAATTCTTTAGTGCAACATGTATCTAGCCCTAGGAAATAATTCAGTGCATAGGATTATTTTGGGATGTTTAACTCTGACTTTACACAATGCTGACTGGATAGTTTATTGTAGTTTTTTCTGTACTTGTATGAGCAACTCTCAGACAAGTTCTGATAAATGAATGTTAGCTACGATAGGCATAGGGATAATTATTACATTCGCTTACTCACAATGCCTAGCAAATTGGAGGTGTTGGTGGTGCATCTTTGCTATTGTTTCGTTAATATGCAGCCTCTGCTAGTACAATTTAATCTGGTGGCTATGGGTTGTAGGTTGAGCAATTCTTACATGCCTCAGTAGACCTGGTCTGCTATTCCTAGCTATAAATCACTAAGTAATTATGGATTCAACAATTTACTAATGTGGAGGTGCAACAACTTGATTGAATTCCCAACATTTTAGTAATATTGTTTGGTTTTATCCTAAAATGGGGTGATTAGTTTTAAAATGTTATAATCCTTGTACATGATGTTCCAATGGTTAAAAGTTTCTTTATTAAATGATGTCCCCTTGTGAAATATTTCTTTTATGGATCATGTAGTAGTGATTTTGCCATAGTGGATGTTGGGATTCTAGCAGCGATGTTGCCATGTTTTAGTAATGGAAGATTGGATCATATGTATGATAGAAGAAAGATTGCATAATTGTTGTATTTTATTTTTATGTAACATAAGTGCATAATCCTTGTTATTTATTGACATCTAGGACAAATAGCTTTGATGTATTAGTTAATCGTATTGAATGATGTTTTCCCTTGTGAAATCTTCCTTTTATGGTTCGTATAGCAGTGATGTTGCCATAGTGAGATGTTGGAATTGTAGCAGTGATGTTGGCAAGTTGTAGTAATGGAAGATGATATTATATGTATGGTAGAACAAAGGTTGCATAATTCTTGTATTTTGTGTACATGTAACATAATTGCATAATCCTTGTAATTTATTGACATCTAGCATAAATAGCTTTGATGTACTAGTTAATCGCTATTATCTTAGTGACTAGATTTGTGAACAATAATTATTGTGCTATCAATTTTTGATACTGTAGTTCATTTACCTATATTGAATGCGTACAATAGTTAATGTTTTAAACAGTTCTGGCAGGTACCAAACCCTGCTAGTGGCTATGATATATACTCCCCGGTGTCCGATGAGGAGGTTTGTTCTTCGATCTGTGTATAGTTCAAGTGCATTAAGACATGTACAAATATAGTAGCTCTTGTAGCTAATTGGAAGGGTTAACTGTTGTGTTCTTGTATTGTGTGTGCAATACTTTTTTGGGTCAGAAGTTGATGTGTAGGCATGGACCTACAAGTCCTTTGTGAAGAAAGGAGAGAAGAAACTGAGGCTTCGAGGAATTTCTGCCTACCTGCCATATACAACTGAGTTCTACAGGTCTCCATTCCACCACAACAAGCCACATGAGGGCCTAAGCGTGGGGCTTGTCTAGCATGTCCGTGAGGTTGCCACTCGTGGATGTTTGGGTGACTAGTACTTCAGGGGTGACTTGGGTGATTGGGGCAAGCATGAAGCCCTCTTGGGGGTGCACGAGCGAGATGAGTTTGAGTACGTTGAGTCGGAGGATGAAGATTCGGAGGAGTGAATGGCAAGATCATCAATTGACAGTTATTGCCATTAGGCAGCTGGTAGATGCTATGGTACATCACTAGTAAAGTGATGATGTTTATATTTGGTTAATATGTTGAACTGTTGAACTAGGTAGAAATGGTGGAGAACCTGATTATTTTGGTTGTGTGATGACTGATACGTTGCAAATGTATCTATAATTTTTGATGTCCCATGCTTATTTACTATCTACGTTGCTTTGCTTTGTCAACACTTTGAGGTATTTTTATATGTTTTCTAGGACTAACCTATTAACAAGATGCCACAGTGCCAGTTGCATGTTTTCTTCTGTTTTTGGTTCCAGAAAAGGCAGAAAATCAATATTCTCGGAATTGGACGGGACAAAAGCCAATATGCCTATTTTTCCCGGAGCAACACGGAAACACGAAGCAGAGACGGAGTAGGGCACCAGGGTGGGCACACCATATGGTGGCGCGGGCTAGCCCTGGCCGCACCACCAGGTGGTGTGGGCCCCTTGGCCGCCCACCGACCTTGCCTCTTCACCTATAAGATGCCCCCTGATGCAAAAATCCTAAATCGTCCAACCTCCACCCACGAATTTGCAGCCACCAAAGTCACGTTTTTGCCCCCCCCCCATGGATCCCATCTCCATGGGGAAGGGCTCCGAAGAAGCCATGAAGGAAGGGTGCTAAGGGGCGGTGCTCCCCTGTGATACCAGCGGCGGGGAAGGAGTCCTCCGCGCCGCCGCCTCTTCACCATCTTCACTGACATCTCCATCGACTCCACTGCCATCTCCATCTCCGTTGCTGACTCCCATGATGAGGAGGGAGTAGTTCCCTCTCAAGGCTAAGGGTTCTACCGGTAGCTATGTGTTCATCTCTCTCTCTATGCATGATCATATTGTGATCATGAGCTTTGTAATCAAGTAGATCTACCTTGCTACTCAAGTGCTTTAATAGATCTCTGCTCTCCCCATGTGTGTGAAAGTGACAGCATGCACACCATGGTGGCGCTTAGGCTAGAGATTACAAATACTTGTTATGAGTTATATTTGGAGTTGGATGTTTCTATGAAATTGTGGTGTTTGTTGGAACCATCTAGCACTCAAGGTGACAGTGTGGGGTTATCTAGATGGGGAAAGTGAACTTTGAGGTGTGTTGTTATAGCCCTACCATGGATTAGAGTGTCCAATCGGAGAGTAGTTCAGAGTAGTATCATGAAAAAAAAATATATGAGAGTGTTCACTAGTGAAAGTATAATCCCTAGGCCTTGTTTCTAAACATTGAAACACCGTTTGTAACTAGATCTGTTACATGTTTGCTTGCTTCCATCTTTATTTCAGATTGCCTTTAGTCTCTTCCTACCCGTCAACCACGCACCATCAAAGCTATTTTCTGGCACTGTTACCACTTATAATTATCCATACCACTTGTATTTCACTATCTCTTTGCCAAACTAGTGCACCTATACACCTGACAAGTGTATTGGGTGTGTTGGGGACATAAGAGACTTCTTGTATCTTGATTGCAGGGTTGCTTGAGAGGGATACCTTTGACCACTTCCTCCTTGAGTTCGATAAACCTTGGGTAATCCACTTAAGGGAAACTTGCTGCTATTCTACAAACCTCTACACTTGGAGGCCCAACAACTGTCTACAATAATATAAGTGCGTAGACATCAAGCTATTTTCTAGCGTCGTTGTCGGGGAGGTAAGGTAAAAGGTACTCACATCCTCTAGCTACTAAGCTATATTCTAGTACTATTACTGGTGTGTGAGTGCTTGAAGTTATTTCCTTTAGATTCTGCAATTAAATATTTTTGTTTCTTGTTTTTATTTTCACTAGTTAGGCTTAATGGAAAACAACAACAAAATTAGAGAGCTTTATAGTATTTATCTTGAGTTAGGACATGATGTGTTTGAAGAGAAAATTAAAAAACCTATGGAACTTTATTTGCATGCCAATAGCAATATTATTAGTATGAATTCTTTAAACACCATTATTGCTAATGCTATGGAAAAGTCTAAGCTTGGGGAAGCTGGTTTTGATGAGCATGATATTTTTAGTCCCCCAAGCATGGACAAGAAAATTTACTTTGATGATACTATGCCTCCAATATATGATGATTACAATGATGAATATGATATTTTCAGTCCACCTACTATTGAGGAGGAAATTAATTATGACTACAATATGCCTCCTATATTTGATGATTATGGTGATGAGAATAATAATGATAGTTATTTTGTTGAATTTGCTCCCACTATGATTAATAAGGATGACTATGCTTATAAGGAGAGTAATAATTATTTTATGCATGTGGCTCATGATAAGAATGTTTTATGTGATAGTTATATTGTTAATTTTATTCATGATGCTACTGAAAGTTATTATGAGAGAGGGAAACATGGTTTTATGAATCTCAATAATATTAAGTTTCCCCTCTTTATGTTGAAAGTCTTGAAGTTGCACTTGTTTTGCTTCCCTATGCTTGTTGCTTTGTGCTTTCATGACTTGTTTCTTTACAAGATTCCTATGCATAGTAAGTGGGTTAGACTTAAATGTGTTTTGAATTTGCTTCTTGGTGCTCTCTTTTACTTCAATTCATATTTCCTATGTGAGCATCTTCTCAAACTATGATGCCTAACTTAAAGGCGTTAAAGAAAAGTATTTATTGGGAGATAACCCAAAAGTTTTAGATAAGTCTTGGAAGTTATTACTTCAGTAATAGCCGCTCCTTATCCTTTTTATTTGCTTTTTGTGCCAAGAGTAACCTCTAATAAGAGAGAAGTAATGATTGAGAAAGTTGTTGTCCTGAAACAGATTTATGTGCTTCACCGTAAAAATTCGTGTAAAATCTCTGTACGTCCTTTTGAGGCGTGAATTTTTATGCACCTGCCCCAGGTTGTTATATAACTTGCGTTAGTTCAACACTTTTAAATTTGAGCAACAAAAGTTCTTCGAAAAAATTCGTCTTTACCTGCTGGTCTGTTTTGACAGATTTCTGCCTTTATTTGCATTTGCTTCTTGTTGGTTCCTTTTTGAGTTCTTTTGGGGAATTGAGCTTTTTGAGGGAAGTGATACATTAGCTTGTGTTTTAATGGAAGTTTTATTTATGTTGGAACTGAACCTAAAGACTTATTATCTTAAGTGCACTAATGTTGCTAATAAAGATTGTGTGAAGTTTTGTATGAAGAAAACATTTCAGGTGTATGGAAGGAATAAGTAATGAGATGAAGGATGGACTAAAGCTCAAGCTTGGGGATGCCACGTGTGTCACCCCAAGAAATATCCAAGAAGTACAAGCGTCAAAGCTTGGGGATGCCCAAGGCATCCCCTTCTTCATTAATAAAAATCCCCGGTTTCTTCCAAACACTTCATTTTTATTGTTTCATGGATAGTTGTGTTGTTCTTGGAGCGTCTTCTTTTTTGTTTTTCGTTTTGGTTTTCGTTTTCTTGGTTTGTTTAGTTTGCTGAATAAATTGGTTGGACCCCCTCTTTCATACATTGGTTTTCAAATAGTTTGATTTGGATTGGAAAAGAGTAGGAAAGTTCATGTTTAAGTGGTAAAGAGAACTTGTTTTTGACTATGGCCTATGCTTTGTCATGCCATGTTCCATATTGTTTTGGCTTTATGCTTAGTATTATTTGCTGTAGCATGACTTGTTATAAACAATTGAGATTGCTTAATGTGCCTTGGAAGGATCATGCGTTGTTTTAGCATATTAAAGCATAGTATTGTGATATTCTCCTTTGATGCTTTATTTGGGTTGACTTGGCACATGCTCACACCATGTTATTACTATCCCAAGTCACCATAGCCTTTATGATTCTTTAGTTTTCAACTTGTAGTATCATTTTATGCTTTGATCAATGATGTTTTGTCGCTCTACATGATTATGGCCATTATTGCTCTCTTAGTTGGTCGCTCCCAGTCTTTTGCTAGCCTCCACAACCAAGTATTAGTTCCACTCATGCATCCAACTCCTAAAACCAAGTTACTCCAAAGAGTCCACCATACCTACCTATTAGCATATGCTATTCCAAGTATATTCCTGTTTTTATCTACCTTCCGAATTAGACTTGTTATGAGAAAACTAGTGATTAAAGCTCTCACAAACTTGATGGCACGCTTTACTTTTCTTGCCCTTAATAAACTTGAACCATAGTGTCGGCTATGGTGTACATGCTTGCACTTATTTGTTGGGGATTAGCAGAACCATGCTGTCATGGGGAACGCTTTCAACATTGCGCTTGTACTTTGTACCTAGTTGATATCATGCTCTTTTGTCTACGGATGTCATCGGTGTGAAATGAAAGGGGAGCTTGTAAGTCCATGGAGATATGTATGTGTGTTAGAGAAACGCCTAGGCCGCCGGTCCAATCCATGTTGTCATGGTGGAAACCTGCAGCGTAACCATAATGAGCTGTCTATGAAGCATTATTCTTATAAAAAAGAGTCAGATATTTAGAAAAAAGAGAAAAGAGAAAAAAAGAGGTATGAGAAAAGAGGAAAGAGATTAAAAAAGCACCATTTTCCCATGGTAAATAAGAAGATTGCTGAGATGCTTCCTTCTATGAAGGCCTTTATGAAACTCGAATCCCTGCTTCCTTCTATGAAGGCCTTTCTTTTACTTTTTTTGTTGAGTCTCCGCCTTTTACCTTTATGCACCTACTTTGAGAGCATAGTGGCCATTCTTAGTTCTATGTGCATTGTCCCAAGACTTGTTGATTGATGCATAGCTTTGATATTGCTTGTTTTAAACTATTTGTATCTAGTCACTCTTATGAACTTTTAAGGTGTCCTATGCATTTATGTTTGCTACTCTATGAGGGACAAGATGAATGCCACTATGCTATGTTTTATTTATGTGTAACAAACAACCGTCTTGCAAAGCATTGTTATTCATGAATATTTTGTTTGTGCCTTTTCATGTTACAACATAGTTGCTATGTCTTATTGTTAGAACTTTGTCTTTCATGCTATGTTTAGTACTATAATCCCAGCTATCAATGTTTTACAAATACTTTGATCAAGTTTATGATGGTGCATGTCACCTCAAAAATTATTCTTTCTTTTTATCACTTACCTACTCGAGGACGAGCAGGAGTTAAGCTTGGGGATGTTGATACATTGCTAACGTATCCATAATTTTTGATGTTCCATGCTTGGTTTTATCTACTTTCTTATGTTTTGTCCACACTTTGGAGTACTTTTCATATGATTTCTTGGACTAACCTATTAACAAGAGCCACAGTGCTAGTTGCCTGTTTTCTGCTATTTTTGGTTCCAGAAAGTCAGAAAATGAATATTCTCGGAATTGGACGGGACAAAAGCCAGAGTCAGTTTTTCACCGAGGGACTCACGGAGCCAGAAGGAGAGACGAAGGGGGGGTCACAAGGTGGCCACACCACCCCTTGGCGCGGGTCCCCCATGCCGTGCCAGGGCATGGTGTAGGCCTCCTGGCCGGCCACCGACCTTGCCTCTTTCGCCTATATATCTCCCCCGATGCAAAAACCCTAAATCGTCCAACCTCCAGCCACGAAAAGTTCCGCAGCGCCGCTGTCACCGAAGAGGAGATTCGGGGGACAGAAAGTCTCTGTTCCAGCACCCTTTTGGGACGAAGAAGTGCCCTAGGAGCCATCTCCATCGATCTCCACTGCCATCTCCATCACCATTGCTGATTCCCATGATGAGGAGGGAGTAGTTCTCTCTCGAGGCTAAGGGTTCTACCGGTAGCTATGTGTTCATCTCTCTCTCTCTATGCATGACCTTATTGAGATCATGAGCTTGTAATCTATAGATCTACCTTGCTACTCAAGTGCTTTAATAGATCTCTGCTCTCCCCATGTGTGTGAAGTTGACAGTGTGCACACCATGGTGGCACTTAGGCTAGAGATTTCAAATACTTGTTATGAGTTATATTTGGAGTTGGATGTCTTTATGAAATTGTGGTGTTTGTTTGAACCATCTAGTGCTCAAGGTGACAGTGTGGGGTTATCTAGATGGGGAAAGCGAACTTTGAGGAGTGTTGTTATAGCCCTACCATGGATTAGAGTGTCCAACCGGAGAGTACTTTAGCGTAGTATCATAAAGAAGAATATATTTATATGAGAGTGTTCGCTAGTGAAAGTATGATCCCTAGGTCTTGTTTCTAAGCACTACAACACCGTTTGTTATTAGATCTATTACGTGTTTGCTTGCTTCTATCTTTATTTCAGTTTTACTTTAGTCTTTTCCATGCCATCAAGCTACTATCACCGTTACCACTTATAATTATCTATACCACTTGTATTTCACTATCTCTTTGCTGAACTAATGCACCTATACACCTGACAAGTGTATTGGGTGTGTTGGGGACACAAGAGATTTCTTATATCTTGATTGCAGGGTTGCTTGAGAGGGGATACCTTTGACCACTTCCTCACCGAGTTCGATAAACCTTGGGTGATCCACTTAAGGGAAAACTTGCTACTATTCTACAAACCTCTGCACTTGGAGGCCCAGCAACTGTCTACAAGAATAGAAGTGCGTAGACATCAGGGATGCGTGGCAGCGAGGCCGGAGCAGCTGGTCACAGGAGGGATGCGTGGCGGTGAGGCTGAAGCAGCTGGTCGCGGGAGGGATGCATGGCAGTGAGGGTTGGAGCAGCTGGTTGCACGAGGATGCATGGTGGCGGCGTCTGCTACAAAGGGAGGGTCTGGGTCTTAGGGAGACACGACCTGTCGGCTACGGGGACAGTGGGTTTTGTGTCAGATAAAGCGGTTACGCCGCTTCGGTCCGCTAGAGACAGAGCGGTCAGCCCGACGGCAATTTGCAGGCCAATTTTGCGAGGCGGCATCGTGGCTCGGCGGGATATCTCGCCGTTTGCAAACTTACCTTCCATCTAAGGCCTCGTGCGTATAATCCCTTGGAGTCATGGTTTGGTCTGGATTGCAGTCCCATCCCGATTTTCCAACCCGGTGTTATAATTTGCTATGGTGACCCAGCATACCACTGCATGATGTAGTACACTATAGTCGTTGACATAACACCAATGAAACACCATTCACTAGTATTACATCCCTCAAAGTGGTACAACAAAAACATAGTAGGTCCAAGACATGAATATAGATTACAACTCGACTCTTTACAAAAGATCCAGAGAACACTCTAGGTTAAAGAGAGAGAAACTTCTACCAAAGAAAAGCCAGAAATAATAACTCGGAGCTATCTAGCTAAAAAGACTATCATCTAAACTATATGGCTTGCAATTGCTACTACGACAATACTTTACAGAAGTGGGTTTTATGGCTAGAGTATCTACTCCTATCTAATCAGAACTTCGTCTTTACTTCGGTTGATGAATATGTTGACTTCATTGACTTTATTGAAGAACTTCAGTTGTCGATGATGGTTACTTGAGCATAAGTTGGTGTTGACGTCGTCTTTAATGGCTTCAGAATCTGGAAAGGGTTAAGAAGATATGGTTGAGTACGAGTGTACTCAGCAATTTCACTAAAAAGGAGTGAATGATGCACTATCTCGATAGCCATAGAGCAAAGGTCGTAGGCAATGCAGGTTTCATAAACATTTCTTCAAAGGTTCCTTTTATTCTGAAAACTATGTCCGACAGCCTTCACAAGTTGGCTCGAACTTTCATGGAATTCCTTTCCTACCGTGTTCATAGGTCCTTCCCAAAACAGGGAGTAACATGTCACAGTTCTTACACTCTGCAGAGGTGCGTTACTTTACCCATGAGATACCTTAGCTTTGTTGCACATCCGGGTTGCAGGCTCGTTCACACTTCCTTGGTGTGAGGCCCAGACTAAGATCCAAGCCAATCATTGCCCCTTCACAACCCCATATGTCTACACGATCCTTCGGGGATGACTACACCTCCGTTAAGCCCCCTTTCGGGCAGGCTATAACCCTGATGAGTTCCCGAAGACTCTATGAGCTGGTGATGCCCCTAGCAAGTTCCATATAGGTACGTCTATACCTCCGGTAGCCACTCATAGATAATCAAGACACCAAAATCGTGGGGCGTAAGGGTGCCTACCCATATGCTAGATCCACACAAGGAATCACAACATCGCGTTAAGGTTGTCTTGCCTACATACGAGAGGAAGAAGATACAACTAACTTCTCCGTCCCATTCCAAATCTCATGGTTAACGTGTAATATACGACACTAGAGTCACTGGCGACATTGGTTGTTAAGTCCTAGATATTATGTTCCTTTACCACTGGAACTATGTCAATAGATTATTATCATTTGGTAAATAATCCATAATCATATTATTATGAAAATAGTGTTTTATGTCCCTTTTGAAATGCAGGTGATGACAGCATTCGAGTTCCAAGCATTTGATAGAAAATAACCAAAGGACATGAGCAAGTGTGAACTTGCCTTTTGTGATTGCAAGATTATGCACTCACGGTCTTCAAGACACTAGAAGATCCAAAATCTGGAAATAGCATCATTGGTCCGGTAAGGACTAATGTTTAAAGAAGCAGGATGCAAATATGCATACATAATGTAATGCAGTTTGATAAACGTGAATTCCCGGGATAATCGTATCAAATCTAGGGTTTGGAAACTGGGAGTGGTTTCTTTAGAATGTGTTTCACGTTTATATCAGGTTCACACTCGTGCTTCTTATTAATGCTTGTGAGAGTGTGTGAAACAATTAAGTAGATACAATAAGTAGCATACAATACTAAAGCACGCAATTGGGGCATGGTAAGTAAAATATTTCTTAAGCAAGACTATTAATCATTTAGAGCCATTATAGAAATGCTTGAGGATTACTTTTAATGTTTATTAAAAGAATAACTTTTAAGGAAAAGATTTCTTTACTAAGTAAAAGCAGTTAAACTTAAAGCTCACATTTTAAGATTTTTCTGATTAGTTATGAATATTAAAGGAGAAAACAATTACCATATTTGAATAGCTATTCCACTTGGAGTGGATACTTAGATATTTTGAATATGTATTATATTATATGTGGCTCACTTCTTAATGTTTTATAGTAAGGTGGAGTAAAAGTATTATTGCCTTTATAGAAGTGGTGTATTCATAATGTTATAAGTGAATAGGATCACTTACCTATTTTAGAAGTAATGATTATATTTTTATAAACATGGAAAAGACCTTACTTTAATTACTTAAAAACTTGGTTTAGAACTTTAGGTAGATTCCTGAAATTGCAAAAGAATTTGTAGTTAATATCTTGATGATCTTATAATGGGTAAAATTAACATACACTAAATTTTTAAATGGTAGCTTTAGTAAATATTTCTAAAAATGGTTGGACCTATATTTTTTACTTCACTTAAACAACAATTGAACTTGTTATTACATTTTTGGATTTTAAAAAAATAAAGCCAAAGGTAAAGTAAAGATTTATGTATTTTTAATCCATTAAGATATTAGAAAATAATTTTAATCAAGACTTATTAAATGTTTACCTTTATTTGACTTCAAATGTGCAAGAGGATCTTTTTAATGTGTAGACTTTATTTTTGTGATCATTTTGGTATATTATATGTATTTTTGACATTTTTAAATAATAAGATATGACTTTTATAAGTTTTATCACTTTATAAATGCTTAATAATTAATAATACCTATTTGAATGACACAAAATGTACAAAAGAAGTTTATAAATGTATATTTTATTTTTCTAAGAATTTTGATATATTATAGTTGTTTTTTTGAATTTTTAATAATAAAATATATTTATTTAAGATTTCTACCTAATAGGCTATTTATTAATAATAATAACTATTTACTTAAATTGGAAAATAAAATATGGTAATAGGTTTAGAATATAGAATTTATTTTTCTGAATATTTTGATATATAATACTTATTTTTTTGAATTATAAAACAAAAGATATTCAATTTATAAGATTGAATCATTTTATTAAATTCCTGAAAAATATTTATAATCGAATTTATAATGTTTAATCTATTTCCTAAACAGGGGATAATTTTTATACCGGATCCTAATCTACCCAGGGTCACTGACCCGTGGGGTCACGGCCACGTCGGCAACCATGTGAGCGGGGACTGGTCAAACGGGTTGAGGTGGCCGAGGTGATGCTAGGATGACGTCACGACGCCAGCAAGGTCCAGACGACGCACGGAGGCGGCGCGAACCAGCAAAAGCAGTTGGCTTAATAGAACGAGCGCGTCACGGGGAACCCTAAACTAGCGGTGCTGCTACCTAAAGGTGATCGGAAGATGGCTGGCGATGAGCTTCTACGGCGGCTGACGGTGGTACACGGTGCTACGATGATCCAGACCACCCCAGGAAGCAAGAGAGACATGGGAAGAAGCGGATGCTCAGCTTGATGATGATAGTGAGGTCGATGAGGCATGGGCAGATCTGATGATGGTGGATTGACGGCAATAGCCATGGTGGCCGACGAGATGTCGAGCTCGATTACGGCCGACTCGGAGCACGCCTGCTTGTGAGACTTGTCGGAGATGAATGAGGAGATGATGGCGAGCACGAGGGTGCCCCTGGTTGGCTCGGGGGTGGTCCATGGTGGTGAGGCCAGCAGACTCCGGCGAGCTAGGGTTTCGGGTTGCAGGGGAAAAGAGGAAGAGCGAGTGCGAGAGAGAGGAAATGAGGATGAGGACGGGCAAGGGCGTCACGGTGGCGGTCTTATCCCCTTCTGAGCAACCGCGGCGTGCATCGTGGCGGTTGAAAGCTTGCTGACAACGGCATACAACATCGGGCGGTGGCAAGGTGCTCCAGCGAGTTGTCTGTGTGCGTGGGGGTGACGACGATGAACCGGTACGTGGGTCTGGGCCGATGCTAGGCCGACACGAAGTGAGCTGGCAACGGCGACTGGCGCACGTGGGCGGTAATTAGCGTGCATGGTTACTAGGCTATGGGCTGCTGGTTCTGCTGCCCCTTTTTTCCTTTTCTCTTTTTTTCTATTTCTATTTTCACAATTCAATTTCAAATATGAATTCATCAAGGATTTGAATATCCATAAAATTGGTGGCATATTCAGAACGATTTAGAGATTCATTCTTTAAATCCTCTTTTAATTTTTCTTTATATTTTCGAAATTCATGAGTATATGAAAGATCCTTTTAAAGAAAAGTTATTAATAAGAATTAGGGTTTTAGACATTTATTCCTTATAAAGATTTCATAAAAATGATTCTATTTTCTCTTGATAATGGTAAGGATTTAAAATGGATAATGATGATTATATCGTTCTATACACACTTTGCATCATAATGGAATTCCTATATATATACCCCTAATAATGCTTTAAGTCTTTATGATTCAAAATATGGTGACTTCTTCTACTCAAATCAACTAGGTGTTTAGTATTAGAATTTCCTTAGCACAATCTTGGTTAAGTCGATATGCATGAGTATCAATCATTAATGAGGAAATCAAACTGCTCATTTCCAAATAATGGACATAAGTTTTGGGAAGGTTTAATAGATTTATTAATGGAGGGATGAAGATTAAGAGTTAGGATAATTTCCTTTCATGTCTTCTGGCCATGGATAATAACTCAACTTAGAGTGAGCTATTGTGATTTCTTTACTAAAGTGATCTTGATGGTATATGAGACTAGATCTTTATTAGGGTTTAAGACAATCAGATGGACAAGGCTTCCATCAATACACTCTCCACTAGTATCCTACTTATCTCTTAGACATTTCATTTGACTAAGAGATACTATTCATTGACTGCCTAAAAATAGGAATTGGTTTAACTACCCTCTTTATTCAAGGGTTTGAAACAAAGAGGTAGACATGGGTTTTGTCATGGCTTGATAGGATTTTGGTTAAGGGTTTCTCAAACAATCCCACCTTAATACCTCATTGATACGTCCAAAACGTAGCTACTTTCCTGAACACTTTTGCTATTGTTTTTTCCTTTAAACTTGTGTGAATTAGATGCAACTAACACGGACTGATGCTTTTTTCAGCAGAATTACCTTAGTGTCTAGTTTTTGTGCAGAAATCAATTATCAGGAAAAATCCCGGAAAATATGCCAAAAATCCTATTTCACCAGAAGACGAGACGGAGTAGGGCCACGAGGGGCCCACACCACCTGGCCGCGCAGGCCAGGCCAGGCCGCGCCTGGGGGTGGTGTGGCCACCCCGGCTGTCCCCTCGGCCTCCCTCTTCGCCTATAAGTTGCCTCTTGACCTAAAAATGAAGGGGGTTCCGACGTTTTTCCAGAAAGAGTTCCGCTGCGCCACCACCACTAGATTTCGTGATTCAAAACCAGAAACTCTATTCTGGCACTCTGCCGGGACGGGGAATTGGAGGAGATCATCGCCATCATCATCACCATCGCTTCTCCATCGACCATCCATGTTTCCCCATCTATGAGTGAGTAATCCCCCGTTGTAGGCTATGGGGATGGTAGGGATTGGATGAGATCATTCATGTAATGGCATCTGATTGTTAGGGCATGGTGCCTAGTATCTACTATTAGTGCCTTTTGACTTTGTTGCAACTTGTTATGCTTAATGCTTGTCACTAGGGCCCGAGTGCCATGATTTAAGATCTGAACATGTTATTGATTCATTATGATAGTATTGTTTTTGGTCTTACCTGCAAGTTGTATACACATATTGTTGTCCGGAACCAAAGGCCCCGAAGTGACAGAAATTGGGATAACCTGAGGGAATGGCTTTGATTTGAGGATCACATGTGTTCACGGAGTGTTAATGCTTTGCTCCAGTGCTCTATTAAAAGGAGCACCTTAATTGCCAGTAGTTCCTGTGAGGCCCCGCTGCAAACGGGCTGGCAGGACAAATGATGTTGTGCAAGTTCTCATTGCGAGCATGTATGACTATATATGGAACACATGCCTATGATTATTTAGTACTTGGATGTTTTATCTTATTTATCTGCAAATGCCCTATGTTCTGATTGCTATATGAATTGTCTTGTCCATGCAACGCCCGTCCATCCATCCCTATGCCTACCGCGCTTTAATCCTACTATTTACTACAATTGTTACTATTATCTTTACTTTTACCACTGCTATTACTTTGCTATTGCTACTACAAAACTGTTGCTACTGATAAACTGCTGTGAGCAAGATTGTTTCCAGGTGCAGCTAAATTGACAACTCAGTTGTTAAGGCTTATAAATATTTTTTGGCTCCCCTTGTGTCGAATCAATAAATTGGGTTTCACTTCCCTCGAAAATACTGTGATACACCCCCCATACTTGTGGGTCATCAAGACTATTTTCTGGCGCCGTTGCCAGGGAGCATAGCTTTATTTATCAAGTCCACTTGGAATCACTATTGTTCGCTGCCATCCATCCATCATGGGTAAGTCTCGTGATGGCAAGGTTCCTATTTTACCATCCACTACATGAAGAGGTATGGTTCTGAACACCTCTGTTGCTCTTGATTCACCATCTATTATGAGTAATCTCCTTACACCACCACATACACATGCTACTGATGACCCACAAGTATAGGGGGTGTATCGCCGTATTTTCGAGGGAAGTTAAACCCAATTTATTGATTCAACACAAGAGAAGACAAAGAATATTTATAAGCCTTAACAACTAAGTTGTCAATTCAGCTGCACCTGGAAACAATCTTGCTCACAGAAGTTTATCAGTAGCAATAGTTTTGTAGTAGGAATAGTAAAGTAACGGCAGTAGCAAAGCAAAGACAGTAGTAGCAAAAGCAGTAAACAGTGGGATTCGAGTGCGGTAGGCATAGGGATGGATGGACGGGCGTTGCATGGACAAGACAATTCACATAGCAATCAGAACATAGGGCAATTGCAGATAAATAAGATAAAGCACCCAAGTACTAGACAATCCTAGGCATGTGTTCCATATATAGTCATACGTGCTCGCAATAAGAACTTGCACAACATATTTTGTCCTGCCAGCCCGTTTGCAGCGGGGCCTCTAGGGAACTACTGGCAATTAAGGTGCTCCTTTTAATAGAGCACCGGAGCAAAGCATTAACACTCCGTGAACACATGTGATCCTCACATCAAAGCCATTCCCTTCCGGTTATCCCGATTTCTGTCACTTCGGGGCCATAGGTTCCGAACAACGACGTGTGTATACAACTTGTAGATAAGACCAAAAACAATACTATCATAATGAATCAATAATAAGTTCAGATCTGAAATCATGGCACTCGGGCCCTAGTGACAAGCATTAAGCACAACAAGTTGCAACAAAGTCATAAAGCACTAATAAAAGATACTAGGCACCATGCCCTAATAATCTGATGCCATTACATGAATGATCTCATCCAATCCCTACCATCCCCATAGCCTACAACGGGGGATTACTCACTCATAGATGGGGGAAACATGGATGGTTGATGAAGATGATGGTGGAGATCGATGGAGATGGCTCCGGGGGCACTTCCCCGTCCCGGCAGGGTGCCGGAACAGAGACTTTCTGTCCCCTGAATCTCCCCTTCGGTGGCGGCGGCGCAATGGAACTTTTCGTGGAAAAACGTCGAACCCCCCGAAGTTTTTAGGTCAGAAGGCTTCTTATAGGCGAAGAGGGAGACCGAGGGGGTGCCTAGGGGGCCCACACCACCCCCTGGCACGGCCTGGCCTGGCCCGCGCCACCAGGTGGTGTGGCCACCCCAGGGCTCTTCTCCGTCTCGTATTCTGGCTCCTAGAGTCTTCTGGAAAAATAGGCACTTTGGCTTTTGTCCTGTCCAATTCTAAGAATATTCATTTTCTGACTTTCCTGGAACCAAAAACAGCAGAAAACAGGCAGCTGGCACTGTGGTTCTTGTTAATAGGTTAGTCCAAGAAATCATACGAAAAGTACTCCAAAGTGTGGACAAAACACAAGAAAGTGGACAAAACCAAGCATGGAGCATCAAAAATTATAGATACATTTGCAATGTATCAACATCCCCAATCTTAACTCCTGCTCGTCCTCGAGTAGGTAAGTGATAAAAAGAAAGAATAATTTTTAAGGTGACATGCACCATCAAAGACTTGATCAAAGTATTTGTAAAACATTCAAAGCTGGGATCATAGTACTTCAATCATAACATGAAAGACAAAGTTCTAGCAATAAGACAAAGAAACTATGATGCAACATGAAAAGGCACAAACAAAAGATTCATGAATAACAATGCTTTGCAAGACGTTTGTTTGTTTCACATAAAGAAAACATAGCATAGTGGCATTCAGCTTGTCCCTCAAAGAGTAGCAAACATAAATGCATAGGACACCTTCAAAGTTCACAAGAGTGACTAGATACAAATAGTTTAAAACAAGAAATATCAAGGTATGCATCAATCAACAAGTCTTGGGACAATGCACATAGAACTAAGAATGGCCACTATGCTCTCAAGAAAGTGCTCATAGAATGTGTGGAGACTCAACAAGGAAATGAAAAGGTTTTGAATAGTTTGAAAGGCTTCCAAATGCTGAAAGTATGGTACTCATTAGCTTTGAGCTCTCATTGCCCCTATCATAAGCATCTTTAATGTGGTTAAGGTGAAAGTGAGGTCCAATCTGAGTTTTATGCTTGACAGACTATAAACTGAAAATCCCAAGTCCCTTGAGTATGAGGGCCGCTCCTCATGCTACTCAACTTTAGTTACCAGTAAGTTCTTGTCATCGTAAGTATGTGCATATCATTGAGAACCGCCAACGGGGTACCCCTTGCCCGATGATACAGAAGAATCCCCATATCAAAATGACAAGGCAAGCAGACAATGAGTATCTCAGCAATCTTCTTATTTACCATGGGAAAATGGTGCTTTTTTCTCTCTTTCCTCTTTTCATAAAACTCTTTTTTTCCTTTTTCTCAATAGCTATCTCTCTCTCTTTTTTATAAGAAGAATGCTTCATAGATATCATTATGGTTATGCTGCAGGTTTCCTCCATGTCAGCATGGATTAGACCAGCGGCCCAGGCATTTCTCTAACACACATACATAACTCCATGGACTTACAAGCTCCCCTTTTATTTCACACCGACGACATCCGCAAACAAAAGAGCAAGGTATCAACTGGGTATATATTTACAAGTGTTGAAAGTGTTCCCCGTGACAGCACGGTTCTGCTAATCCCCAGCCTATAATTTGCAAGCATATAACTTTCATGGAGAGTTCACAATGGTTCAGGTTTATTAAGTGCAGGAAATAAAGTGTGCCATCAAGTTCGTGAGAGCTTTACTAACTAACTTTCTCAAAACAAGCAAACATTTTATTCGTAAGAAAACAAGGCACATTGAATATGCACGGAGGTAGCAAATGATGCTAATGGGTAGGTATGGTGGACACTTTGGAAATGTTTGGTTTAGGGAGTTGGAGACATGAGTAAAACACTCAGTGGAAGTGAAGGCTAGCAATAGTAAGGGAGCGACAAACGAGAGAGCGGTAATGGCCATAATCATGCAGAGCGACATAACATCATTGATCAAAGCATAAAGTGATACTACAAGTTGAAAACTAAAGGATCATAAAGGCATATGGTGACTTGTAATAGTCATAACATGGTGTGAGCATGTGCCAAGTCGACCCAAATAAAGCATCAAAGGAGAATACCACAATACTATGCTTTAATATGCTAAAACAACGCATGATTCATCCAAGGTACATTAAGCAATCCCAATTGTTTATAACAAGTCATCCTACAGCAAAGAATACTAAGCATAAATCCAAAACAATATCAAGCATGGCATGACAAAGCATAGGCCACAGTCAAAACGAGCTTTTTTTACCACATAAGTATGAACCTTCCTACTCTTTTCCAATCCAAACCAGACTATTTGAACACCAAAGTATGAAAGGGGAGGTCCAACCAATTTATTCAGCAAACTAAGCAAACCACGCAAACTAAAAACCAAAACAAAAACGAAAAAGAAGACGCTCCAAGAACAACACAACTGTGCATGAAACAATAAAAATGAAGTGTTTGGAAGAAACCTGGGATTTTTATTGATGAAGAAGGGGATGCCTTGGGCATCCCCAAGCTTTGACGCTTGTACTTCTTTGGATATTTCTTGGGGTGACACGCGTGGCATCCCCAAGCTTGAGCTTTAGTCCATCCTTCATCTCATTACTCATTCCTTCCATACACATGAAATTTTCCTTCATACAAAACTTCACACAATCTTTATTAGCAACATTAGTGCACTTAAGATAGATAAGTCTTAAGGTTCAGTTATAACACCAAATAAACTTCCATTAGAAAACTAGGTACTGTAGCACCTCTCTCAAAAAGCTCAATTCCCCAAAAGAACTCAAGAAGGAACCAACAAGAAGCAAATGCAGAAAATGGCAGAAATCTGTCAAAACAGACCAGTAGGTAAAGACGAATTGTTTCGAAGACCTTCTGTTGCTCAAATAAAAAAGTGTTGAACTAACGAAAGTTAGATAACAACCTGGGGCATAATAAAAAAAATTACATCTCAATCCGACGTACAGAGCTCTCTCAGAATTTTTTACGGTGAAGCACAGAAATCTGTTTCAGGACAGCAACTTTCCCAATCATCACTTCACTCTCATTAGAGGTTACTCTTGGCACAAACAACAAATAAAAAGGATAAGGAGCGGTTATTACTGAGGTAATAACTTCCAATACTCAACTAAAACTCTTGGGTTATCTCCCAACAAGTACTTTTCTTTAACGCCTTTAAGTTGGGCATAAGAAGCAAAAACTAAAATGGATAGAATAGAAGTAAGCGGAGATAATCATGGTGAAAACATTGTTTTGTTCAATGAAATCCTTTTTTAACAAGGTTGATCAGGTCTTGTTACCAAAACAATTCCATATGAGACAAAACTTTGTATCCCACTAATGATTATGTTACCTCAACCTTGATAGCAATGGTCCCAATCATAATAGTTTCAAATTTTTCTCTTCGTATGGGACAATATATTTCTCCAGCTTGAATGCCCTCAACATGTTCAATTGAATTCAAACCATAAGTCCATTCAATCTTCTTGAGGAAATAGACAATGTGTTCATTGAAGGTCACCTTCCCTTGATTACAATTAATAACAGCTCCTGCAGTATTTAAGAAAATGTCTCCCAAGAATAATAGACATATTATCATCTTTAGGCATAAAAGTTTGAGAGGATGCTCTCATAAGAAATATGAGTTGAAGTAAAAGAGAGCATCAAGGAGCAAATCCAAAACACATTTAAGTCTAACCTACTTCCTATGTATAGGAATCGTGTATGCAAATAAATTTGCAAAGAACAAAGTGACAGGCATTAGAGATATTAAAACTGGGACAAGAGGGAGCCCTCTCACGCCCTCTACATTTAGGACCGTCAGATTTCATGTTTGTATCATTTTTGGCCGTTCATTTGCTAGCTCAAGAGCTCTCAACGCAACTGTTTTCGCTTCCTAACCCTGATATCTCGAGGAACGCTACTCTGCGCGTAAAATTAGAGCCCGCTGGTTGATTGGGCTAATTGGGTGCAGGAGTCCGCGAGGCTCTACGCTTGGTACGTGGCCCAGATAGTCTAAACGGAATCAAGTTGTAACGTGTGAAAGTCCCAGCTGCCAGAATAGGGACAGTGACGAGGGCCTCGTCCATCGATGCGGGCATCGGGCCTCGCAAGCTGACTCGGGAGGCGATGTGAAGGGAGGGCTAGAGGGCGGCTATTCAGAAGAAATTACGGCGGCTGTTTAGCGACTAAATGCCTTGGTGGGCAGCCTAATCGATTGACCTTGAAGGTATAAATTTTCTTTGTTGCCTAAATATTGATGTCCCTCTTCCTTCTCTTGGTTCGGTGGTTTATTTTGATCTGAATCATGAGGCTAGCACACAGTGGTAGACTGGTAGCAATGGAGATACCTATGTCTCCCAACTTCCGCTCCCCCGACAACTCCTCCAAGCGTGCCACTGGCCGCCTCGATGTCCAAACATGGACTCATGGCCTACTGCCCCTCTCGTGTCGTGTCGCACTCCACCAAGCGTGGGTGATGAAATCTATCACGCTCGCTTGTATATGCTACTCCAGGTACATTGTTGGCCGACAGTTAGATGCCTTGCCCTAGAGATGGCTTTTTTGGTCTTTACAGTTTACACTAGAGTTGTTTGATGAAATTCCACTGTTGTTGTGATGATATAATTTTTTCCAAGGCAATTATACCTCATGTAATTTATCCCTTATGAACACTCTGTCCATCTAATTCTCACTGGTCACAACTAAACTTTCCCTACTGATTTAATCATCTTCTTTTTGATCAGATAGGACATATGAACACCAATACCGCTCACAAGAATCATGCCACCATCTTGCTTCTTATGATGTAATGCAAAACTTTTACCTATTCCCTAGAGGAAATAATACATCTAACTAAAAGGGAGTTACATGGAATGGAAGGTAATTAAATTGATGGTTGCTATCAGGTCTTGTACACAACATAGTTACAATTCTTAGCATCATGTAACACCAAACCTCCTTGGGAAACACCTATGTAATTCTGCCATGATCTTGGGCGCTTAGCATAATGAAGATATTATTTTTCTACACTTATTGTATACAGGAGACTTGGGAACTAAATATTTTGATACTTTAAATTTATATTTTGCATAGTGTATCCTGAATGAGTACTGAGGTTGGTGACTATTCATACAATTGCACATCACATATTTATGATGATATACATTTCAAAGTACTATGAAATACCGATGCTTTGTTTTGCCATCTAGAAAATTCAGTTTGTTGTCGTCCTTAAATTCCAAGCCAAATATTTTCTTTCATGTTTCATGTTACTATATATTTTGATAATCGATTGTTATTATATCGAAGAAATAGATCGGCGCAGCAACGCGCGCCATCAATGATCTAGTAGGAAGATAAAACAAGAGGAATTTCAAAACTTTCAGCACATAGAGAGGTGTTTCAATACCATGAAAACTTCTACAACCATATTTTCCTCTCTCATAATAATTTTCAGTAGCCTCATGAAGAAACTCAACAATATAACTATCACATAAAGCATGCTCTTCATGATATACAAGCACTAGAGCTTTATTATAAACATTTTCAAGAGAAACCTCAGGAACATAACATTCATCCTTCTTTAGTAAGCATGGGGACAATCAAATAATGTAAGGGATAAAGAGTTACTCTCATTAGAAGGTAGGCATGGGTAGCTAATCCATTCTTTCTCCTTTTGTTCATCACTCTCCTTCTCTTTTTCATCTAATGAGATTTCAGGTTCATCCATTTCTTGTTCCATAGGATCCTGCAAGGCATTAGTCTCTTCCATTTGTGGAAAGCATCTATTAAAATATTCAAGAATATAGCCATTTTCATCCTTGTAATTATCAAACAAAAATTTAAGTATACCATACACCTCATATTTGTAAGGTGAATCATCGATATTTTCAAGCAAACTAGCAAGTTCAAAAGCACCCTTCCAAGCAATAAATTCTTCAATTTGTTCCGCATCATCAAAGTCATAAATTCCTTTAGCATAGGAATATATGGTATCATTATCACTATACTCACATTGAAAAGGGAGGTGTTTATACCTCTTTCTGCAACAAGACTCATCACAACGATAAGTAACATTATAAGTAGAGAACACGTTTCTAGCAATGGTATACAATCTATCAATTTGTTCCCATAAGTGTTTCCCTTTTTGTGACAAGCGGTGTTCCTTATAATAATATTTTTGATCTTCCGTGAACCCACCTTGCCAATAAGCTTCAGTTTCAAAGAAACCAACCATTGACAACGAGCATGATAAAGCAAGACAATAACAGACCAACGAAAATAACAACTAGAGTAGGAACTAATTTTTTTTGTATTTTTGATAAAGAAACAAGCAAACAAGGAGAAAGATAAACTTAGCTTGAACAATAGTGAATCCAAGTGGACTTGATAAATAAAGCTATGCTCCCCAGCAACGGCGCTAGAAAATAGTCTTGATGACCCACAAGTATAGGGGGTGTATCGCAGTATTTTCGAGGGAAGTTAAACCCAATTTATTGATTCGACACAAGGGGAGCCAAAGAATATTTATAAGCCTTAACAACTGAGTTGTCAATTCAGCTGCACCTAGAAACAATCTTGCTCACAGCAGTTTATCAGTAGCAATAGTTTTGTAGTAGGAATAGTAAAGTAACGGCAGTAGCAAAGCAAAGACAGTAGTAGCAAAAGCAGTAAATAGTGGGATTCGAGTGCGGTAGGCATAGGGATGGATGGACGGGCATTGCATGGACAAGACAATTCACATAGCAATCAGAACATAGGGCAATTGCATATAAATAAGATAAAGCACGCAAGTACTAAACAATCCTAGGCATGTGTTCCATATATAGTCATACGTGCTCGCAATGAGAACTTGCACAACATCTTTTGTCCTGCCAGCCCGTTCGCAGCAGGGCCTCTAGGGAACTACTGGCAATTAAGGTGCTCCTTTTAATAGAGCACCGAAGCAAAGCATTAACACTCCGTGAACACATGTGATCCTCACATCAAAGCCATTCCCTTCCGGTTATCCTGATTTCTGTCACTTCGGGGCCATAGGTTCTGGACAACGACGTGTGTATACAACTTGTAGATAAGACCAAAAACAATACTATCATAATGAATCAATAATAAGTTTAGATCTGAAATCATGGCACTCGGGCCCTAGTGACAAGCATTGAGCACAACAAGTTGCAACAAAGTCATAAAGCACTAATAAAAGATACTAGGCACCATGCCCTAATAATCTGATGCCATTCATGAATGATCTCATCCAATCCCTACCATCCCCATAGCCTACAACGGGGGATTACTCACTCATAGATGGGGGAAACATGGATGGTCGATGAAGATGATGGTGGATATCGATGGAGATGGCTCCGGGGGCACTTCCTCGTCCCGGCAGGGTGCCGGAACAGAGACTTTCTGTCCCCCGAATCTCCCCTTCGGTGGCGGCGGTGCAGCGGAACTTTTCGTGGAAAAACGTCGAACCCCCCGCGCCACCAGGTGGTGTGGCCACCCCAGGGCTCTTCTCCGTCTCGTATTCTGGCTCCTGGAGTCTTCTGGAAAAATAGGCACTTTGGCTTTTGTCCCGTCCAATTCCGAGAATATTCATTTTCTGACTTTCCTAGAACCAAAAACAGCAGAAAACAGGCAGCTGGCACTGTGGCTCTTGTTAATAGGTTAGTCCAATAAATCATATGAAAAGTACTCCAAAGTGTGGACAAAACACAAGAAAGTGGACAAAACCAAGCATGGAGCATCAAAAGTTATAGATACATTTGCAATATATCAGCTACACACATTGCTACTACTGCTAAATCTGAAACTTCGGATACTTCTGATGCTGCTTCTACTGTGCTTGATAAGAGTGGTTCATTAGGTCCTTTCCTAGATGCTACGATTGCTAGAACTATAGCTGGAAATACTAAAACTCCTAATGAAGACACTACTACACCTGTCAGTTCACCTGAGTCTAGAGAGAGCTACGATATTGAAGACGATTATATTGAGATGACCGATGAATTTATTAAAGAATGTCAAAACACCCATGATAGGAGTGCTATTAAGAGTCTCCTTGAGAGGCGTGCTATAAAACCCAAATTGTCTCCTAATGCTAAGTTTGCTGCATCTCCCATAAACATTAAAGATAAGGACTATGATTTCTCTCTTGATCTATCTTACATAGCTATTATTGAGAAAGAACCTTTTTGTGGGACTAAGAATGAAAGTGTGGTAGCACATATGACTGAGCTTTCTACCATGAGTGGCATGTTTTCTGATGATATTAAGATGCGCAACTACTTTGTTGCTAAAATTTTCCCTTTTTCACTGAAAGGAGAAGCTAAAAATTGGTTTAATAAATTACCTCCTGGATCTATTAATAGCCTTGGTTGCTTGATTAGTACTTTCCTGCAGAAATATTTTCCTCCTAGTGCTAGACATGCTATTTTGCAGGAAATTTTTGATTTTAAATAGGGAGAAAAAGAGATATTACTTGAATCATGGGCAAGGTTTTGTGCTTTGATTCATGTACATGCTATATGTCCATTACCTAAGAATGAGCTTCTTGATATATTTTATAATGGACTAATTGAAGAATCTAGGACATACCTGGATAGTTGTGCTGATTGTGTTTTCAGGAATAGGACTCCCAAGGAAGCTGAGGAATTAATGGCTAAAATAAGAAAGAATTATGAAGACTGGACTCCTCCTGAACCAGCTATACCTGAGACAACTATACCTGAATCAACTATTCCTGTGCCTATTCCAACATTAAAGAAGAGGGGATTTATTGATCTAAATGATGAAGTGATGAAGGAAGCTAAGAAATGTCTTAAGGAGAAGGGAATTAAAGCGGCTGATGTGAAGAATTTACCTCCTATAGAAGAATTATGTAAGCCAATCCCCCACTCATCCACTATTGAGGTACACTCGCTCCAACATTTTGATGAAGGTGATATCCCTTACTCTAAACCTCCTGATCAATGCCTAGAAGAATTTGATATTTTTATTGTTAAGCAAGATAATTTCAATAAAAGGGTGCAAAATCATTTAATGGAAAACTCTAGAGCTATTGTTGAGTTAAAGGATATTGTGGAAAGAACCTCTAATGATGTTAAAATGCTTGTCAAACATTTTCAAATGGTCCAAACTCAAATTGATCAGCTTATTAAAGTACAAAAAGACTTGCTAGTTAATGCTGCTAAAGAAAAACATGCTTATGAAATTAGAACTAGAAGTGGTGCTTCTACCCAGGATCCTCTATATCCTGAGGGGCATCCTAAAAGAATTGAGTAGGATTCTCAACAAGCTGAAATTAGTGGTACTACTCCAAAGAAAACAAAGAAGAAACATAAAACTATTGTAGAACCCTCTAAACCTGCTAAAGATCCTAATAGTATATTTGTCTCTGATGCTGAAACTGAAAGTGGTAATGAAGAAAATGATGTTCCCGATAAAGAAAAAGTTGAAGAAGAACCTAAAAAGCACACTAAGAATACTAAATACACTAAAGAAGATTTTGTTGCTAAGAAACATGGTAGTGAAAGAGAGCCTTGGGTCCAAAAACCTATGCCTTTCCCTAATAAGAAACACAAGTCAATGGAAGACAAACACTATAATAAGTTTTGTGAATGGATGAAACCTTTATTATTGCAAATTCCTTTGACTGATGCTATTAAATTGCCTCCTTATTCAAAGTATATGAAGGATATTGTCTCGAATAAAAGGAAGATCCCTAATGAAGAAATTTCTACTTTGCTTGCTAATTATTCCTTTAATGGTAAGGTTCCAAAGAAACTTGGAGACCCAGGGATTCCAACTATCCCGTGCTCTATTAAAAATAGTTATGTTAGAACTGCTTTGTGTGATTTGGGAGCAGGAGTTAGTGTTATTCCTTTTTCTCTCTACAAGAGACTTCAACTGGAAAAACTAATACCAACTGATATATCTTTGCAAATGGCTGATAAATCTACTACTATTCCTGTTGGTATATGTGAGGATGTACCTGTTCAAGTAGCTCATAATTGCTTGATATTAACTGGTTTTGTTGTGCTTGAAATTCCTGAAGATGATAATATGTCTATTATTCTTGGGATACCTTTTCTTAATACTCATGAGCTGTTATTAATTGTAATCAAGGAAAGGTGACTTTCAATGTTAATGACAAGGAGCATACTGTCTATTTCCCCAAGAAGATTGATAGGACTTATGGTTTGAATTCAATTGAACATGTTGAGGGCATTCAAGTTGGAGAAATATATTGTCCCATACCAAGAGAAAAATATGAAACTATTATGATTGGGACCATTGCTATCAAGGTTGAGGTAACATAATCATTAGTGGAACACAAAGTTTTGTTTCATATAAAATTGTTTTGGTAACAAGACCTGATCAACCTTGTTAACAAAAATATTTCAACGAACAAAACAATGTTTTCACCATGATTATCTTTGTTTACTTTTATTTTATCTTTTCTAGTTTTTGCTTTTGTTTAGTTTACTTTTCAGTTGGTTAGTTGCTTGCATATTAGAGTGTCTTAGAACTTCTGAAGTTTTAGCTTTGTTTTGTCATTGCATCATTCCAGAAACCTTTTTCTGTCAGAAAATCATTCATCTATACCTGAAAATTGCTCAAAAATAAAGTGTCTCGAAAAATTCCAGAAAATTCATATTAAATTTTTACGTGAAAAAAGGGCCAGAGGAGTGCCTGGAGAGTACCCGGGGGCCCACCAGGCAGGCACACCACCTGGTGGCGTGGCCAGCCCAGGGGCGCGCCTGGCCATGGTGTGGGCCACCCCTGGCCCTCCACTCACTCTCTCACTTCCCACTTTCTCCTCTCTCCCGAGAAAACATCAGTTCTTTGCTCTAAATTGCGTTCTTGCTGTTCTTGCCCATGATTTTTCGATCTCCTTGCTCAGCCCATCTTTGCTGCTGAAATTTGGAGCATTTGTTCTCCGGTATGTGACTCCTCCGCTTGTCCAAATAGATTTGTGTTTAGTGGTTTATATCTTGATGATTGAGTATTTTGCTGTTGTAGGTGATAGGTTATGAGAGCTTGTAAGCTTGTTCAATGCTTATACATATTGTTTTGATGCATGTTTAGGCCTCTTACAAGTCCCCATGAGTAGTGCTCTTCATTATATATTCACTTTGCAATCACTTGTGTAATAGATGTTTAAATTTCAGAATATCAAAGATGAACAACCATACCTTTGGAGAAATATTTGAGAGGGACACACCTAGGAGGTCAAGGCCTTCAAGATCAGCCTCACAGTTTAGGCCTTCATACAATGAAGATCTCATTGCACCATGATGTCTACGCACTTCTATTCTTGTAGACAGTTGTTGGGACTCCAAGTGTAGAGATTTGTAGAACAGCAGCAAGTTTTCCCTTAAGTGGATCACCCAAGGTTTATCGAACTCAGGGAGGAAGTGGTCAAAAGTATCCCCTCTCAAGCAACCCTGCAATCAAGATACAAGAAGTCTCTTGTGTCCCCAACACACCCAATACACTTGTCAGGTGTATAGGTGCACTAGTTCGGCGAAGAGATAGTGAAATACAAGTGGTATGGATATAAGATAACGGTGCTAGAAAATAGCTTGATGGCGTGGAAAAGACTAAAGTAAAACTGAAATAAAGATAGAAGCAAGCAAACATGTAATAGATCTAATAGCAAACGGTGTTTCAGTGCTTAGAAACAAGGCCTAGGGATCATACTTTCACTAGTGAACACTCTCATATAAATATCTTCTCTTTATGATACTACTCTTAACTACTCTCCGGTTGGACACTCTAATCGATGGTAGGGCTATAACAGCATACCTCAAAGTTCATCTTTCCCATCTAGATAACCCCACACTGTCACCTTGAGTACTAGATGGTTCCAACAAACACCACAATTTCATAAAGACATCCAACTCCAAATATAACTCATAACAAGTATTTGTAATCTCTAGCCTAAGTGCCACCATGGTGTGCACGCTGTCACTTTCACACACATGGGGAGAGCAGAGATCTATTAAAGCACTTGAGTAGCAAGGTAGATCTACTTGATTACAAAGCTCATGATCTCAATAAGATAATGCATGGAGAGAGAGATGAACACATAGCTACCGGTAGAACCCTTAGCCTCGAGAGAGAACTACTCCCTCCTCATCATGGGAATTAGCAATGGTGATGGAGATGGTGGTGGAGATCGATGGAGATGGCTCCGGGGGCACTTCCCCGTCCTGACAGGGTGCCGGAACAGAGACTTTCTGTCCCCCGAATCTCCCCTTCGGTGGTGGCGGCGCTGCATAACTTTTTGTGGATTTCTGATTGACCATCTAGGGTTTTGGTATTGGGAGGCTCTTATAGGTGAAGGAGGCAAGGTCGGTGGCCGGCCAGGGGGCCCACACCATGCCCTGGCGCGGCCTGGGCTGGCTCGTGCCAAGGGGGGTGTGGCCACCCTGTGGCCCCTCTCCGACTCTCCTTCTGGCTCCATGAGTCTTCCGGGAAAATAGTAACTTTGGCTTTTGTCCCGTCCAATTCCGAGAATATTCATTTTTTGACTTCCTGGAACCAAAAACAACAGAAAACAGGCAACTGGCACTGTGGCTCTTGTTAATAGGTTAGTCCAAGAAATCATATGAAAAGTACTCCAAAGTTGGAACAAAACACAAGAAAGTAGATAAGACCAAGCATGGAACATCAAAAATTATAGATACATTTGCAATGTATCAACATCCCTAAGCTTCACTCCTTCTCGTCCTCGAGAAGGTAAGTGATAAAAAGAACTCATAATTTTTTAGGTGACATGCACCATCATAAACTTGATCAAAGTACTTGTAAAACATTGATAGCTGGGATCATAGTACTTCAACATAGCATGAAAGATAAAGTTCTAACAATAAGACGAAGCAACTATGTTGCAACATGAAAAGGCAAAAACAAAAGATTCATGAATAACAATGCTTTGCAAGACGTTTTTTTGTTTCACATAAAGAAAACATAGCATAATAGCATTCAGCTTGTCCCTCATAGAGTAGCAAATATAAATGCATAGGACACCTTCAAAGTTCATAAGAGTGACCAGATACAAATAGTTTAAAACAAGCAATATCAAGTTATGCATCAATCAACTAGTCTTGGGACAATGCACATAGAACTAAGAATGGCCACTATGCTCTCAAAGTAGGTGCATAAAGGTAGAAGGTGGAGACTCAATGTAATGGTGGAAGAAAGGCCTTCATAGAAGGAAGCAGGGATTCAAGTCTCATAAAGAGCTTCCAAAATTATGGTACTTATAGCTTTCAGATCTCATTGCCCCTAATCATAAGCATCTTGAAGTGATTAAGGTTAAAGTGAACAAACTATGGTGTACATGCTTGATGAAGTATAAGTTAGGAATCTCATGTCCCTTGTATACGAGGGCCGCTCCTCATGCTACTCAAGTTTAGTCACCGGTAAGTTCTTGTCATCGTAAGTACATGTGTATCATAGAGAACCGCCAACGGGGTACCCCTTGCCCGATGATACGGAAGAATCCCCATATCAAAATGACAAGGCAAGCAGACAACGAGCATCTCAGCAATCTTCTTATTTACCATGGGAATATGGTGCTTTTTTCTCTCTTTCCTCTTTTCATAATCTCTTTTTTTCCTCTTTTCTCCTTTTTCTCAATATAGGACTCTTTTTTATAAGAAGAATGCTTCATAGACAGCTCATTATGGTTACGTTACAGGTTTCCACCATGTCGGCATGGATTAGACCAGCGGCCCAGGCGTTTCTCTAACACATATACATAACTCCATGGACTTACAAGCTCCCCTTTCATTTCACACCGACGGCATCCATATACAAAAGAGCATGATATCAACTAGGTACAAGTACCATGTGCAATGTTGAAAGCGTTCCCCGTGACAACATGTTTCTGCTAATTCCCAACAAATAAGTGCAAGCATATACAACATAGACGACACAATGGTTCAAGTTTATTAAGGGCAAGAAAAGTAAAGTGTGCCATCAAGTTTGTGAGAGCTTTAATCACTAGTTTTCTCATAACAAGTTTAATTCGGAAGGTAAACAAAAACATGAATATACTTGGAATAGCATAAGCTAGTAGGTATGTATGGTGGACTCTTTGGAATAACTTGGTTTAGGGAGTTGGATGCATGAGTGGAACTCATACTTGGATGTGGAGGCTAGAGACTAGAGCGAGCAACTAAGAGAGCAATAATGGCCATAATCATGAAGAGCGACAAAACATCATTGATCAAAGCATAAAGTGATACTACAAGTTGAAAACTAAAGGACCATAAAGGCTATGGTGACTTGGGATACTCATAACATGGTGTGAACATGCGCCAAGTCAACCCAAATAAAGCATCAAAGGAGAATACCACAATACTATGCTTTAATATGCTAAAACAATGCATGATTCTTCAAAGGCACATTAAGCAATCTCAATTGTTTATAACAAGTCATGCTATAGCAAAGAATACTAAGCATAAATCCAAAACAATATCAAGCATGGCATGACGAAGCATAGGCCACAGTCAAAAACAAGCTCTCTTTACCACTTAAGCATGAGCTTTCCTACTCTTTTTCCAGTCCAAACCAAACTATTTGAAAACCAATGTATGAAAGAGGGAGTCCAACAAATTTATTCAGAAAAGTAAGCAAACTAAGCAAACGAAAAACCAAAACAAAAACGAAAAAGAAGACGCTCCAAGAAAATCACAACTGTGCATGAAACAATAAAAATGAAGTGTTTGGAAGAAACCTAGGATTTTTATTGATGAAGAAGGGGATGCCTTGGGCATCCCCAAGCTTTGACGCTTGTACTTCTTGGATATTTCTTGGGGTGACACGCGTGGCATCCCCAAGTTTGAGCTTTAGTCCATCCTTCATCTCATTACTCATTCCTTGCATACACCTGAAATTTGTCCTTCATACAAAACTTCACACAATCTTTATTAGCAACATTAGTGCACTCAAAATAATAAGTCTTTAGGTTAAGTTCTAACACCAATAAACTTTCATTAAAACACTAGCTACTGTATCACTTCCCTCAAAAAGCTCAATTCCCCAAAAGAACTCAAAAAGGAACCAACAAGAAGCAAATGCAGAAAATGGCAGAAATCTGTCAAAACAGACCAGCAGGTAAAGACGATTTTTTTAAAGATATTCTATTGCTCAAATCAAAACATGTTGAACTAACGAAAGTTAGATAACAACCTGGGGCAGAAGCACAAAAATTGACGCCTCAAAAGGACGTTTAGATATTTTACACGAATTTTTACGGTGGAGCACAGAAATCTGATTCGGGACAGCAAATTTCCCAATCATTACTTCTCTCTCATTAGAGGTTACTCTTGGCACAAAAAGCAAATAAAAAGGATAAGGAGCGGTTATTACAAAGGTACTAACTTCCAAGACTCATCTAAAAAAATTGGGTTATCTCCCAATAAGTACTTTTCTTTAATGCCTTTAAGTTAGGCATGATAGTTTGAGAAGATGCTCACATAGGAAATATGAATTGAAGTAAAAGAGAGCATCAAGAAGCAAATTCAAAGCACATTTAAGTCTAACCCACTTCCTATGCATAGGAATATTGTAAATAAATAAGTCATGAAAGCACAAGGCAACAAGCATAGAAAAGCAAAACAAGTGCAGCTTCAAAATTTTCAATATAAAGAGGGGAAACTTAATATTGTTGAGACACATAAAACCATGTTTCCCTCTCTCATTATAACTTTCAGTAGCATCATGAATAAAAGTAACAATATAACTATCACATAAAACATTCTTATCATGAGCCACATGCATAAAATGATCATTACTCTCCACATAAGTATAGTCATTCTTATTAATTGTGGTGGGAGCAAATTCAACAAAATAGCTATCATTATTATTTTCATCACCATAATCATCAAATATAGGAGGCATATTGTAGTCATAATTAATTTCCTCCTCAATAGTTGGTGGACTGAAAATAACACATGCATCATTGTAATCATCATATATTGGATGTTTGGTATCATCATAAGCAATAGAATAGCTATCTTCCAAAGCTGGGGAACTAAAAAGATCATTTTCATAAAAACTAGATTCCCCAAGCTTAGACTTTTCCATAGAATTAGCAATAATGGTGTCCAAAGAATTCATACTAACAACATTGCTATTAGCATGCAAATAAAGTTCCATAGGTTTTTTAATTTTCTCTTCAAACACTTCGTGTCCTAACTCAAGATAAATACTATAAAGCTCTCTAATTTTGTTGTTGTTTTCCATTAAGCCTAACTAGTGAAAACAAGAAACAAAAAGACAAAATTGCAGACTCTAATGGAAATAACTTCGAGCACTCACACCGGAGGATGTGAGTACCTTTTACCTTACCTCCCCGGCAACGGCGCCATAAAATAGGTGTTTCCCGTGGGAGGTTCTTCTTCTTTAATCCTCCGGTGTGAATACCTTTTACCTTACCTCCCCAACAACGGCGCCAGAAAATAGCTTGATGTCTACGCACTTCTATTCTTGTAGACAGTTGTTGGGCCTCCAAGTGCAGAGGTTTGTAGAACAGCAGCAAGTTTTCCCTTAAGTGGATCACCCAAGGTTTATCGAACTCAGGGAGGAAGTGGTCAAAGGTATCCCCTCTCAAGCAACCCTGCAATCAAGATACAAGAAGTCTCTTGTGTCCCCAACACACCCAATACACTTGTCAGGTGTATGGGTGCACTAGTTCGGTGAAGAGATAGTGAAATACAAGTGGTATGGATATAAGATAACGGTGCTAGAAAATAGCTTGATGGTGTGGAAATGACTAAAGTAAAACTGAAATAAAGATAGAAGCAAGCAAACATGTAATAGATCTAATAGAAAAACGGTGTTTCAGTGCTTAGAAACAAGGCCTAGCGATCATACTTTCACTAGTGAACACTCTCATATAAATATCTTCTCTTTCTGATACTCTCTTAACTACTCTCTGGTTGGACACTCTAATCGATGGTAGGGCTATAACAGCACACCTCAAAGTTCATCTTTCCATCTAGACAACCCATAATATGATTGTCTCCTAATGCTAAGTTTGCTGCATCTCCCATAAACATTAAAGATAAGGACTATGATTTCTCTCTTGATCTATCTTACATAGCTATTATTGAGAAAGAACCTTTTTGTGGGACTAAGAATGAAAGTGTGGTAGCACATATGACTGAGCTTTCTACCATGAGTGGCATGTTTTCTGATGATATTAAGATGCGCAACTACTTTGTTGCTAAAATTTTCCCTTTTTCACTGAAAGGAGAAGCTAAAACTTGGTTTAATAATTTACCTCCTGGATCTATTAATAGCCTTGGTTGCTTGATTAGTACTTTCCTGCAGAAATATTTTCCTCCTAGTGCTAGACATGCTATTTTGCAGGAAATTTTTGATTTTAAATAGGGAGAAAAAGAGATATTACTTGAATCATGGGCAAGGTTTTGTGCTTTGATTCATGTACATGCTATATGTCCATTACCTAAGAATGAGCTTCTTGATATATTTTATAATGGACTAATTGAAGAATCTAGGACATACCTGGATAGTTGTGCTGATTGTGTTTTCAGGAATAGGACTCCCAAGGAAGCTGAGGAATTAATGGCTAAAATAAGAAAGAATTATGAAGACTGGACTCCTCCTGAACCAGCTATACCTGAGACAACTATACCTGAATCAACTATTCCTGTGCCTATTCCAACATTAAAGAAGAGGGGAGTTATTGATCTAAATGATGAAGTGATGAAGGAAGCTAAGAAATGTCTTAAGGAGAAGGGAATTAAAGCGGCTGATGTGAAGAATTTACCTCCTATAGAAGAATTATGTAAGCCAATCCCCCACTCATCCACTATTGAGGTACACTCGCTCCAACATTTTGATGAAGGTGATATCCCTTACTCTAAACCTCCTGATCAATGCCTAGAAGAATTTGATATTTTTATTGTTAAGCAAGATAATTTCAATAAAAGGGTGCAAAATCATTTAATGGAAAACTCTAGAGCTATTGTTGAGTTAAAGGATATTGTGGAAAGAACCTCTAATGATGTTAAAATGCTTGTCAAACATTTTCAAATGGTCCAAACTCAAATTGATCAGCTTATTAAAGTACAAAAAGACTTGCTAGTTAATGCTACTAAAGAAAAACATGCTTATGAAATTAGAACTAGAAGTGGTGCTTCTACCCAGGATCCTCTATATCCTGAGGGGCATCCTAAAAGAATTGAGTAGGATTCTCAACAAGCTGAAATTAGTGGTACTACTCCAAAGAAAACAAAGAAGAAACATAAAACTATTGTAGAACCCTCTAAACCTGCTAAAGATCCTAATAGTATATTTGTCTCTGATGCTGAAACTGAAAGTGGTAATGAAGAAAATGATGTTCCCGATAAAGAAAAAGTTGAAGAAGAACCTAAAAAGCACACTAAGAATACTAAATACACTAAAGAAGATTTTGTTGCTAAGAAACATGGTAGTGAAAGAGAGCCTTGGGTCCAAAAACCTATGCCTTTCCCTAATAAGAAACACAAGTCAATGGAAGACAAACACTATAATAAGTTTTGTGAATGGATGAAACCTTTATTATTGCAAATTCCTTTGACTGATGCTATTAAATTGCCTCCTTATTCAAAGTATATGAAGGATATTGTCTCGAATAAAAGGAAGATCCCTAATGAAGAAATTTCTACTTTGCTTGCTAATTATTCCTTTAATGGTAAGGTTCCAAAGAAACTTGGAGACCCAGGGATTCCAACTATCCCGTGCTCTATTAAAAATAGTTATGTTAGAACTGCTTTGTGTGATTTGGGAGCAGGAGTTAGTGTTATTCCTTTTTCTCTCTACAAGAGACTTCAACTGGAAAAACTAATACCAACTGATATATCTTTGCAAATGGCTGATAAATCTACTACTATTCCTGTTGGTATATGTGAGGATGTACCTGTTCAAGTAGCTCATAATTGCTTGATATTAACTGGTTTTGTTGTGCTTGAAATTCCTGAAGATGATAATATGTCTATTATTCTTGGGATACCTTTTCTTAATACTCATGAGCTGTTATTAATTGTAATCAAGGAAAGGTGACTTTCAATGTTAATGACAAGGAGCATACTGTCTATTTCCCCAAGAAGATTGATAGGACTTATGGTTTGAATTCAATTGAACATGTTGAGGGCATTCAAGTTGGAGAAATATATTGTCCCATACCAAGAGAAAAATATGAAACTATTATGATTGGGACCATTGCTATCAAGGTTGAGGTAACATAATCATTAGTGGAACACAAAGTTTTGTTTCATATAAAATTGTTTTGGTAACAAGACCTGATCAACCTTGTTAACAAAAATATTTCAACGAACAAAACAATGTTTTCACCATGATTATCTTTGTTTACTTTTATTTTATCTTTTCTAGTTTTTGCTTTTGTTTAGTTTACTTTTCAGTTGGTTAGTTGCTTGCATATTAGAGTGTCTTAGAACTTCTGAAGTTTTAGCTTTGTTTTGTCATTGCATCATTCCAGAAACCTTTTTCTGTCAGAAAATCATTCATCTATACCTGAAAATTGCTCAAAAATAAAGTGTCTCGAAAAATTCCAGAAAATTCATATTAAATTTTTACGTGAAAAAAGGGCCAGAGGAGTGCCTGGAGAGTACCCGGGGGCCCACCAGGCAGGTACACCACCTGGTGGCGCGGCCAGCCCAGGGGCGCGCCTGGCCATGGTGTGGGCCACCCCTGGCCCTCCACTCACTCTCTCACTTCCCACTTTCTCCTCTCTCCCGAGAAAACATCAGTTCTTTGCTCTAAATTGCGTTCTTGCTGTTCTTGCCCATGATTTTTCGATCTCCTTGCTCAGCCCATCTTTGCTGCTGAAATTTGGAGCATTTGTTCTCCGGTATGTGACTCCTCCGCTTGTCCAAATAGATTTGTGTTTAGTGGTTTATATCTTGATGATTGAGTATTTTGCTGTTGTAGGTGATAGGTTATGAGAGCTTGTAAGCTTGTTCAATGCTTATACATATTGTTTTGATGCATGTTTAGGCCTCTTACAAGTCCCCATGAGTAGTGCTCTTCATTATATATTCACTTTGCAATCACTTGTGTAATAGATGTTTAAATTTCAGAATATCAAAGATGAACAACCATACCTTTGGAGAAATATTTGAGAGGGACACACCTAGGAGGTCAAGGCCTTCAAGATCAGCCTCACAGTTTAGGCCTTCATACAATGAAGATCTCATTGCACCATGATGTCTACGCACTTCTATTCTTGTAGACAGTTGTTGGGACTCCAAGTGTAGAGATTTGTAGAACAGCAGCAAGTTTTCCCTTAAGTGGATCACCCAAGGTTTATCGAACTCAGGGAGGAAGTGGTCAAAAGTATCCCCTCTCAAGCAACCCTGCAATCAAGATACAAGAAGTCTCTTGTGTCCCCAACACACCCAATACACTTGTCAGGTGTATAGGTGCACTAGTTCGGCGAAGAGATAGTGAAATACAAGTGGTATGGATATAAGATAACGGTGCTAGAAAATAGCTTGATGGCGTGGAAAAGACTAAAGTAAAACTGAAATAAAGATAGAAGCAAGCAAACATGTAATAGATCTAATAGCAAACGGTGTTTCAGTGCTTAGAAACAAGGCCTAGGGATCATACTTTCACTAGTGAACACTCTCATATAAATATCTTCTCTTTATGATACTACTCTTAACTACTCTCCGGTTGGACACTCTAATCGATGGTAGGGCTATAACAGCATACCTCAAAGTTCATCTTTCCCATCTAGATAACCCCACACTGTCACCTTGAGTACTAGATGGTTCCAACAAACACCACAATTTCATAAAGACATCCAACTCCAAATATAACTCATAACAAGTATTTGTAATCTCTAGCCTAAGTGCCACCATGGTGTGCACGCTGTCACTTTCACACACATGGGGAGAGCAGAGATCTATTAAAACACTTGAGTATCAAGGTAGATCTACTTGATTACAAAGCTCATGATCTCAATAAGGACATGCATAGAGAGAGATATGAACACATAGCTACCGGTAGAACCCTTAGCCTCGAGAGAGAACTACTCCCTCCTCATAATGGGAATCAGCAATGGTGATGGATATGGTGGTGGAGATCGATGGAGATGGCTCCTGGGGCACTTTCCCGTCCCGGCAGGGTGCCGGAACAGAGACTTTCTGTCCCCCGAATCTCCCCTTTGGTTGTGGCGGCGCTGCAGAACTTTTCGTGGATTTCTGATTGACCATCTAGGGTTTTGGTATCGGGAGGCTCTTATAGGCGAAGGAGGCAAGGTCGGTGGCCGGCCAGGGGGCCCACACCATACCCTGGCGCGGCCTGGGCTGGCCCGCGCCTAGGGGGGTGTGACCACCCTGTGGCCCTAATGACCCACAAGTATAGGGGGTGTATCGTAGTATTTTCGATAAGTAAGAGTGTCAAACCCAACGAGGAGCAGAAGGTGCTGGCTAGTGGTATGGATCAGGAATTCTCTGCAAATACTTAGCAAACGGATTTTTAGGGATTTTTGATAAAGCAAGTAAACAAAGTACGAGTAAATAAAAGACAGTAGGAATAAATGCAGCAAGTGGCCCAATCCTTTATACAGCAAAGGACAAGACGGTTGTATTACTTAAGATGACCAAACGTTCTCGAGGACACATGGGAAGACTGTCAAGTGCTTTCGCTTCATATAGTTGATTAATCTTCTTTAGCTTGCTAATTGTTGTGTGGGTGAACCTGTGCTAATCTACCGACCTTCCTAGGACTAATACATACTTGTGATTATACCCCTTGCAAACATCCGTAAGTACAAGAAAGTAATTAAGGTAGAAACCTAACCACAACTTTAAACTCTAAGATTACATCCCTTGTGCAATGGTTTCCTAACGGGGGTTCAGGTTTCTGTCACTCCGGCAACCCCTACGATTAGTAGCCAAATACACAATGCATTCCCCTAGGCCCATATAGGTGAAGTGTCATGTAGTCGACGTTCACATGACACCACTAGAAGAAGTACACCACAACTTAAATAACAATCTATTGAATCTTTCTCAACACAACTCCACTACTAACAACATGACTTCTCCCATGTCCTTAAGAACAAAACGAACTACTCACAAGCCATCATATGGATCATGATCAGAGATGGAATAATGATGTATAACAATTTGAACATAAACAATAATTCAACGGTCCACTCAATAGCATCAACTACAAAGAGTAATCAACACTGGGAAAGTTTCCCCTATGAACTATGCAAGATTCAACCCAATTGTTACAGCAATATGGAGATGGTGATGAGTGTGCCGATGGTGATGATGGTGGTGATGATGATGATCCCGATGAAGTCCAACTTGATGGTGGTGTTGATGGCGACGATCTCCCCTCTCCGGGAAGGAATTCCTCCGGCAGAAATCTGTCTGCCGGAGAGATCTTTCTCTCTCGGTGTTTTCCACCCCGCAGAGGCGGTGGAATCTTTCTGTGGTCGCTCCCCGAGTCTTATGGTTTAGGGAGGATAATATACGCCAGAGGGGAGAGGCTGGAGTGGGCCAGGGTGGCCACACCACCTGCTGGCACGGCCTAGGGCTGCCCGCTCTAGAGGGTGGTGTGGGCCCCCTGTGGCCCATCTCCACTCCGTCTCTAGCATCCTTAGTCATCTGGAAAAATAGGATTTTCCGTATATTTTCCCGGATTTTCCGATCTTCGCAAATTTTGCCTCCAAACAACACCTTTTCCATCAGAATCCTGACTGCAGCGGTCTATGCTCCAAAAGTCATCAACCATGCAAAAACAGATGAAATAACATAAATATCACCTCTCAATACGAAATATATCAATGAATAATAGTGAATTAAGACATAGAATAGTGATGCAAAATGGACGTATCTGGCCCCTCTCTGACTCTCCTTCTGGCTCCGTGAGTCTTCGGGGAAAATAGTAACTTTGGCTTTTGTCCCGTCCAATTCCGAGAATATTCATTTTCTGACTTCCTGGAACCAAAAACAGCAGAAAACAGGCAACTGGCTGTGGCTCTTGTGAATAGGTTAGTCCAAGAAATCATATGAAAAGTACTCCAAAGTTGGAATAAAACACAAGAAAGTAGATAAAACCAAGCATGGAACATCAAAAATTATAGATACATTTGCAATGTATCACACCACGCTTTGGCAATGAAGGAGATGAGGGGGATGCTCATCCATCTACTTTTCCTTGTTATACCTTCTTGCAAGCTGCAGGGATCCTCAATGATTTCTTACTATTGGTTCAGAGGGTTGGTTTGACCTCTTACATGGAAGATGAGAGTGATCAATATGCCATGCTCACCAAAACTTTCGTTGAGAGTTTCGTTTTCACTAACACCCCCTATCAGTCAACTGTTTCTTTCAGAATTTATAATCTACCGTTTACCATGCCACTGGAAAGATTTTGCAGCATTATAGGTATAGGCATGACAAGGACCGTGAAGAATATTCAAGGGCGACCCGCTGATTTGCTGGAGCTCTATCGAGGTGTGACCAATGACGATGACCGCGTAGCTCAGCGTGGGAAGATAAGAAACATCCAAATCCCAGCTATTAGATACTTTGCTTATTATCTTGCTACTAGCATTCTTGGTAGGGAGAATATGAGTAATATCTCTAATTATCATTTAGCCTTCCTCGCTGCTGCACTTAATAATGATACTCGGTACAATCTTGGCTCTCTCATTGCTCGCTGCCTAGCTGCTAGGGGACCTATTTATGAAGGCATTATTGCTTCACGTATGGTTACTGCGTTAGAGCTTTCTGTGGATCCTAATGATACTATATTGGCACCACAAAGGCTTGATCTTGCTGCCATGAAAACACATTACTTTGTCACTGCTAACTCTGATATGGACAGTTAGTATACAAGATGTTGTTTACTGACGGGGATGAAAGGGAGATTCTTTTGCCGCAATCTACTTTGTTCAGTGTTCGCAGGAGGCCGTGGTTGCGCTCCAAGGAGGAGGTGGACGAGCAGCTCCGCTTTCTTGGTTTCCACAGGCAGCACCAGGAGGATGTGCCCTCCTACGATTACTCTGCGCACTACGATGGGGTGTCCTCGAGCTCGCACCAGGACGAGGGTACCTCCTCACCGTACTACGAAGGCGCTCCATCTTGGCCAGCTTGGGATTGATACCCACTTAGGCCAAAAGCCTAAGCTTGGGAGAGGTACACCGACATCACACTCATCTCCATATCATTTTTTGTCGGTACTTTGTATATTCATTTTTCGTTCTCTTTTTAGTTTTCGTTCTCTCTTTGTTTTGCTTTCTAAAACACAAAAAGACCAAAAATATTTCCGTTGTTTCTCTTTGTTTGCTTCTTCTTCTTTTTGCCTTGGTTTGCTTTTCCCTTTTTTGCTTTGTTTGAACTATTCGAAAAACCCAAAAAGATTTTGCTTTGCTTGTTCTTCCTTTTTGGTTCTTGCTTTTAAAAATCGAAAACACCAAAAATATTTGTTGTTCTTCTTTGGTTTTGTGAGTTTGTTGCAGGGTTCAGTAGTCCTCAGTGGAATTTGGTTTCATGTTATTATTCAAGCCACACAAGTGAAGGGCAATAATGAGGATTAATGACAATTTGAGGTGTGGCAAGAGGCTGGTAACGAACTCTATTTGTTTTCATTTTTGTACATATACTCATCATTATGGGCATGCTTAGTCTGTTCATGTAGGGTGTATGTTATTTATGGATGCTTAGTAGTTCTTGCTTTCTTATGATTAGCTCCAGCTCGCTAATAATTTGTAGCATGTCATATGAATGTTCGCTTGCATTGCTCTATCCATTACTTGGTATGATATTGTGGTACCCTCCTCTAAGTGTTTCACTTGAATTGACTTGGCACATGCTCATGCATGCATATGACTGAAACAATAATCAGTCAAGCCTCGATGAATTATTTTGCCTCAGGGGTCTTGAATCACTTTCATGCCATGATTAGTCCTGTTTTGTTGCAAGCATGATTATGACAGTTACTGCTCTCTCGTTTGTCGCTCCCTTACTATTGCTAGCCTTCACCCGCACTGAGTATAAGCTTTACTTGTGTTTCCAACTCCCTAAAACCAAATATTGCGAAAAGTGTCCACCATACCTATCTATTAGCATCATTTACTATTCCGTGCATATTTAGTATGCCTTGTTTTCTTCCGAATAAAATGTTTGCTTGTTATGAGAAAGTTAGTTGTAAAGCTCTCACGAACTTGCTGGCACACTTTACTTTCTTGCACTTAATAATCTTGAACCATTGCGTCCATCTTTGTTGCGTATATGCTTGCGCTTTATAAGTTGAAGTTAGCAGAACCATGTATCATGGGGAACGCTTTCAACATTGCACTGGTACTTTGTACCTCGTTGATATCATGATTCTTTTGCTTATGGATCCCCGCGGTGTGAAATAAAAGGGGAACTTGTAAGATCATGGAGTTTGTATATGTGTTAGAGAAACGCCTGGTCCGCTAGCCTAAGCCATGCCTAATCATGGTGGAAACTTGCAGCATAACCATAATGAGCATTCTATGAAGCATCCCTAATAAAAAACATATGCAAATAGCAAATAAAAAGTTTGCTGAGATGCTCATTGTCTTCTTGCCTTGTCATTTTGATTATGGGATAGCTCATGTATCATGTGCAAGGGGTACCACGTTGGCGGTTCTCTATGATACATATGTACTTACAATGACAAGAGCTTACTTGTGACTGAAGTTAAGTAGCATGAGGTTCGGTACTCGTAAGTAAGGGGCATGAGATTTTAACTTATAACTTGTCAAGCATATCCTCTTAGTTGTGTCACTTTAACCTAAACCATTTGAAGATGCTTATGATAGGGGCAATGAGAGCTCAAAGCTAACGAGTACCATACTTTCAGCATTTGGAAGCCTTTCAAACTCTTCAAAACCTTTTCATTTCCTTGTTGAGTCACCACCCATTCTATGAGCACTTTCTTGAGAGCATAGTTGTCATTCTTAGTATAATGTGCTTGTATCAAAACTGGATTAATTGTGTTATGACTTTGATGCTTGTATCTTTGATATCTTTACTTCTAGTCTTCACTTGAACTTCAGAGGTGCCTTGGCATTTATGTTTGCTCTACAATCAAAGGCAAGCGAGATACCACTCTATCATACCTTTTTATGAGCATTACAATGTTTCTTATGTTTATGTTTCATACTACTTATTATTTTTGAGTTGGGATCTCTTCATAGCTTGCAATGACTATTAAGTAAACTTAGTTGCATACTCCTTATTATGAATTGCCTAAGTAGTTGATCATATGCCGAGAATATATACATCTTATGAAGCAAATGTGTTCGTGAAAGTTTCTTTTATCGCACTCAGTTTTCAACTGAATTGCTTGAGGACAAGCAATAAGCTAAGCTTGGGGGGAGTTGATATGTCCAAAATGTATCTACTTTCCTGAACACTTTTGCTATTGTTTTTCCTCTAAACTTGTGTGAATTGGATGCAACTAACACGGACTGACGCTGTTTTCAGCAGAATTACCTTGGTGTCTAGTTTTTGTGGAGGAAATCAACTATCAGGAAAAATCCCGGAAAATATGCCAAAAATCCTATTTCACCAGAAGACTCATAGAGCCAGAAGACGAGATGGAGTAGGGCCACGAGGGGCCCAACCACCTGGCCACGCGGGCCAGGCCAGGCCGCGCCTGGGGGTGGTGTGGCCACCTCGGCTGCTCCCTCGGCCTCCCTCTTCGCCTATAAGTTGCCTCTTGACCTTAAAACGAAGGGGTTTTTGATGTTTTTCCAGAAAGAGTTCCGCTGCGCCACCACCACCAGATTTCGCGATTCGGAACCAGAAACTCCGTTCTGGCACTCTGCCTGGACGGGGAATTGGAGGAGATCATCGCCATCATCATCACCATCGCTTCTCCATCGACCATCCATGTTTCCCCCATCTATGAGTGAGTAATCCCCCTTTGTAGGCTATGGGGATAGTAGGGATTGGATGAGATCGTTCATGTAATGGCATCAGATTGTTAGGGCATGGTGCCTAGTATCTACTATTAGTGATTTTTGACTTTGTTGCAACTTGTTATGCTTAATGCTTGTCACTAGGGCCAGAGTGCCATGATTTCAGATCTGAACATGTTGTTGATTCATTATGATATTATTGTTTTTGGTCTTACCTGCAAGTTATATACACATATTATTGTCCGGAACCAAAGGCCCCGAAGTGACAGAAATCGGGATAACCGGAGGGAATGGCTTTGATGTGAGGATCACATGTGTTCACAGAGTGTTAATGCTTTGCTCCGGTGCTCTATTAAAAGGAGCACCTTAATTGCCAGTAGTTCCCTTGAGGCCCCACTGCAAACGGGCTGGCAGCACAAAAGATGTTGTGCAAGTTATTTGGATACACGAGGTCTCTTCCGAGCCTTCTGGCTCTTTGATTTCCGACTTGAGGCTTTAAGCTCATACAAAGAGTCTAGCCCCGTCTCATTAAAGCCCACATCCGACACTTCACCAACTAATTGAGAAAGGAGTTGACCATCTACTATGGCATGCAACTCCTCCTCCTCAATTGGTAAATAGTCAGGCAACAAAGAAACCTTAGGAGTAACCGTTAGACGGTCAACCTCCATATGTCTTAGAATAGAACTAAAAATATTAACTTCAGTTACAGACCTTCCCATGTTAATACCAACATTGGAGAGCTTATCAATAATAACAGGAGTAGAGAAAGAAAGAAACGACTTCTAAGAACTCACAGTACCCTGAGGATCGAGATTCTTTTATGCCTTCCTCCTCATAGCCTTCCCCAGCGAATCCTCGTCCGTTGCGGATGCCCCAAAAGCATCAGCCCCATGTCGAAGACTGCATCGCGCTGGGGTCCCGTCCACCGTCCCCTTGCGACACGGTGCAACAACGTCAACCCCTGGTGAATCCAACCCCACCTGGGTCAGGATACCGTGGCCATGCCCCGACCCCTCCTGGGCTAGGTCACCACGTCGCTGCCCCAGCTGGAGCTGGGCATCCTCGTGCTCTGGATATGCCGGGTCCTAGGCCTGCAAAGGAGACCCCAGCCCCGCCTGGGCCAGGGCTCCCTCTCCTAGACGCGTCGTCGAAGGCACCGGGTCAACGCGGGTCTTCAACCCCGCCTGGGCTGAACCTACACCGACAAGCAGCCCCGCCTAGGCCACCGCTGCGCTAGTCCGCGGAGTCACATGGGCCTCCGCGACACCCACCTGCTGGATCGCCAGGGGAGCCAGGCCCTCCATGTCCACCGTCGACGTTGCACGCTGACTACCACCCGCCAAAGAAGATCCATCCTGAATATGCGTCGAGACAACGGTCGGAACCAAATTATTTCCTTCGGTCCTCGAGGGCACCTCCATGAGAATAGGTCCTGAGAAAGAGTCCACCACACCGCGCGGAATAGATCTGCCTAGCACATTTGGTCGAGACCTGGCAGGGGACGGAGTATCCCCTGAAGGCTTACACGCTAGATGCAATGCCTCCTGTAGCTGCGTATGTGTGACCCGCGGCATGGTCCCCATGGGAGAGCCCCCACGAAGAGGTGAATCAAGCGGGAGGGCATCCAACAACTCCTTTCCTCACGGTGTAGTCGTAGAGGCATTGAAAGGGGTGACTGCATACACCTGCACAGAAGCCTGACGCGAAGAGGTTGGTGCAGAAGCACCCTGTCCTGATGACTGCCCAACCGAAGTCCCACCCGCAGGTGGCGTAGGGTTCGGCTCAAAGATATCCATCACATCATCACCACTAGGCCTAGTACCATCATCCCTAGACCCATCAGGACCCTTCCTCCAAAGATATGGTGAGAAATCAGGCTCCAGAGCAAAACCAGTAGGCTCCAACCAAAAACATAACTCATACCCTTTCAGCAGTACCACAACATCAGAAGTAAGATATGAGCCCAGAGCATCCTTCTTCTGAAAAACGGAAATGTCAAACATACCAACCAAAATATGAACCAGGCCCCTCCGTCTAAGGCACAACAAATCCACGTCCAGAGGGCTAACCAGAAGGGACCCAACCGCCCACAAACCCAGAAAAGTCCGCAGAGAATGAGAGACCCCTTCCACATGCAGCCAAACCTGATGCAACTCACATTTATGTGGCACCTCCTGAATCATATAGGCAGAAACCGTTAATTGAGTCTTGCCAAGTGGCATAGAAAACTGGCTCCCATCCACCCTGTCAAGGTCCTCGAAAGAAGGAAAACTAACAAGGAAATCATTGGTCCCATGTTTCAGTGCCTCCCACTTCCACTGGGATTTGACCTAGCATCTCTGAGCAATTTGCTGTTGCACCACCTTAGCAGTAACGGACTCTCCAGAGACCTAAACCAATGCAATAGGGGTCTTACTGGTCCCCAGATTAGGTCGGACCACGCTATCAGGAATTTGCGCAAAGAGCGTCTTATCATGTCCCACCCCAACCATGTAAGCCATGGGGCGGGGCTGCTTCAGAACCAGACATCTGAGCGTAGGATGGGACGAAACATCGCAAATGTAACAATAATGCACCGCCTTACAATCTTTGGACGCATGTGTGTCCGAAGCACACTTCCAGCACCTGACAGATTCTCTTATTCTTTTTAGTCGCATTCCCAGGCACCAACACACCCTGTGACACCGTAGGAGCGTGAGCGTCCACGCCCTGCTGCTGGCCCCGCACCCCACCCTACTCAATAATAGGAGGCCGGAAAACCATCCCTAGTGGAAACCCCAGAGGAAACTACGGTGAAGAGCCCGACGCCGCGGGTTGCGCGGCAGGCGGTGTACCACCCTGAAAGCGGGGTGACGAAAGGAGAAGTCGGGCCGCCCATCAGCGGAGCAGCGAAGGGAGCTATGCCCCGGGGCAGAGGTGTAGCAGGTCCCCGGGGTGGCTGCGGCGCAGCAGGCGGCTGTCCCCGCGGCTGGTTCCCAGCCATAGAAGCCGACGACCGAAGCACCTCGGCGAAAGAGTGCCCTCCCGAAAGCGGAGAGACCGGAGCAGGACCCGACGGTAGAGAAGGCAATGGCGTAGAGGCTGGCGACGATGAGGGTGACAAAGGCGAGACGGGCGATGATGCGGTTTGATGAGGCAAGGAAACCCTAGACCACGCCGCCTGAAGTCGTTGCGCGACCCGTGTCTAGGAGAACTCGATTACCGAGTCTGTCTCGTTTCCAGCAGAAGTGGGTCCACGCGTGTCCGCCACGTCAGTTGCCACCTGCGTGGCAACCACCTCGACATCTGGTTCCCGCGTGGCAGCCACCGCGACATCCGTCCCCACCGTCCGAGCTAGCAGGGAGGCGTGCCCTAGCGCCTCAGCGATCAGCACGCCCATCACCGGTGGTGCTGACACCCACCGCGGAGGAAGCGGCCCCCGCCAGGGTTCACTCTCCCCGGGGAGATCACAGGCCTCCTAACCAGCAGCGGAGACGCAGAGACGCGAATCGCCGCCTAGTCCCACCCCCCGAAGACCGCGGAGGCGAGAACGACGGTGGCGGCGAGGTAGCTCCGCCACACGCCGTAGAGCTCGGCGATCTCTCCCAGAAGCACGATGGAGGTGTGGGGAAGCCCATTTCTTCCCAAAACTGCTGCCGGAGCTCCTCATCAGACCTCCGCCGCCGGCGCGATACTGTGGTCCAGCCGAGACGCCCATCCTCGTCGTCTAGATCGTCTAGGGCAACCCTGGCCGCCAAAGTATCGTCCTCCGAAGAATCATCGGCCAGACATGCGAATCGAGACCCGGACGCCGACCCGGAGCCCGGTGAAGCAGCCGACGCCGGTCGGAGAACCCCGGGCGCCAAAGTCAACCGCTGCCGCCGCATATCCCGCCCGGACGGATTCCTGCACGAAAAGCTAGCCGACCCAATCCTTGAAATTGTTTATAGAAACGGAGCAGAGAAAAGAATGGGAGCACCATGGGCGACATCAGATTTATCGGACTGGTGGCAGAGTTAATATGGGGATGACGACGAAAGGGGCTGATCCAAAGACCGGCCGCTGAAGCCCTTTCATGGTAACGTGGATACGATTTTTTTTACATAACCCTTTGTTTATCCGATGGAGCAATAAACAAACTTTGGTGGAAACATCGTATGTAGGATATAAATGAAGGTAGACATTGCAAATCGTGCTTTCTAAAACCAAAGAGGCCCCAAGGTGTTTCCTTCCAAAGGCGCGGACACTCGTGCAGTGCATGGATGTGAATGCACGCAGACACACACACAAAACATTGTGCAGACACACACATAGCACTGTGTGAGCAGCTTCGACAGTCTAGGGACCTCTTTTGATTTGCATGATTTAAAAAATGAAAGAGCAAAGCGAATGATTTTAATGGTCATGCCCAGTCATATTGCATAGAATCATGTTAAGTTTGTGCAGTTTGCAAACACAGGAAAAACATTACTTTCAAGAAGTTTTAGGGGATGAAAATTCTCATATGGAAACTAGTGTGAAGAAAAATATAAGAAAAAAACTACTATATGATTCGGTCCGAAATGAATCAAACAACCCACAGAGAATCTAAAAAGAAAACTTAAGGATTACAAACCCCCAAAATTCATAGGTAAATCCTTTGAATAAAGCAACTCAATATCGCTTATAACGGTGCATAGACAGGTTGGAGTAAAAAAAAGGCTAGCCCATCGTTACAGAAATTGGCAGGACTAGATTCTATATTTTCCCGATCGAAGACTAGATATTAATATTTGAATCTAATTGTGTCTTTTTTGTGAGGAGTTATTGAAGCTTAGTAGAAATAGCTAATTCTCGGTTGATGTCAATTGCTCATAGGCTATTTCCACAAGAAAGGAAAGGGACATTCTTACTTCAAGGATTCCCAATGTCAGGCTACTCTTTCTAAGAATAAGCTTATAGAACGACACATTGCACACTGAGCATGATAGTGTATTATGCAGGTTTGAATAAGATCAATGGATCCGAAATAAGCTATATATTCCCGAAGTAGTCATCGGCCATGCCCACACAAAAAAGAAGTAGTCATCTGACAAATTTTAGGTAAGGTTTGAAATCCGTAGATCTACATAGCCCTTTTTAAAGTGTATAATGCATGGCGATCAGACCACACCCCTCATGATCTACTTTTTTAAAAACCTATACATATTTTTTCTTGAAAGGAGTTGTTGTGTTTAGTCAACTTAAAATTAAATATTTCTTGGTTGACAATGTAACATCAATTGCAAGATTAAGGACTTCACACCGTTATCACTTCCTACCTTCACTAACCGCGTAATCGTTCTTTTTTTTTGCAAAATCACTAAGAGCTCATTTGATATCCATCATTTCATTTCATTTCGTACAAATGAAATGAACTCAAACTTTCATCAGGATTTCATTCCATTTGAATTGAGATTCCGATACAAATGACTTGTTTGGCTGCCACGTAGATTTCTATTTGAAATGAATTACATATGGAATTGCTACATAATAAAAATACGATCCTTCCAAAAGAAAAGATGCATGTCCGTATGGGATTGAATTGCACCAAATAATATATCATAACTTCAACTCACAACATAATTTTCACATACTAAAACAACTACAAATTCCATGTTTAAGTCCATAAAACAAAGGTGCATGGAGACAAGCAAAAAATCAAGGCTCAAAGTATTGAGCAATTTACAAAAGCAGGCTGTCATCATAACTAGAATCATAAAGGTGGAATATTTGCATCAATACATCACCAAGGAAGATGATAGATAGGTCATCATGTCTTGATTTGTTTTAGAACCCATTTTTTCTTCATTTTGTTAGGCAATGCCATCAAGGATTTGAACTTGCGACCATCTGCAACTAGAACATCATATATTGCTAACTGGTCATCGTCTTCTAAATATGGCATTTCACCAAGAGCATCCCATATCTCTTTGGGAGATGCTAGTTTTGGAGGCAGCTTAGAAACATCAACTTTGAACACGGTAGTAAAGTTATCCAACTTGTCTCCTAGCATGTCTGCAATGGAAATCATCCGATCTGTACCTCTTCATCATACGATCTTCATCATCTTGAGTGGATGAATTAGCATCTTTGTTGTTGTTGTTAGCATTCTCCTCTGCCATTTCTGTTGCGTTTTCAGCTGCAGTCCTTGCTCCCGCTCTAGTAACACCATCCCTTGAGTAGAGTGTACAAATAATGTTCCAATACTTGATAACCTTGTACCTATAGGAAGTTGCATCCTCATTTGCCTACAAATAAGAGGAACTTGAATTATGTTACAAACTGAAAGTGCACGTATGAACTGAACAGGTAACAAAGTTATAAACAGTCCACAAAAGAACAAACAAGATACTTCAAATAAGAGCATGGCATACAGGTTAAGGAGACAACATCAAAATGTAAGGAATTATATAGTGTACACTAACAATGATACTTAAAACCAAATTACAACTAAGGAGGAATTATGTAGTGTACACCAACAATGAGCAACAATGTAAGTATTCTGAATTCAACATGTTAAGGAGACAGTAGCAAAATATGAGGAATTATAGCCAGACTAGATAGCAACAATATATAGTCTGGCTAGGAAATAATTTATAGTACATATATATAGGCTATATCAGGACATATTACCTTGACACAATTATTCCACACATCCTCACTATCAACAGAGATTATGTTGTTTTTCCAATCCTAGCCAAATGCACTCTCTCAAAGCATCTTGTTGACGACAACATATTGCTTGCCAAAAGTCTTGCTCCTGGATACGATGTTATCCTTTATAATTTCACGCACATACACACACTTCTCTCTCACACAATATTCACTACAACAGTGTAAACGTGGGGTTTCCATCCATTTTGAGCATGATCTCTCTTGTTATAATAGTCAACAAATACATCCAGCATAGATTTATCCATTTGATATGTCCACTTCACGTAGCTTCTACCTTTTCTCCTGGAAGCCATGCCTAGATCAACAAGAATATCATGGGTTAGTGAATAGTGTGTGTATATAAGAGAGAATAACAAATTTGACAAATACGAAATATACCAAATACATATATACACATATACATAAAGTAGATTGCTTGTCCGCGCCTAGTTTGATAATCTGCCCACATTTGACTAGTTAGGCTCATTCTCTGGTTGTTCCACTCAGCAGTCATCTGGACGTTCCTAATCATATTAGGTTCTCCTTGAACTTTAATGGAAGCATTATTTAGCTGATTATCCACTTCATGTAACATTAAGTCATCCATCTCTCTTTGCTATCATCTAGAAAGTTGTGCAAGATGCAACAAGGATTGATGACTCAAATCTAGCATTGAGTTAGCACGACATGTTAATACACAAATCCAAAATATTCTAGGAAGTTATTTCAGTTAACATAGATGATACCTGATTTTTTATTGCAAAAAGGATCTGGTCCTAAGAATAGCCCATCTCATCTGTATAAGAGAAAAAAAATCCTCTCAACTACATTCCTAGCAATTGCATGTCACAGGTTATAGAGCTCTTTTGGAGTTTGTGGACTGTTTCCATTGGCAAGCCACTCTTTCAAGTGATACCGTGTATTTCTGAATGGAGCAAGGAAGCCCGAACCATTTGTGTTTCCAACATCTATTAGGTAGTATTTTCCTAACTTTTATGAAAATTAGTCCACATTAGATTTTAGTTGAGAAATTCTAATATCTACTCAGAAGTTGAATCATATTATAAGATAGAAAGTTACCACTTGGAACTTTGAAAGCATCTTCTCTAAACATTGCATCTCGCAACACTTGTGAATCTGATGCAGAACCTTTCCAGCTAGCCAACACATAAACAAACTTTAAGCTACGATCACAACACCCAAGACATTTGTTGTTATGTCTTTCTTCCTATTCATATCTACCTTGTTTGCGTAGTGAGACACGGACATCAATGCGTGTGCCATCTAAAGCTCCAAGTCCATTTGGGAACCACTTCCATTTGTTATCCTCAGGTCGTTCAGTAGCATGATCTTGCAACTTGATGAGTTCATGGAACAAAGATAGGATGGCTCCTAACATCTCATTGAAATGTCGGCTTATTGGCTCAAGAGTCCACCTATAGGTTCTACAGCTTAACCTAAATTCCATGCCATGGATGATAACAAGCAAAACGATGGTTATGACTTCTTCAACGGTCACATAGAATGTGCCTTTCAGTCCAGCCCTTTCACATAGGATAACACATAGGTCAAAAAGGACCTTTTGGTAATCCTTAGAGCATCATAGCAATATAGATCTAAACCATATAAATGTTCCTAAGCATTTGTTTCCTAATTCTAGTCTCAGCCGCTTCCTCGCTAAAGTCTCCTAGTTCTACAATCATTCTCCTACAATAGATATGTTGAGATATGGCAACTACGGTAACAAAGAACCCAACTGCTGACATCTTCCTTTTCTTCCTTCCTCTCATGATATAACTCAAGTGGTTGATCTGCCATCTACAATACATACATCAAGGGGAACTAAGTAGAGTAATAAATTTTCATATCTACATGTCAACTAGATATCAACATCAACAAAACAAGGTTTGTAATAAAACAACAACATAATGTAATATAGTAGCAGGAATATAGTAGAAACCCAACAGATTGTAGTGTGTAACAAGGAACCATGAAAATACCTCTTTTCTGCAAGCTTCACTTTTGTTCCTCCATAATCAAGTCGTAGAACAATGTCACTTTCCTTGAGCTCAACTGGATTAAGACAAAGGGGTAGATTAGAAATTACAAAGCTAACATCTGAACTATCAACCACATCACTGGCAATTCTACAATAGTGTATGGAGTATAAATCTTTTCAATAAAAGTGTGTATAAAATGCATAACAAAGTAGTTAGTCTGAATTCAGATGTTAAGGAGACACCAATAAATCATTTTAGATGACTAGATTTCCTTTTTCCTTACAGTGCCCAAACTTTTCTTTAATTTAACAGTACCACAATTTGATCACACACGAACACACCATGATTCTTTGGTAACCTACGTATATGACCAACTATAGCTAGCTTAATTAGTCTCTCATATTGACATGGCATCAACTGAACTTCATAGTTATTAAATTACACAAGGATTGAACAACAATCTAAACCCTTTCAACTATCTATAGCTATAGCTACAAAAATAACAATAACCATGTTGTAGCGCCAAGGATAAGTTCAGATTGTTTTTTTGTGTAAGTTCATAACCTTGACAACTAGCTATAGCTACATCTACAACAATCTGAACGGAGGGAATCTGAATGTACACAACTAGCTATAGCTACAACATAGTTATGAAATTACACAAGGACCTAGCTATAGCTACAACATAGTTATGAACTTACACAAGGACCGGGCAACAAACTGAACCCAAACTGGATATCAAGCATTCCAGTCTATCCTACCACCACAATGACAACACCACCATATCCATTGACTACCAAGAACCACCTCACAAACAAGGGTACACATTATGGCAACAAGCAGACCAAGAATCATGAGGACAAACATAATAAGCATATCACAAAGAGAAAGAATGGGAGAGAGATGCATGTAGTAGATCATACCTTGGATGATGAAGGGGGCAAGGTGGAGAGCACGTGTGAGAGGTTGGGGTCAAGATCTAGGGTGCGAGGTAGAAGTGTGGGCAACGATTCCTGGTCCAGAGAGTTTCACATTGATTTGATTTGAACCTGCATATTTGTTCAGGCTATGGTCAGGGTTAAGGGGAAGGACGAGCAACGACCGTGAGGGTAAAGGATGAGAGGTGGTGGAGGAAACTTGCCTGTGGTGAGGAGAAATGGACGAGCTTGCCGGTCGCTTCCCGAAGGTGGGACATCATGGGTCGAGCGAGAAAAGCATAGTGGGGAGGAGGATTGCGATTAGATGAGGGAAGGAGAGGAGTTGCAGAAAGAAGATCCTTTCACTGGCGGTGGGAGTCATCTACGGCGGCCGGGAGGGAACATCCATGACGGCGACTTGGAGTGTTGAAGGCGGATGAGATCATGGAGAAGGGCCGGAGGTGGATAAGATTGGAAAGGGGGAGGAAGACACATGTGTGATTCCAGAAAAAATGACTGGGTAGGGGACTAGAATCCACTTAACACACCCGTCATTCCGACTAGAATTCTTGAATGAAATGACGACCCAATTTCATGTCAGCCAAACAACTTCGGTTTGAATCTCAAATGAATTCCGCGATTCCGGAATGAATTGCCGGATAGGAAACAACCTATAACCGTAATCATTGCATAGGAGGTCATTAACGTTAATGTGATAAATTGCAAGACCGACATTCATTTTTTCCAAAACAGAGAGCTTAACCAAAATTCTAATCAGTTTAGTTGAAAACCATATGTTGCTCGGAATGGGGAGCTCCACGTACCACATACAGCTCCAGTTTCTCCTTCCCTGAATCCCTGTCCACACCTTCCCTATTTTGCGAACACCTTCAAACAACACCATCTTTTTTTTTGAGGGTTTCAAAATCTGGGGCGGAGAACGGGCCTCCAGAAACATGTGTGCACGGGCCGAGCTTGGCCCAGGTTTAGTAGAAAGACCCGCCTAGGGGTCGGTCTACCGAGATTGAAACTAGCTCTCGGTCGACGGCGCCGCTCCTCCCCGTGCCTTTCTTCTCCACCTCCGGCAAGCCCCCGCCGCCGCCGCCGGCGTAACCGCCCTCCTCCTCGCCCACGGCCGGCGCGCTGCCGCGACGCCTCGCCACCTCGCCGCCCCGCCCTGTCCGGAGCTCCTCCTCGTTTCTAATACCACGTGCTTCTCCTACCGTATTGGCGCCGAAACCGAGAGGGTCGGCAGCGAAACCACCCGCGGCGGCGATGGCGGCGGCTGGAGAGGAGGCGGAGAGCTCCTCCGCCGCCGGAGAGCGGCCGCGCGTGCCCTTCGCTCGGGGTGGCCCGGTGTTCGTCCCCTTCATGGTGGGCCCTATCTCCACCGTCTCCGAGTTCATCTCCTCCACGCTCCGCGAGGTTCAGGTGCCTATTCCCCCCGCCAAAACCCTAGCTCTTAAATTCGCCCCAGAGTTTTGGTATGATGACACCGTATTTTCGTTCGCGTGCAGTCCCTGCGTGACGAATTGGGCGACCCCGGGGACGAATTCGAGGACGAGCTCTGGTGAGCCCGTCATTTCATCATGTTATATCAGAACAATCATTTCCTGTCTGCTGTATTTGCACTTTGATATTTATGATGATGTGGGTTGTACTTTGTGTGTGTTTCACAGCGTCGATGAGCTGAGGGTGCTCTCTGAGGAGGAGCTTGTGGAGCGCGCTCTCCGGGAGGCTATGGAGGTTACCTCTCTACTGCTAATCTGCTTGCTCTTACCCCTGTGCTGTGAGCCTGTGAACGACATTTGATGTAAGATTTTTTTGGTGCTTGTAGGAGGACTGGGACGTTGGTGCTCAATCACAACCAGTAGATCAAAGGTCTGACCCTGTATCACAACTAGTAGATCAAAGGTCTGGCACTCCATCAGAATCCGTGGATCAAAGATCTGGCACTCCATCACAACCATTGGATCAAAGGTTTGACGGAGGGTAAGCAGTCTGCTTTGATTGCTGCCTGGTTTGCGCTTTTGGTGTGTTTGATTTTTTGTCTTGTTATGATGGTTTATGCAAGTCAGATTAGATGCAACACAAGCTGAGGGTTCTTGGATAATGTTGGCATGGTAGTTACTAGTTAGCTTCCATGCCAATCAAAAAAATTAGCAAGGAAGGCTTCCTAAGGTGTGTGCTGTAGTGAAATTTACATGTTTGGATGTGCAAGTTGGTCCTTAGCAAGTGCACCTACGGTTACAATTGTAGAGGCACTTTTGTGAACTTTTTGCTACTTATAGCTGCATTCTCGACATCTTATAATTTACTTTGTGTTTTATGCCTTATGTGGCTAATAGGATCTGATGTGTTCTTTTTGTCTTGCACATGCAGAATGTCAGCGAGTTCCAACCCCAGAAATCAGACTGTTACCTCGAGTGCATCAGTTGAAACACCGAGTTCCATGTCACCTCTCGATGATATGGCAGTTGGACTGGATGGAATTGGATTGGGTGAACCACATGGCAACAATGGAAAAACAATAGGTGGAAAGAGAAAAAACAGAGAGAGGAAGGAAAATAATGGCGCCCTCACCTCAGATTCAACAGCTGAAAGAGAGACAGCTAAATCACCTGTTGACATGGCAATTTTACCGTATGCACCACAAGGGAGCAAGGGGAAACCCCGAGGCAGAAAGGGTAAAAATGGAACCATTTCAAATTCATCAATTGAAAGTGGAACACCTGTACCACGTAGTGAGGATATGTCAGTTGTTCCACATGACCAAGAAGGCGCAGATGGACAAATAAAACGTAGAAAGGGCAAAAAGAGAGGCAGGCATTTTGATAGGGAAGTTCGAGCACATATTTTACAAGTATGTCACTCCATTTGTTGCCTATGTGCTTTGTTAATTCAGTTGTTGGTTACTTGTCTTGTGTAACAGTGTAGTTGCTTTTTGCCATCGTTGCATCAGTTCATTGGGGCATATTCATCTTAGATTGCTTTAGGTCTCAGGTTAGGAACTAAGATATACACGGTTCGGCCATTTTGGCAAAATATATTACTCCTAGATATTTACCAATTATAATAGAATAGCTGCATTATCTGCGAAATTTCTTATACAATTAGGCTTTAACAAATTCCCTTTAAAAATTAGGCTTTAATGAGAGTTAGGCTAATGTTTCAGTGATATCTGTACCTTGTAAGAACTGAATGTTAGTTTGTTAGTAGTATCATGTGACTTCTCTTGTCGTTGAAGTGCATCTCCTTTTAGTGTCTGCAAATTCTGATCGTGGATTTGTACCATCTTATTTCCATGATACCACCATAATCAGGGGAGGTATCTTACTAAAGCAGAGAAGATGGCAGAAATAAAAATCAAGCAAGAGGAAGACAAACGTGAAGCCAGGCTGCACTCTTTCAGGTAACATGCTTAAACTTTGTCCCTCTCTATTTAGCCATCAGTGTTATGATTGTGATGATGCTACATACTTCTTGCCTTCTGGACTATGGTTTTTATCCAATCTCAGGGTTGTTACTAATTTGTTAGCCATCACATAGAAATTCTGTCTGTACAATGCTTGCTAAATAACAGATTGGTACTAACTTAACTTCCTGGCATCCTCAATCTCTTGCATATACTCCCTCCGTTTCGTAATATAAGATGTTTTAGCTTTGTGAAAGGAGTGTATCTAGACCTCTTTTAGTGCGTACGTTCGGAGTGAATCTACACACTAAAAGATGTCTAGATACACTCCATTCACGAAGCTAAAACATCTTATATTATGAAACGGAGGGAGTAGGACTTAGTTTGTACTCCCTCCATTCCTAATTAACGTTGTCAGATTTGTCTAGATTCGGATGTATCTAGACATGTTTTAGTGCTAGATACATCCGAATCTAGAAAAATCTGAGAACTTTAATTAGGATCAGAGGGTGTATTATTTTGTTTTTACAAAAACGTGGCTGGAGAAGGTTTACCAAGTAGTAAGCGTCTTACCAAGTAGTAAGCGGAATCAGATCTACCCAGTTCATTCTCTTTCTGACTCTGAAATTGAACTCAGAATGGTTGAATCCTTGGGAAGTGCTGATTAACTTCAGTTAAACAGCTTCTTGTATCCTCTTTCATATAACTCAACCTTCTATTATAGTCCCTTTCTTTCACTACACATGTACTCAGCCCACCATGTGTTGACAAAAAAACATTAGTTGAGTTGATTATAGGCCATTCTACCTCTAATCAGAGCATCGAAAGAAACTAATCACTTCACATGCTACTTCATTGCCTGCGCTTACTCCAACATGAATCCAGGCATGCATGCATCTTAGCCTGTGCCCTCTTGCGCTGGTTAATGTGGAGCTAAGTTATTTCCTTTCTATACTTAGTGCACTTTAATCAGGAAAATTTGAAGGCAGTATTTTTGTATCAGACATCAAATAGCTCTCTCTCTCTTAAAGCAAATGTAAAACAGGACTGTCAGCTGCAGTTTCCTAAATTTGTTTCACTTCAGCCATTTTGTAATGCATAAATTTAACAATTTGCATGCAAGTGTACAAGAGTTGTACTAGTAGAGCATACAGGTGGGTAGATGAAATGTTACATTGTAAGATGAACTAGTACTACTTTAAAAGCCTCATAGCTGCAGGTGGAGATGTGGAATACTAGGAGTAGATCAAACATGAGTTTTTGCATGGAAAAGGTTTCTTTCATTAGCGTGAAGCTTGGAACACAAAAGATCAGAAACTTTTATAAGGAGCACAAGGTAGGAAACATCACCAAAACATCATGAATTCAATCCATGGACAATATTGTTAGCACCTGTTTTGGGCTGATTAAAATTACAACGGTGGAAGCCGAAGAAAGGTGAGCCACAGATCGACGCATTTTCCCGATTTACCAGGATTCAGCTATAAGCCCGATAATGATAGTCGGCTCTAAGTCGGTTATTGAAAGACGACCAAAACAGATAACATCGGTGGGGGCCTGCAAGAGAGAAGGTTCTGGAAGCCTGTGAATTCTTGACCAAGACCATGTTTAGCCAACAAGAAAGCTTGAAGACCAAGATGACTATGCAACACGGAAGGAAAGAGACTCTGCGAGGAGTTGGCCGGATGCTTGGAGACCGGATCTAGTACGAAGCCGGCGTTAGTTGTCTAGTTTAGAGTTACTTTCTTACTAAGGAGTCCGTAGTGTACTCATGTGACAGTCTCCTAGACTTGCACGGAAAGACCAACCACCCCATATATATTGTGAGGGGTGACGGCCGATTGACTTAAGCATACAATCGACAAATCAATACAATATACTTTTCATCTACTTTTCGCACTACTTTTTCGCATTACTTTCGACTATCCCTTCCTTGTCCCTGCTTCCGTTTCTTCGGTAACTTTACGTTGCGAAGGATCGACAACCGAGTTAGGGTGGTCAGGCCGACTAACTCAGCCAATAGTCGCTGGAATCTCATACGGGGTCCCCCCCTGAGAAACCGGGACTTCTGGTTCAAAGAGCGCCGACTTACTGTCTTGTGCATCGCTGTAAGATCGCCCCCCTAGGAACACATTGAGGTGCATCATCCTTGCTCTCCTTGGCACCCGTGTAAGACCTTATACTTTATCCGGTCAAACGTATTGGCGACCCTAGTCCTCTGACTAGGCGGATCCGTTGTGCGAGTGTGAAGCCCCGTTTAAAGCGCAACAAATATGTGGAAACAGAGTGTCCTGAGGTCAAGGACACATCTAATGAAACGGACGGAGTATTTATTAGTAATAACACTGCATGAAGTAAAGGAAAATTTGGTTTGTACTCAAATATCAGCTATCCAGCTAGGCTGAATTCATATTTGCACTAAAATTTGCATGCTGGCTGAAATATTAAGAACAATGAAGCTTAGCCTTAGTCTTTGTGTCAGGTTGTACCTAGTTCCTTTTGGATGTAGATCCTGATGGTGGTATTATCATTTACGCACGTATGAAATTTAGCCCATAGGAATAGTGTGCTCCCAGTTATTATTATTAAATAATTGCGCTAGAGAAACTAAATAAAGCTGTCCATGATTTTCTTATGTTACCCGGTTAAAACCATAACTAAGTACTCCCTCCGTCCCAAAATAAATGACGTGGGTTTGTCTAGATTTGAATGTATCTAGACACGTTTTAGTATATAGGTACATGCGAATCTAGACAAACTCAAGTCACTTATTTTGGGACAGAGGGAGTAGTTTTGTTTGATTTGTTGTTTTCCTTATCATAACGTTTATATGGTATCATTCTTTGAGTGTAGTGGTGATTCTGAGATGTCCAAAGGTTCTAAGGCATCATCAGAGAAAACGGATGTGGCAAAGTCTCTTTCATACAACAGTGCCCCTTGGAAGGTATGCGTTGAAAGTTATAGTTTTTGTCACCTGCAACATTTCTTTACACAAGGTCTCCTTTCTGTTTTCGGATTTTTTCTCTTATCAACTATACCTTTTGTTTACAGCACAAAGCTTCGAGATCTGAGGAACACATACCTATAGTCTATCCGGAAGTAATTCTCTGTGTCGAAATTTATGAGCAGAGGCAGAGCTCTGTGAAAGTAATATCTTGAACTTTGAAGTTACACATGCTTATCTTTAATGTCAAATATGTGTAGATTAAGTTTTGTAGTGATCTCTGTGCCTTGCAGAGCCAAGAATTTCTTGTATTGGGTAGTCAGCTCCTTACAGATCTTAAGGACAATATTTACTGTTCGACTAATAAGTTAATGGAGGTGAACAAGCAACACAATTATTCTGGCTATTTTCTTATTGAGGTATGTTTCTTTTAAGATTTTGCAAATCTATGACACGTCTTACAAAAGCGTTGCAGCTTTGCTAATCTCCACTCTTATTTATCAGGACACGTTCTACAATGACATGAGACATTATTCTGCAGTTGATTACAGTAAGCCTATACTTGACTGGCTTAACGATTCCAGTGAGGAGGTGGCAGAGAAGTGGGATGCCATAAGTTCTGGCGTGTTAAAGAAACGACAAAAGGACTTACTGAGGGGTTTGAATATTTCTAATGTGCCCGAGTTTAAATCTGCAAAAATGCAAAGTACCTACTTTTCAGACCTCCACTTCCGACTTGGTGCTGGGTACCTCTACTGCCACCAGGTTCCAATCTTGTTCTCTATGTTTTCCACAATTCCTTTGTTTGTGAGGAAAAACAAGTTGGGTTCTAGTCTCCAATTCTCTCCATTGTCCTGATGTTTTTTTAATTATATCCTGTATGTGCAATCAGATGCTCATTAGTTGCTATAAATGATGCGATAGGTATCCTTTCATCCATCAAGAAAAGAAGTCATAATGTGATTTATCTGTTCCTTTGTTGTCTGTGTTGCTTACAGCAGAATGTATGAACAATTAACTTAAAACTGCAATACTGTTGGATGATTAATATTATTGCAGTGCATAAGCATGCGCAGCAGAAACAGCAAATCATCTTCCTTGATAAGAAGAGCATAATTTCCTCTGTCTCTGACCTGCACAACATTTCCAGGGGAACTGCAAGCACACGTTTGTGATTAGAGACATGAGGCTGATCCACTCGGAGGACACGCAGAACCAATTGGAGTACCCTCTCATGACATTCCAGATGCAGAGGCGTTTCCAGAAGTGTTCGGTGTGCCAGATCTACCTCGCAACAAAGATGACGGTGGACGACAAGTGGGCTCCGAATAATCCCTGTTATTTCTGCAAGCAATGCTACTACCTCCTCCACTACAGGGAGGACGACTCGCTGTTGTACCATCATACTGTGTATGATTACCTCCAAGAGTAAAGTGGTCTCTGTTTTATATAGACCCAAAGCCATGGAGGCTCGGCTTTTACTTGCAGGTCTCTTATAGTATTATTTTAAAAGGCTTAATGTATATCTTGTACAGCAAAAGCCGTTCGAATTTTGGAAGTCACCGGCTCTAAAAAAAAAGAGCCTATTTTCCAAATTACACTATATTCTGTGTTGCTCATTGGTTGCTAGCTGCAAGCGAGCTTGAGCTTGAGGCCACAACGTCAGATAGGTGCGACTGGTCGTCCACCTCCGGAGCGGGAGGCAGGGGAGCCTGGGGCCCTGGCGATGGGAAAACGGGTGCCCTCGCCTGATCCGAGAGCTGCCTTTGGATGTGGCACATGGGATCGAGGCGGTGGGTGATGGCGATGTGGCTGACCACGGGGAAGACCGGGCGTCCCTTCTCGGCTTGCCTGCCGGCCATGACGAACCGGTAGGCTGCGCTCCGTCTCTGGCAGGACACCACCAGCCCGTCCGCCTCCCTGAGCGCGTCCTCCAGCCCGTACAACGGCAGGGCCGCCTCCGGTAGGTCGGTGATCATGGAGACGCGGTGCGCGCCTGACGATTGCAGAATTACACGCAATATTCAGACAACACAACCATCATCGCCTAATTTCAGAGTTGTATTGCAGGAGTAGGAGGCGATTACAGAGGGAAGTTAGGCCGGACCTCGGACAAAGGCGGCTAGGGTTTCAACCCAGATGTCTCAATCTCTCTCAAATACAAGGCTAAATAGGTAGAAAGCAGAGTAAAACAAACAAGTGAGCAGGTGAACTACTCTACAGGATGGAAAGCGTTGCCGGAAAAATAAATAGAAGCGCTACAAGGCTCCCTGGCCATTGGATGGGGAATCGACAACTCCCAGTACTTCGTGAGGGCTTGACAACTCCCCCCGTTGAAAATCTGACTTGTCCCCAAGGAGTGAAACTAGGGAATACTTTCTGGATGAATGCTGCATCTTCCCATGTTGCCTCCGATGCTGGTAAGTTGGTCCATTTGATCAGCCACTGAACAACAGGGATTGCAATATCACCTTGTTGGCATGGGATGAGTTTCCTTTCCAAGATGGCTTCTGGAGCAATCAGAATGGTGATGTCTGGGTTCAGTAGTGGTAGATGCTTAGTTGGGTCTGCTGCTGGCCCAAGGTGCTTCTTTAGTTGAATGACATGAAAAGTTGGATGTAACTGATAGCCTTGTGGGAGTAACAGCTTGTAGGAATTGTGACCAATTCTATCCAGTACTCAAAAACGACCATAGTATTTGGAGTGGAGTTTTAAACACCTATGGATGCTGAGAGATGTGTGACGATATGGTTAAATTTTGAGATAAACCATGTCGCCCACTGCCAGTTCTCTTTCAGACATGTTTTTATCCGCTTGCACTTTCATCCTCTCTTGTGCTTTCAATAGGTCACCTTTAATTTGTTGGGCAACCTCTCTAGTGCTTGCATTAGGGATGAGATCTTGTTGATTTTCTTCTGCTGGTAACATTTGCTCAACAATCTGTGGAGGTGGTCTACCATACAATGCTTGGAATGGTGTTATTTTGAGAGAAGTATGAAATATGGTGTTGTACCGCCATTCAACCAAGGATAGCCACTGATGCCATTTCCTGGGTTGAAAGAAAGCCATGTTCCTCAAGTAATTTTCCATACACTGATTCACTCGTTCAGTTTGGCCATCCGTTTGGGGGTGATAGGAAGTGCTAAAGTGTAATTTGACACCCATGGGTTTGAACACATCTTGCCCAATTTTTCTTGTAAAAATCCTATCTCTATCAGTCACCATGACAGAAGGGAGGCCATGCAACTTGAAGATGTTGTCAGTGTAAGCTTTTGCAACTGTCTTCACTGTGATTGGGTGCTTCATTGATATGAAATGACCATATTTAGTGAATCTATCCACCACTACTAGGATCAAGTCTTTATTTTCAGATACTGGTAAACCTTCTACAAAGTCCATGCTGACATGTGTCCAGGCAAAATTAGGGACAAGTAGGGGTTGCAACATTTTAGGGTACTTGTAGTGTTCAGGTTTGTTTATTTGGCACACTAGGCATTGCTTGATGAACTCCATGACCTATTGTTTCATGCTTGGCCAATGGAACAAGATTTTTAGTCTCTGGTATGTTGCTCTTTCACTAGAGTGCATTCCCAATTCAGAACTGTGAAAAGAAGTGATCAACTTTTCTCTAAGGTCAGATGTGCTGCCAATCACAATTTCATGCTTGTATTTGATGATTCCCTTGGGGAGAGTAAAGTTAGGGATTGAATTGGGTGTGCTTGACAATTGTGTTATCCACTATTCGCATTTAGTATCTGCACTGTAAGGTTGGTGAATTCAGTTACCCATGAAGGAATAGCAACACTAGTGAATAGGGAGCATACTCTTTGTCTAACTCTAGAGAGGGCATCAACCACTTTGTTTTCCTTTCCCTTTTTGTATTCCACTATATAATTATATCCCAATAGCTTAACCATCAGCTTGTGTTGGACCCCATCTGTGAGCTTTTGGTCCTATATGTACTTTAGGCTTTGATGGTCTGTTTTAATGACCATGTATGATGCAGAGAAGTAATGCTTCCATTGCTTTAGGGTTGCTATGATGGCCACGACTTCTTTGTCATAAGTGGACATGCCAGCAGCTCTAGGGCCAATTGCTTTACTCATTAATGAAATTGATTTGCCCTTCTGCATCAGAAATGCTCCAATGCCATTGTCAAAAGCATCTGCTTCTAGTGTGAATGGGAGAGAAAAGTCAGGTAGTGCAAGAACATGAGGTTTGGTCATTGCAGTTTTGAGTTCCAGGAAAGATTTTTCCTGTTCTTTTGTCCATTGGAAGTTATTCTTCTTTAGTGCCTGGAACAAAGGTCTGCATATGTACCCATAGTTCTTTATGAACCTCCTGTAGTATCCAGTGAGTCCTAGAAAACTTCTTAGTTGTGTTACATTCTCAGGAGTTGGCCACTCTTGGACTGCTTTAATTTTCTAAAGATCAGTTGACACTCCCTAAGCACTAATAATGTGTCCCAGATACTCCACTTGAGCTTGTGCAAATATGCATTTGGATCTTTTGGCTACCAACTGATTTTATTGCAGGATATCAAACACTTGATTGAGGTGTTGTAGATGATTCTTTAGTGTTTTACTGTATATAAGTATATCATCAAAGAAGACAAGTGCACATTTTCTTAACAGTGGAGAGAGGATGGTGTTCATTATGCTGGGGCATTAGTCAAGCCAAAGGGCACGACTACATATTCATAGTGCCCTTGGTGTGTGCTGAATGCAGTTTTGGGAATGTATGCTTCATGCATTCTAATTTGGTGATAACCTCTTTTTAGATCAATCTTGAAGAATATTGGTGATAAGTCGGACAAAGACAAAAGCATTTGAAAGAGTACCACGTATATCTTATCATACTTAAAAGTGACGGATGAGATTAGCAGGCTAAATAAGGCACGATGGGATAAATCTTTTATTTTTACTCATTCACACCATGTACACTGAGTAAATTCACACACAAACTGTCATTCCACTTAACAGAATACTACCAAGTCTGCTATCTATATTCTAAGTCAGTTGACTCCGTACGCGATATACCCAAAAAGGTATCTCGCAGCAGTAGTCCGCGCTTCTCCGCATTGAGGGTAGGCTCCATGGCGAGGAAGAGCGAGAAGCCGTAGGCAGCACAAGGAGGACGCTTCCCTGCATGTTTACTTCTTTCTCGGCGTAGACGCCGGCAGCAGGAATAAAGTCATGTATGTCATAAACGTAAAAGAAGTGCTTCAGGCGCTGCTGTGTAGAGTGCTCGCCGAAAGTTACCAGTAGTAGCATACTCTTTAGATATCGAGGATGTTCCGATGGAAACCACAACCAACTTACCTCAACGATCCTCTCGATACCGTGTCATACAAATACGTAGGCAATAGCGAAATATACAGAAAATGGCAAACAATACATTAAGAGAAACACGGAGAGGGAAAGAAAAAAGCAACGAAAACAAATAAAGAATGACGGAAAGGACACATATATATTTATGAAACAGTCGTAGACGAATATGAAGGACAAAGAACATCCTCGAACCGTACCATCTTGTGCGACATCTCCGTCGAAACCTGTACAAAAATCTATAGAAATAGCAAAGAACACATCAAGCTAAAGACACCGAGGAAAACAAAATGTAACCAAAAACTAAACAAAGAGCGACGGAAAGGGCGCATACCGTAATGAAGCCTAGACGACAAACATCGTCGAGAAACACGAAGGACAAAAGAGTGTCAATGAACTACACAGTCTCACGAGACCTAGCCATCAAAACCTAGAAAAGGAATCAAAAATACAAATTAGCTTCGACAATATAAAGGGTAACCAACTAAGAAAAAGGAAACAAATAGAACAATGGAAGAGCAACAGGAAAAAAGGAACGTACCAAGTCGTGCCGAGGGAAAGGATGTCACAACAACATCGATGAGCTCCCAAAAACAAAAGGAAAATCATTAGAAAATAAACACACGAACCGGAAAGACCAAAACCAAAACGCGGCGAATGAAGCAAAATGTACGAAGCGTCGGAAGAGCAGACACGAAAGAGAATGCGAGGTCGTGCTACCGTGTACCATCACAAGCGAAGAAGACCATTTCAAAGCGACACCGATGAGCTACTAAATTTTAAAAAAGGAATCCATTAATAAACATAAACACGAATAGAAAAAATGAAAGAGAAAAGGAAGGAAGCAAACGTAGCTGAACATAAGCGAAAGGATGACCGGGAGAAGCACAGAGGTAAGGGACGCATAGACACTTGTTATGGGTCCCTCCTGTCGGCGGCTGCAACGCCACCGTAGGACAGAGCCATCCAAGCATTTCGTGCAGCCAACAATGGGAGCAAACTGAAACATGGTGGTGTTGTGTAGAAGGGGGTTTGGGCTAGGGAAGACAAAATATTGCTAACCTAATGCGTGCAAACGAAAAAGCAAAAAAAGTTTTATATCAGGATCGTTCACATGCAAAGCTGCAAGAGCCTATGCGCACGGGCTAGCTACCTATGAGAGATTTTTCCAGCGCCAACGGGACTCACCTCAACATGTCTAGCGTCTCTGCTGCCAACTCTTCTAGCAGAGGACTCTACCGAACGCGACAACCCACGGACGGCAACAGCTAACGCTACCCGCGAGAATCCACCGCCAGTTAGAGTCTACGCCGCCAGATGTGCTATCGGCCGCAATAAACCATTACCGGCAAGGGATAACATAGCTAGCTTGGCCATGGACTGGCTCCGTAGCACGATCTGGCAGCGAGAAAAGGAGTACGCCTACATCCTATACTGCTGGCTCGGTTCTCCGCTGCGAGAACCCGCGTCCGCCCATGACTTCCCACATAACTTACGCTACCAGCTCGGCTCTCTGCCGCGGTAAACCATGTACAGAGAGGGTCCACAAGAGCAAGTAGGATCTGGATGGACCCCACGCCTGTGATAATACGCGGCCGTATAGGGTCTATGCTGCCACGTATGCTTAAGGCGTACCACATGGCCATGATAATCCACATCCGGTATGGGCTCACAACACCACGTCGGCTTTCCATGGACCCCGCCACCCAGCGGGTGCAGAGACGTGTCGTGTCGGGAACGTCTCTCACAGAGCACGATACTACCCATGTACGCTGGCGGCGGGCCCATAGTGCGTGTGTGGTCCACCGTCCAGCGATGCGGGGCACGACGACCCGTACGACACCCGTCCACGATTTGGAATCTTTCACCCTGACCCGCAACAGGTCTTGCGTCACGGGATAGCAGAGATCAGTTCCGACATTGCCGCGTGTCGTTTTCGGCACGGCCGAAAAGAATCGAGACGGTATGGATAATAGTTTGAGCCGAAAAAATCTAGCATTATTATTTACTCTAATAGTTATTTCAGTTTTAATAATATGAAACCTTGTGCTTTCCAACCACACGGTGGATTTAGGTACACAAGGAAAATACTTTGTTTGTAGGTTGTCTGAAGAAGAAAACAAGATAGATCTCTAAGACAATTCCCTGAGAGTTCGATATAAACCCTTGATTTACCCTTGCGGGGAAAATACGCTTTCTATAACACTAGCCACTTGGAGTCCCAATAAGTTGGTGCACACGGAGTTGTTGCCATCATTAGACAATAAAGTAAAAACAATAAGGTAAAGGTCTTTTGGAGTTTTTGTTTGTGTTTGCTAATAGTAAAAGTGTTTTTTATTTTATGATTTAATTGATGAAGAAAATATAAAAGATAATAAATGTAATGGAAAGTTGTTCCTTATAATAAAAAGTGGATCGGGGGTTCATGGGTTCACTTGTCTATTCTATCATAAGGTGTAATGGACATAAAAAAAATCATAAGCAATACAATATTGATGAAACTTCATTATGTGTATGATAAACATCCATATGGGCATCACATCCTATTTTAAAGACGATGCAACACATCTCACTTATACTCCTCTAGAAAGGTAAACTCCATGCAATCTACAATTAAGAATAAACAGAGTATAGTCTTTGGTACTTTGACATAATGTTTGAATAACATATGTGCTACCTTGAACAAACAAGATCGTATCGGCTATCACAAGATGATATGATAACACATGCATTCACTTAATCCCCAGTGAGGTAACAAAAGAAAGGTAAAAACCATAGTGGATCTTGAATTTTGTTGTCACTATCCAATCACCACCACCATGTTACTCCAACTAATACACACGTTCCCCCACACACGTCCTCTCATACATGTTGGATCAAAATAAGTACTTAAGACTAGGGTACATTATATGCATCTCCCAATACATCTAACACATAATATAATTCCAATCTCAAATATCAACTCATAGAATAAAGATCCACCACATAGGAATTACATAGATGACCATAATCATGTTGGGCAGCTCATATCATACTAGAACAATGATAGATCAAGAGATAAATAGATCAAGCTACTATCACAAACCCATAGTACAGAGGTGGAGTACTCCCACTTTATCATGGTGATGATACTAGAGATGTTGGAGAAGGTAGAGATCCCATTGGTGGAGGTTCCGGTGGCGCTTCCCCCTCCAATCTTTGCTGGTTCTGTCTCTATTTTGGTTCTATGGTTATGCGCCACCTCCTTCGAGATCACATAGGAGGGTCTTTTTATAGGTGTTTTTAGGTCAAGACTTCGAGTCTGATATGAAGATGGACGAATGTGAAGGCTCGAGGAGGGAAGGAGCCCTAGTGGCGCCGCCAGCATGGTGGGTCGTGCCACCGGGCCTCGTTTGGGTCTCGTAGCTCCCCTCTCGATGTTCTAGTGCTCCAGATGCCTGTCTTTGTGAAAAAATAATCCTTGAAAAATTTCTAGTCCATTTGACTTTGTTTAGGTCCCTAAAAGATAAAAAATACACAAATAGGGTTTTCCTATCCCGCAGAGTTATAACCAAAGTAAAGGGGGTTATTAGTAAATCCCCATAAACCAATGTAAAACATGGATTTTTATATAAGTTGCAAATATGTGGGAATATGTATCAATAAACTACAAAGTTCATGTGTGTATTTTACATGCATCATGGACTCATATGTTGTATGAACAAGGCAAAAATACTGGTCATACCAACAGACATCAATATGTACTCAAGTGAACATCAAAAGTAGTAACACCATCAAGATAGTCCTTGTAACTAAGTTTGATTTGACTATGACCCAAATCAAATCAAAGGAGGGAAATATAACATGGCCAAGAAGGGGATACTATCTTTCTTCGACATGAAAAATACTAGACATCCCTTTCAGAAGGAACTAAGTCAGATATAAGTTTTGTCTTACAACTCTACAAGTTATTGTTTATGCTCAACCAACTAGTTCAAGGGTATCTAGTACGGATCCTTGGAAAATCGGAGGTTCAGAGAACTTGCTTTCTCAATAACTTGACAATATGGCCATGTGGCAACATGGCGATACTTCTAGAAATATGTCTAGAATATCATGAACCACCAATATGTCATTTAGTTCAAGAGGAAACTTTGTTATCAAGGCAGATCATATGGTCTTGAGAGCTTGGCACAAGCCTAACTCTTTGACCAAAGAGAGTGCACTTGAATAACGGACTTGGTAGCACCATCAAACTCGTTTAGTGATAGGGCTAACTAATCACGCTAAGAATGACACAAATGTCCTTAGAGTTCAAAGCAATAGAAATTACTAAGAATCTCATATGAACACATCATTGCGCACATGCAACATTCAGGAGTGTGAACACCTCAGAGGATGGGTGGGTAAAAATGTGTAATAACATCACTTCATTAAGAGGGTCATGAAACTCAGCACGACCTCTTAGTATAAAAAATTGATACTCCAAGGTATAAAATAATAGAAGCTAATCAACACTTCATAATCTGTGGATTACAACACTTTGACATGGTCCTAGAAATGAACAGGTACTGGAGTTTGTTTCTCCTAACATTTGGAATTAGTTTGTCTGGATGGACCATAAGTGTATCTTGCATCGGAAGATACCAATGCACATTTACTACTTATCTACCAACTGGCAGACAATGGATGGAAACAATAAGGGAGAACTGACATGCGCATGATGGAATCCTAAGATGCAGATGCATAGATTATCAATCAGAGTCATGAGTATAGATGTACTCATGAGGAGTACTCTTGTCATGATCTATTTGGTTCCATTAGAGAACATCTGCCTTACCTAGTGGTAGAAGAAGTCCTTGGTTGTCGAAATTCAATCGCAACAATAACCACAAGCTTGAATACTAGAGTAGAAGGTACTAGCCATCCTAATGTAATGCTTGAATATTTACAACAGGGGTCAAGAAAATGGATCTTGTGTTAAAGGTCAGCCTCATGTACAAAGATTCACAACACTAGAATCCAGCACAATCTCGGACCTTCGGTTCAAGTCTAAGGGTTAAAACCTAAGAAAGGAGTAACTACTATCCGAGTGACACGATGTGCACTTCAAGGTAGTAATCATGAGGTATCTTACAAAAGAAGAAACAAATTCTGAAGTACCCAAACAAATGAAAAGGAGGCCCACCAGGCAAAAGGAAAGCTTGAAGCCTAGAACAGAATAGTGTGGAACCTACAACACAATGTTGTGGGCCCATAAGCTAGAGAGATCGTGATGAAAAGGAATCTCTCAGTAGAAGCAGAATAAAGGGCACACGAAACACACCACACACACTAACTCTAGAGAACTCAACACTAGGTCAACTTGTTAAGAAACGACATGCCAAGAAGGCACCTAAACTTTGAAATACTGGAAGAAATAACAAAACTTTTCCAAATCAACACAAGATAAGATTACCTGGATTTAGAGCGATACAAGATAAGGAGTAAAAAGTGACATACTAGAGTTTTCAGATATACTTTTCATCTTTGAAATAGTTTTCACAACCACTACACTCAACATCGACCAATAGAAAGGTTTTCCTATAGTCGATACTGCACTTATACCAAAACCTGTGACACCTCTAGGATCAGGCCTAGACAAATCCCATACCTTAGTATGACATAAGTCTAACCTAGAGATTGAGAGTTTATAGTGATAGAATCATTAACACAATAGTGACCCTACGATGCAAACATTATTACAGTAAGTTCATAACTGAGTAGAGAACCAAAATATTACAAGTAGATATCACTGACCACAAACATCAAACAACAAAAGGAAAATTATGCTATTAAATATAGCAAACTTAACAAATGGCCTAAGAGGCCTGATGCATAATGATGATGTCCTAGCCCATATATTCTAGGCTACTGGCCGGGAACCCCAAGCTACTCATCGATGTTGACGTCATACCAAACTCATCATCAAGGGAACACTTACTCTGCTCCAAAAGTACCAACAAAGCAAGGCTAAGTACATGGTGTACTCTGCAAGAGTTATGGCTGGTGGAGTTAATTTTCATAAAGCTACCTTTGCTTGTAAAACAAGAGGGATTACAAGCTCAAATAAATAGATCATTTTTAAAAGGGGATAAGAGAGCGACATCTCTAATAGTAATCTAAAGGAGATATGCCCTAGAGGCAAATAATAAATAGGTTATTATTATCATATCTCAATTAGTTCATAATAGTTTCATACTGTGCTATAACTGTATTAATACGAAACGTTAATACACGTGTGGTATGTAAACAAACCGTGTCTCTAGTTACCTCTAGCGAACTAGTTCATTGGTGATGAGGATGATCTAGGGTTTCGAGATCATGGGCATTTATGCCAATTGACAATGATGTCACATCATTAGTTGAATGATGTGATAGATAAACAACCCAACCAGTTGTATCTTAATGAGATCTAGTTACAAAGTTCACCATTAATGATAAAACTAAGAAAACCTCGCGACCTGTCCTTAGACTGTGAGATAATGCAAATCACCGTTCTAGAGGGAGCTTAGGTGGTTATCAAGTATCACTCCGTGACTGGATGATCGAAAAGGTGCTACTCAGGTTTCCCAAAGGATCTTGTAGAGGAGTACATATCAAGACCAGGATTTGCCCATCCATGTAACAGACAGATACATTAGTGGTCATCTCGGTGACGTTGCATTAACGAAGCTTGCAAGCGTGTGACTGGGTCACGGAATGCAACGACACGGAAACGAGAAAACAAGTTCATCGGTAACAAGATCGAACGAAGGTATGGAGATATCGTAGATCAAATCTCGGATGAACTAGGTATCAAGAGGCAAAGGGAATGGGAAACGACTATTTACGGTTCAAACGACATTGTCATCGTGGAATGCACAAGGGTCAATATGGGCATCCTAGTCCCGCTATTGATCATTGATGGAGATCATGTCTATGCCATTCCCGAGCCGTGGGGAAATACACTTAAGGGTACGATGAGCTAGAGATCCTCTGTAAGTTGGAATCACCATATGAAAGAGAAAAGGAAACCGGAAAAGTTCCGTGAGAGAACCGGAATCGTTCCGGGAAAGTTCCGAAGTCGTTCGGAGGAAATCGAAAGGGAACCGAAAGGTGTTTCGGGTCAAATCGGATTTTGTAATATGTATTTACATATTAATTAATGTAATTAATATTAAATATAATATTAAAATCTAATTTGAAGGGGTATTCCACTAATGGGCCAAACTTCCTAGGGAAAAATGGCCCATTAGGGAAAACCAAAGGAGGGAAGGGCCAAAGGGCCAAGGCCCAGGCGCCTCAAGGGGGCCCACCCGGCTAGCCTAGGGCTGTGAGCGGGGTGGGGCGCACCCCAGTCCGGCTGGCCCATGAAGGCCCATGCGCCCCCTCTCCCTTGTTTAGTCCCACATGGGAAACCCAAAGGGGAGGGCACACCCCCTCCCCCTATATAAAGGGGTGCCCATGGGTGGGAATAGACACACCAATATTTGGAGAAGTCCTTTGGTTGACTTTCTCCTTCCCTCTCTCTCTCTCTCTCTCTCTCTCTCTCTCGTCTCCATGCGTTGGTACGGTCCCAAGTAAGGACTGTCCGAGCATGAGACACCACACCTGCAGCACGCCGTTGCGCTGCAGGGATTCCAAGCCGGAGATCTACTTCCGCACTCCCAGCAGAGATCAAGGAGTCGGAGGTCGTCATCGTACACCGTATGTGTACGAAACCACGAGGGGCCTCACTTGAGGCACCTTGGATGTCGTGAGCCGGAGCTGCTGCACGATGAAGAAAGAGCAAGGGGTGACCTGCGAGGAGCATCGCGACCTTGAGGTCGGCTACGACTTCGACTACTTCAACCATGTTCCCCTCGGAACGTTAACCGCGTACGGTCTACAAGGGTATGTATTCTATACACTCCGGTCGTTACTGAATTACTACATAGATAGATCTTGGGAGTTAGGAGGTTCCAACGTAGGAAATTTTTTGTTTTCTGCTGCGGAACCCTTTCAGTGGTATTAGAGCCGATCTATGCGTAAGAGTGTTGTACAGCCAGTACGCACATGTATTGTGCGGGCATTGATCCCTTAGTTGTTACCCTCTAACGTGTACTTGTTTATATCGTGGTATTGTTTGATGAAGCGGCCCGGACCGACCTTACGCGTATTCGTATGCGAGACTGGTTCCACGCTCAACATACAGCTTGTATCGTATAAGTGGCTAGCGGGTGTCTGTCTCTCATTCAATAGTTGATATTACATTTACAATGGAGGGCCCCGAAAGGGGTGTAGTAGAGACAACTGTTGGATCCCTGTTGTGGTTGAAAAGTTCGTAGATTAGAAACAGTTCTATTGTGAAATCCCTAACAACCACGTAAAACTTGCAAAAGATAAAGTAGAGGCGTCTAACTTTATTTTGCAGGAGGGCTTGTGTTATGATATGGTATTGGTCGTTAGAAAGGTAAAGTAGTTTACTTTTATGTTACTAAGTTAAGTAGTAATAGCCATCGTTCTGATGGACGACCGGGTGGCGGCGTCGTGGACTTGGCGTGAAACCAAGGGCAAGATGGAGATCATGCCGGAGTGCTCGATGGAGATCAAGGCGCAAGAAGAAGGACCATATCATATCACAATACACATGTGATGTTGATACCTGCTTTATATCTTATTGTATGCTAGTATTAGATACTCAACGGTAGCAAATAAGATAATCCCTATATAATTCCAATGATAGTGTTCCCCTTGTGTGTGCACCACCAAGAAAGTTTGCCGTTATGAGGCGATCCAGGGTTACAGGCCTGGGTGTCAGACATATCTACATTCGCATACCGTGGGTGTAAGCCATGTTGCACAGCAAATACACACAAGTTAGATTTGGCGAGCCTAGCATGTGCAGACATGGCCTCGGAACACAAGAGACCGAAAGGTCAAGCATGAATCACATGGTTGATGTGATTGACATTGGGGAATGTCTACCTTTGATGTTGCACTGATGGCCGTGACGATCGGGGGAGGTGCAGATGATTGGGATCATGTGATCACTAAAATCGTCTAGGGGATGACAATTTTAGTGGGAGCTCAATTAGGATTGAACTCATATTATGAACTTAGTCTAGATGTCTGTTTGCAAATATCTTGGTAGATCATGGCCTATCCCATTGAGGTCCTTTGCGACCATGGGAATATACTTCTTGATATGGAACTTAGCAAAAGGGTCCAACTTCATAAATTAATACCCACGCCTGAGGGATATCCTCGTAAAAGGTGATCTTCTCTTCTTGATACTATGACCATTAGGAGATAATCCGATGACTCCGCAATGTTTGTGTGTTCTCCGTAATCATCCAACAAGCCATTCTCCATTCAATGGAGAGTTAGATTACAATCTTGTATTCTGCAAGATTAGGCACATAAAGTATGAGCCGTTGGATGAGTTTTCTTCCATGATGGATGAAAAGGAGAATATTTGAAGAAACACTTAGCAATCTTGCATTAGAGTTATGAACTCTCAGAAGGGCTTGATTGCAATGGAGGTCATGAATGAAAAAAAGGTATATGTTAGATATACAAAGTTATAAATGTAATTCTTGCAAAACTCGTTGTAGTTTATATAAGTATTGGATACTTGTCCCGTTTTGTGAAAAAAGGATGGTCTACTTGAGAATTGCTTGAATTGAGGCAATGTGGCAAGATGACGGCAAGCAAAATAGTTGATGGCTGACATCACCCCTTTCCTCAAAGGTTTTATCATTTGGATTAGTGGACTTGGATATAATTTGTAATCCTTGTTTGTGTGTCTTGCTTTTGGCGAGACGATTGTTCATATGAACGAGTTCAAGACAGTTGTACTATTCTTATGAACAATACCGTTATGGTCACATTACGATTATAAATGAGTTACCCTCAACACTATGTTAATGATAATAGTTTAAACATTTATAAAGGATTAGAATGCTAAAAGATATCCAAGGTTTAGTAATGACATGACATTATAGTTTAAGTCATTTTGGTTATTGCATGTTCTTCATGAAGATCGGGATCCTAGATTCTTAATCTAGAGACTTTGCAAAACCATGCCTCGTTGGGCAGAATGACTAAAACTCCGCATTCTGGTAAAATGGTGATATGCGAAAAAATGTTGAAATTTATACATAGTGATGTATCGTATTTTCAACAAATAGTGGAAATTATTTCATACTTAATTGTGGACTTAAGTAAATAGGTGTATTTACTTAAATAGGTGTATTTACTTAATGAAACATAAGTTTGAAACTGTTTTGAATGGTTCAAAAGATTTCAAAGTGAAGCAGGATATTGAATTAACAAGAATACAAAAGTCTCTTCGATTTGATCGACATGACTAAAGTATTTAAATTAATTTTAGCATAAAAGTATATGTGAAAGAGGTTTCACAAATTATGATAATAAGGGCAATTTCAAAGTGCATTGAAGTGTCTAAATATCACAATCATTAGTATTAGATACATATGTTATAATATTATCTCTTATCGGGGTTATAGTTATCGTTTAGAGTTAGAGATCGAAATGAGCGAACACTCGGTTGAAATACAAAGGAACATCTAAAGATTCGTGGAAACAACACCATAAGTGTTATGGCATGTTCGAGTTTCTGGGGATTTCAATAAGTTGAAATCGTGACGAATAAACAAGCCTTTGTAGAGCATTCTTAGGAAGCTATTAATGCATCTTCCATAAAGGACAAACCTGTTGTTGTCCAAAGTTGACGTGTCTTGATGAAGATACATGTGGAAGAAAGTAAAAGTTCAAAACAAGGTATTTGACCTTGCCTCCGAATTGTTGAGTGGCGCAGCGGAATTTGTTTCGTGAAACCGAACTCTACAAATAGAGGAGAAACTAATGATAATGATCATAAAAGTTTCAGCGAATACTTTTACTAAAGAAAGTAGGATTCAAAAATATATACTCTGCAAGTTCGTGGAAATATATTATTGATTCACTTGTCATGTTTATGAATAAGACATACCTACAAATTACAAAGAAGCGTGATGGACCTAAGTGCGAGAAATGACTAGTAGCCATAAAATCCTATATTAAGTTACATTTAAGATTGCAAAGTAATATGTTACTTGATCTTATTAAGTAAAGTAGTTTACTTGATATTTCTGAATGACTTCAAAGTCACAAGAAGGAAATGAAACTTAATGGAGACGTAAAGCTCGATTTGTCACACAGTTGGACAAATTCAAGGAGTTGACTACAAATGTAGCGATGCTTGAGTCTATTGGATTTACACTAGCAATATATTGATATTGAAGTCTCGTAGCTGGAATTCTCAATTTGATGATGATCAAAGAATTTTGGAATGTCCAAGATTATCGAGAGAACCTGCATTTGAGTGGGAGCTAATTAGCTTCGCCAAATCTTAATATGTAAGAGACATATTTTGAGTGGGAGCTAAGTAGCTTAGCTGAATCATAATATGTATCAAACAAATTTTGAGTGGGAGCTAAGTGAAATCCCTGGATCTCAAATATGTATCATATATTTGAGTGGGAGCGTGAAATCATTCTAGGATATGTGGACAACATATGTGAATGATGTGATTGGTGTTAATAACATTTAAATAGATAAATTGGGATGAAGTTGAAGTTATTAAACAATGAGATCTATCGAGATAGATTGGTGAGTTTAATAAACATTGAATGTCGAATGCTTCTTGGACTTGATTCTGAAGATGTTCATAATGTCCTAAGCAAGATTCTGAAGAAGTTCGGGATGGAACAAGGTAAGAAAGAAGTTCTTACTATCTGAAGCATTGTCTTAGTATTACAACGATGGTTAAAAAGGAAGAAAGAGATGTGTTGCATATCCTATGCCTCAGCCATAGGTTCTTCCATATAACCATATTGTATACTAGACGTAATGTGACCCGAAGTTTTGGTTGGAAGGACATGCTCTTAAGTGTAAGAACATGTATTGAAGTGATTCTCGAGTTAATCACTGAACCAGAATTAAGTATGTACTTAAATGGCAAGAAGCAAAGTAAGTGGTATAGTTGCATTTCATGCACTGGGATCTACATAGATATAGATGTATAAAGGCTCCATATGATGTGATGTATATTGTTATGGCGGGGCTAGTTCGCTTTTAAGGTAGAATGATGTGTCCCAGGGCACAGTGCCCATGAGAAAGCCCTCGAGGTTGATCTAAAGTCACTGTAGGCTCCTGGAAACCGGCATCGTTCTGCTGCCATAACTGTCGTATATACACAAAGGATTGCAAAGTGTGTTTCGAAGTTTAGATGACAACAGTGAAAACGACCGTCATTATAAACAGTAGAAACAAAGTCTCACTTTGTTGCTAAACAAATACTTCGACCCATTATGATATAATGGTGTGAATGTCAAAGTTAGGAAGACATTAACGATTTGCAAAGACATAATGATCTGGTAAAACAGAACATGGACATGACGTTTTCCATAAGCATGCATGATCAATAAACACATATGTGATATGGTTTATGATGAGTAAATTGCAAGCTAGATTATTTGTACTCTAGTGCAAGTGGGAGACTGAAGGAGATATGCCCTAGAGGAAAATAATAAATAGGTTTTTATTGTCATATCTCAATTAGTTCATAATAGTTTCATACTGTGCTATAACTGTATTAATACGAAACGTTAATACACGTGTGGTATGTAAACAAACCGTGTCTCTAGTTACCTCTAGCGAACTAGTTCATTGGTCATGAGGATGATCTAGGGTTTCGAGATCATGGGCATTTATGCCAATTGACAATGAGGTCACATCATTAGTTGAATGATGTGATAGAAAAACAACCCAACCAGTTGTATCTTAATGAGATCTAGTTACAAAGTTCACCATTAATGATAAAACTAAGGAAACCTCGCGACCTGTCCTTGGACTGTGAGATAATGCAAATCACCGTTCTAGAGGGAGATTAGATGGTTATCAAGTATCACTCCGTGACTGGGTGATCGAAAAGGTGCTACTCAGGTTTCCCAAAGGAGCATCTAGAGGAGTACATATCAAGACCAGGATTTGCCCATCCATGTAACGGACATATACATTAGTGGCCATCTCGGTGACGTTGCATTAACGAAGCTTGCAAGCGTGTGACTGGGTCACGGAATGCAACGACACGGAAACGAGAAAACAAGTTCATCGGTAACGAGATCGAACGAAGGTATGGAGATATCGTAGATCAAATCTCGGATGAACTAGGTATCAAGAGGCAAAGGGAATGGGAAACAACTTTTTACGGTTCAAACGACATTGTCATCGTGGAATGCACAAGGGTCAATATGGGCATCCCGGTCCCGCTATTGATCATTGATGGAGATCATGTATGTGCCATTGCCGAGCCATGGGGAAATACACTTAAGGGTACGATGAGCTAGAGATCCTCTGCAAGTTGGAATCACCATATGAAAGAGAAAAGGAAACCGGAAAAGTTCCATGAGAGAATCGGAATCGTTCCGGGAAAGTTCCGAAGTCGTTCGGAGGAAATCGAAAGGGAACCGAAAGGTGTTTCGGGTCAAATCGGATTTTGTAATATGTATTTACATATTAATTAATGTAATTAATATTAAATATAATATTAAAATCTAATTTGAAGGGGTATTCCACTAATGGGCCAAACTTCCTAGGGAAAAAGGGCCCATTAGGGAAAACCGAAGGAGGGAAGGGCCAAAGGGCCAAGGCCCAGACGCCTCTAGGGGGCCCACCCGGCCAGCCTAGGGATGTGCGCGGGGTGGGGCCCACACCAGGCTGGCTGGCCCATGAAGGCCCATGCGCCCCCTCTCCCTTGTTTAGTCCCACATGGGAAACCCAAAGGGGAGGGCACACCCCCTCCCCCTATATAAAGGGGTGCCCATGGGTGGGAATAGACACACCAATATTTGGAGAAGTCCTTTGGTTGACTTTCTCCTTCCCTCTCTCTCTCTCGTCTCCATGCGTTGGTATGGTCCCAAGTAAGGACTGTCCGAGCATGAGACACCGCACCTGCAGCACGCCGTTGCGCTGCAGGGATTCCAAGCCGAAGATCTACTTCCACACTCCCGGCAGGGATCAAGGAGTCGGAGGTCATCATCGTACACCATATGTGTACGAAACCACGAGGGGCCTCACTTGAGGCACCTTGGATGTTGTGAGCCGGAGCTGCTGCACGATGAAGAAGGAGCAAGGGGTGACCTGCAAGGAGCATTGCGACCTTGAGGTCGGCTACGGCTTCGACTACTTCAACCACGTTCCCCTCGGAACGTTAACCGCGTACGGTGTACAAGGGTATGTATTCTATATGCTCTGGTCATTACTGCATTACTACATAGATAGATATTGGGCGTTAGGAGGTTCCAACGTAGGATTTTTTTTGTTTTCTGCTGTGGAACCCTTTCATAATCATCATATTTTGATATCCACAAAATCATCATCATCTAAACTCTCAACTAGGATCAGCCCCTCGTTCCCTAAGGAAGCATCCTCAAGCACACATTGATCTGCCAAGTTTTATGATTATGTTAATGTTCTCCATGATCTTAGAATCTGGTTCCAAGTCATCCATAATTGTGGACATGACTTTTCAAAAAGATTTAATCCTTCAAGGGTGTATAACTTTACCCACACACATTGACCTTCTCTTAATGCCACTATTATAACACACTTCCCTTGTTCACCGATAGATGGCGATCGACCGAAACCTTTACCTTACTTTCACCTAATCCACGAGTCACCAGAAAGGGCTACACCTGTCTGCTATAGTCGGCCATACTCTCAACTCGGTCCCAATCGTATGTATCAAGGATCCATAGTTGGAAGTCCCATAGAACACTTCACCTCGGGAACGCCTTATATGCGATTCAACCATCCAAATGTAATTTAAAATGGAACACTCATACTATTGACTCATGGATAAAACTAGGAAAGTTGGGGCCAGGGGGTTCCCAAGCCCCCGTGTGGATGTACTCTCAGTCTAGGTTCCAAAGGCAATAAGTTAGGTCCTAGGGGTGGCAAGTATGGAACTGTGAAAACCATAACCTATGTGGCCTCCCATAAAAGCCTTAGCATGTTTACCTCACATCACCAACATACTGTATTCTCCTATCGTACTAGATCCATTTGCATCTCTGATATGTCAACTAGATGAACCAGACTCAATAGCTAAGCATGGCTAAGTAGGACCCATCTAGAAGCTCTAGCAAAGCACACAAGCCAGAGCTAGTTATGCTAGGAGCAGTGGATCGGGTAATATAGGCTTATAGGGGAGATAACGCAACATATAGGATACTCTATCTATCGATAAAATGCAACATTAGAATTGTATACATCACAGAAAGAATTGATATGCTTTGAAATCATAGGATTATATATGGTGGGGAGTTCCTTGCCTTTGCCCGTTGATATCCAGGGTATAGATCTTCGGAAGTCCTGTATTTGACTTGATCCTTGCTGGATAAGTATTGATCCTCAAACTTCGACATTGTTGATATTTGTCTTGATCTCTGACTTGACCTCAAATTCTACCAAGGAGAAGCAAAACACCATAAAGAAAGGGAAACAATCAACACATGGCATCGATGCAATGTTGAAGCAAGGATGGTGATATAACAAGATTAAAAAAATGCCAAGTTAACCCTAGTACATGATTGACAATTTAAATAGGGTCAGAATATCCTAAGATGGCAATTAAAGAAAAACCTAGATGCACGTATGGGGCTACTTTGTTCTTATAAATAAACTTGTCATTGAAGTTTCTTAACAGTGCAATATTTTGATGCTAATGTGTAGAGCTAAATGTTCTAATCATTTTGATATATTATTTGTATTTTTCTAAATTATAGATCAAATGATATTGAATTTACAATACTAAACTATTTTATGAAATTTTCCTGAAAAATAATTAAAAAGCTTTTATTACGTTAGGCTAATGTCAGCACCAACACTGAAACATTATACACCCGAGACTCGCTAGACTATAAAGTTGACAGATGGGCCTGAGGCCACATCATCATGCCACGATGGAGGTCAAGGGGACCCACGACCATGTCGGCATATATGTCAGCGCCATGATGGTGCCGTTGGTGCCATAAGCAACGTTAGATGGTCACCATGCATTTGAGGCATGCATGCATGGGGAACCTAGGGGTGGCAGTGTTGGTGATTTTTGGTCACTAGAGCTTGCTCAACGACGACAGACTGCAGTGGAGAATGATAGTGCTCGAAGGCAAGGTGATATGGACTACACACAAATGAATTGAGGGTACTAGAAGGATAGTGAGATCACCCTAACTTGAAGGATGTGACGGTGAGGCTGGAGATGGCCTGTAGCAATGGCATGGTTGACGACGAGTGGCAGACAACGCCAGGGAAGATGAGGTCGATTATCTTGACTGGGAGCATCCCGACTTGCTTGGCTTGACATGAAGTACGAGGAAGACGAGGCAATGCTGATGGCGTGCTCTGTAGGGCTTGGGGTAGCTCAGGTTGAGGAGTAGAGTCTGACGATTTAGGGTTCTGGCTCGACTAGGGAACGAGAGAGAGATAGAGCACGGGAGAAAGAGGGAGTGTATGAGTTTGATGGGAGAAGGTTTCGGGGTGTTCTTATCCTCCTTCTAGGATGGCAGTGGTGTCAGGCATCTCGGCATCGCTCAGCGAATGACACTGATGTGTCCAAGTAGCTGATGTTGGAAATATGCCCTAGAGACAAATAATAATATGGATTATTATCATATTTCATAGAGTTTATGATTAAGTTTTATATCACGCTATAACTGTATTGAAAGGAAACATCAATACACGTGTGATATATAAACAACCAGGAGTTCCCGGTGAATCTCTAGTCACTGGTTCATTGGTCAACATATGATCAAGGTTTCCTGATCGTGGCATTTATGCCAGTAGATAATGGAGTCACCTCATTGCGAGAATGATATGATGAGCTATAAACAATCTAAACATTGTGACCCGACCATGTCACGAAGTTCAAGTTATGATGATTAGAAAAGACCTAGTGTCCTATTTCTTAGACTGTGAGGCCATATCAATCACTGTCACCCGAGAATACTTAGATAGCATCAAACGTCATTTGTGGGAGTGATGATCATAAATGTGTGTTCATGTATTCGGAGGAACATGTAAAGGAATTATACATCAAGAGCGGGATTTGTCCATCCACATGATAGGAAGATACTCGAGGGCCCACTCAGAGAAATTATATCCAATAGTTGTGCAACGTGTGATTTGATCACAAGGATATCACTTGTCGGAACGAGTTAAATAGCATTTTCCGGTAATGATATTGAACACAACATGGTGATGTCATAGATAGATCTCAGACAGTGCAAGTATCGAGAGACAAAAGGAATATGACATGACGTTCATGGTTCAGCAACAAAAGATTTGTGGAATGCATAGGGGTCATCATGGGCATCCAGGTCCTGTTGATGATCATTGGTACAAGAAGGGCTCGACCATGTATGGAGTGTTCCTGAACCATGGGGTATCACGCTTAAGGGCTTGATGATGCTCAGAGATCGTTTTGGTATCGACAGAATCACCGAAGGAAAGAAAGAGAGAGAACCAGAAGAGTTTCGGTAAGTCTGGAGTGGAGGTGAAAGGAGTTCCATAGCCACGGGGATTGAATAATATGTAAGTAAATTTTAAATATTGATTTAGTCATTTATTTATAATTATTTAATAAAAGAAAAATGAATTAAAAGGTGAAATATCTAATTGGGCCAAAATTCCTAGGGAAAAGGGCCCATGAGGGAAAGGCCAAAAGGGAGAAAGGGAGGAGGGGGCGCATGGGCCGCATGCACCCGCCGACGAGGCCCATGGGGTGCCTTGGCCGGCTAGCCACCCTTCCCCCTTTCCTCTCCATTTTGTTTAGTCCCACATGGCTAAGCCAATTAGCTATGTGTGTGTGTGTGTGGGGGGGGGGGGGGGGGGGGGGTTACCCTATATATTGAGAGGAATTTTGACAAAATAAACACACCAATAATCAATAAAGTTTCCCTCACTTTTAGGGAGACCTCCAGGTTATATTCTCTCTCTCTCCCATGACCGTGGTCCCAAGTCTGGATCGCGCGAGCAGGCAACTTCTTCATCGCGGAGAACTGTCGCATTGCAAGATTCGGATCCAGAAGGTCTACTTCCGCAACTGCTGCTGGATCGGAGGAGCGGGAGTCTTCGTCAGGCACCGGACGTGTGTAACTACCTCAGAGGTGCAACACTTGGGGCACTAGAAGTCATTCGATCCATAGGATCCGCATGACTTCAACACGACCCCGAGGTCAGCGTCAGAGCGACTACATCAACCACACTCTCTCGAGTGTTGAAAATGCTTTTCGGTCTTCAAGGGTAAGTTCACGAAAAGCCCCTCCCGTTACTGTGTTACTAATAGACAGATCCTGGCATTAGGGTTATTGTTTTCATGCGCGAACCCCTATAGTGGTATCAGAGCTAGATCTATGTGTAGTATTGCTAGTACAAGTAGAACACACAAGTTGTAGCGTGTGGGTGTTAATCTTTTAGTTGTTACCCTCCCACGTGTACTTGTGTATACCGCACTAATGCTTGATGAAGCTGACCCCAACCGACTTGACGTGTTCATTCGCAAGACTGGTCCATGCTTGATATACAGTTTGTACCGTATAAAGTGGATTTGGGGGGTGTTTGTCTCTCTCATATTAGTTGGTATGCCATTTGCAAAGGAGGGCCCCGAAAGGGGTGTAGTATAGAAAACTATTTGATCAACGTTGTGGTGGAAGTTCGTAGGTAAGAATGGTTCTTGTGCGAAAGCCCCAACGACCACGTAAAACATGCAAAGATAAAGTAGAGGCATCTAACTTTGTTTTGCAGGGGCGTTGTGATGTGATATGGTAGTAGTCAAGGTAAAGTAGTTTACTTTTTGTTGCTAAGTAGTAGTAAGAGTCATGGTGATGATGGACTACCACACCGGAGGCACTGGTACTGACATCTCCAAATTTTATCACTTTTTATCATTGATTTTGCTCTTGTTTATTGCTAGATTTCACTGAAGGTTATCCTTTCTACTAACATTAACATCGCAATTAGCGAATCCTTGGTTTCTTGTGATGATTTTCAGGCAATGAACATTTATAGAAGATCTAATAGCATTTATGGGCAAATTACACCTAAAGAAGCAAATCCCTAATTGGAACCCCTTTCATTGGAGGCATGCTTAACGACTAGCGGTATGGCCGGGACGCGGCCGTACAGTCCGCCTGTACTACACGTCGCCTGCTCTGTTATATCAATAGAAGCAACTTTCATGAAGGGATGGCGACGAGAAGGACGACATAAAAGAAAACACAGCCACCACAAACTCATTGAGAGAGGGTTAGATCAGATCTGGAAGAGGAGAAGAACTTCCCCTCGTTCCTCGACGATTTTCAACTCATCAACCACATATTCCACCATCATCCCCATCATTAATTACAGAGGGAGAGATTGGCACTTGTAAGATCAGGGTTTGATACTTTGATCTACCTTTGGTTTGTATTTGATTTGATCTTCGATTGATATAGTGGTTTGCTACAATAACTTTGAGATGATTCCTATTTACAATATAATTATGCTTTTGATTTGTCTTCCTCTCATGTGTGAGTAAATCCCCATAGGCATGGGAGATGTAGGGGATTGGTGAGACATGCCGTTCCTCCTTTAAATCCATCCATTTGTGATTGTTGTAGTGTTTATTAAATAGTGAGGATGATTATCTCTGTTCGCCTAATGCTTGTTATCTAATTAAAGGGCCCAGGTAACATGATCCAAAGATCTCGTCGGAATGAGATTGTATGCTAGCGAATCGACGACCCCCAAGTGACACGGCTGATATCAATGTGAAGCTAGTACTACTCAAGGACAACAAGGAACCATCAAGTGTAAAGCCTTGATCCGGTCACAAGACCTTAATTAATGTGCTGACCATTACCGTGGTAACAAGCAGATGGGTCATTGAGGCTAGGAAGAATTGGCCATGAGGACGCCTAGTCGGTATATGGATTGCTTGCCTACTCACTTATAAATAAGAAATATCATATCAATTTTTCCACTTTACCCATTTGGCACTTTCACTATCAACATGAACTGTTTCTCTCCGCGCCTAACTTCTCATCTGCAGGACCTTTAAACACCATTCGCATCCTTTACTTTTATGAATTTTAATCCATATTTATTTCCTAAACAAGTTTCATCTATCTTTCACTCACCACTTTCCACTGTCAGCTTTTGCAGTCAATTCACTCAAGACCGATGACACCTTGAGTGCGACAGAAATGCCGCATAAAACTCTTACCTAGGCTCCTTATCGGGATCGATATAAAAACTGGAATTAATACTTCCACAAAAACATTCTATTTTGAACCTATGCACTTGCAGGCCATCAAGATATTTTCTAGCGCCGTTGCCGGGAGTAAGCTCTAAGTGTTATTTCTTGACCAAAGTAGTTGTTGACACCATTCATGATCTCCGTTGAAGACAGAGGTACCACTCGATCAGGAAAAACTTATCTACCTCCGTATATTGATCGTGTTTCGATCAAGAGATGTCTAGAATTTATTGAAATATTTTCTAACTCACGTACTATAGACTTGAACAGTTTGATTCCACTGATGGAAGATTTAACCATCACCCAAGGGGCTAAACCTGAGCTACCATTGGGATAATACGAGATCCATCTAGGCACCTAAGGAAAATGCGTATTGTTTGTCCTGAACCTGAAGGCCAGGAATTCTAAATATATCCTGAGCTAATTTATATGATGAAAGAAATTGCTTTCGCAGGAAAAGAAGAGGAAGATCCTAGTGACCACTTGACAAGGGTTTATGACCTTTGCGCTACTCTTAAACCAACAATTTTACCAATAGAGTTTGTACTCCTTAAACTTTTCCGCTGGTCCTTGAAATATAATGCTTTTACTTGGTTACAATCATTACCAAATCACACTATAAAAAGATGGGAAGATTGCATTCGAGAATTCATGATACATATTGTTCATTCACTAAAATCATGCAAATTAAAGGTTGTATAAAAAACTTTCTTAAAATAGTTGGAGAAAACTTTTATCAAGTATGGAATAGATTTTATGCAATGATTATAGAAAGTCCCAAATCAAGGTTTTCACGAGCATTTAATTATTCAATATTTTTACAGTGGGCTTAATGACAAGACAAAAGAAATGATTGATCTATCTACAGGAGGAACTGTATGCAACTTAACACTACCGAAATGTGTAAAGATTTTCGAGGTAAGATCCTTTAATGACAAACAATGCAATCTAGTTGACGACGTTGAACCATGAAAAGATATGATTCACATACCACCAAATCTTATACCCGAAGTCAAAATGTCCATGGAAGAAAAAGCTATAGCCTCAGAACTTGTTAAAGAAAATAAAGTAGACATTCTTCAAACTTATGTAATGGAGGATGATATAAATCTTGTAATGCAAAATTTTAGATATCAACAAAATCAGTTTCGTGAGAAAAATTATAAACGTCTTATGGCACAATAAAAGAACATAAGAGACCTAACAGAAGTCTTTGATGACTTGGATCATGCTACAAAACATTTAGATAAATATCTGAGTATGGTTAAAACTCAATGTGAGCAAATAATTGAAACCTCAACTTTAATTTTGAACCAAGGAAATTTCAATACTGTTTCTGCTAACATTGTCACTAGACGTGGTACAGAAACGCATGAACCACAAGGACCACCTTGGTATCAATAAGAACAAGCTCGCAAGGCAAGAGAGACTCAAGAGATGAGTCAAGAAGAAGAGGATTTAGTGGATCCTCAAGATGATATTGATTATGAGACCCAGAAGAGGGAGCATGAATCTTCAAAGCTAGAGAAGAAGAGGAAGCGGGAGACAAACATAAACTATATGATTCAGACTCTGAGATAACAGATTTAAGGGGAGAAGCCGATCTCAAAAAGGAATAAGAAGAGCAAGTTATCATCCCGCGTGAAGAACACGCTGATAAGAAAAATCAGCCACAAGGAAAACCAGAAAGAATGTTGAACCAGTAGCAAAGGTAAAGGAGAAGGTAATACCTACCAAAAAGAAAATTCCTTATCCTAATCATGTTCAATATGAACCAGATAAAGATATTTATGACTCTTTTGTTGATGCGCTGGGAAGCTTACGCTTAGAACTTCCTTTAACTAATGCTATTCAAGTTCCTACTTATAAAAAGTTTATGCGAGATATTCTTAATAGAAAAAATAAGGTAACTAAGACTGTAGCAGTAATGACAAGATTTGGTGGTAAGATTCCTACTAAGATTAGGTACCCAGGTATACCAACCATCTCCTGTGCAATTGGGAAAACTAATATATTTATCACTCTTTGTGATTTAGAAGCAGGTGTTAGTGTTATGCCTTATTTCCTATTTAAAAATTTAACCTAGGAGAGTACTCTCCTACTTCAACCGCCTTAAAATGGTGGATAAAACAACTAAACAACCTATCAGTATGATCGAAGATGTTCTACTTAGAATAGATCAACATGTTATACCCACTAATTTTATTATTCTTGATGTTCCCGAGGATGACAAACTCTCTATCATCCTTGGGAGACCTTTTCTTATCACAACTAGAGCTAACGTAGACTTCTCTAGAAGTAAGATTGTCTTGAATATATATGATGATCAGATTTTTCGATACTTTCTCAAGAAACCGGAATATAATGGAAAATATGTTCCACCGCCTAAGCTTGTTCAAGCAGCAAGAACCAAAGATGAAGAGCAGCTTGAGGTAAATGCAGATGGTATGGAGTTTGGTTAGAACCTAAACTCTAGAGCAAGATGAGAAACTTACCGATGGTATGGAGTTAACCCATTCTCAATAAATTAAGTTTTATTATTCTTATTGTTATTTATTTGTGTGTACTAATCAATTTATTTCAAGTCTTGAGTTGTTCAAAGAATTTACCTTAGAGGAAATAAGAAGCAAGAGAAAAATGAAGAGAAGAAATAAGATAGGGGTTTAAACAGTATAATGAGCGCCAGTATGGCCGGACGTGCCCGTACCGCACGCCCATACTGAAATCCGGCAGTTTCGCCTAAGTTTGCCATACCGATAACGAGTTGGGGTACGGCCAAATGCGCCCGTACTGTGTGCCCGTACCTAATCTCGACGAAGATGGCCAGAGTTCACAGTATCGGTAACGAGCAACGGTACGGTCGGGACGCACCCGTACCCGACCATCCAGGTTTGATCTCGAACCCTAATTTTGATCCAACGGTGATGATAACCAGTACGGGCGAGATACGCCTGTACCACCCGCCTGTACCGACTGCATCGCCAGGTAAAGGCCGACGGCGGCTGGCTCCCAGCTAGCCTCCTCCTTCTTCTTCTTCGTCCTCTTTCTTTCTTGCTCCTTCTCTCTCCACCTCAAACCCTAGCCTCCTAGAACCTTTGATTCTTCTTTGATTTCGTGTTTTTGAGTGGGGGAATCTTCACATCAGTAAGTTTCTCATCTGATCCATGCTCTATTTTCTAAAATCCATGGTTGAATTCATCACATTGCCTATTGAGATGAGTTCATCCTATTTTGAGATTATTGTTGATTCCTCACGTTAGGATTTGTAACTTCTACTTGTAATCATTTGTTCATGTGATAGAAACTTGATCCCCATATTTTTCTTTGAAAATTTCGTAGCACAATGCATAACATTGAAAGGATTTTCCGCTCAGGCAAGGGCTCGGGTACGGTAGGAGCCTCAGGTTCTACCAAGCCACCAGGTTCGAAGAAGAGGCATTTGGAAACAGACAACTTGAGGGTCACCATGATCCAAGACTATGAGAGGGTGACCAACCGCAAGGTTTTACCCACCAAGTGGGTAGACCATGAGTTCCTCTCCAGCCAAGGGCTTTTGGAGGACTTCAAGCAGATGACTGCGCAAGCTGGCATGGTCCCCTTCTCCTACCTCTCTGTCATCACCTGCAAGCTCGCCACGTATGAGTTCTTGTCATCATTCCATTATGATATTGAAACTCAAGAGCATAATTGCACTATAAGTTTTGTACTCAATGGGCAGCTCCATAGTCTTTCCTTTTTATGAATTTTGTGATTGTTTCGGATTCTCCCATGAGGGGGAGCTCGATATTAATGACAATGTGCAGATGGAGGCAATGCATTATTGGGAGCAGATTTCTATTCACAGGAACACTGACTATTTTTGCAAGAAGAGTGCCACCATCCAGAACCCCACTATCCGTTATTTTCACACCTTCCTAGTAAATTATATTTTGGGGAAAGGAGATGTCGGGGCAATGGAAGGCCCCGAGATGAGTGTAATTCATATGACCTTGCATCCAGAGAAGGAGCACAAGGTAAACTTAGGTGCTTTACTCATCCAGCACTTTCTTCGCCAAAGGTCGGCTTTCACTAGGGACATTCTTTGTGGTGGCTTGATCACACAGATCTCCTACGCAAGCGAGTTTTTCCTACCACTGGAAAGGGTTGTGGCTGACAGGAAGTTTATGGATGATATCCATATGGGTAGCACCAAATTTATGGGGGTTCATATACCCGAACACTCCCTTCGTGCTTACCAGCTTTATTTTGAGACTAACGGTGATCTCCACCAAGTTTTGCTTCCTTTTGTCCAAGCTTTTGGTTTTCTAGGTAAACAGAATTGGGTCCTCACTAAGGAGGAGTTCCAGCAAGCACTAATCCTCTCGGGGAGGATTGCGCCACAAGGAGGTCACCCCAATTGGGAAAACGCAGCAGCTGGCCAGCAACAACATGAACAAGGTGGAGAAGATTGGAACACCGCAGGATGGGATGACTACGATCAACATCACCATCACCAACAACCTTTCCCTCAGCACCAACAGCAAGGTATGTGATAGCTCCAAATTTCATCACTTTTTACCATTGGTTTTCCTTTTGTTTATTGCCGGATTTCACTGAAGATTGCCCCTTTCCACTAATGTTAATGTCGCAATTAGCGAATCCTTGGTTTCTTGTGATGGTTTTCAGGTAATGAACATTTACTGAAGGATCTAATATCATTTATGGGCTAATTACACCAGAATAAGCAAAACCCCAATTGGAGCAACTTTCATAGGAGGCATCTTGAATGCTTAACGACCACTGGTACGGTCGGGCGCGCCCGTACCGCCCGCCCATACTACCCATCGACGCCTTCCTTATGTCAATACAAGCAACTTTCGCAAAAGGGGAGAGACGAGAAGAACCATAGAACAAGAGTTACAGCCGCTGCAAGCCATCTAGAGGGGGAGATTATATCTGAAAGAGGAGAAGAACTTCGCCTCGTTCCTCGATGATCTCCAACCTCTAAACCACACACTCCACCATCATTACTTAGATAGAGAGAGATATTGGCACTTGTAAGATTAGGGTTTGATACTTTGATGTACCTCCGGTTTGTATTTGATTGGATCTTTAATCGCTATTGTGGGTTGCTACAATAACTTTGAGATGATTTCTATTTGCCATACGATTATGCCTTTGATTTGTCTTCCTCTCATGTCTGAGTAAATCCTCATAGGCGTGGTAGATGTAGGGGATTGGTGAGATGTGGTGTGCCTCCTTTAATTCCATCCGTTTGTGATCGTTGTAATGTATTATTTAATTAGTGAGAATGAATATCTATGTTTGCCTAATGCTTGTTATCTAATTTAAGGGCCCAGGTAACATGATCCAAAGATCTCATAGGTATGAACTTGTATTCTAGTAATTCGGCGCCCCCCCGAGTGACACGGCCGATATCAAAGAAGAGCTTGCACTACTCGAGGACAACAAAGAACCATCAAGATTAAAGCCTTGATATGGTCGCAAGAACTTAATTAATGCGCTGACCATGGCCATGGTAACAGGCAGATGGATCATTGGGATTGGGAAGAATTTTCCATGAGGCCTCCTAGTTGGTATATATATGGGTTGCTTGCCTGCTCACTTATAAATAAGAAATATATCACTTATTCTGCTTATTACATTTGGCACTTTCACTATCACCATGAACTGTGTCTCTCCGTGCCTAACTTCTCATCTGCAGGACCTTTACACACATTTTGCATCTTTATTTTTATGCAATTTACTTATTTCCTAAGAAGTTCCTCTATTTTTCACTCACCACTTCCACCGGCAACTTTTGCATCCAATTCACTCAAGACCTGTGACACCTTGGGTGCGACAGAAACACCGCATAAAAACACTTTCCTAGGCTCCTTGTTGGGATCGATATAAAAACTAGAATTAATACGTCCGTAAAAACATTCTCTGACGAACCTGTGCACTTGCAGGCCATCAAGATATTTTTTGGCGCCGTTGTCGGGGAGATAAGAGCTAAGTGTTGTTTCTTGACAACAGCAACTATCAACACTATTCATGATCTCCGTTGAAGGCAGAGGTACCACTCGATTAGGAAAAACCTATTTACCTCCAATATATTAACTGTGTTCCGATCAAGAGACGATTAGAAATTATTGAAATATTTAGCAATTCGCGTATTGTAGACGTGAATAGCTTGATTACATTGATGGTAGATTTGACCATCACCCGAGGGGCCGAACTTGAGCTACCTTTGGGAGAATATGGGAATCCATCTAGGCAATTGAGGAAAATGCATATTCTTTGTCCTAAACTTGAGGGCCAGGAATTTGAAATATATCCTAAGCTAATATATATAATGAAAAAAAAATCTTTCGCAGGAAAAGAAGAGGTAGACCCTAGTGACCACTTGACGAGGGTCTATGACCTTTGTGCTACTCTTAAACCAACAAGTTTATCGATAGAGTTTGTACTTCTTAAACTCTTTCGATGGTCTTTGAAATATAATGCTTTTTCTTGGTTACAACTGCTGACTCGTGTATTAACGAGCTCGTTGGGGAACCCCAAGAGGAAGGTATGATGAGCACAACAGTAAGTTTCCCTCAGTTATGAAACCAAGGTTTAATCGAACCAGTAGGAGCAAGGAAACACCCCAAAGGTGTTGCTAGCTGAGCCTTAGCAGGGCGCACTACCGGTGCTAGTAGAAACGTGGAGACCTGCACAACACAACCATAGAACTCTGCCCCCAACTTGCGATGAGGTTGTCAATCTCACCGGTTTGCTAAAAACAAAGGATTAACCGTATCGAATGGAAGGAAGTAATAGTTTGCAGAAAGAAAACACAAAGAAGTAAACAGTTTGTAGATTGTATGTAAAAGAAAGGACCAGGGTCCATAGTTCACTAGAGGTGGCTCTCCTTAAGATAGATAACATGCTGGGTGAACAAATTACAGCGGGGCAATTGAAAAACATCGAGAAAGCATACAAGCATACACTAATCATCTTGAGTCCTTTGAGACTTGATTGGGCATTACAACATTATACATAGACCGCCATCCAACTGCATCTATGACTAATAATCCACCTTCAGGTTATCATCCAAACCCCCTCTAGTATTAAGTTGCAAGCAACCGATTATTGCTTTACGAATTGCGTGTAATGTAAACAATACGATTGTTCTATGAACAAAGGATTGTTGTTTTCTTCCTAGTAGCAACAACACATCTAGTACCTTAGCGATTTCTGTCACTTCCCCAGATTACTAGAGGCATGAACCCACTATCGAGCATAAATACTAACTCTTGGAGTTGCTAGCATCTACTTGGCCAAGATAGCTACTAACAACGGAAAGCATGCAAGATCACAAATAACAAAGACATGGTCGAATCAATAATCAATCTGAAATAGCATCTCAATATCCATCGGATCTCCGCAAACACAACATGCATAATTACAAATAGATGATCTTGATCATGAACGGAGCTCACAAGATCTAGACATCAAAGCACAAAGGAGGAGAACCAACCAACTAGCTACTACATGGACCCGTAGTCTAGAGATGAACTACTCACGCATCACACCGGAGGCTTACATGATGAAGAAGAAGGCCTCCAGGGTGAATTCCCCTCTCCTACAGGGTGCCGGGAAGAGCTTCAGATCCCTCCTGATCTAGGGATGGAGATGACGGCGGCTACAAACTCTTTCGTGGATTTTTGATTGGGTCCTTAGGGTTTTGGTCCCGAAGGCAATATATAGGCGGAAGGAGAGGCCGAGGGGGTGCTAGGGTCGGCCAGACAACCCCCTGGCGCGGGCCAGGCCTAGCCGCGCAGCCAGGTGGTGTGGCTAGGCCCCAGCCCTTCTCCGTCTCGTATTCTGGCTCCAGATGTCTTCCGGTAAAATAGCAACTTTGGCTTTTGTCCCGTCCAATTTCGAGAATATTCATTTTCTGACTTTCCTGGAACCAAAAACAGCAGAAAATAGGCAGCTGGCACAGTGGCTCTTGTTAATAGGTTAGTCCAATAAATCATATGAAAAGTACTCCAAAGTGTGGACAAAACACAAGGAAGTAGATAAAACCAAGCATATAACATAAAAAATTATAGATACATTTGCAATGTATCAACAATCACTACCTAATCATACTATAAAAAGATGGGAGGATTGCATCCGAGAATTCATGCATAAATATTGTTCATTTACTAAAATCATGAAGATCAAACAAAGTATAACAAATTTTCTTCAAACAATTGGAGAAACCTTTTATCAAGCATGTAATAGATTTTATGCAATGATTATGAAAGTTCCAAATCATGGTTTTCACGAGAGTTTAGTTATCCAATATTTTTATAATGAGCTTAATGACGAGACAAAAGAGATGATTGATCTATCTATAGGAGGAGCAATATGCAACTTGACACTGTCAGAATGTGTAAAGCTTTTCGAGGTAAGATCCTTTAATGACGAACAATACAATCCAGTTGAGGATATTGAACCACGAAAAGGTATGATTAACATACCACCAGCTCTTATATCCAAAGTCAAAAAGTCCATGGAAGAAAAAGGTATAGCTTCAGAACTTATAATTTTTTTTTGACATTCTTCAAAGTTATGTAATAGAAGATGATATAAATCTTGTAATGCAAAAGTTTAAATATCAACAGAGTCAATTCCATGAGAAAAACTATAAACATCTTATGACACAAGAAAATAATATAAGAGACCTAAAAATAGTCTTTGATGACTTGGATCAAGCTACAAAACATCAAGATAGATATCTAAGTATGGTTAAAACTCAGTGTGAGCAAATAAATGAAACCCAAATTTTGATTTTGAACCAAGGAAATTTCAATACTGTTTCTACTAACATTGTTACTAGGCGCGGTACAGAAACTCAGGAACCACAAGGGCCGCCTTGGTATCAAGAAGAGCAAGCTCGAAAAGCAAGAGAGACTCAGGAGATGAGTCAAGAAGAAGAGGATCTAGTCAATCCCTAGGACGATATTGATTATGAGGCCTAGAAAAGGGAAATGAAGCTTCCAAAACTCAAGGAGAAGAGAAAGCAGGGGATAAGCATAAAGCATATGACTCAGATGCTGAGACGACCGATTCAAGGGAAGAAACATATATCAAAAAGGAACAAGAAGAGCAAGTTATCATCCCGCGTGAAGACCACGTAGATAAGCAAAAATCAGCTGCAAGGTAAAATAAAAAGAATGCTGAACCGGTGAAAAAGGTGAAAGAGAAGGTAATACCTACCAAAAAGGAAGTTCCTTATCCTAACCGAGTTCATTATGAACCAGATAAAGCTATTTATGACTCTTTTATTGAGGCACAAGGCAGCTTGCGTTTAGAACTTCCTTTACTGATGCTATTCAAGTTCCTACTTATAAAAAGTTTATGCGAGACATCCTTAATAGAAAAAAGAAGGTAACTAAGATTGTAGCAGTTATGACAAGCTTTGGCGATAAACTTCCTGCTAAGCTTGGGGACCCTGGGATACCAACCATCTCCTATGCAATAGGGAAAACTAATATATTCAATGCTCTTTGTGATTTAGGAGCAGGTGTTAGTGTTATGCCTTATTCCTTATTTAAGAAATTGAATCTTGGAGAATATTCTCCTACTTCAATAGCATTACAAATGGTGGATAAGATGACTAAATAACCTGTTGGAATGATCGAAGCTGTTTTACTTAGAATTGATCAACATGTTATACCCACTGATTTTATTATTCTTGATGTTCCTAAGGATGACAATCTGTCTATCATCCTTGGAAGACCTTTTCTTAGTACAGCCGGAGCTAACGTAGATTGCTCCAATGGTAAGATTGTCTTCAATATATATGATATAAGATTGTTCGATACTTCCCTAAGAAACAGAAACCCAATGGAAAATATGTTCCACAACCTAAGTGTGATCAAGCAGCAAAAACTAAAGAAAACGTGCATCTTGAGATGAACTCCGATGAAATGGAGTTTGATTAGTTAAAACTCTAGAATAAAACACTTGATGGGAGTTAACCCATTCTTAATAAATTAAAATTAAATTTTATTTATGATTACTACTTTATTAATTGTATGATCTAATAAGTTTGTTTTGAGTTTTGAGTTCATTCAGAGAATTCACCTAAGCAAAGTTGAGAAGCAAGGGAAAAAAGAAGAAAAGAAAAGGGTTTAGCACTGATAACGAGCCACGGTACGGCCGTGGTACGCCCGTACCACATGCCCGTACCAAGTCTCAACGAAACCAGCAGCAGGAACAGTGCCGGCGGTGACCAGTGGTACGACTGGGTACGCTCGTACCCCGCACCCATACCGGACATCGTCGAAATCGACTGAAGTTCCTGTATAGTTAACGACTAGTGTACGGCCGAGGTACGCGCATACCGCGCACCCGTACCAGCTCGATCAGGTTTGATCTCGAACCCTAATGTTGATCCAATAGTGACGACCACCGGTACGGGCGGGCTGCGCCCGTACCGCCCGCCCATACCGATTGCGTCGCTAGGTAAAGGCCGACAGTAGCTGGCTCGCAGCCAGCCTCCTTCTTCTTCTTCCTCTTTCTTCCTTGTTCTTTCTCTCTCCACCTCAAACCCTAGCCTCCTAAAACCTTTGATTCTTCATTGATTTCGTGTTTTTGAGTTGGGGAATCTTCACATCGGTAAGTTTCTCGTCCGATCCATACTCTATTTTCTGAAATCAATGGTTGAATTCATCACATTGGCTATTTAGATGATTTCATCATATTTTGAGATTATTATTGATTACCCATGTTAGGATTTGTAACTTCTACCTGTAATCGTTTGTTGTGTGATAGAAACATGATGCCTATAGTTTCTTACAAAAATTCATAGCACAATGCATAACATTGAAAGGATTTTCCGCTCGGGCAAGGGATCGGGTACGGCGGGAGCCTCGGGCTCCTCCAATCCACCGGGATCAAAGAAGAGATGCTCAGAGGTGGACAGCTTGAGAACTACCATGAGCTGAGACTACGAGAGGGTGAGCAACCACAAGGTTTTGCCCCCCAATTGGGTAGACCATCAGTTCCTCTCCCACCAGGGTCTTCTCGAGGACTTTGAGCAGATGACTGTGCAAGCTAGCATGGTCAACTTCTCCTACCTCTCCGTCGACACCTACAAGCTCGCCACATATGAGTTCCTTTCATCGTCACGATGATCTCGAGACCCAGGAGCAAAATTGCACTGTAAGTTTTGTGCTCAATGGGCAACTCCACAACCTGACCTTCTATGAATTTTGTAATAGTTTTGGATTCTCCCATGAGGGAGAGCTCGATATTAATGACAATGTGCACATAGATGCAATGCAATATTGGGGGCAAATTTCTATCCACAAGAACAATGATTAGTTGTGCAAGAAGAGCGCCACTATCCAAAATCCTACTATACGTTATTTTCATACCTTCCTTGTTAATTCTTTATTTGGGAAAGGTGATGTTGGGGCAATGGCAAGTCCCGAAATGAGTGTGATTGATATGGCCTTGCATCCAGAGATGGAGCACAAGGTAAACTTGGGTTCTTTTCTCATCCAACGCTTTCGTTGCCAAAGGTCAGCTTCCGTGGGGGACATTCGTTGTGGCGGGTTGATCACACAAATTGCCAATGCAAAAGGATTTTTCCTACCACTGGAAAGAGATGTGGCGGCAGTAGCTAGTAAGGACCTGGATGACATGCATATGGCTAGCACCAAGTTCATGGGGGTATATAGGCCAGAGCATGCCCTCCGTGCTTACCCGTTCTATTTTGAACCTAACGGTGATCTCCACCAAATCTTGCTTCCTTTTGTCCAAGCTTTTGGTTTGCCAGGTAAACAGAGTTGGGTCCTCACTGAGGAGGAGTTCCAGCAGGCACTGATCCTCTTAGGAAGGACTACGCCACCAGGTGGCCACCCCAACTAGGAAAACACAGCAGCTGGCCAACAGTAGCAAGATCAAGGAGAAGAAGATTGGTATGGTGCAGGATGGGACGACTACGGTCAGTAACACCATCACCAGCAGCCTTTCCACCAACACCAACAACAAGGTATGCCTCCACCACAACCGGGATTCAACTATGTCCCGAGGAGTGATTTTGACCTGGTGGTGCATTGCATTGACAACATAGGAAACACGTTGTATGATGCGAACGCCAACATAGTCAACCTCACTCAAGACTTCACATATTTCATGATTGACTTTCCAAATCGCTACCTGAACTTCCCATACCAGCATCCACCACCTGATGGTAGCGACAACTAGTTCCAGTTAGGGCAAAGCCTAAGCTTGGGGAGGTTAAACTCCTCCCATCATGTTGCATTCATATTAATCTTTCTTATTTTCATTTTTTTTTCAACGCATGTTTACTTTTAGTTTTGCATTTGATAAAGAAAAACCCAAAAATATTAGACTAGTTTCTAGTTTTATTTGTGCAAATTTCTCTCGGCTCTTGTTGATTAGTTCTGCAGGTTGCTCACTTCTAGTGATCGAGCTATGAAGACGAACGCAAAGAGTTGGCTCAAGTAGAAGAAAAACAAGCAAGAGGAGGTACCACATTCCTATCTTCCTTCTTCCGGTAAGCTTATTCATGAACATTTTATGTCCGTTCGGTTGCACTTGAGTATGACTCCATGCTTAGTTCATTATCTTTTAGAACTTGAGCTCAAAGGTTTTTGTCACCTCTTTGGTTAAGACTTTCGATAATTAACATCAGTTTGAAAAACCACTCTTTGGATTCAATTCCAAACCTTTTAGAACAAGAGAAAGTGTCCATTGACAACTTTGGTGGCATGTTTTTGTCTTAAGGGCTTAATCTTAGTAGTGCTCAACCCCACATACCGATCGTTGACTTGATGATACCTTCTGAAAAAAATGCTTGATAGAAAGAACTTTTTAGAGTGGAAGAGGGAGATTCCAAAACTCGTATTGACTTGCTAAAAAGAGAGGAAATAGAGAAAAATAAAAAGAAAAGTACTTTGTTTCAAATACACACCATTGGGATGCTAATGACTTCACTAGCTTCTGAACGATCTATGGTATAACCCCGGATTTCGGCTATGAGTGGCATATGTGTCGCTACATGGGCAAAATTATTGGTATTACCAATAGGTTGTGTAGGAGTTTACAAAAGGAAATATTTATTGATCCTTGAGAAGGAAAAAGAAAATATTTATCATCAAAATATGAGCTGAGAAATTTTCGATACTTTTGATTGTTGGCATCACCTCCCTACCTAAATTGTGCAATTAGAGTTCTTGATAGGCAAAGAAAAGAAGAGATATTTGATAGCCACGATTATTGAAGTGGGTGACCAATAAAAAATCTCTAAGTTTATCCTTCTTTAGACATCTACATTTGCACCCTTAATTTTGACTCAAGCGACCTTGCTTAAAACATTTTCACTCTCATAACAAGAGAGGCGCTGAAAGAAATTGATTTGCAAAGCTTCGCCAAATTTTTAACAATCTCATTTGAGTTATAAGAACTATTAGCTAGCGAGTTACTTGCGTTTAGGAATCAAGCTTAAGTGCAACTATTCAGATATATTATGCTCGTGTTAAAGATTGCAGGATTTGAGATGATGAAACATGATACAACCTCAAACTTGTAAGTTTTTCATCTTGATTGAATTCTTCGCTATTACTCATTATAGCTTTGTCAATCAAGGGCGAGTAACCGCTAAGCTAGGGGATGTTGATAGCTCCAAATTTCGTCATTTTTTACCATTGATTTCCTTTTGTTTATTGCTAGATTTCACTAAAGATTGTCCCTTTCCACTAATGTTAATGTCAGAATTAGAGAATCCTTGGTTTCTTGTCATGGTTTTCAGGCAATGAACATTTATTGAAGATCTAATAGCATTTATGGGCTAATTACACCAGAATAAGCAGATCCCCAATTGGAGCAACTTTCATAAGAGGCGTCCTGAATGCTTAACGACCACTGGTATGGTCGGGGCGCGCCCGTACTGCCTGCCCATACTACCCACCAACGCCTTTCTTATATCAATACAAGAAACTTTTGGAAAAGGGGAGAGACGAGAAGAACCATAGAACAAGAGTCACAACCGCCACAAGCCATCTAGAGGGGAAGATCAGATCTGAAAGAGGAGAAGAAATTCGCCTCATTCCTCGATGATCTCCAACCTCTAAACCACACACTCCACCATCATTCTATCATTACTTAGATAGAGAGAGATATTGGCACTTGTAAGATTAGGGTTTGATACTTTGATCTACCTCCAGTTTGTATTTGATTGGATCTTTAATCACTATTGTGGGTTGCTACAATAATTTTGAGATGATTTATATTTGCAATACAATTATGCCTTTGATTTGTCTTCCTCTCATGTCTTAGTAAATCCCCATAGGCGTGGGAGATGTAGGGGATTGGTGAGATGTGTTGTGCCTCCTTTAATTCCATCCATTTGTGATCGTTGTAATGTATTATTTAATTAGTGAGAATGAATATCTATGTTTGCCTCATGCTTGTTATCTAATTTAAGGGCCCAGGTAACATGATCCAAAGATCTCATAGGTATGAAATTGTATGCTAGTAATTCGGTGACCCCTGAGTGACACGGCCGATATCAAATAAGATCTAGCACTACTCGAGGACAACAAGGAACCATCAAGATTAAAGCCTTGATCCGGTTGCAAGACCTTAATTAATGCGCTCACCATGGCCATGGTAACAGGAAGATGGATCATTGGGATTGGGAAGAATTGGCCATGAGGACTACTAGTCGGTATATGGGTTGCTTGCCTACTCACTTATAAATAAGAAATATCACTATCACTTATTCCGCTTATTCCATTTGGCACTTTCACTATCACCATGAACTGTTTCTCTCCACGCCTAACTTCTCATCTGCAGGAACTTTACACACCTTTTGCATCTTTAATTTTGTGCAATGTACTTATTTCCTAAGCAAGTTCCTCTATTTTCCACTCACCACTTATACCGTCAACTTTTGTAGTTAATTCACTCAATATCTATGACACCTTGGGTGCGACAGAAACACCGCATAAAAACACTTTCCTAGGCTCCTTGTTGGGATCGATATAAAAACTAGAATTAATACTTTCGTGAAAACATTCTCTAACGAACCTGTGCACTTACAGGCCATTAGTATGCCTCTACCACAACCGGGATTCAACTATGTCACAAGAGGTGAATTTGACCAGGTGGTGCGCCGCATTGACAACATAGAAAACACGTTGCATGATGCGAACGCCAACATAGTCAACCTCAACCAAGATTTCACATCTTTCGACCGATCTTCCAAACCATTGCCCGAACTTCCCATACCAGTAGCCGCCACCTGACGGTGGCAACTTTTGATTCCAGATAGGCTAGGAGCCTAAGCTTGGGGAGGTTAAAATCCTCCCACCATTTTGCATTCATATTTTTCTTTCTTCTTTTGATTTATTTTGTTTCAATGCATGTTTACTTTGTTTTGCATCATTATAAAGAAAACCCAAAAAAATATTAGACTAGCTTTTATCTTGATTTGTGCAAATTTCTCTCGGCTCTCGTTGATTTTCTGTAGCTTACTCATTACTTCTAGTGATTGAGCTATGGAGACGAACGCAAAGAGTTGGCTCAAGTGGGAGATGAGCAAGCAAGAGAAGGTACCACATTCCTATTTTCCTTCTTCCTGTAAGCTTATTCATGAACATTTTATGTCTGATCGGTTGTACTTGAGTTTGACTCCGTGCTTAATTCGTTATATTTTAGGACTTGAGCTCAAAGGTTTTTGTCACTACTTTGGTTAAGACTTACAACAATTAATATCAGTTTTAAAAAAACTTCTTGGATTAAATTCCAAACTTTTAAGAATAAGAGAAAGTGTCTATCGACAACTTTGGTGCCATATTTTTGTCTTAAGGGCTTAATCTTAGTAGTACTCAACCCCACATATTGATCGTTGACTTGATGATACCTTCTGAAAAAGAATTGTTTGATAGAACGAACTTTTTATGGTGGGAGAGGGAGATGCCAAAACCAGTTTTGACCTGCTGTAAAAAAAGAGAGAAGAAAGAATTAAAAGTTCTATGTTTCTCATACACACCTTTGGGTTGCCAACAACTCCGTTAGCTTTTGAACAATCTATGGTATAACCCTAGATTTTGGCTATTAGTTGATGGCATGAGTGGCATACGTGTCGCTATATGGGCAAAAGTATTGGTATTCTCAAAGATTGTGTAAGGTTTAAAAAAGAGACATTCTATGATCCTTGAGAAAGGAAGAATTTTTTACCATCAAGATATGATCTGAAAATATTCAATACTTTTGAGACCTTTGGCATCACCTCACCTCCTAAATTGAACAATTAGAGAACTTGAAAGACAAGGAAAAGAAGAGGTATTTGATAGACATGATTATCAAAGTGGGTGTTAATGAATGAGCTCTAAGTTTATCCTTCTTTTGACATCTACTTGTGCACCCTTAATTTTGACCCAAGCGACCAAGTTTAAAACTTTTTCACTCTCATAATAAGAGAGGCGCATAAATAAATTGATTTGCAAGCATAGCCAAATTTTTAACAATCTCGTTTGAATTATAAGAACTATTAGCTAGCGAGTTACTTGCATTTAGGAATTGAACTTAAGTGAAATGTTCAGATATATTATGCTCATGTTCAAGGTTGCAGGATTTGAGACAATGGAATATGATACAACCTCGAACTTGTAAGTTTTACATCTTGATTCAATTCCTCGCTATTACTCATTATAGCTTTGTCACTCGAAGGCGAGTACCCACTAAGCTTGGGGAAGTTGATAGCTCCAAATTTCATCACTTTTCTATCATTGATTTTCCTCTTATTTATTGCCAGATTTCACTTAAGGTTACCCTTTCTACTAACATTAACATCACAATAAGCGAATCCTTGGTTTCTTGTGATGATTTTTAGGCAATGGACCTTTACGGAAGATCTAATAGCATTAATGGGCTAATTACACCTAAAGAAGCAAATCCCCAATTTGAGCCCCTTTCATTGGAGGCATTCAGAATGCTTAACGACCAGCGGTACGGTCGGTACACGCCCTACACTGTCCGCCCGTACTACGCGATGCCTGCTCTATTATATCAATAGAAGCAACTTTCGTGAAGGGAGGGCAACGAGAAGGACGAAAAAAAAGAAAACACGGCCACCGCAAACTCATTTAGAGAGGGTTAGATTAGATATGGAAGAGGAGAAGAACTTCCCCTCGTTCCTCGATGATTTTCAACTCCTCAACCACCATACCCATCATTACTTAGAGAGAGAGATTGACACTTGTAAGATTAGGGTTTTATACTTTGATCTACCTTTGGTTTGTATTTGATTTGATCTTTGATTACTCTTGTGATTTGCTACAATAACTTTGAGATGATTCCTATTTACCGTATAATTATGCTTTTGATTTGTCTTACTCTCATGTCTGAGTAAATCCCCATGGGCGTGGGAGATGTAGGGGATTGGTGAGACATGTCGTGCCTCCTTTAAATCCATCCATTTGTGATTGTTGTAGTGTTTATTAAATAGTGAGGATGATTATCTATGTTCGTGCTTGTTATCTAATTTAAGGGCCCAGGTAACATAATCCAAAGATCTCATAGGTATGAGCTTGTACGCTAGCCAATCAGTGACCCCTGAGTGACACGACCGATATTAATGAGGAGCTAGTACTACTTGAGGACAACAAGGAACTATCAAGTTTAAAGCCTTGATCCCGTCGCAAGACCTTAATTAATGTGCTGACCATTGTCGTGGTAACAGGCAAACGGATCATTGAGGCTGGGAAGAATTGGACATGAGGACTCCTAGTCGGTATATGGGTTGCTTGCATACTCACTTATAAATAAGAAATATCACTATCACTTATTCCATTTTATCCATTTGGCACTTCCACTGTCACCATGAATTGTTTCTCTCCGCGCCTAACTTCTCCTCTACAGGACCTTTAAACACCTTTCGCATCCTTTACTTTTATGAAATTTAATCCTTATTTATTTCCTAAACAAGTTTCCTCTATCTTTCACTAACCACTTTCCACTGTCAGCTTTTGCAGTCAATTCACTCAAGACCGGTGACACCTTGAGTGCGACAAAAACGCCGCATAAAACACTTACCTAGGCTCCTTATTGGGATCGATATAAAAACACTTACCGGAACCCTGGCGCCAGATCCGGAGACGTGGGATGGAGATCACAGTGTGAAGGACCATATCGCATCACATTTACATTCAATGTTTATTGTTTGTACCTCTTGTTATGTGCTAGTATTAGATACTCAACGGTATCCTAATAAGATGATCCCTAAATAAAATACCAACGAAATTGTTCTCCCTTAGTGTGCACCACCAAGAAAGTTCTCCGTTATCAAGCAGGCCTGACGATCGGGTGTCAGACATATCTGCGTCTGCATACGGTGGGTGTAAGCCATGTTGCACAGCGAGTACACTAAGGTTGAGTTGGCGAGCCTAGCATGTGTAGACATGGCCTCGGAACACGGATGATCAAAAGATCCAGCACGAGTCGCATGAATGATGTGATCGATGTTTCATCATCCACCTTTGCAACTATATCGCCGACCGTGACGATCGGGGGCGGTGTAGTCAATAGGGATCATGTAATCACTAAAACCCTTTTTGGGGATAGTATTTTTACTGGAGTTCTTGTTTTAACTCATATAATCGTAAAATTAGTCTAAATTCCTTTTGCAATTATAAATGTAGAGATGGCTCGCCATGAAGCTTACTTTGACGTTGCTAAGTGGGTAGTTGCTGAAAAGCTTAAACTTGATGAATCCAACTTCCTTGAGTGGCTTGTGCGTCTCAATGATCTCCTTACTAAGAACAATGTGGTATATTAAATACACCTCACAATGGATTTGGATGAGCCAGATGACTATGAGACCCCACGTGAGCGGGTAGACCACCATTTTCGTCAAGAGATGTCCATTTACATTCAAGTGATTATGCGCTACGGAATGGTGAACGAACTACATCCACTCATGGGTGATCTTGATCCATACTCTATGGTGGATCAACTAAGAGCGGAGTTCATAAGCCATGTGCGCATGTGGAAGCAGAGCTCTTTGGAGAGTTCCTTTCCATATAGATGAAGGAACACACTTGTCTGAAGAGCCACTTGGAGCATATACATGATGCGCACATGAGACTGGTTTACTTCATGGGCTACTGGATGATCGACTCCTTTGTAATAGGCGTGTTGCTTCGATCACTGCCTCCCAGCTACGAAGGACACGTCCGGAATAGCATCATGATTGGTGATACAGAAACACGGGATGTCTATGAGTTCATATTATGTTTCAAGAATGTAAAGGTTGAACCTAGCCGGAGAGGTCATCAATGACGAAGGTATATATTTGATATAAAGTTTTATAAATATTATAAATCTTGCAAATACTTGTTGCAGTATTGAAGTATTTGATACTTGTTCTGTTTTGTGAAAACATGTCCTGCATGAGTGATGGGGATATGCCAAAGGGGGTATGCCCAGCACAACGTTCCGAGTGGGCCGAAAAGCCTGCGAGTGCGTCTGGAGGATAGCGACTGGACCATGAAGGAAGGGAAGGCCCATCGACTAGCGAGTGGAAGCCCAGAAGCGTAGCAGAAGCCCAGTCGGATTAGGTCAAAAGTCCCCGGATCCTTATCCTGTTCGGGGACAGCTTGTAAACCCTAGCGAGGTGCTTCATATATAAACCTCCCTAGGGTATCTTGGGACCTTACGTTCCATCATACACCCCCTCAAGTGACTCGCTGCCTAGCCGCCGAGATCGCCACCCCTGTAACTCGCTCTCTCATAATCCAATCTAGCAGGAGTAGGTCTTTACCCTCCGGGGGGCCGAACCTGGATAAACCCATGTGCATCCGCCCCCATCTCGCACCGTAGATGGCCGCCAACTCTTCCTCACAAAACACTCAATCGCTGCCTATGGCAGCGACTGCCGTGGCCATTTCCATGACAGTGGCGCCCACCGTGGTGCATAGCAGGACTGGCCTGAGTTCTGCGGCGAGACCCTACTCGCCAATCGATCGACCGATCGCCACCGGTCGCATGATTGCCATCGGCGGGATCTTACAGATCCTGCCCAACAGCTATATCCCGGCATCACGCTCGGTCACCCATGCCGCGGTGATGCCGGTCGGCTCCATCAACCTCTTCGTCGGCTTCACCGGCGCGATCGACCCCGCCGCGACGGTGATCGTTGGCGGATCGCCGCCACACCGCGACCTGCTTTCAGAGGAGCAGGTCCGTTCCATCAGGAGCCTCGTCACCAAGTATGACTCGGCCGCCAGCGACGCGGTCGAGACTAACGTCGCCACCAACAACGACGCCCTAAACGACGACGCCGACTCCGCGACCCCTGCATCGGTCGGCGGATCTATCACCGCCGTGTCACGGGAGGACGCCATCACGCGAGTCTCCAGCCCTAAGGATTTCGAGGACCCCTCCATCCTAGGGATCTTCGACTCTGACTCCGGCTCGGAATCCCCCGAGGATTTTCGCGCCAGATCCAATCGCTTTAACGCGATCTACATGGAGGGAAGCATCGCCGCCCCGCCGGATCCATTCTCCACACCGATCCCGCCGACCGCGACGGCCACGGAGGTGGAGGAAGCCCGCCAGCGGCTCGCGGAGGCGCAACGCAACGAACTCGCCGAGCGCGATTAATACCGCCTCGAGCGAGAAACGGCGCGGGAGCTATCGCTCTACCACCAGCGCCGCATCAGGACCCGCCTGAACCCCGACGTTCAGGGCCGTGTCCTGAACTTCAACGACGAGGGCAACCCCACGGGCGCCGCAGAGCGCGAATACTGCGAGAACGCGCCACCAGGCGGGAGCAACCCCGCAAGACCACCACCTGGAGCGCCGACGACTGGGGCTCCTCTACCACCCATGGGCCGCGCGCCCCCACCGGACCAACCGCAGATCATCATCTTGCCTCAAGCCCGTGACGCCAACAGGCTACCACTATACTCCACCCTGATGGACAATGTTGTCGCGGCTAACGCCGCGATCGCCAACCTCGATGTCCAGGGCGACGGTGCGCTACAGATCCAGTACGCCAAGGCCCTACTCGTCAGGGCCATCGAGCAACAAGCCACGGGAGTCGACCCGCGGGGGCGAATGTACTCCCGCTCTTTGGCAAGCAGGGCGGCATCAAGCGGCCACCCCACTGCGGCCAACGCAATAGTTTGCCCACCACCCCAGCCCCTGGCAAATCAACCACGGGCCGCCGATCCTGCGCTCTCAACCAACGAGCCGCGACCGGCAAACAACACGGTCGCCGCCAACGGGTAACCCATCGACGCCCGAACGAACATCATCAACAACGAGACGTGGCGGTCGTGCCAGCCCTCACCAACCGTGGCGAACCAGAGCCAAGAGGCTCGCTCAGCCGAATCGGGCCGCAATGCTTTGGACCAATGATTCGCGGGGAAAAATACCCCGCCACCTTCAAGGCCCCTAAGGAGATCGAGAAGTATGACCCAACGTACGACCCCGCTGTCTGGTTGGATACGTACCTCATGGCAATGGGGATCGCAGGCCACAACGACCTGCTCGCCGCTCGCTACCTCCCCCTGATGATGGAGGGTGCGACCCGGATGTGGATCAACACCCTCCCTCCCAACAGCATTGATTCCTGGGAGGAAATGCGGGACGCCTTCGTCAGGCACTTCGAGGGCTCCTACAACCGCGCCACTACCATAGAAGACCTGGAGCGATGCATCCAGGGACCACGCGAGTCGACGCGCCAGTGGATCCAAAGGTGGCAAGAACTGTGGATAAACGCCTCCGGCATCCACCCAGACACGGCGATAAACTGCTTCAAAAATGTGTGCCGGTACGAACCCCTGGTCACCAAGATCAAGAGGGTCTACAGGACGCTCGATAACATCCCTGACCTCCTCGAGATCGCCAAGCGCTACGCGGAGGAGGACCCCAACCAAGACACCGACGACAAGTCGGGAGGGAGACATCGCCCTAGCATCCACAACAGCGGGCGCCTACGCGACATGTGCTACAGCAACACCCGCATTACTGGCAAACGCCGGATGGACGGGCGAGTCGACTTCGTCGCCAACGCGGGCTACAGCCAGCGCGACTCCAAGAACTACTGCCGCGATGGAGGAAACTACCGCGACAGCGGGAACTACCACGCCAACAACGCGACGAGGCCGAAATTCGACCCCGCCGCCCTGCTTAATCAGCCCTGCATCTACCATAGCAGGGAGGGAAAACCCGCCACCCACACCACCGCCGACTGTCACTCTCTCAAAGAGATTGAGAAGGCGATACATGCAAGGGAGGACCCCAACAACAACCAACCTCGAGACAACGGGAACGGCGGCGGCTTCGGAATTGCCGTCGGGTCGCTACATACCTTCACCGGGCTCGACACCAAGCGTGAGAAGAAGGTGCTCGCCCGCGCGGTCGCCGTCAATGCGGTGACGCAAGTCGACATCCCCTGATTCCTAAACTGGTCCGAGCAGAGCATCACCTGGAGTCGCCAGGACCACGCACCAAGAATCAAGTACCCAGGGCGAGTCGCCCTGGTAGTCAGGCCAAAGGTGGCCGACTACTGGTTTCACAAGACGCTGATGGACGGTGGGAGCTCCATCAACATCTTGTACCTCGACACCTTCAAAAGGCTACAGCTCCCAGAAACAGCCATCGAGCCAACACTGACGACCTTCCACGGCATCGTCCCTGGTCGGAAGGCGCACCCGATCGGGAAAGTGACGCTGCTAGTCACCTTCGGCACTCCGGCAAACTACCGCACAGAGAGGATCGTCTTTGAGCTGGTGAACTTCCGCAGCCCCTACCACTGCGTCCTGGGCCGCCAGGCATTCGCAAAGTTCATGGCGACCCCACACTACGCCTACAACACGATGAAGCTTCCCGGGCCAAGCGGCATCATCACCGTCCACGGCGACCCCGACATGGCCGTGGAATGCGAGGAAAAAGGCACCGAGCTCGCTGACGCCGTCATCGCCGCGGAGACCGACCACGCGGAGGAGCTCGCGAAATACGCGGGAACATCAACAAGGACGATCCCACCATCCTGAAGAAACCAATCACCGTGAACTCCACGTTCGAGGCGACCATGCACACCCGCACCGTCGAGCTCGTCCCAGGCGACTCCAGCCAGACGGTCACCATTGGGTCGCACATGAGCCCCGCATAGGAAAGCGCGCTCATCGGGTTCCTCCGTGAGAACCGCGACATCTTCGCATGGAAGCCATCTAACATGCCAGGTGTCCCGAGGGAACTCGCTGAGCACAAACTTAACGCCGACCCCAAAGTGCGACCTGTAAAGCAGTCGCTACGGCCCTTCAATGAAGAGCGCCGCCAAGCAATCGCCGAGGAAGTCCAGCGCCTGTTAGCCGCAGGCTTCATTCGGCCAATCAAATACTCCAAGTGGCTGGCAACCCAGTCCTAGTTCTCAAAAAGAACAACACCTGGAGAATGTGTATCGACTACACCAACCTCAACAGCGCCTGCCCGAAGGAGGAGTTCGTCCTACCGCGCATCGATCAGATCATCGACTCGACCGCGGGATCGTAGTCGCTGTGTTTTCTCGACGCGTACTCTGGTTATAACCAGATCAAGATGGCGGTCGAAGACGGTGTTCATCACGCCATTCGGCGCATTCTGCTACACGGCCATGACGTTCGGCCTCAAAAATGCAGGCGCCACATACCAGAGGTGCATGCAGGAGTGTCTTGCGAGCCAAATTGGCCGCAACATTCACATCTACATCGACGACGTGGTGGTAAAATCCACCCGCCAGGACGATCTGCTCGCCGACCTAGCTGAAACCTTCGCAAACTTGCGGAGGTACAACATCAAGCTGAACCCTAGAAAATGCACCTTCGGCGTACCCACCGGACAGCTTCTGGGATACGTAGTCTCCAAGCGAGGCATTGAAGCCAACCCCGCCAAGATCGACACCATCGCGCGACTCGGGACACTCGAGTTCCCGCGCGACGTCCAAAAGTTGGCAGGGCGAGTCGCGGCTCTCAGTCGCTTCATCCCCCGACTAGGCGAGAAAGCAATGCCCCTCTATCGCCTGATGCGCAAGAACACAACGTTCCAATGGGACGCGGAGGCCAACGACGCACTCAAAAGCACTCAAAGAAGTGCTACTCGCGGCACCACTACTCGCCACGCCACTCAACAAAGAGCCAATGCTCGTCTACGTCGCGTCCTCCAATCGAGTCGTCAGCGCCGTGATGGTCGTCGAATGACCGGAAGAGGGCAAGGAGTGCCCCATACAGCGCCCTGTATACTACATCAGTGAAGTCCTAACGGACTCACGACAGCACTACCCGCAATACCAAAAACTGGTGTACGCGGTATTCCGAGCACAGCGGCGGCTCCCACACTACTTCTAGGAGCACCCATCACGGTGGTCTCCGCCGTGCCCCTGCAGGACATCATACACAATCGTGAGGCGACCGGGCGAGTCGCCAAGTGGGCCGTCGAGATCGGCATCCACAACATCAAGTACGAGCCCCGAAAAGCGATCAAGTCACAAGCCCTGGCTGATTTCCTCGCAGATTCGGAAGAAGCACAGCAGCCAGAGAAGCTCCCATACCTTCACTATTGGTCGCTCCACTTCGACGCCTCCAAGAACGCCGACGGTGCGGGGGCTGGGGTCATACTGACCTCCCCCAAAGGAGACAAGCTCCGCTACGTGCTCCACCTCAATTTCAAGCCCTGCACCAACAACATCGCGGAATACAAGGCCCTCCTCCACGGCATGCGAGCTGCCAAGGAGATGAACATCAACCGCCTACGGTGTTACGGCGACTCCGACCTAGTCGCCGGTCAAGTGGCCGGGACGTGCGACGCTGTCTCCCCAACAATGATCGCGTACCGCCAAGCCGTCGACCAGTTGGGAGGACACTTTGACGGCTATTCCGTCGAGTGGATCGACAGGCGCAAAAACGAGGAGGTGGACGCCCTTTCCCGCATCGGATCGACCCGACAGGCGCCACCAGTAGGCGTCTTCCTCGACATCATCCACAAACCCTCCGCCAGCCCACCAAAAGAGATCGACGTCGGGATCCCACTACAACCAGAACCAGCCTTAGTCGCCATGGTTGTGGAACCTAGCAACTGGACAGCGCCATATGTCGCCTTCCTGGAACACAAACTCCTACCGAGCAACGAGACAGAGGCGTGAATGATCGCATGCTGCTGCAAATCCTTCGTCATCATCAACGGCGAGCTCCACAAGTGCAGCGTGACCAGCGTGTTCCAGCGCTGTGTACAACCAGAAGAAGGCCGCAAGATCCTTCAGGACATTCACGCCGGCGACTGCGGCCATCACGCCGGCGCCAAGTCACTAGTCGCCAAGGCCATGCGGCACGGTTTCTACTGGCTCACCGCACACGCTGACGCCACCAACATCGTCCAACGATGCGTCGGGTGCCAGAAGTACGCCAACCAGACGCACCTTCCTGGCTCGGCACTCAAGACAATCCCCATCACGTGGCCATTCGCCGTATGGGGCATGGACATGGTAGGCCCATTCAAGAAGGCCCCGTCTGGGTTCACTCACCTCCTGGTCGCAATCGACAATTTCACCAAATGGGTCGAGGCCAAGCCGATCAAAAAGTGCGACGGCAAGACGGCCACCAAGTTCCTCCCCGAACTCATCTACCGGTACGGCTACCCGCACAGCATCATAACAGACAACAGCACCAACTTTGCCCAGGGGGCCATGGCAGAATTCTGCGAGGAGCATGGTATCCGACTCGACCTCGCATCAGTCGCCCACCCGGAATCAAATGGCCAAGCAGAGCGCACCAACCAGAGCGTCCTCCACGGGCTCAAGCCGCGACTGCAGGTGCCCCTCGAGCGCACCCCAGGATGCTGGGTCGACGAGCTCCCCTCTGTGATATGGGGGATCCGCACCTCCATCAACCGATCAACCGGGTTCACGCCTTTCTTCATGGTGTATGGCGCCGAGGCCGTAATGCCAATAGACCTGGAGCACGACTTCCCTCGAGTCGCCAACTACATCGAGGCAGCCAACGAGATTGCTCGCCAAGACAGCATCGACCAACTCGACGAGGCACGCGACCTGGCTCGCTCCCGCACCACCATATACTAGCAAGGACTTTGCCGCTATCACAGCCGCCGAGTGCAAACTCGCACCTTCTAGGAAGGCGACCTGGTCCTACGACTAGCCCAAGACAAGAAGGGCATGCACAAGCTTTCCCCCCCCCATGGGAAGGGCCATTCGCCATAGGCCGAGTCCTTGGCAACGACGCCTACTACCTCATCGACATACGAGGTGATGGCCAATTGGAGGTCGGGAGGCCATGGAATGTAAACCTCCTCAGAAAGTTCTATACTTAGAACCCCACACTGTACTCCATCAGAACATATTATGAAATTCATTCGGATCGCACAAATTGTGTCCACTCGCCATAATCTTGTGCCACTCGCACTCGTACATGCCAACAATACGCTACTTACGGAAGTCAACCTCTGGTCGAGCGATCGGCACGGCCAAGTAGTGCGGCACAAGGGCACTGGAAATATTCGGGCCTTGGGTCGTCCACGAAAAACGCCAACCCAGAGCCACCATTGGAGTCCCCTAGCCCGACTGGTCCGCCGGGCCAAGACATCCGATACACGCTTCTCACAACGATCTGTCCCTCCCACCCTCGTGCAAAGCGACTCGAACGGTAAAGTACCACACATGGGGACCCCGCAAAACGGAAACCCCCACGCGGCTCGGGAACACACCAAGTAAGAGAGCTGCCTAGGGATCGCCAGGCGACTGGCTCTCTGGGCCAGGGGAGGAGACGTGTTACAAACAACGCACTCACAACCTGCAACAGGATCATGACCAGTACGGTCGGGCACAACGCTCGGGGACTCGCTCATAAGTCAGTCCTACCCACGCTTGGGGACTCGCCCTCAGAAGACGCGAGGGATAAAAATAACACGTAAACACAACAAATACACAGAAGTATACAATCGAGTTATACCCCATTAAAAGGCGGACGCGCCCGGGGACTCGCTCAATCAAAATAATTCATAGGCAAAAGCACAACATACATTACTCATCAAAACACGAGGCGGCCGACCCCTCGTGGCATATATTGCAAAAGTATCTTACAGCATTCGCCACTCGGCATTTATAACAACTTGGCAAATTACATTGTCTACTCTACAGGACCTGATGACGAGGCACCACCACCACCCTTGACGTGCACAAAAGGCTGCCACGGGTTCGTCGGATATGTTGTCAGCGACTTCGACACCGACGACCGGAAGGGCTGCTCCGACTTCATGTCGCGGTACTCCGGCTCGGGGTCGCCAGGCGCCAACACCGTCTCCTGGTACGGCAGCAGGTCTCCCATCGCCAAGACATGATCGGCGTAAGGAGTGGCCTTCGCGGTCAGCTTCAGCACCTCCGACATGTCCACCGTGCCGGTCGCCGACGGATAGCCACTCGTCACATCGTCAAGATCGAAGTCATCAGGGAAATGGGCGAGACCCAAGCTCAACGCCGTCGCAGCCCCGCGTCTGAACGCTGAGCGCGTCATCCACTCCACAACAGCGGGTACCTCCTCCAGATAGCGCCATACCTCCGTCAGCCCCCCAGGGATAACCTCGGTGGGAGACATGCCTTGGAGAGCTGCTTGGACGCACAACGCCGATGCCGTGGCTGCATTCACCACGGCAGTCACGCACTGCGAGGCACTGTACGTCTGCACAACCAGGTCGCTTTGGCCTACCACAGCTGCAAAGTCAGGCGTTAGTGAAACTATGAAATCCCCATAGCAGGGAACAGACGAAAGGGACAAGCAAAGACAAAAGACTCACCAAGGAGCTTGCGACAGTTCTCCTTAACATGATTCTCCAAGGCTGTCTGCTCGTTATGTAGCCCCATGATGATGGAGTCGGCGGCCTTGCGTTCCTCTTCAGTCGCGGCGATGGCAGCCTTCGCCCGTTCCTCCGAAGAAATTGAGGCCGCCTTGGCCTCCTCCAAGTCCTTAACCAGGGAGGCTACTCGCCCATTTACCGCGTCCAGTTCGGCGAGTGGGACATACCCCTCACGGGCCTTGGAGATTTCAGCCGGGAAACCATCTGCAAGAGAACATATCAGAGTATTGCACACAAACCAGTTCACACCAGGAAAAGAAGAATAAAGCCAAACAGTCACTCACCAATTGTCTCCTGAAGCCGCCGGTTCACCTCCTGTGCTTCGCGCAAGTCACGCTCCAAGCGCTCTCGTGCAGCCTGCCGATCAGTCGACTCCCGTTGTAAACATTGTAAACAAAGAACCCAACTAAGCATTGGAAGAAAAACAAAACCCAGTTCCCTAGCCGCCGAAATTCAGCGACTAGGAACTCGGGGACTGGAGAAGGAAGAAAAACAAAACCCAGTTCCTAGCCGCCGAAATTCAGCGACTAGGAACTCAGGGACTGGAGAAGGAAGAAAAACAAAACCCAGTTCCTAGCCGCCGAAATTCAACGACTAGGAACTCGGGGACTGGAGAAGGAAGGAAAACAAAACCCAGTTCCTAGCCGCCGAAATTCAGCGACTAAGAACTCGGGGACTAGAGAAGGAAGGAAACAAAAAACAATCCCTAACCGCTGAAATTCAACGACTAGGAATTCGGGGACTAGACATACCTGAATAGCAGCGCCGAGCATCTTGTGAAGTTCAGCGGTGTCAGTCAACGGGACCGTGAAGGAGGTGCGTCCGCGGCGAGACCAAATATCCGCATCCACGATTTCCGGACTTTGCGGAGATTGCGTATCCGCAACACCCGGAAACCCCTTCGCCATGAAATGAGGGAACGTCGCCGACGTCCTGGCAGGGGCGCTGGTCGCCGAGACCGGCGCCTCCGGCACGGACGCAGCCAGCACTGGCTCCGACTGCGTCGGCGCCATCTCTTTGGCGACTGGCGCAGCAGCTGGTTCCGCGGTGCTCCCCCTGGTCGCAGCATCGTCAGCGCCCCCCTTCTGCTTCTTCGCAGCTTCAGCGGCTGCAACATCATCGGAGGCTTTCCTCTTCTTGGGCAGATCGCCCTCTCCCACGCCAGTGACTGATGGAATCTTAGCGACCGAGGGGGGACCAATCTTCTTGGCCCCCGACCTGCGCGAGCCCCTCCAATCAGCACGACAACAACACGAAAGAGGAGAGGCAAAGTGGGACGAGGAAGCGCAACTTACTTGGTGACTGGAAGGACACGAAGCCCGGTACTGATGTGGGCGGGCTTGTCCAATTCGGAACCCAACTTGCGGCTGAGCCCCCTCTCGAAGACGTGCGAAGCCCACGAAACCGAGGGCTTCCTTGACGATGAAGCTGCAGTCGCCGGGATCTCTGGCTCCAACGTGGCCGCCTTCGACAGCTGCGGCGACTTGGACGCCATCGCCTCCATGTCCTTGCCCTCCAACCCCTTCGTCGGGACCGCGTCTCTTGGGGCCTTGTGCGAGACTTCGGGAGATCATTCGTTGTCGGAGTCGACATCCGACTCGAACACCACTGACGACCTAGCCGATGATGCGGGCCTTTTTGCCGGCGACTTGGGCCGGCGTGGGGGCTTCGACGACGTAGCGGTGCGCCGGGGCGTCTGATCCTGGGCGACCTCGTCGCCTTCTTCGAACTCGTCCAGGCTGCGGCTCGCCTCGACCTCCCGTTGTTTCTGCATCCGGGTCTTGCGATCCACAGGCGCTGGGGGAGGGACCTCTTCTTCTTCCCCATTGCTGTCGGAAGGATCCCCCTTGGAATCCTCCTCCAGTTCCTGGGGAACCTCTTCATCAAGCGGAGGGAGCCAACCCTCCAATACCTGAAAAAGCTGAGAACCACCGCAAGTCAGAATACACCAAGCGAGAGGACTGAAATTGAGGTACGGATGCGGCGATCGGAAAGAAAACTTACTGTGAGAGCTTCATTCTTCACAGGAGTGTACGGGGCGACCTCGACCGCCACGCCAGTGAACTCCGCGTCGGTAATCTTCTTCAGGGCGGCCTTGTAGTCCTCGGCTTCCCACGACTCCTTGCTGGTTCATGATGGATCATGCTTCCCACTGTATTCGTACATCCAGTGCGGTCGAGCCGCCAGCGGGACCAGGCGCCGCCCGAGCCAGCAATTGTAGAGGTTGATCGGGACCAACCCCTAATCCTTCAGCTGCTGGATCTGATCCATCATTTCCATGACGGCCATTCGCTGATCCTCAGGAAGCTTCTTCGGCGCCAACCGAGGGGGCTCGCTCCTCTCGACGACGAACTCAGGAAGAGATACCTCGCCGGAGGGAGTAGCTTCCTTTACATAGAACCAGCTCTTCTTCCACTCGCTGGCGGCCTTCTTCGGCAGGAGGAGCTTGACGAAGTTGGCCTTCGGATTCAACTGGAAGGTGACCCCGCCTACGGCCAGCATCAAGCCGTTGGATGCCTCGCGCCCGATGCAGCCGTGGAAGAGCTCCAGCCACAGCGGGAAATATGGCGTGCAGCCAAGGTAGCATTCACAGAAGGCGACAAAGATTGCCAGCTGCTCGATGCTATGTGGACCAAGATCGGAGGGCTTGATCGCGTAGTACGCGCAGAAGCGGCAGAAGAAGAGCGAGGTAGGGAACCCTAAGCCCCTCTCAAGATGACTGGTGAAGCAGATGAACTCGCCGGGTCGTGGCTTCGGTTCGGTCTTGGAGGAGGGGGGAACCCGCCAATTCCCCTTGCGGAGCACCCCGGCGTCCTCGAAGGATCTAAGTTGGGCCGTGGTGCATTTGGATTTCCCCCATGAGCCCTTGGGAGGCGCCATCGAGTGAGAAGTGGAATCGCACGACGCAGGGAGAGTAAGTTGGGAGGAAGCAGAAAGGAAGAGCAAATGAGGAAGGATGAAGAATGCGAAGGAGGATTGCGAAGCTGATCCATCACTCCCCTTATATGGGAGACATCACCCGCCAAAATCGGGATAGACGTTACTCACGGTAATTGCGCCGTAGTTACCGTTGGAAATTCCAACGGATAGTTTGACTAGATTTGATGGTCAATCTCCTTTGGTCTACTCGCCACCCGTCAGTCTTTCCTCTCGTCAAAACGGCGATTGGGCGACAGTGATGTTCGTTGAAGTGACGAATGGAGCTATGGAGAAATTCTCCTCGGTTCTAATGAAGTCCATCGCCGACTCGACTGGACGCCCAAATTGGGCTTGCCTACTTCGAACGCCAAAAGGACGCTCGTGCCTGCATCAACGATGGCCTCGGGGACTACTGATGGGGATATGCCAAAGGGGTATGCCCAGCAGAACGTTCTGAGTGGGCCGAAAACCCTGCGAGTGCATCTGGAGGATAACGACTGGACCATGAAGGAAGGGAAGGCCCATCGACTGGCGAGTGGAAGCCCAGAAGCATAGCAGAAGCCCAGTCGGATTAGGTCAAAAGTCCCTGGATCCTTATCATGTTCGGGGACAGCTTGTAAACCCTAGCGAGGTGCTTCATATATAAACCCCCTAGGGTATCTTGGGACCTTACGTTCCATCATACACCCCCTCAAGCGACTCGCTGCCTAGTCGCCGAGATCTCCACCCCTGTAACTCGCTCTCTCATAATCCAATCTAGCAGGAGTAGGTCTTTACCCTCCGGGGGCGAACCTGGATAAACCCATGTGCATCCGCCCCCATCTCGCACCGCAGATGGCCGCCAACTCTTCCTCACGAAACACTCAATCGCTGCCTATGGGAGCGACTGCCGTGGCCATTTCCACGACAATGAGAGCTGCTTGCTATAGAGGAGGTGGCGTTGCGTGTTGTTGGCAAACATGAGATGGCCGCCAACTCTTCCTCACGAAACACTCAATCGCTGCCTATGGGAGCGACTGCCGTGGCCATTTCCACGACAATGAGAGCTGCTTGCTATAGAGGAGGTGGCGTTGCGTGTTGTTGGCAAGCATGATGATGATAGCCGAGGACACTCGCCCTCACAGTTTATCATTTAATTTATCGTTTTGTATGATTATTGTAATCAGTGGATTATGAACTTCTTTAGTGTGTCTCACACTTTGTGAGACGGTTATTCATATGAATTTGTAACAAACAGTTGTTCTACTTTTATGAATGATTTCTATTTTCATTCATATGTTGTTCGATTATGTGTGAATTATCCTTGTTGTGAAACTAATTTATAATGCATGAACTTTTGTAAAATATTGAAATGCCTTGAAAAATACCCAACTTAATGATATATTCATTTTGAATGAAACCATTGTTTGAAATTCAAAGTTATGTTGATAATATGTTAAAGTCATTTGATTTCTTGTCACATATGAATCATGCCCAAGTTTGGTAGAATAACTAGAACACCGTGTATTGCATGAATACAAAGTGTTTGATGAATTGTTGAAGGAAAATACATATTCGATGTATTGTATTTCAACAAAGTGGTGATTATCATTTTGCAATTGTTGAATTTTGTAAAACATTTTACCAAAGCAAGCATAAGCGTGAAACTATTTGATATGATCAAAGAATTGCAGCATCAAGGGGTATAAAATAAAACAGAATCTAATTACTACGATTTGATCAATAGTAATGAAATTCGACGCTATAAGATTGGCATAAGGAATTGTTAAAGGCAATGCATTCTTGACGCGTCAAAGAGAAAAGCATCACAATGTGATATTTGATTCAAGTGGGCGAATAGGTGGCACCAGATAAATTGTGGTAGTGTAAATGTAAAGACCATTAGTTAGAAATAGAAAACACTCACCAAGTATAAAGTGAACTATCTGAATTCATGAGATCGGCACCATATCTTGTATGGATTGTCGTGGAAGTTTTGGAGTTATTCGATATCACCAAAATAACAACGAACAAGTCCTTGTAGAGTATTCATTGGAAACTTTGAATATGAAATCCATGGCTAGAACCAAAAGATAGGAAAATACTAGTATTGCTTAAAATTTGGTGCATTCTTGAGGAAATTTGTGTTCTTGGCAATGAAGCTAATGGAAGATAGTGAAACCACAATAAGGATTCATAACCCTGCATTAGAGTGTTGAGAAGCACAATGGATCATTGTGTTTTTCCCCACTAGTATTTTTAATAAATGAAGTAGGATTCAAAAATGTACCCCTACATCTTGTATGAAGACATTTATGAATCACTTGTCATGTTCCGGAATATGACATACCTACGAACTACAAAGGAAATAATGGTAAACTAAAGTTACGAATCCTAGAAGTGGATTTCACTTAAGATTAGAAAGTAAAATGTTCCCGAATCTTTTCAAGTAAAGGGGTTACTTGATTTTTCCAAAGGACCGCAAGGTCATGATGGAAAGGGTGAAAGATAAAAGCACGATTTGTCATGAATAATGTATTGGGAAAATTCAAAAGAATTTGATTTAGAAGTGCTAAAGTCTAGTGGATTTTGATACTAGTAAAGTGCTAATGTCTCGTAAAAAGAAACTCTCAGTTTGATAATTGATTAAGGGATTTTGAAATTATTCAAAATATTGAGAAGATATGCAATTTCCATAAAATTGAGTGGGAGCTATAAATTCTTCCTAAATTAAATATGTGAATGACATATTTTTGAGTGGGAGCAATATATGTCTCGGACTTGAATATGTTGGGAACATATTTTGAGTGGGGGCTCAATTCTTTTGTGTATTCTACGCATTAAGAACAAAAGCGCAAGTACTGATAAATAATGATTTATAAGGGTTAAAAGTTGAAACAAAGTATATTACAATATTATGTTGTAATGTATTCCTAAAAGAGATTCTGAAATAGTTTCAGAATAGGAATTGATTAAGGAATGGTCCTTGGTCATTCGAATTAGGAATGACAGTAAGTTCAACATCAATGGTTGAAAGAAAGAAAAGGATGATCGTCATCCACTATGTTGAGACATAGGTTCTGTCTTAGAAACCATGATGAGAACTTAACATAATATATGTCCAAGAAGAAACGTTCGGAAGTGATTAAGTATGAATCACTGAACATTGAGCTAAGTTTGTCCACAATGTCTAAATGAGAACTGTAGACATGTTTTCCAAGTCTATGAAGGATGGCATACCTTAAAGCATGAAGGATTGTGTTATAAGGGCATATGTTAACCTTAAAAGATTGGAAATCCTTGCATCGATAATACCGATTGAAGTAAAGTAGGAAGCAAGGTGACAAACATTGAAAAATGCACATGGTGCACTAGTGTTTCGATAATTACATTTATAATAATATATATGGGTACCATCTAACGTGATGTATATTATTGTGGTGGGACTAGTTCGTATTTTCATAGATGGTGTGTCCCAGGGCACAGTGCCCATGATAAAGCTCGTTTTGGCTCATATAACGTCACTGCTGGCGCCTGGAAACCGAGCTCACTCTATTGACATAACTACAATACATACACAAGATGTTATCATGAGATGATAAAGTATTAATGACAAGGTGACATTAGTAAGTTGCAAAGGATATGGGGCTATAAAGTCCAGACCCAAGACTCAACCTCTTCCATGAGCAAGCATGATCAGAGGTGCTAGGTTATATGGTGCCGATGATTAGTAACAAATGCAGCTTGTTTGTTTGTACTCTAGTGCAAGTGGGAGACAGTTGGAAATATGCCCTAGAGACAAATAATAATATGGATGATTATCATATTTCATAAAATTTATGATTAAGTTTTATATCATGATATAACTGTATAGAAAGGAAACGTCAATACACATGTGATATATAAACAACCAGGAGTTCCCGGTGAATCTCTAGTCACTAGTTCATTGGTCAACAGATGATCAAGGTTTCCTGATCATGTGGCATTTATGCCAGCTGACAATGGATTCACCTCATTGCGAGAATGAGATGATGAACTATACTCAATCTAAATATCGTGACCCGATCATGTCACAAAGTTCAAGTTACGGTGATTAGAAAAGACCTAGTGTCCTATTTCTTAGACCATGAGGCCAAATCAACCACTGTCACCCGAGAATACTTAGATAGCATCAAACATCATTTTCGGGAGCGATGATCATAAAGGTGTGTTTAGGTATTTGAAGGAACATGTAGAGGCATTATACATCAAGAGATGGATCTGTCCATCCGCGTGACGGAAAGATACTCGAGGGCCCAGTCGGAGAAGTTATATCCAATAACTACGCAACGTTTGATTTGATCACGAGGATATCACTTGTTGGAACGAGTTAAATAGCATTTGTAGGTAACAATATTGAACATGACATGGTGATGTCATTGATCAGATCTCATAAAGTGCAAGTATCGAGAGACAAAAGGAATATGACACGACGTTCATGGTTCAGCGACGAAAGATTCGTGGAATGCATAGGGGTCATCACGGGCATCCAGGTCCCACTGATGATCATTGATACGGGAAGGTCTCAACCATGTCTGAAGTAGGGAAAAGGGCCCATGAGGGAAAGACCGAAAGTGAGAAAGGGAGGAGGGGACGCATGGGCCCCATGCACCCACCCGCAGGGCCTATGGGGGGCCTTGGCTGGCCGGCCACCCTTCCCCCTCTCCTCTCCCTTTTGTTTAGTCCCACATGGCTAAGCCAATTAGTTGTGGGTGGTTTTTCCCCTATATATTGAGAGGTATTTTGACAAAATAAACATACCAATAATCAATAAAGGTTCCCTCTCTTTTGGGAAGACCCCCAGTTGATATTCTCTCTCTCACGTGACCATGGTCCAAAGTCTGGATCGCACGAGCAGGAGACTTCTTCACCCTAGAGCACCGTCACGCTGCGGGATTCAGATCGAGAAGGTCTACTTCTGCAACTGCTACTAGATCGGAGGAGCGGGAGTCATCATCATGCACCGGATATGTGTAACTCCCTCAGAGGTGCAACACTTGGGGCACTAGAAGTCTTTGGAGCCGTAGGACTTCAACACGACCCCGAGGTCGGTGTCGAAGCGACTACATCAACTATGCTCTCCTGAGCGTTGACAACGCTTTTTGGTCTTCAAGGGTAAGTTCACGAAAATACCCTCCCTTTACTTGATTACTAATAGATAGATCCTGGCATTAGGGTTCTTGGCATAGGAAAATTTTATTGTTTTCATGTGTGAACCCCTCTAGCTGCTTGCCCGTAGAAGGGGAAGACAACAAAAAGAAGGGGTTGAGGGGGTATGGGGCTGAGGCTGGGTTGGCTTGGGCCATAGATGGGCCACAGAAGAGGTTGGGGGAGGGAGAGAGAGGATCTGGGCCCGCCTGATCTGGCTAGAAAACACTTTTTTCTAGAAAACAATTTTCTAATTCTCTTTCTCACTTCTATTTTGATAATCCAGTTCAAAACTGATTTTTGAACAATTTAAAATACCAGAGTGTTTTGTAAATGTTTGAAATACTACATGGGCCCTTCATACAATTTTGGCTCTTTTGTTTTGCATTTTTAAAATTTAAAACCATTTTAATGGATTTTCATATAGAGCAAAATAATTAGGATTTAGGGTTTTCTTGGTATTTCTTCTTCCATGCATTTTTTAAGAAAAGAATGATGCTCATGATCATGCACATCAAACCCTAATCAGTATTTATTATTACTAGGGGTGTTACACTCCGCCACCGTCTTCACCATGGAAATCGAAACACTGAAAAGTCCCATGATGAAAATAGACAACAAAGCTTCACGTCACACCCTCATGAAGCTCCGCCCGACCAGAAATAGGGGTGACACGACTTGATCCCATTCGATCCAGTAATCTACGGACATCAAACGCCCAATGGATATCTTCGACATAGCCTTTCAAAACTTGTCGTCAGCCAGATCAATGAGGCTAGGCATCAATTAGAACACCGTCTGCACACACGAAGAACACTAGGATCACCTCCTTTATTAGGAAGATCAGCTGACCTCCATGCCTCTGCCCACTAGGATCCCGACAGCAAGCCTGAGATCTTAGCATGCACCACCACCACCACCAACACCTTCACCACATGGAGATGAGGGGTTGAGTCGAACCGAGCCGCCCTAACTAACCACCATGCCTCCCTCACGACCATAGTGGTTGTGTACCCATCTCTGTTGGAAGAGCCGTATTGTCCAGGGCTGTCGCAAGGCACCAGACAGATATCCTGCCACACTACGATAATGAGGCCCCTGTTGTCACGAGTTGTGCTAGGGGATGAGAGCCCACCACCTCCGTCAACCGCATGACCTTTGACATGTGACATCCTTCGATGATAGCGAGGGAGAAGAGGGAGAGGGGAAGGGGAAGTAGCAGCTAGGGTTTTGCCCCAACCTCCCCTCCTGGGAGCGACACGAGCATTGCCAGGAGTTGCTCCATGTTCCTGTAACCTGGATCAAGGAAACATTGGGGAATTTAGCTCACCTTCATGAGACCGTTAGCCTTTGTCCCTCCCATTGTAGCGTGTATGTTTACTAGTTGGAAAAATCTTATAGGCAAAGAATCATTTGTGGCGTGCAACTATGACTAAATAATCACACACCACCAATAACGTTGCTACTAGCATGACAAAATATAAGTGGCATGTATAGCACACAACTAATGTTAGTTTAGGTGCCCTAGAGGCATCACTAAGTGGCTTGTATCCATAAGCCGTATTTGAAAGGATGGAGATGTCGCCTAGGGGGTCAATAGGCAATTTAAAAACTATTACGGTTTTGGCTTCAAAGAATGCGGAATTAAACTAACATTTATTTTACAAGCATAAAACCTAAACAATCTAGGATCAACTAAGTGCAGCAAGAAAAAGATAAGATAAGCAAGATGTAAGTACTTTAAGCTCGATGGCTATCAAAAGGAAAGTAAACTCGGACAAAGATAATTGAGGCACATGAAGACGAAGATGTATTCATGTGTTTCCTTACAAGTAAGTAAGGTACATTACATTGGAGAGATGTGGTATACCACGGAGGATTTCTCAATGACACGAAGGCTCACGTTATTCTATAAGTCTATCCCATGAAGGAATAGGACCTTTCCTTATGGATAGATTTTTCTCCGCTCTCAAGATGGAAAGTTCCACAACCACTCCACAAGTTCCACAAAAGAGAAGCTTGGGCATCTTCACAATATTCCACGAAGAGGACACCACAACACCAATCGACAAGCCAACTAGGAGGCCACCTTCCAAGAGTAACAAGCTCACGGACTCTCATTCGAACAAATCATAATGGAGATCTCAACACTTATGTAAGAATGCAAAAAAGAACACCATTAATGCTCAAATCCTTCACTCTCAAATCCCACCAAAGCAACAAGTGCTAGGGATGAATTAGAGAGGAAGAACAATTTAGAAAGTTAACCAATGCCTCCAATATCTAGATCCAATGGGTTCCCCTCACTTAGAGGTGTAATTGATTGGTGGGGATTGTTGATCTAGATCACCTCTTTCAAAGCCCTCAAAAACATGCAAGAATCATAGGAGGGATGGGAGATGAATCAAGCTCAATAGGTTAAGCAATGGTGGTCAAAAACATGCTCGAGAACCCTAGAAAAACAATAGAGAAGAAGCCCATTTTATAGGAAAATCAAATATGAATGTTTGGGAAAAAACGAGCAGTTCAGTCAAGATTGGCGAAAATTCCAGCACGCTGGTTTGTATGCCAGAACGACTGGCTAAAATTCTGGCATGCCGGTTTCCCCACCAGAACGCATGTGGAAAAACCGGCACCCACCGAAAAGTGGGTAAGTAAACCCATCTGACATACTCCGACATGAGAACCGATAACCCGTGGTTCAGCGGATAAACCGGCACAGCTGGTTTTCACGCTGTTTTTTCACACAGAAATCAGGGCTTACAAAAACGGTGATAACTTTTGCGTACGGACTCTTATTTTAGAAAACTCAGGCTTTTTAAAAATTTAAGAACAAGATATATCTAATAGAGACTATAAAACCCAAGAAGGATCAAGAGGTAAAATACAAAAAGAGGAGAGGTACGAAACCTCCCTAAATGAGGAGCCCGTAAAAACTTCAAATTCGAAAATGCAATAGAAGATGCATGTGAATTATGTTTTCAATGAACTTAGGATTGTTGATTATCTAGCAACAAGCTAAAGAACCCCACAAAGAGAAACACCAAGAAGCGACGAGAATAAGGGGATGCAAAGTATGCAAATGATTGAGCTCCCTAAGACGATGTGATCAAGTTACTCAAGCGAAACCCCCTCTTGATAGTGTGGTTATCTGTCCTATAACTCGATCTCCCAACAACCACCTTGATATCGGTAAAAGGAAAAACCTAGCAAGACAATACCTTTGACTTGTGCATCCCACTTGATCTTGACGACAACGCTTCAAGATACATTCAGGACAGAATGCTTCACTTGATCATTGTTGCTTTATGAAGACTCATAATTTTATCCCCCATACACCACTACGGGATTTCTTCATTGAGGAAAATATACACACATCCATTATCACCAAATGGATGGCAAGCTTCAAGCATATGATCTTCTTGAGATTCTTATGTCGAACTTGCCCTTCTCAACCTTGATAACGATCACCACCTGATGTCATCCTCTCTCGGCTATATGAAATATTCACTCTTGATGCACGCCCATGGAAAGATAACCCACATAGACAACACAAAGACACATATATAATAGGTTAGTTCATTAAGCATAATTGATAGAGCTTACCATACTACAAGATCAAATGTGGTATAATCTTTTTGCTTCATGTGTTGACCAACTTAAATCCAATCTCTACTCTTTGTATTGGTCAACATGTATCTTATCATGCTCTATCTAAATATCTTGAGGTACATAAAGAACTCTTATTTTAATTGTATGCTGTAAATCTTTGTCAACCATAGCTGAACTCGTGAGACTATCATGATACCAATTTAGAGACATATCTTGTATTCTTCTCTTGAGATCAAACTCTCAATATCTTGATCATCAATCGCTTAATGCATAAGTTATAGCATGGCTATATTGAGTTCTACACAAGAACTCCATCTTCATTTGTTCTTCTTGATCATAGCATATTCTTCTTTTCAAATCAATGATCTTGATGCCAATATTTAACGTATATCTTTATGGGAATTCTATTCTCAGACCGATCATTTGTTTACAAAACCTAGCAGGAAGTGTGAACGTGTGCTGTTAGTCAGCTTAGAATGATGATCGAAAATTCAAAATATCTCATAGATCAAATCATTTGTCCGATTTAAGATTCGTTTTCACCATTGGACTAGTCGCGACGAGATCTTTAAAATTAGATCCCATATTGATATATTTTGATGATTTTTTTGGACCAAAATGTTATCCACCCTGGACACATGAGTTATCCATACCATAATATGTAAGTTATCCACCTAGTAACACGTAAGTTATCCACCATATAAACGTGTTGGTAGAGGCGTTCTCGCATGCGTGTTGAGCAAGTTTAATTGAAACGCGGTAGCCTAGTTGTTAAGGTACTGAGACTTCAATCCATCAATGCATTAGCATCGACGAGCATGAAGGTTTGGTATCCTAAAACTCTTCGAGGCTTTGTCACCGGTACAACACGGTAGCAGCGATGGACAACAAAGTCGAGCCGCTAGACTACTGGTTGTGCGTCACATTGTTCACTACGACTTAGTGTGGTGGGTGGTTTAGGCATAAGATCCTATTTATTTATATCGTATACAAAAGAAGTTTAGATATAGTTTTTAAAGGAATTATGTTTGATGTTTGACGCGGTAACCTTTACAGGTTGAGTAGTCCGTACGCTGCGAGAACGGCGACGTGCGACGAGGCCGAGCCGTTAGAATAACTTTTAATATTCTATCCGTGGGTAAATTTTTCTAGTGCTGGATAATTTACATGTTATTGGGTGGATAACTTACATGCTGAATTCTGGATAAGTCTTGTGTTACTGATGGGTAACTTGTGGGTAAACAAAAAAGTTACCCATCCCTAACACATGATTTGTAGGTAATTTTGTAGTGGTGGATAACATACATGTTATTGGGTGGGTAACTTACATGCTGAAGCCCAGATAAATCGTGTGTTACGGGTGGATAACTTTTGGTAAAAAAATTGTCAGAACATATCAACATAGGATCTAGTTTCGAACATCTCATCACGACTAGCCTAACGGTGAAAATGATTTTTCAATCGGACAAACGGTTTGACATAGAAAACATTTTAAATTTTCGTATTTGAATTGAGCTGGCTAATCAAAAATCTTATCATTTAGTGCTTAGAAAGATACGGTGCATGAAATCGCTGGACTATTCGAACGCCTGTCTGGTTTAAACTTTTTTAGATTGGTCGCTACGTAGCAATGTTCTATCTTTATCTTCATGACACACATAGTTGAGTCCAACACGTGAACTCCAAGCATTACCTATGAGATATTCCTTCATATATTACTTAATAAAAACATTAGCCCATAGGAATTATCATTAATTACCAAGACCACACATAGGGGCAATGTACCCTTATAGTCTTTGTATGAACTAGATGTACATGTCATCGAATGATTCAATTATGGAACCTCATACTTAAACTTACTTCATGCAAGTTTATATCCTTAGTTGTTTGAGCTTGTGCTAGAAACACACTACCGAGACTAATTTGTAAGGAGGACGATGCCTAAGTTCCACTTGGCATTTGCATAGAGATGCTAGCAGATTTGCATTGGCTACACGAAAATTTTAGCTTATCGAACTGACCCAAAGTCAAGTCAGTGTGAGAAAGACATCATACGACCTGACTAAAAAATGACTCCTTAGACCTGAGGTGATCACACGATCCAAGTTATGGATTAGCTGACTTTAAGTCCGCCTAATCGTCTGTAGTTGTCAGCAATAAGGGTGGTTCTTAGGCCGACTAAGAAGTAAAGCGCGTGATGTGGATTAACCAACACGAAATTTTCCTCTTTGGCTTGGAGAGATATTCCATGGACCTATTCGTGTGATATGATTCATAAAGTATGGTCATGTGCTTCTCAGTTAAGTTTTAACCAAAAAAGATTCAGCTAAGAGTTAGATAGAAGGAATCACATATCAAGGAAATTAAAAAAGAGTTAAACATGCATTGGCATGACGAGTCTCTCGCCTGCGGCTTACCACTAGACTCTAGTATCGTGAGGCAAAGAGAATCAAACAAAACGTCATATTGACAAACTACTCTTTGGTTTCTGGAGGCGACACGTTTTGCTAGAATACACCGCCACCTATCAGTTCGAGTGTGACTTGAAATTGTGTCCGGCTTACCACGAGCCTGCGAGGTCACACACTCAAGGGAGTGGGGGAAGGAGGATCACCTCCGACTGGAGAAAGACGGATAAGTGAAGACTTGTCTAAAGAGGGACACATGTCGATGGTTGTTATATGGTTGCTTTTGCTATGTAGGAATGATTTAATTTTTAATGGTAATTTTTTTACTTATTTGAAGATTATTTACCAACACACCAATTTGCTCCATCCATGGCCACCTCCACGACACGCGGAGAACAAAAACATGATTACGGAGGTGTGTACATGGTTGGAGCAGGTGGCGAGGGATATTTTTTCCCACATGGATGGCAACACGATTTATGGATTGACCCTCCACCGCCTTAGAAATCCTACGAGTCCTATGCTCGAGTAGTAAGGTATTTTATAATGCCGAGTATAAACTCTTATGCATTATATCATCGCGATGCTAACTTATAAGTTTAATAAAGCGGCCTTTATCCAAAGAAAAACTGAAAAATCAAGTTTGGCTGAAGGAATTACGAAATGAAATGAGATTCAGAAGAATGACTGTGTCAGGGACAGTAATTGAGTTAACACATACCATTCTCTTTTCTTAGAATTTTCAATTAAAATAGAGGTTTCAATCCTGTGATAGCTAAACATGTTCGAAAACTACACCCGGTACATATGCACCCGGTGCGAAAAAACATTTTTCAAAAAGTTGAAAATTTTGAAAAAAAATATGATCATGTGTAGATTCATGTTTGAGGTGCACACGAAGTCATTCCACCAAAAATCGATATGTTTTGTGTGCTGTGTAAAAAAGATAATTTTTTGCGTCGTGGAGCACGTGCTTTAGCACCAAATTTTGCTTTTTTTGCATAAGCCACCCAAAGTGTTTATTTTTCGTGAAACGACTTTACGCGCACATAAAATTTGAAGTTCTAAGCACACATTTTTTTTGGAAATGGGAGCTTTATTATTAATCATAATGTTTACACCGGCTTGTGCATAGATAGGATGCACACAGCCGATCAACCACAGACAAAGTGACCAGAACAAAGGTATCAACATTACAAGAATGATAAAAAACGAAGACACGCGTCGAGCTATGGCAGGTCTATCTACACCCCTCCACGAACAAGTCACGAAACTTCATACGTTGGAGAGTAGTCCATGATCGGAGGATAGCCGTGGCTTGATAGATCACCCTAAATAAAGTCCCACATTTATTGTGTATCTCGTGCAACCAATTACCAAATACATTGGTAACCGAGCATGGAGGAGATAAACCAGAGGCTACATGGATGATTGACCATATAGTACGAGAAAATTTACATTGGAAGAATAAATGCCGAATTGTCTCATTATGATGACCAAAAACACATTGTGTACTTTCATGCCAATTCCCATTAATAAGATTATCCTTTGTAAGAATGACCCCTTTACGAAGATACCAAGCAAAAATCTTCGTTTCAAGGGGTATTTTCATGTTCCAAATTTTAGAATTATCAACCATTGGAATCAGGGCCGGGCCGTCAAAATCCGGGGCCCTGTGCGAAATTCTAAAATGAGGCCCTATCTCACTATAAAAATACAACTAATAAACAATTATAATGTATGTACTTTCTCCTTCCACAATTTTTGCTATAATTTTAGTTTAAAATTTGAACTAAAACCATGACAAAATTTATGGAATGGATTTCATGTCTTATTTGGATGTTCAGATTGAAATACTACTCTCACCGCCTCTAGATTCAAAACCTCGTCTTAAAAACTATTAAAGAGTGCACATATATAGTTTTGAAAACTAACCAGACCCGTGGCCGAACCATAAAAATCTACATCTAATGGTTTTGATATATTTGAACTGTTTGGGTTTTAAAAGTTACATTTGAACCGAGAGGTAAAGATATCTCGGGACACCTTTTTTTCTAACATGTTTAACACTTGGAAGTAGAAATTGGTTTCAAAAATAGCTGTTGTGTGTTTTTACGTGGAGGAAAGAGGAAAGCTTCGTGATAGCCTGTGTGAGTTTTACTCAATGATAATAAAATGCATAAGTATATTTTCATAGTAGGCATCAATTAAAGTAGCAAAAAAAACGACCTGTTACCGGCTGAGCTGCACATGCACCAATCAGAATAGAAAAAAAAGGAAAAAAAGAGAGAAAATAAAACAAGAGCTAAAAATTAAAAGACAGCAGCTACCATAGAGGAATAGCAGAATGATACAGAAAAGAACAGCTACCAGGAGTCATCGAACTCGCAACCAGACCTTTCACATGCAAAGATGGAGCATCATGACCAACTAGGCTAATTAGACTTCGTACTGGCGTACTGAAGTATACTCTACATAAAAGGAAACTTACAAATTTTGGGCCCCTATTAATTTGGGCCCTATGCGCCCGCACGGCCCACACTCCCGTGGGCCCGGGACTGATTGGAATATCAGGGTGGATCAGAGCTCTATATAATGAGTCAACAGAAAATTCACCGCTCTCCAGTAGTTTCCATTTGAACTCATCCACCTCCCAGACAACTATATCGTGGATAATCGTACTAGAAGATTGTTCCACGATACGAGTGTAAGACCTAGGAGACTTCGTCTGAAAGACACATTAGGAGGATCTGAGCCTAATACTATGGAGAGAGTATCTCCTTTGTGCCTGACAATCGAGTATAAAGCTGGGTATTGTTCGCAATGAGAAGTTTGGCCAAGCCATTTATCTTTCCAGAACCTCACCTGTGATCCATCCTTAATACTGAAAACACCAAAATGGAAGAAATGTTTTTGGACGCCATTAGTCCAGCCGAAAAATGTGAATCATCGGGTTTCTAAACCACTTGATATACAGCTTTGGAACCAACATAATTCCTAGACACCATCTTCAGATAGTAGTTTGGAAAGCCATTTACCAAGAAGCGTGATGTTTTTGACTTATAAATCATGTATGTCCAGTCCACCATATTCTTTTGGTCGGCAAACCACATTCCATTTGACCTGTCAATATTTCTTTTTTTCACTATCCCCTTGCCAAAAGAATCTTGATCGGAAATAATCCACTTTCTTCAAGACACCTTTCGACAGTTGAAAAAATGAGATCATATACAGTACCATGTTGGTGAGTACTGAATTTATGAGAACCAGTCTTCCACCAAGGGCTATCAATTTACCTTTTCAACTATTAAGGCGATTTTGGAGTCTTTCCTCAACGTCCATTCAGCAATCGTGAGACACCGATAGTGGATCGGTATTTCCAGATAGTTGATTGGAAATTGCCCGTGACTACAGCCAAAAAGTTCAGCATATACGTGGGCCTCGTTTTGAGCCTCGCCAAAACAATACAAATCACTTTTATGGAAGTTAATTTTCAATCCAGAGAGTTTCTCAAAAACTAATAATATTCATTTCAGATTCTTAGTTTTCTCTAAGTCGTGTTCCATAAATAAAATCGTATCGTCCGTGTATTGAAGAATGGATAGACCACCATCAACCAGACGAGGAACCAATCCTTTAATTTGGCCATCAGCCTTAGCTCTCTCGATAAGGATAGCCAACATATCAGCCACTATGTTAAATAATATAGGCGATAATGGATCCTCGTATCTTAGCCCTTTTTTGTCTGAAAGTATTTACCAGTGTCATTGTTGATATTGATGGCAACACTACCACCAACCACAAAATACCGTACGAGAGCACATCACTCCTCATAAAAACCTTTCATACGAAGTGTTTTCTGAAGGAAAGACCAATTAACTTTGTCATAAGCCTTCTCAAAGTCAATTTTGAACAATACACCGTTCAACTTCTTTGAGTGTAGTTCATGAATTGTTTCATGCAAGATTACTACCCCATCTAGGATATTTCTTCCTTGCATGAAAGTTGTTTGAGATGGGCTAACAACATGGCCAGCAACCGAATTTAGTCTAATCGTAGCAACTTTAGTGAAAATTTTAAAACTAACGTTAAGAAGGCAGATTGGACGATATTGTTGTATTCATTCTGCGTTATTAACCTTAGAAAGTAAAATTATGTTGCCAAAATTGAGTCTAAAAAGGTCTAACTCCCCGGCATGCAGGAATACAAATAATTGCATGAGATCCCCTTTGATAACTTCCCAGAACTTTTGGTAAAATTTCGCCGGAAAGCCATCAGGCCCTGGTGCCTTATTATGTTTCATCTAAAAAACGGTTTTCTTAACCACATCCTACGTATACAGAGCGGTTAGAAAGTCGTTTTCCAGGACAGAAACCTGAGGAATATCCGCAGTTTGGGACTCATCCAGCGAGAAGGAATTCTCTGGCGGTGCTCCAAACAAAGGTTTATAATCTAAAAGTATAATAGGGGCACCCTCCAGGAGTAACCACATTGATTAGCTAATTACAACCGTTCAATCAGCTATCAAGAGCACATCTCCACCGTGGATTTAGGGTAAGTCGTTTTTACCCCTGCAAACAGTGTATTTGTTAGTCGCAAGGCGCACATGACTCTGCTCTCTCCTGCTGGGCACGGGTGTTATTGGGCTTATCTGCAGCGTCTCGGTGAATATTTTCACGGGGTTCCCCGGTTGCAACTTGGGACGGGAGCACCCCCGTGGTATCCGTCAGTTAGGGTCAAAACCTAATTTATCCATTGATTCGCCCGGGACCAGCCGCCACCACCCAATCCCCTCTCGTCTCCTCACAAATCCCCTCATACTTGATCCATTTTCGAGTTCGGTCGTGCTGCCGCCGCCGCAGCGCACGCTAAGGAGCTGGTGGTTGAGTTTGGGGAGAGCTGGTAGAGTAGGAGGAGCGGGAGGATGCAAAGGAGAACCAGCGGGGGGACCACGCCGACGACCAGTGCGAGCCTGGCCATCCTCTCCATCCCCTTCACTGTGTCCAGGAGGCCGGCAGCTCCCATCGCCTTCGACGACGTGCCCCTGTTGGTGAGAAACGGTAGGATGAGGAGGGGTAGATAGGGAGGAGGAGTGGTGAAGAAGAGAGGCTTCATGGAAGAGGAAGAGAGGCCCTATTGTCCCTCTCCTTGCCGCATAGTCATGGGAGCACCTATGAGGAGGGGGTTCTATGCTCGTCGTTGCCATGGGTCTTTTCTGCTCGTGCACGCGCGGCCACAACCCCTGCTCTTCCTCGCGTGTCCCCCATCGATTTTGGGGACTACTTTGTGCTTTCCCACGCCCGCCGATGTCGGGGAGGGATCCTCCGTGCCTCGTCGCTGCAGCACTACACAAAATTCGCGTAGCCATGGGGGTGCCTCCTAGGAGTGGTGCTCTGTTCCAGTTTGTGAGCTCGTGCTCTGCTATGAGTTTGTAGTCGAAGGTAAGGTTGTGTGCTTGTGGCGGAGCTCATGGTGGTTGGCCATGTCCAAGCAACACGTGGTGGTCTAACTAAATCATTTACATTTACATTATATTCAACTATTCTGTGACTAGATGATGGTGTAACTAAATCTTTTATTGTTCATCCATGAGCAGCTGTTGTTTCATAGAATGAGGGCCATACATGAGTCATTGATAGTGTCCTAGAGCATTTAGATCATTTTGGGTTACAGCCAGCTCTGGGGCATTTTCTCAAGGTACTTCACACTGCCATTTAGTTGAAGCAACATACTGGGTGCTGCATATGCAGTTCGGTTTAGATTCGGCATTGCCTAGGGCTCTACTGATGGCTGCGTCATGGTTGTAACTTTCAGAATCTTCATTCGAGTGGGAATGGCGCCGGCTTTTGTGCTACTCCGTTTTGGCTTTTCTAAAGACGATTCCATGTGGTATGGCTTGCTCTATATCGGATACTTCTATTGCCATTTCTCGGTTTTTCCCAAACGCTCGTGCTGGGCTCACATCTCTCTGGTATAGCCGTGATTGAGGAGTGAGATGGCATCCAAAAAGGGTGGGAAACGATGAGAAGTGACAATGGACTCACTAGCTCACCTTGTCAAACAACGGAAGCAAATATGTCTTTTGGTCTCTCCCTATTTTCTTTGTATTCTACGCTTGAGTTCCGCTAAAAAAATCCATGTGATGGCTGAACTCCTGGTGGGAAGCAGAGCAACGACGACCGTGATGCTTGGTGTGAGGTTCCATACCCAGGTTAACTTTTTGTTTCTTTAAACTATTCAGGCTTTGAGTTCTGAATAATGTGGATGCCATGTACATTGCACAAGAAGAAGAATTGCATGGACGATCTTTATTTTTGTGTGTAATTAGTATGGCATCGACGCCATTAATCTCCATAGCCCAGCATTGCAACTGAGTTTCGTGCAACTTACCGTAGAATTTTTGTTCCAGGTACATATGTGTTGATTCAAGAGCCATTACAACTATCACCTCATAGGAATTGTCCACGCCTTGATATTTGGGTCGTTAAATTTGGATATATACGATGCATTGGAATTAAGGGATGGAGGATCTGATTACCTTGGCATGCTCTCAAGTTTAGTTCATTAACCATTTTTTAATGGGAGTGAAGGTATTCTACAATTCTAATAACTTGCTATTTGGTTATGCATTTAAATTTTAGTATATATCATAGTCAAGCCGAGCAATGTTTCAATAAGCCGAAGTTAATACTCGGAGTAATATTAATGACTCTCACTTTAACTGCAGCATCTTTGTCCGAATTTCATCCATGGCTCCTAGACAGGTTAGTGTTCTTCATGCCACAATACGCCTGTCAGGTCGAGTTCTTTTGTACTTCTATTCTATATTTTTTACGGATGATCATGCCATAATACGCCTATAGGTTGTAAGAGATGATTTATTAATGTCAGATCCTGAGCACATGAGCAGCTTTTTATTGAATTTTCTAATTAAGATGATTAGTGTTTCATTATGCAAGTACAACCATAGACTAATAATAGAAAATAACATTCTGGAATTAGGTATTTTTAAAGCTAGAACAGGCGCACTTAATTTTGACTAATTACAGTCAATCAGTCACGCGTGTGAGGATACCTAGAGTGATTCAATATCTTGATGCCACTCCTGCAGTTTGAAACTTCGAATGCTTATTAGTTTGAGTTCAGGTCTAAGGGCATTTACAGACATTACCATGGTAATAATCAATCTGGGACAGTCATACAAGTAGTCATCTATTTGTTACTTGAATTCACTAGAAGATTAGAACTTTGTAATTGAACTAATTGCAGGCACCATAAGATTGCAAGAGCCACTTTCTTGCACATGTAATATTTGCCTCCTTGATTCTTCCTTGCTCTCTTATTTCTTTCACCACCTAGAGGGTTCTTTGATATGTGTCATGTTTTCAATATATACTTAGGAAATCAAGTGGGCACTCATCGAGGCCATATAGGTCATGAAACAGGTAGAAGATTCTCATTGGAGTGTGATGGTGTCACATAGGTCTGGGGACACTGATTATTCTTTAATCGCTGACCTGACTATTGGTGCAGCAACTGGACAGATCAAAACCGGTTCCCCTGCCATGAAATTTCCTCACTGAGTATAATCAGGTTTTCTGTTGAATCGTTTATGCATTGTATGTGCATGCATGGATCACAACATTGGTCTAAATAGCTTCTTGTTTTGTCTTGAGTGATCTCTAAGTTTATTCACGTCATCTTTACACCTCTAAGAATAGAGGAAGAACTTGAAAGTGAAGGTATCATTCGTATTGTTTTTTATTAGAGAACTTACTTATGATTTCTCTTCTACATGAATACAGTGAACAATTGCCCATGCCTTGGATCGGAGATAACCAAACACCCCAACTCAGACATACATTTGGCAAAATGGGCGAATCACACTGATTTCATCATCTCTGGCACATTCCAGGAAATCGTTGGGAAGGTAACATCTACATATTTGAGCCGAAATTCTGCTGTTGCGGTAGCTAAATGGTTTTATTAAGCTTCATTCATTCCTTTTTGCTGCAATGACAGCATGGGCCAATATGAGTCCCTCTTCCTGATCTCTATTGTGTCATCCATGAGATTGATGTGTACCTAAGTTCAACATTGTCTCTCCTGGCCAGTTGGTTGTTTGGGCCACTACTTGCTAATTAGTCTTTTCCTAGAAATGACTATTGTGAAAGGCTGACAGCTCCCATATCCCTTATTGTACCCCTCCATTCACCTCTTATTAATCGTAGTTGCATGTTGCTTGACCTGGTTGCAAATTTTAAAAAAATGGTTGCCACATGCGTATAGTTTAGAGATTGTCTCTCTATATTGAGTTCGCAGGATGACAATGACATTGAGCTAATTGCCTCATTTCCAGGGGCATACATTCTCGGACTAATAAACATTTTTAGGTAGTTAGTCTTTTGGTTCATTTTGTCACTTATTTTTGCATTCCAATATTTTGTGCAAGATATGTCATCCCTTGCTAAGTAAAACCATTGGTGATTGACTGATTTATAGACCGCTTAAGACGAAATCTAATTAGTGCTCATGCCTGCAATAATTTGACACAACTCTCGATAATTGAATTCCTGTAATTTTTATATATCTATCACAAATCGTCTTGTGAAAACTAGGTGAACGGCGATGCTTCCTAATGCTCCAACTTGGGTCATCTGATGCAATACATATGTCAACCAGAAGGCGCACCATTAATGCAACCTCCAGATATATATCAAACTGCTTTGTCCCCTCTATCCCGAGCACTGAAGCATTGCTGCAAGATCTGGTTATACTCTATTTCAGTGACGCGTGATGACGACCAAAGGCCATCAATTACACTGCTTCAGTAGTGATTAGGAACACCACAAATTTTTAGGTAACACATACTAATATACAGCATGACTGTCCTATGTGAAACCTGGATCGTTTAGTAGCACGTGTAGTTATATGAATGCAATCAACAAGTTACAGATTCATATGAATGTGGCAGGTTTTAGTACTCTATTTCTAACTTCGAAAATTTCAAGTGAGAAGTTTAGGTCCTACTAGATATTGCCTATTTTTTCTGTAGGACTAGACATATTACTACATATGTTTTCATTTGTTTAGGTGACTACAACTTGCTTCACATAATGATATTGGTATCTTTAAATTATAATTATGTGATTGAAGTTCCACGTCAACTATAGGGGATATCATAATATCTTTTATAACTTTGCTTTGCTGCCCTAAAGCTCAGGTAGCTAACATACTATAGTTTCATTCAGGTCGGTGACCTTTTCAAATGTAGCCTTGCCTGAAACAAATAGCATCTTGCACTATAGTAGTCTAAGACTATTGGACTAAACCAACATTCATTTGGGAGGGTTTACTATGTATTTCTTGTTTAGCTGAAAGTTAGGCTTGTGAAGTTTACTTGCGTTCTCATCCCTCAAAATTCTGTCCAGAGAAGGAATTTCACGCCATTGGTATGTATCAGGTAAAATTATCACACCTCTACTACTTAGTTGAGAGCTTAGTAATAAAGAAGGAATTTGGCAGCTATACCAACACATAATATCATTTCATTTGAAGTTTAGTCGAAATACACAGAACTTTGTTTTGAGTAATCTGGTTTCCTTTTGCTGACATAAGGTGTTTGCCTACACATGTATCATCAATGATTGTTATTAAGTATCATCCCTTGTTGCTGGACTAAGACACTCATACGTAGTTTGTAGTTTATCACAGATAATATTGTTTCTACAAGGTAACACACAAAATTATTAAGGTTTTTACAATACGACCTTGTTTATTTGATAAAGCTGCTTTTTTTTTGAAAAATCCAATTGTTAGAGGCAGACAAGTTCCATTATGTGGGTTCCAGTTATATTTCTAGAACACCATGTTGATTTTATTAACCTGATTACTTTGATCTCCGGTTGGTATAGGAGGCAGGCAAGACCTGTTATGTGGGTTTCCAATGATATTTTTCAACAACCAATTAGGATGCATATGGTATACTTGGAGGGAGTGTGCAACTCTAAATGGCATCGATATTTCGAACTGAAGGCTGTATGACAATCCTGCAAATTCTTACCAAGGTATACCTATATTGCTCATTTCCTATAATTTTGCTTTTGTCGTTGTTTTCCATTTCAATTTTTGTGTGACTTCTCAAATATTGGTGTTAAAGCTCCTTCAGAGTTGTATATTATTTAGTTATTTGGAATTTTAGAAAACAAACATGTTCATTTGATATATAGGATTCATTGGATAATTCATGCTCACCTCTTTACTCTCTTATGGCTGAATTTCTTTGCAGCAAATATCCACCGATGTTGGCATTACTGGGTCTTTACACCTGAGCATTGGGTAAGCATCAACCAAAGAAGCCATGGATTTGTATATTGGGCATTGCTGACCCTACAACACCAGATCTCTCCATACTTATTTGCTCCCTGCAATTTTTTTCCTAACTGTGGTTTGTTCCTCTATACTGAAGCACTTGCACTATTGACCTCAAAGGTAGTTAGATCAATGCTAAATTGCATATTTGTCCATGTTAGGTGACTTGCTACTACAAATTTTATGTAAACTACTCCTATTACTCTTATCATCACTCGGTGGCTGTTACACATCCATGCGCTGATCTATGTAACGTTTTACCGAGTGACTAACCGTAGCTGGAGCTCGGATGGGAAACAGTGCAGGAAAAAGGCGGGAATCGCTGCCGGTGGTAGTAAATACGACTTAGACCAGTTGGAGTACCACTTGGGAAGTCGAGAAGCTGATGACCCCGCCTACTTTTAACTTCTGTTATACAAAATGTATCCAGTGTGCTAGCTGTGGATCATGTATTACTACTACAACAATGCCCATGTAGAACTTACGTAATTGTGCTTACATATTTGTGTTCTATGTGGTATGGCTCTTTGGTTACATGGGAACTTGCCATCTAGCTAGGTAGATATGGATTACTTTTATTTTATCAATACAAATTCAACACATTATCTTTTTTCTAACCTATTTTTAGTAGCGATTATACAAAATACAAATCAGTGCGAAAATCACGAGGTCGTGCGCACACCCCTAAATCTAGTAACTAGTTATATCGATTAAGTTACTCATGTACTTCAATCATACCTTCATCCTGAATAAGAGAGTGAATAAGTTTTTTCTTATGCTTTCCATTAGCCACATCATAGAAGTATCTTGTGTTCGCATCTCCTTCCCGAATGAATCTCGCTTTAGAACGTTGATACCATTTGAGTTCCTTTCCCGTCCAGAAAAAAGTAATTGGTTTGTATAGATTCACGTGCATCTAAACATGTTTTAGTGTGTAGATACATTTGAATCTAGACAGAGACAAAACAGTTATTTCTGGACGGATGGAGGATATGAAATCTCGATTGAATGCCACGTAGCACTCTCTGAAATTTCGAATTGAAATGACGATTTTAATTCCGTAACGGGCAAACACGTTTTATATGGAATCTTGATCTGGTGGCTTCTAAACGAGCTGTAAGTGATTTTTTTCGTGCGAACAGCTGCTGAATACACATCCAGAGAACAAGGAAAATCAGGCCGTTGCCCCGTTGGGCCATATGGTAAGTGGCGCGGCAACGGAGGCCACCGGACGGAACGAGAGGCCGTGGGGCGCCGTGTCCACCTTATCCGCACCGCACCACACACCTGCGCGCGCCCTTTCACGTCCTGCCACGCCGAGCGCGCCATGGGCCACCAATGGCCACCACCGCCGCCGCTCTCTCCTGCTCCTGCTCCCCTTCTCCCTCGCCTTCCTCCACGCTACTCCGGCGAGCAGTTTCCTCTTTCCACCGCACACCTGATGCCCGCGCTCGCCGCCTCCGCCTCGCTCCCTTGCACGGTACTGCACATACGCGAGACCGAGACCAACCAAAGCCCCACCCCACGCGTCGCTTCTGACAGTGTGTGTGCGCATGTGCAGTCGTGGATGACTCCAAGGAGGTGGAGACGGGGGCGGTCGACGAGAGATCGGAGACGGACAAGCTGGTCGACGGGATGGACTTCGGGGAGCTCTGCAACGACTTCGAGTGCATAAGCAGCCCGTACGTGGAGTCCACGGCGAGGCAGATCGCGCGGGACATCCTCGAGATCCGCCAGGACAACCGCGCCCTCGCCTGCTACGCGGTCGCCGTCAAATACAAGGTGCCTGCAGCTTCTTATCAGTTCATCTTGCCTGATCAATCACGAGATTGTATAAATAGTTGCCTGCCCATAAGTTTTTAACATAGCGAACCAGAACAGTGATACTCCATACTTACCCTAGGTTCAAGCTTGACCACCATGGAAGGACTCTTAGCCATGCCTCAGTTTTCACTTTTCAGTCATTCAGAGATGTACTACATGAGCTATTTACAAGGTTTAAGTTACACGGGTTAACATCGGAGTGACACCGTGGTTTCTTCTTTCAGGATCCCCTCAGGTCATTCGTTGGGCGTGAGAAGTACAAGAGACCATTGTGGATCACCGAGGCTCTGGAAAAACCTACGGTGGTAAGGATTGATCGAGCTTCACGCAATTGCCTATTTCACTCATATATGAGTATTCAGTTGTACACGAGCAACAGTTTCTACCTCTCCAAAGTTGAAGTAGTTCAACTGTGGACCACAAAATTTTGATCCTCGGAACTTCATGGAGTCACACTTAATTATTATACCCTTTAATCAAAATTTGTTGTATAGTACGTACATCATTTTAGTACCTGTTTCAAGCAAGATGCTATCTAACCTACACTCTGGGTCACTGCGTCAGACAGTCCAGGAAATGTCAATGCAATCCACAAACGCACTGACCATCAAATGGACGCTGAGAGGGAAACCCAAGAACCCGTTCTTCTCGGCGGTTGGAGGGGAGTTGATCGTCCGCGTCGACTCCCAGTTCGTCCTGAACCAGATCAGCGGGCAAGTGCTGGAACACGTCGAGTCATGGGACCTCTCTGGCTCATCCGCTCTCGCCCAGGCCTACTTCTGGTTCTCCAGGAGGGTTTACTCCACTGTCGAGGGCGGCAAGGATACGATAGAAGCTGCTAAGGGCTTGGCGTCTCGGCTGTCGGATAACAAAGATGAGAATATGGAGGTTTACCCTGACCCCTCGGGCGATCCCACGAAGGTAGATGAATCTTGCACAGAAATGCGTGCTGATTAGATCAGTGGTACTAAGAGTTTGGTTGTGCAGGTTGCTGACAGAATTTATTTTGTGCTCATGCATTGATGCAGTTCTTTACGAGGCCGGATGATTTGAACCAGGACGTGTATCAGATTGGGCTCTTCCTGGCCGTCCTCTACTTCATCGTGCAGTTCCTGAAATCAACCATCTGATTGTGCTGTACTACTAGCTCCAAATTGGACCTGAAACCCATTCTCCAGTTCTCCAGATGAGTTTTCAGAGACGAGCTTGTGTGTATAACTGTATATGTATACATGTATCTACGTCTAACAAAATTGATATCACAGTGCAGGTGATTCAGTAACATCTGAAATAAAACCATGAGTTTTGAGACTGACCACTCGATGGCCAGTATGTCTGTATGTGCATATGTTTTTTGGCTCTGATCACATTGTGTTCGTCTTGTCACCTGTTAGCAGTACCAGTGAGTAGCAGTTGATCTTGTGTGAGTGTAAGATACAAGAATCCTTGTGAGTGCGCTTCATGCAATGGTGCAAATGTCGAAGGCCATCCTGCGGCACAGTCCAGCACTTACTACGAAGCACAGGGAGCATCAGCTTGTAGCTCACCACCACGCTCCCCCAGCAACACACAGTTGCTGCCGCAGCTTGATTCGTCAGCCAGGTTGCAGCGGCTACCGTTCACGGTGAGACTCCGTGTTCTTCTACCTTTTCATCGTGGTCTTCTACCTGATAGTTTCTCAAAAGCATGAGAATTCTTGTCTTCCCCGTACTCCCGAGTCCCGACGGCGATCAAGCAAGCTCCAGGTCCATGAAGGCCATGGTTCCCCTCACGCTTGAACCCGAGAGTCCAACCTGATGCAAGTGCCATGCAGTTGCGCCAGTCTCCAAGGCCAAGCGGAGGATCAGCCTGTTGCTCACCCACATTCCCTAAGCCACGCGCAGGTGCTGCCGCGGCTCCATCTATCAGCCACTTGTTGCTGCTATCGTCCACGATGGCTCTGTGTTTTTCTACCTCTGCGTCGCGGTCGTAACGGCACGTTGCAAGATCTCTTCCGGTATAATATCTTCGCCACTTCCCATCGCTTCTCCATGACCAGAAGCTAACCGAGCCACAAACATTTTCCAGCCTAGATGTATGCAAACGGAAAACCGTAGGTTGAGCAATAAGATTTTCGTCGGCAAGACACATGTAAATTGGCGCACAAGTGTTCATGATACGTCACAACGTGGTACGAACGCTGGTTTGTTTTCATGCTAGAGAAGTCAGAGGTTTCTTCTCGCTTGATGCTGAATATTTGTTAAAATGGAGAGCGGCGAACAGCCCTTGATTGTGCCCCATCATGAAAGAAGATAGATTAAACCCTGACGCAGTCAATTTTATTAAAATGAAAAAGGGTGCAGCAGTTTTATTCAGTTCAACAGAAACTGAAAGGAAAAAAAGAGCATGATTCCATGTTATATTCGCAGGCACACCTCAGGTCATCGACTAGTAACAGTACCAGTGCACAAATACAAGATACACATGTGGCAGCAACCAGTCACAGGCGCAAGCGTCGTACACAAATGTCACACAGACTTCGTCCCTGGAACCAGAGAACTGAGCAGCGCACCACACGATCGGATCCTCTGGTTACCCAAAAAGCCCTCAGCGCAGAGAAGTACAGGATCCAGCGCCACCACAAAAGCGCCAAATTCCCGAGGGCAGCCAAGCCATTTCTCAGAAGAAACCATCACTACTCGATAGACGATAAATATCACCAGGCAACCGGGATTTCCCTTCAAGCTCACCCACTCATCTGCTTCCGCTGCTTCCGAAAAACATCACTCTGTATCATCTGTAGCACCTACTCACACCACCAGTTAGGGCATTACCTTCCAAAACTCCACCATCCAATGGCGTTACGCCTCTCCGTCCCCTCGCCTCACGGGACGGCCTCCTCGCCGGCCATCTCCAGATGCCGTCCCGCCGCATGCGGCCGCTTCCTGGCATGTGCGGCAGCTTCTCAGACGAGGACCCTCATGGTGGTGTCTGGCTCTGACACGAGGGGAGTGACTCCGGTGAAGTCAGGCGGCTTGGAGACGACGGCGACGACGGGAGCTGACGAGGTGGAAACGACCACGGCTGGAGCCGATGTGGTGGCGGTGACCGGACAGGTCACCGACGTGTGCAAGGACACCTTCTGGCCAACTGTCAAGGCAGCCGGGCCGAAGCTCGTCGTCCTTGACATGTACACCCAATGGTACTGTGCAAACTCCATTAGTTTCTCCTTTATAGTCCCAATCTCGTCATATGAGCTAGAGGTGCATGAATAATCAAAAGAACAGATGTCGTCCCATAGCGCAGTGATGTGAAAACCTCCTTGTTTGCAGGTGCGGCCCTTGCAAAATCATGGCACCAAAATTCCAGGAGATGTCCGAGAACGACCATGACGTCGTGTTCCTCAAGCTCGATTGCAATCAAGACAACAGGGTAAGTTCTAGCAACTGGAACCATCTTGCTGTGTCTTGTATATCTCGTATTTTGTTTGGATACATCCTGGTAAGCTCCTTGGTGCTTGTTACTTGCAGCCTCTTGCAAAGGAGCTTGGCATAAGGGTTGTACCAACATTCAAGATTTTCAAGGATGGGAAGGTGGCCAAGGAGGTCACTGGTGCAAAGCTTGATGAACTAAAACGTGCCATTGAGGAAGTCAAGTCAAGCTGAGCTACCCTGAAAAAATGCAGCAATTAGCATGCTATCATTAGTGTACAATATGGGATGAACCACCCTTTGTGGAAGTGGATAACCACCATGGAGAAAAACAGTTATTATAGTTCTTCTGCTTATCATGATTTTTACATATCGTTCTGGACAATATACACCCACCCATGTGGAGTGCATGATGTAAATAATCATTTCGATCTTCATGAGAATATTGTTGTTTTCTGATCTCACTACTTTGCAACTGACCAGGTATGACACACTGAGCATATAAAAAGAAAATCTCTAGCTGAATCTTTATAGTTGTAAGCACTACAATGTGGAGTTCAAACTGGTATAGTTACTTCCATTCTTATTATATTCTGTGAATCATACACTAAATTTAAATATCTTGTACAAACACTCTGTCTAAGACGCACAACTCAAACTGTAGGATTAGTTATGCTCTGTTACATGAATCATTTGTAGATAACAAACTAACTATGGAAAAGCGAGTCAATGAAAATCAAACAAATTTATCACGATGATTCCATAGATAAAATGAGCTGTGAAAAAGCGAAGGTACCTTGATAAGAGTATATCCGTAACGACTGCACTCCTGACACTTCAATTAGCTCTGTGTTGGTGCCTGGATACTTGCACTGTCTCACAAGAATTCACATATAACAAAAAGAGATGTTTCTGGTGATTTTCAGCTCCTCACAGCCATCCTGCTATGCTCCTTATGTTGATCTTCGACCCAACTAGACCCTGGCTGTTTGAAGGGTAAATTTGTTTTCATCAGCAACCTCTGCCTCCTCTCATTGTTATTTCCCAGCATATATGCTCAACAGCAGTACATGGTTCCCAGTATTTCGAGGTTCTAACTTGAAAAGCTTATTTGCAGCAACTTCTGCAATCTCAGCTTGTCGTGCTTCTTGCACGCACTCAGCAGGGTGCCAAGAGCTCCTTGATGGGGCCCAATTGGCATTGTTTGAATCATCTCAAAAGCCTCCTCAAGCCTCCCTGCACAGCCAAGCATGTCACATGGCGATTGGCCCAACAGTTCATCCCATAATTCAGCACCATTGCATCCCAATAGTCCAAACCCAAATCGACGAGCCCATAATGGTTGCAAGCAGTAAGCAGACCGACGAAAGTGAACTTCAAAAACTTGGTATTAAATTGCAGCAATTAGCATGCTATTATTAATGTACACTATGGGATGAACTACCCTTTGTGGAAGTGGATAACCACCATGGAGAAAAACAGTTATCATAGTTCTTCTGCTTATGATGATTTTTACGGACCATTCTGGACAATATACACCCAACCATGTGCAGTGCATGACGTAAATACTCATTTCGATTTTCACAAGAACATTGTTGCTTTCTAATCTCACTACTTTGCAACTGACCTGGTGTCAGCACACTAAGCATGTTAACAAAATCTCTAGCTGAATACATAGTTGTAAGCACTAATAGTGAGATGCGGAGTTTAGAGCAACTCTAGCAGATCCTCTATAAATCCATACTCAAAACGGTTTTAGAGGATCCTCTCAAATCATGAGGCTAAGGACATGACTTGTGAAGAAACGAAGGTACCTTGATAGCATTATGATCTGTACCAGTACCAGCACTCCTGACAGTTCAATTAGCCCTATTTTTATGCCTGTGTATCTTGCACCGTCTAATGAGAATTCACATATAACAAAGAGAAATGTTTTTGGTGTTCTTCATCTCCTCAGAGACATCCTGCCATGCTCCTGTAGATCCTAGACCCAACTAGACCCTGGCTGTTTGAAGGGTAATTTTGTTTTCATCAGCGACCTAACTCTTTCTGCTTCCTCCCATTGCTCTTTCCCAGCATATATGCTTGACAGCATTATATAGTTCCCAGTATTTCGAGGTTCCAACTCAAAAAGCTTATTTGCAACAACTTCTGCAATCTCAACATTGTCATGTGTCTTGCACGCACTCAGCAGGGCTCCAAGAGCACCTGGATGGGGTCCCATTGGCATTGTTTGGATCATCTCAAAAGCCTCCTGAAGCCTCCCTGCGCGACCAAGCATGTCTACAACACAGGCATAGTGATCTGCCCGACGGTTCATCCCATAAACCTTCACCATTGCTTCCCAATATTCCAAGCCCAAATCAACAAGCCCTGTATGGCTGCACGCGGTAAGCACACCGACGAAAGTGATCGGATCAGGTCTCACCGCCTGACCTTGCATCCTTTCAAACACTTGAAGTGCCAGCTTCGCATGCCCATGAGTCGCCAGCCCACTAATAAGTGCAGTGTAAGGGTATGCGTCCGGCTGTTCAATCTCCCTAAAAGCATTGATAGCCTGCTCAACGTTCCCGCACTTGGCGTGCATATCTACCAGTGCTGTAAGCACCTTCTCGTTCCTGTCAATCCTCTTACTGTCAACATAAGTTCCAATCTGCCCAGCTAACTCAGTGCTGCCTATCTGCGAAGCAGCTGAGATAACTCCGACCATGGTGGCTGCATATGGTTCAAACCCAGCAGCCTCCAGTTTCCTAAACAGTGCAAGGGACTCCTCGGGCCGACCATTTTGAGCATACCCATTTATCATCGCCGTCCATGTCACAAGATCTTTCTTTGGCATTTTGTCAAACAGCTCCTGCGCGCTCAGCATGTACCCGTGCTTGCAGTACCCTACGATCAGCACCGACCACGAGGCCGAATCCCTGGTAGGCATTTCATCGAACACGCGGCGAGCAGAGGCGAAGTCACCAGCATTGACGTAGACGACCGCCATGGCGTTCCATGAGACCTGGGTTCTGGATGGCATGGAGGTGAAGAGAGACTCGGCGGCAGGCACAGAAGCGAGGCGGGCGTGCGTGCAGAGTAACGAATTGAACGAGATGGCGTCAGGCGCCGGAATGCAGGCAAGCGCGGCGTGCGCGGCCTGGAGGTCGTTGCACTTGGCGTAGAGGTCGACGATGGCGTTGGCGACGGGGAGGCGGGAGGGCGCGAGCGCGAGGCGGATCGCGACGGCGTGCAGGGAAGCTCCGAGACGGAGGAGGCCGTGGGACGCGGCGGCGTTGAGCGAGAAGGGGAGGGTGTAGTGGTCGGGGGAGACGGGCAGGCGCGGCATGAGGAGGAGCAGGCGCAGCGCGGCTTGAGGGCGCGGTTTGGACAGGCGGCGGATGGCGCGGTTGAGGAACGCGCGGATCACGGGGGGAGGGGTGTCTCCGTGCGCGCGGATAAGGTGCCCGTGGACGGCGGCCGCCGGCGGGGGCGGGTGGTCGGAGGAGAGGACGCGGGAGAGATGATCGAGGCGCGGGTTGGCATTGGGTTCGGTCGCCATTGGAGACGGGAAATAGCAGAGGACACGGAGTACTAACAAATTGTTCAGTTTTTGCGAAGCTGATGCTCGCCGCATTCTGTACTCCCTTTCTCAAATTAGACGTCGAAATTTGTCTAAATTTATATCTATATACTAAATAATGTCAAATTTCAACCAAATTTTGATAAATCTGTGATATCTATTTTGGGACGGAGGGATTTTTTCTTTTGAGAATTGCACATTTTGTAGCGATAAGACTCCCTCTGTTCCAAAATATATATAAGGTGTTTTTAGGTTTTTTTAGAACACATGTATCTAATATCTTTTAATGTGCAGGTACTCATTTTGCTCTATACATGACGAGGGTTTAACTCATCAATGCCTATTGTCATGGACTTGGGTTTTGAAGAAGGAGAAAGTGCTGGAGACATCTATCGGCTAGCAAACAAGCACACAGGGGACAAAGGATTTACCCAGGTTCAGGCCTCGTAGAGGTCCCTACTCCTGTTTGTCTGGTCGTGGAATTATCAAAGGAGTCTAAAGTTACAATGGTGCGCAGATGCAATCTGACGAAAGTTGTGGAAACTAGGGTTGCGTGTGTCCTCCTCGCCGCCCCCTCCTAGTCTTTATATAGATATGTGTAACTACCTCGGTGAATTACGCTCTTAGTTACATGTCTGGATGAGCAAAAGTGGTTAAAATAGTACGGTGGGGCCCAGGGCCACTCACGGTAGACCTTTCGGCCGTCCTAACCACTTTCAGAACATCGGGACAAGAACGAGCGGCGTAATCGGCAGGCGAAGGGATCAACTACATACACAAGTGAGTATGTATGCAAGCCACATACAATAGTTCTTAGAGCCATTCCATCTAAAAGAAATAGAAATATTGCAACGCCATACGGCAAGATCCAAATATCCTAAATAGATATAATAGTTTCGGATAGCTCCTCATACATCAAACATCAGAGTATCAGGCGGAAGCGGAAAACAAGATCCGAGTATGGATAAGAAGCAAATCGGCATAAGATGCCACATAAATAAACACATCCCGCCCACAGATCTCACGGATCCCCGTTCCCGGAATCTCTACACCGAGTGATCGTTGCCAACATCATCGGTCTCCTCCACCCAGTATCCTTCTTGCGAGTACACCTGTTCATCTGAATCAAACAATTTATCGTGTGAGACCCTAGGGGTACTCAGCAAGTCTTTATGCCGCTAAAGGGGACACAACCTGGGGTGACGCAATTGCAGCAAAAGATAATAACTAACAAGTCTACAGATACTCGCTAACCATCCGCCTAACCAATGATAGACGGATGTTCGTGAATTAAGAACAACGGTTATAACAGTATAATTAACAGATCCATCCTCCTCCTCGCTTACCAACGAGGAAGCGGACGAACAACCCCCCATCCGTTGGCAGTTTTATTAACCATTCCATAAGTATTGCACTATTTACTAGTCAGGTACTTAGTCAATTTAAAAGCGGTACTTTAATTAGACTTGTCTATGATCGAGAAACTGTGCTCCAAGTCGTCCATAACCGTGAACACGACTTTCAAAAAGATTTACCCTGCAGGGGTGCACAAATAGCAACACACACTCGATCAACCTCAGAAAAACCAACTCAAAACCCAACGAGGCATTCACGACAAAGCGATCACAGGATTCAGAAATATTTCAGGGGGCCACCCCATTAAGCTACCCGCAACGAAGCTAGCTGACTCTGAGGCAGACTCAAGGTTTGCGTCAATGGCTGTAAACGACTAGGAACCCGAAAGTGTGACTGGGCTTGTCGATACCGCGAAAACACTCCGCATCCAAAACAGTACAGGTGCTCCACGCACAATATTAAATAAAACAGTAAGCATGGCATAAGTACAGAATAGTAACAAAGCCCCAAACTACTTTGTAGCCCCAAGAAATAAGAATGAATCAAGCTCTGGCTCAGGGGGGTCCATAAGGCCTCCCGGATGTGGATAGTGCGAATAGTCAAGGAACAGGAATCAAGTACTCGGGGTCCTACGGGACACAAGTGAGCATGAAAAACCAATAGCAGATAGTGCTCACCGGTGCCTCTTTCATTAGTTATCCCCTTACTACTCAGGTTAGTTGGTTAGGTACCTCGTTATCCATCAGACACTCATATACCCTACACATGCTTTGCTACGACTCGCATGGCTCAAACAACTCCTATAGTAATGGCTCATGGGATGGAGGAACAAGCTTCGGTGGGGTTTACAAGTAAAGGCTATGCAGTACTTGGGATTCAATTTAATGCAATCGCGACTCAATGATGCAAGAATAAGATAGAGGCAATAGGTACTATATGTATGCAAGCATGTGGTAGTGCTTGCCTGGCAGCTCAGTTGAAGCAAGAGATGGATCTGGGTAGAACTCCTGTGATTCCTGGTAATTCTCCTGCTGGGCGTCTATTCGAAGAAGAACCAAACAAACAAGGGCCAACATAAATAAAGCGCACAAGCATGTGAATCAAAATGCGACAAGCAAACAAGCATGCCATGATGAATGATGCACAATTTACATGGCATTAAAGTAGCATGGCATGGTGAGGTGTGGGGTATAGGAATAAAGCATTTTATTAATTATTTAGCCAAGTTTTATTGTCATAAACAGTTCTGATTTTTAATAAATACATGATGCATGCTTCAAATCAGAACAAGGAATGCATAGATAGAACGGGCTCGTCGCGCTGATCGATTTAGACATATTATTTGTCAAATTTGGAGTTGTAGAATTAAAGTTATTAATTTATTAAGAAAAAGGGCATTTTATTGTAATTTTAATTATCTCGAAATTTTAAAGTGCTCAAAATAACATTTTGAATGGCATATTTGAATTCCTCACATTTTTCTGATTCAAAAACACATATCATTTGTATTATTTGGATTTATAATTTAAAAGTTATTTAAAATCTGATTTGAATTTGTATTTAACAATTTCTAGAAAAGTTGATTTAAAACAGAAAATCGCCATGACTTTTTTACACACGGCCAGAACTAGCCCAAGTCACTGACGGATGGGGCCGGTGCTAACTGGGCCCAGCGGTCAATGTTGCACACACGCGGGCTTTTCTCACTCTGGGACTAGCTAGCCACTGCGAATGACAGGTGGGGCCAGCGGGATATGGCCCAGGTGCCAGTGGCGGAACCCGCAGAGACTAACAGGTGGGGGCGTGCTGGAGCGCGGGTTGAGGGTTACGAAAACCGGGGTGCTTTTTGTAAAATCTCCACAGGCACAGACAGGTGGGCCTCGAGGGAGCGCGGGTTACAGCAAAAGTTTGTGGAGGGGGTATGTGCAAGATGACGATGGCTACTGTTGTTCTTCTCGTTCTCTGACGACGGGGCGATGCTCGACAGAGGCAGCGCGCGGGGCAGGGATCGAACCCGCGACCTCGTGCACGCGCGCGGCGGCGGCTACGACTGCGCTGGCTTGGGATTGCTGCAAGGTAAGCGGTAGGCGGCTAGATCTACCTAGGCGACACCACAGTCTGGAGAACGAGCGCGGTCGCCGGCACACAGAGAGCGTTCGCAGGAACGACCGGCGCGACCAGTGCACAACTACGACGGCGAGGATGTCTGGGAGGTGGGATAGCTCACCGAGGGTTGGTCGGAGGGGTCGGATCAAGGCGGGGAGCTGTTGATCGGCGAGGTTGCAGACGAACGGCGGCGCTAGGGTTTCGGTGGTCGTGTCGGGGTGCGACGTGTTCTGGCCTTCTCCTCCTCGCCGGTGCGTACAGGGTGAAGCAGGGGAACCTCCTCGGTCTCCTCGACCACCTCCACGTCGCCCACGCCGGTTGGAACGAGGATACGGCGGTGGTACTGGCGGTGACCGGCGAGAGGGAAGATGGCGTCGGTGGAGAAGAAGAGGGGAGAGGCAGGGCTCCGGGGTGGATCTGGTGATGCTAGGGCGCGTGAGGCGAGGGAGTAGATAGGGAAGGGGGATGGGGTGACGTGTGGGAGCGGGGTAGGGATAAAGGTGGCTTCAGCCACCTTTTCCTCCTCCTCCTCGCGTGCTCGAGCTGGGGCTCGGCTTGGGCAGGCAGGGGCATGGCAGGTGGGCCAGGAAGAGGTTAAGGCGGGGCAGGTTCGGGCTGGGGCCAGCATGGCATAGAGAAAGGAAGGGAGCTCGGGTAGGAGCTAGGGTTGGTTAGAGAGGGTGGCTCGGGTTAGGGTTTTTAGTTAGGGTTTGGGTAGATGGGGTGGTATAGTAGGTAGGGTAGGCATGGTGGGGTAGGTCAGGGGTGATGCCCCGGTTTAGAGAGAGAGAGAGAGAGAGAGAAGAGCTCGGCTAGGTAGAGAGAAAAGAGAGAGAGTAGAGGGTTTAGGATAGTCTAAGGTGGTAGATTAACATGGTTAAGGTAGGATGATGATTGCATCTAGAGTTTAGGGTAAGGAGGAGGTGGGGAGGACATGGTGTAGGGTTTCCTTTAAGGTGGTATGATCATGGCATGAGCAAGTGTATAGGAGAAAAAAATAAAAGGTGTGGATAGTGTCTCACATGATCATGCATGGCATGGATGGTGAGGGTGAAGAGGTGGAGATGGTGAGAGGAAGAGAAAAGCCTCACAAGGAAAAGGATCCACTCAAAACCAAAGACAAGCCAAAAGAAAAGAAATGGTTATGGTTGCATGGCCCATGCAAAGGCATTAAATGCCAAGTTTTAATCTTGTGAAAACAAAATAATTAACAAGGCATGATTCCCATGCATTACCAAATTATGGAATAAAGGCCAAGCAAAAGAAAATAGAATTGGGTCCATCCTATCTTCCATGAGCTAGATTAAATACCCAAAAGAAAATAAAAGCTCATGGGTAATTAGGATGGTGGAATTATAAGGTGGTGACAAAGAAAAAGGGGTGGAGTGGAATAAAAGATATGCTCCCAACTCAACTTGGGCATCAAGCATTTATCAAAATTCAAATACATTATATCAAGAGCCAAATACAATTAATAATACATATGAGAGAAGAACCAAATGAAAGAGTTTTATATGATGCTCAAATGCAAGGTGGCATGATGACATGAGCATGATATAATTATGATGCAACAATTATATGTAAGAAGTAGCCATTATATTACTAAACCATGTAGCATTACAATTGTTAGACAAATGGGATGCTACAATAGGCTAGGTCTCGGGTAGCAGGTCGAGTCGGTTACAAGTTAGGGTTTTTCCCTTCAAACTTTCTATCTTTAGCTTCTTCCTGTCTCTCAAGAAATCGAGAGTCCGCAGGTTACTCGAGTCCTTTAGTCCAGGCCTTGGCGACACCGTGGGCCTGTATGTATTTAGACCGTATATACCAAGCTTGAGTACCTGTAGGGTATACCCATGTCAGTAGCCCCCGAGTATCCAGTGGAATCACAGATTCGACTGGGTACTTTTTGAAGTTTTTGAGTGCCTTAATGAGTACATTATTGGACTGCTTTCATTTATGTCATAGGGATTTGTTGATATACGTGCCTGATGTAGCCGAAGTATCGGTATCAGTTAACCACCTTAGGGTGAAACAACGTAATCTACTCGAACTCGAGTCCCTGGACTCGAATCCGGAAAAGTGCTGGCGTAATTCGACTCAGGCCGCGGAGGTCTTACATGAGTCGAATTCCAGTTATATGGGTGTGAGCACTTGACGCGTCCGTCAAGGCATGTTCATCGTGCCTATAGGCACAGATATGTTTCTGGTAGTGCGCAGTTAAATGCGTTGCTAGGCCTTTAATCAGGTCTTACCTTCACGCTGTAAGCGCGGCATCCGAATTTTATCATCGCAGAGATGATTCGGACAACCCAGGAGGCGTAATCTCTTTGTAGGGAAACAATTATGAGGCGGTGTCGCCATGCTCTGCGAGTGCTGATGTACTCAATGCACAGCTTTCGTGCAAATAATCATAGGGTGCGCGACCAGCGCTCCCTATGGGAGTAGCCCCCGAGTGTCTGGTTGAGTCGAAGACTCAGGCAGGGACTAAAGAAATTTTACGACCGCTGTCATTTTTGTTTGTTTGAGTCGAAAACTTGGGTTGCGACTGCTGTCGTCTTTTTCTTGCTTGTTTCAGTCGAAATTGTTTCCAGCGCTCCCTATGGGAGTAACCCATGTCCATAGTCGAATCGGTGTTCGAGTGGTTGGGTTTGATTGTGATTGCCTGTATCCCTGCAATAAGAAAAGAAAATCATAGGGTGCCGGCCAGCACTCCCTATGGGAGTAGCCCCTGAGTGCTTGGTGGAGTCGAAAACTCCAGCAAGGACTAAAGTAGTCGAAGTTTTCCGCTAAGTAGCCGTTGATGACGTCAGTGCTGACGCTTGCATGACCTCAGTTGCCCGCGTGAGCGGCTTTGACGGGACGTGACGAGCGGTGGGTCCCACTTTCTGACTTTGATTTGACTGGGCGTGCGTAATCTTATTATTAACTGCGCCTCCTCGATTTCCGTGCAGTGGAAGGACGATTCACGCTTCCTCTTCCCCACGTGTCGAGCGCGATATGTGCCACGCGTCCAATAGGGTTTTTGTGAACCGTTGGATTGCATCTCTTAGGGGTTAAGTAGCGATGCTATGGCGGTAAATTTCCATCTGCGCCCTTTTCTTCCTCGCTGCCATCGCCATTGCCGCTGCTCCTCTGCTTTTCTCCTGCGCTCATCTCCTCCGCAGCTCTGGACCATCTCCACTCGTTTCCAAGTTATTTTCTGCGTTCTCATCGCCGCCGCGCAATGGTAAAGAAGAAAGGAGGCGCTGCCGCTGAATCCACCGCCACCGCTGCTGCGGCGAAGAAGAAGGGAGGTTCCGCTGCTGCGGGCACCAGTACCGCCGCCGGCAGGAAAAAGAAGATTGCGAGCACCCGCGTGACCAATGGCGCTTGGCGCCCCTCAATCATCAAGGCGTCCAATCTCTGTCTTCTTCGCCAAGACGGAGTTATTTCTGCAGCAGTCGCCGACGCGCGTCCCCAGCGGTGAGACCATTCCTGTGCCTCCCACTGGTTTTCGAGTGATGTTTCTTGCTTTCATTATTCGCGGCCTTTCTTTGCCTATCCACCCCTTTCTTAGGGGTCTCCTCTGTTTCTACGGGATCCAGCTCCATCAGCTGTCCCCAAATTCGATTCTTCACATCTCTTGTTTTATCACCCTCTGCGAGTGCTGGCTTGGAATCGAGCCGCACTTTGGCCTTTTCAAACGTTTATTCAAGCTAAAGCGTCAGTCTGCATCTGGATCTTTAGTTTATGACGTAGGTGGTTGTGGAATCCATGTCGACCCATCCACCACCTATTTCGACATCAAGCTCGCCAAGTCCGTCCAGGGATGGCGGGACATGTGGTTTTATGTTCGCGACCAGAAGGCCAAGGACGAGCATTTTGGACTCGCGCCTTTCGATCCCGCGACTCCCTGCAAGAATATGCGTTCTTGGAAGAATGTGATCATGCCCTCCGAACTTGCGGAGACAGATGTGTTATATCAACGCGTCTACGACCTCGAGAATCGCATAGGCGCAGAAGAGAGAGGTTGCGCCCTTGTCAGAACTTGGCTGCATCGTCGCGTCCAGCCTCTCCAGGCTAGGGTCCATCCCATGTTTCAATGGGGTGGTGCTGATGATGTCACTCGTGTGTCTACCGATGGCATGTCCGCGAGTGAGGTAGATAAGAGGGTGCGACTGGTCACGAAGTACACCTTCAAGGATGTGCTTCCGAATGCAGTCGTTCCTCCCTTCGATGCTTCGAATCCTCCTCCTGAGGTATAGTCGTGCTACGCAGTAGCTTATGTTCGCGATTGCTTTTCTGTTGCTTACTTGCTCCTTTTTGCTGTTTGTATGCAGGACTGGGCGGTGTCGCCTTGCATGCCTCCTCTCCCTGAGGGCATTATTCCTCGCGAAGCTTTTGAAGAGGATGAGTCTGAGTCGACCATCCCTTCTGATGTGGAAGAGGAAGCCCCCGAGTCCGGGAGCCCGGATACTCGCAAGCGTTCTCGCAGCGAGGACTCCGATGCGTCGACTCCTTCAACTCCAGAAGGCACAGTTGCTGGCGCGGAGTCACCAATTCCCGTTGTTCCTGTGAGGGCTGTAGCACCGTCTTCTCGCAAGAAGTTGCGATTGCCCAAGGAGTCTTCGTCGGAGTCGGCGGAGGCCACATTTGATCTTGAGAAGTTTGACTGGTAAGTTTATGAGGTCATTCATTCTTTTCTGTTTTCTATTTGGTGGCTTTGCCCTGGAGTTTTGCCTTTTCTTAATGTGAATTTGGTCTTGTAGTCAAGAGGCGTCGTCATCTTCTGGCGACGTTGAATTTTTGAAGGAATCAGGAGTCACGACCTCAAGGGCCAAGGTAGAGGTCGAGCGCGCTCCTTCTCCTCCGGCGGCGGCCCACTCCGGGCACAATTCTTCGAGCTCTCCTCACAGGGGGGAGCATCGAATAGTTGCTCGGATGACGGCTCAACAGACTTCTTCGGAGTCGCTAGAGGACCATGTGAGTATATCTTCCCTTCTTTTGTATTTTGGCAGCCAATGTCTTCTGTTGCCCTCTCTGATTCCTTGCTTGGTGCAACAGCTCCTTGTAAAGGAGGCCGCGCGAGTGGCGTAGCAGGTGATGGCGATGGGTCGTCAACATGCGATGCTGGAGACGCGTCACCGCGTGGTCGAAAGTGAGTGCTTCCACGCTTGTTCCTTTCATCTTCTCTCTGTTTTGGTATGTTCGACGGATAGCCAATTATTTGACTGCCATGTAGCTGAGCATAACGCCCTACTGCGCAATGTCGCATCATTGGAGAAGACATTGGCCGCAGCTGTGAAGGGGCGCGATGAGGCAATCGCGGCTCGTGATGATGCCCGGAAGCGCGAAGAGGATCTGCGCGCCTCTTTTGCGGCCAGGGAGAAGTTGTTCGAGGAGCAACTATTCTCAGTCGCCAAGGCCCTCTCAGGTACGTTTACTGGTAGATTTTTATTGATGCGTTTCTCGGTTTCTAGAGTTTTGCCGGTGGCACTAGAAATTTGATCCATGTTTTTTGGTGTAGATGCTGGCGACTTGAGTTTTGACCCGCGGGCCCTTCATCGTGATGACGCTCTGGCCGGCGCGGTGTCCGCGGTCGAAGACCGAAGCGCTGCCGTCTAGGATACATTATCCAAGGCCAAGGTCACCCTTAGTCGCCTCCGGGAGGAGTTGATGCCAAAGGCGGAGCAGGTCGATACTATGGATGAGCTGGTGGAGTCACTCGCCGGGGGTGTGCCTTCTACCTACAAGAACTCCCTCCGGGTGGCTGGTGCAACGATGTCACTCGCCATGGTGCAGGCCCACGGAGTTGAGATAGATCCCTCTGCGGTGTCGAAGACAATGCCTGTTGGCGCGGATGGTCAGCAGGTAATTTTCGCTCCCTTTGCGACTGCCTGTGCCAAATACGTCCATTCTTTGATTAATACCATTGCCAAGTATTCGGAGGAGCTCCAACGCGCTAAGAAGGCGGCGAAAGCTTCGGCTTCAGGGGCAGGCGGAAAGTCAGTGGCGTCTGATACTGCCACAGACTTGATGAAGCCTCCGAAGGCGTCGAAGTCGAAGAAGCCAGCTGCTCCGTAGTTAGCTTGTGTAATAGATGATGAATTGTCCTTTTGGTCTAAGAACATGCCTACTGGCAAGTGTGCTTGTGAATATTTATGCTTATCCTGAATGCACTTGTTCCCCTTGTCATTGTGTTAATTTGGTCGCCTTATTTGCTTCTGTGTTGACTTGTGGTAGGGCACATCGAGTGGTCCCGTAGGGGGAACCCAGGACTCACCATCTCTTGATGAGACAGTGGCACCACCGCGCTCTAGGGTAGAGGAGCTGTCCTTGCTGTCGTGACTTCGTGATCGCGTGAAGCAGCTGGAGCGTGAGTTACCCCTGATCCGCGGTAACGCAGATGTGGGGAAGTCAAAGGCGGAAAAATCCGCCGCCCGCGAGCAGTATCTGCTTGGCGAGGTGACGCAGCTGGGCGATCAGTTTAGGTGTTAGTTTGCTCGTCCTCATCGTTTCCTTTGTAGTTAGTCGCAGTGGTACGTTGTACTCATGCTGTTGGTGCCGCTTCGTGTAGTTGTTAGCGCACGCCATCCGTAGGAGGATAGGGATAGGATTGCCATCCGCCTTCATGGTCTCACCCAGGAGCAACTCCAACTAGGTGGATCATGATCGTGCGACTGCATTGGCGACCCTGCAGGATCGCGCTTCGCGAGTGCTGCTCTTCCTGAAGAAGTCGCAGTCATGTTTGAAGAATATCTATCGGGCGATGTTCTCGTTGGATGACACGCCGTCAAGCCTGTTGGCTCTCCTGGCCAAATTTCAAGATATGTCCGCGGTTCGCGAGTGCGTGAGGCAACAGTTGGTGGCTGGTGCCAAGGCTGCCCTCTCGATGGTGCGATTGCACAGGCCTGACGTGGATGTCGCCGTCGTAGCTTCCGGTCTGCCAGCGCCGCCGGCGGGATCTGCGTGGAATATGGTGCCGCACTATCAAGCGGTGGACCGTCCAGCAGAGGAGATTGTCGACTTCTTCGAGGAGCAAACCAATATTCTTCTGTTGCAGCAGTAACCAGATTTGTATCCTGCACATAAGTGCATTTGTGTTGTAAAGTTCATATATATATATTTGTATGTAATTTATTGTTGACCGCGTACAAATAGCTTTTGTAAGCGTAAGGTGTGTTGCACTATGCGAGTCCTTTTCGTTAGCCTGGCCATCCCTTTTATCAACCTGCCAGGTGCGTTGCAGCTGGGTTGAGTTGATGTGCCAGCTACTCAGGATGTCGCGTTTATTAGTTTGAGGAACAAATGTGTGTAGGGTGGCGTAGCCCCCGAGTATAATAGTAACAGAAGTGAAAAGAAAAAACACAGAGTTTTGGGGCACTTAGCTTTTATTTATTTGGAGACCAGTACGAGGTACAATGTGTGGCTAAGTAGCCTTGGCTGGGTAGCCTTATTTGCGATGTAAAAGTAAAACAGCTAGGGGTAGAAGCGTCGCAGTTGTGCGACGTTCCAAGGGTTGGAGTATGCGACTCCTGTTTCTAGGTCTTGAAGACGATAGGCGCCACCTGGGATTACTTCTGTAACCAAGTATGGTCCTTCCCAGGGGGACTCGAGCTTGAGATGCCCCTGCTACTTCAGTCGCAGGACCAGGTCACCTTCGACAAAGGATCTGGGGCGAAGCCTTCTACTGTGGTAGTTGCGCAGGTTCTGCTGGTAGATCATGGATCTTTCTACGCCGATTTCTCTCGCCTCGTCGAGGAGGTCGACGGAGTCTTCGAGTGCAAGAGATGACTCTTGTTCGCTGTAAGCGACTATGTGCGGCACCTTGTACCTTACTTCGGCGGGTAGTACCGCTTCTGCCCCGTGCACCATAAAGAATGGCGTGTAGCCTGTGGCGCTGTTTGGAGTTGTACGTAGGCTCCGGAGTACGGATTTGAGCTCATCTAGCCAGCAACCCGCGGTTTGTTTGAGTGGTCGAAGGAGTCGCTTCTTGATGCCGCTGCAGACGAGCCCGTTTGCTTTTTCCACCTGACCGTTGGTCTATGGATGCGCGACTGAGGCATAACTGATGTTGATTCCCAGGTTTTCGCAGAATTCTTGGAACTCCTTGGATGTGAAGTTCGTCCCGTTGTCAGTGATGATGTTGTGCGGCACGCCGAAGCGGTAGACAATGGATTTGAAGAACTTGACCGCGTTGTGACCCGACTGCTTGGTCACCGGCATGGCTTCGATCCACTTGGTGAATTTGTCGACTGCAACCAAAAGATAGACGTAGCCTCCCTGTGAGGACCTTGGGAGCTTGCCTACCATGTCAAGCCCCCATTGTGCGAAGGGCCAGGCCAATGGAATAGGACGTAATTCTGCGCCTGGTGCGTGTGGTTTGTCCGCGAATCGCTGACAAGCGTTGCACTTTTGGACTATGTCCTTGGCGTCGCGCATGGCCGTGGGCCAGTAAAATCCAGCTCGTAGAGCTTTGGCAATGAGGGCGCGACTGCCGGCATGGTGTCCGCAGGTTCCTTCATGTATGTCGAGGAGGACTGCTTTTCCATCGGCCAGGAAGACGCATCGTTGTAACACGCCTGTGATACTGCATTTATACAGTTCGCCGTTGATAACGGCGAATGCCTTGGAGCGTCGTGCAATGTGTCGTGCGTCCGTCGGGTCGCCCGGTAGGCGCTTGCTGAGGAGATATGTAATGTACGGCTGCGTCCAAGATTGTTCTATCATCATGACGCTCATTGGCCCTTCGAGTCCTGTGTCTAGCTCCAATTCATCGAGTGCCATTGGCTCATTGGGTGGCGTAGCCCCCGAGTCCATTGCTGCGCTTGTTTTTTCTCTGCGGCCTTTGGCTTGATGGAGCATTCGTAGATGCGCTCGAGAAATACCCCAGGTGGTATGGGGGCGCAGGTAGAGCCTATGTTGGCGAGTGCGTCCGCCTCCTCGTTGCTTTCGCGACCTACGTGTCGCAACTCGCAACCATCAAAGTCTCCCTCGAGTGTATCGTAGAGGTCGCGGTATGCGATCATGTTGTCATTGAGTGCGTCGCACTCGTGCATTGTTTGGTTGACGACCAGCTTGGAGTCGCCATATATGATGAGCATCTTTGCGACGCAGGCTTTTGCCATCCGCATCCCGTGCAACAGGGCCTCGTATTCAGCCTCGTTGTTTGAGGCTGTGAACTGCATTGGCAGGATGTATTTCAGCTTGTCTCCTTGAGGCGATGTCAATATGGCACCTGCTCCTGCTCTGTCTTTCCGCTTGGATCCATCGAAGTGCATTGTCTAGAGGTAGGACATATCTGGCTTGTCCGGGAGTTGGTTTTCCATCCAATGCACGAGAAAGTCAGGGAGAACTTGTGACTTGATTGCATCACGCTTTTCGTATGTGATGTCTCGTGGAGACAGTTCGATTCCCCAAAGCGCGACTTTTCCCGTGGCGTCGGGGTTATTGAGGATATGTCTCAATGGGGCGTCGCTGACTACCACGATTGGCTGTTCCTGGAAGTAATGGCGCAGTCGCCGGGCGGTCATGAAGACGTCGTACGCCAGCTTCTGGTAATGCGGGTACCGCTGTTTTGTTGGCATGAGAACCTCGCTGAGGTAGTATACCGGGCGTTGTACGCCATGGACCTTGCTTTCCTCGGCCCGCTCGACGACGAGCACTGTACTAACCACTTGGTTGGTAGCGGAGATGTATAGCAGTAGTGGCTCCCTTTCTCGTGGAGTCACCAGTACTGGCGAGGTGGATAACAGGCGCTTGAGATCTTCGAATGCTTCTTGCGCTTCCTTGGTCCACTCGAATTTGTCAGCTTTGTGGAGGAGCTGATAGAAAGGCAGTGCCTTTTCCCCCATTCGACTGATAAATCGACTGAGGGCCGCGATTCGTCCGGCTAGTTGCTGGACGCCTCTTATGTTCTTTGGCTTCTCCATGGCCAGTATGGCCTTTATCTTTTTCGGGTTTGCCTCAATCCCTCTCGCGGAGATGAGATACCACAGCAGCTGCCCAGATGGTACGCCAAAGGCGCATTTGTCCGGAATGAGCTTAATCCGGTAACGATCAAGGTTGGCGAATGTTTCGCGCAAGTCGTCGATTAGAGAGGCTTCCTCCTTGGTTTTGATTACTATGTCGTCGACATAGACTTGGATGTTGCGGCCCAATTGTTCCTTGAGGCAAGCCTGCATGCACCGCTGGTAGGTGGCTCCCGCGTTTTTTAGCCCGAAGGGCATTGTGTTGTAGCAGAACACACCGAAGGGCGTTGTAAACGCAGTCTTCTCCTAGTCTTCTTCCTTCATTCGAATTTGGTTATAGCCTGAGTAGGCATCGAGGAAGCAGAGACGTTCGCATCCAGCGGTGGAGTCGATGATTTGATCGATCCGTGGTAGCGGGAAGTGATCTTTTGGGCAGTGCTTGTTTAAAGAAGTGAAGTCCACGCACATCCGTAGGATATCTGTGTCCTTTTTTGGCACCAGCACCGTATTGGCGAGCCTGTTGGAGATATGCCCAAGAGGCAATAATAAAGTGGTTATTATTATATCTTTATGTTTATGATAAATGTTTACATCCCATGCTATAATTGTATTAACCAGAAACATTAATACTTGTGTGTTTTGTAAACATAAAAGAGTCCCTAGTAAGCCTCTTGTTAAACTAGCTTGTTGATTAATGGATGATCATGGTTTCCTGATCATGGACATTGGATGTTGTTAATAACAAGATCATATCATTAGGAGAATGATGTGATGGACACACACCCGTAGTAAGCATAGCATAAGATCAAGTCATTAAGTTTGTTTGCTATAAGCTTTAAAATACATAGTAACCTAATCTTTCGACCATGAGGTTATGTTAATCACCATCACCGGATGGGTACTTTGATGGCATCAAACACCGCTTCGTAACTGGGTGGTCATAAAGGTGTCGTTGGGTATTCTGAAAGTATGTGTTGAAGCGCATGGACCAAGATTGGGATTTGTCCATCCATATTACGGATAGATATGCTCTGGGCCCTCTCGGTGGAATGTCATCTAATTAGCTTGCAAGCATGTGACTGGGTCACAAGGGATGACATAACATGGAACGAGTAAAGAGTACTTATCAGTAACGAGGTAGAACTAGGAATGGAGATACCAACGATCAAACCTCAGATAAGTAGAGTATCGCGTGACAAAGGGAATTGGTCTCGTATGTAAATGGTTCTATTGATCACGAAGTCATCGTTGAGTATGTGGGAGCCATTATGGATCTCCAGGTCCCGCTGATGGTTATTGATAGGAGATATGTCTCTGTCATGTCTGCATATTCACGAACCGTAGGGTGACACACTTAAGGTTCGAAGTTGTTTTAAGTAGATATGGAATGTGTGTTGGAGACCGAATGTTGTTCGGAGTCTCGGATTGGATCCAGGACATCACGAGGAGATCCGGAATTGTCCGGAGAATAAGATTCATATATTGGGGATCATTTTCTGAGTTAGGAAATGTTCCAGAGTATTTGTATGAGGATTATAGAAGGTTTCGGAATGTTCCGAAAGGTTCTGGAAGATTTCTTGGAGTTTGCTTGAAAACCAAGAAAGGATCAAGGAGTCCTTGTGGGGCAAGACAAGGAGTCGTGGGGGAGGAGGACTCCTCCCCCCTCCCAATCCGCCGGCCAAGGAAGGGAGGGGAGTCCTACTAGGACTCCCCCTCCCATGGCGCCTCCCTCCTTTAAATAGAGGGGTGGAGGCGCCACTCCCTGGCCCCCTCCACTACTCCAATCCTAGCCGCCTCTCTCCTCCTCCTTTCTTCTGCTCAGGCTTAGGCGAAGCTCTGCAGAATTCTCTACTCCACCACCACCACCACGCCGTCGTGCTGCTGGGATTCCGTGGAGAAGATCTACTACCTCCGCTGCTCGCTGGAACGGGGAGAGGAAGGTCTGCTTCGACTCCGCACGTGTGACCGACTACGGAAGCGCTGCCGGAACGCGGCGCCGGAAGGATCGTCCACACGATCTTGAGATCGGCAAGTGATCGACTACATCAACCACAAGATCCAATCTCGTAACGCTTTTGGGTCTACAAGGGTTAGTACGGATCTATCTCGTTGCACATGTCTAATAGATTAGATCTTGGCTTTTATCTAGATTAGATCTGGGTTTTGTTCGTTCTTGCGGTAGAATTTTTTTGTTTTCCATGCTATGAACCCATCGGTGGTATCAGTGCCGTGTCTATGCGTAGATCTATTGCACGAGTAGAACACAATGTTTTTGTGGGCGTTGGTGTTCGTGCCGTCTTTTGCTTTGTGTACTTTGCATCTTGCGGTATGGTGGGATGAAGCGGCTCGGGCTAACCTTACATGTCATCACACATGAGACTTGCTCCACGCTTGACGTGTAACTTGCTTTGCACAAGTGGCTTTGCGGGTGTCTGTCTCTCCCACCATAGTATAGATCCAATCTACACTTTGCACTTGATAGCACTTGTATCAACGTTGTGGTTCATATTCGTAGGTAAGATCCGTTCTTATTCGAAAGCCCCAAGCCACGTAAAACATGCAAAGAAAATTAGAGGCGTCTAACTTGTTTTTGCAGGGGTTTTGTGATGTGATATGGCCATTATGTGATTGTGATTATATTTGATGTATGCAATGATCCTTATTGTAATATGGCAACCGGCAGGAGCCTAATGGTTGTCTTTAAATTTTGTTTAAGACCCGCGTGTCTATTCATCATGTAATAGCTTTATTCCAAATAGTTGTAATAGTTGCTGTTGGTGATGGACAACCATGAAGCGGCGCCACGGACCTTGACGCCACGCTGGTGATGATGGAGATCATGTCCATGCTTTGGAGATGGAGATCAAAGGCACAAGAAGAAAGGCCATATCATATCACATATTATGATTGCCTGTGATGTTAATCCTTTATGCATCTTGTATTGCTTAGATCGCGACGGTAGCATTATAAGATGATCCCTCTCACTAAATATCAAGTAATAAAGTGTTCGTCCTTAGTTGGCACTGTTGCTAAGACTCGTCGTTTCGAAGCATCTCGTGATGATCGGGTGTGATAGACTCTACGTGTGCATACAACGGGTGCAAGCCAGATTTGCACATACGGAAACTAAGGTTAACCTTCACGAGCCTAGCATGTACAGACATGGTCTCGGAACACGGAATACCGAAAGGTAAAGCATGAGTTATATGGATGATATGATGAACGTGTTGATTGTTCGCCTTTAAAGCTACATCATCTCACGTGATGATCGGACTTGGTGTAGTGGATTTGGTTCGTGTAATCACTAAAACAACTCGAGGGATGTTGTTTTGAGTGGGAGTTCATTTTTAATTTGGATTAGTCGAACTCAATTTATCATAAACACAATCAAAGTGAATTTGCATAGTTTGTTGTAGTCATTGGCATCCGTTCACCACCTTACGCTTAGTTATAGTTGAGATAGTGGAACTATAGAAATTCTGGATATTTACTTTACGAACTGGTATCGTATTGTTTTGAATGTCAATTTAAAGTTTATAAGTCCTATTGCAAACTTTCAGCAAACTCTATTTATTCCATGAAGTTTAATAAATAGTATTAAATCAAGAGTAATAATTCCAGTGTTAGTATCTAATGTATCATGTTTGCCTCCATGATTCTTGATACTCAAAAGATTGTTTTTTTTAATATCAAGTTTATCTAAGAGCTGAAAGCAATGTTTCAGAAACCATCATATGTGAAAGGTATTGCGATATCTAAAACAATGTGTTGGTTACAACTTGATAGAGTATACGTCCTCATATTTGATGAGAATTTGTGAAGGTTGGAGACGCTAGTCGTCCTAATCCTCCAAAAGGTTTTGAAAAAGAAACATTATACTCGCAATTCACCTTTATAAGCTATAGCAGCTTGATCATGAAAGTTGTCATGATAGGGATGAATAGAAGATGTAAGTAAAATGTTTACTACACTAAAAGATTACTAAAGAATGGATTTTTGAAAGAACACCAAACATTTGATGATGGTGATCCACCTCAAAGTGCAAGTCCAAAGGTATTAGTAGTTGACTATATACGCTTTGTACCATGTGTCATGTTGATAACACCACTATTGATGTTGATAGATTCTTTTAAAAGAAAAGGAATTGCTGAAAGAGAATCTATAAAATATTTGGCAGAAAATAAAAGGTTGGAGATGTCCAACTTAGGCATATAGAAGATATACATGTTATGGTTGTATTCCTTGCTTGTTAAACAATGTGGTTCTCCGGTATTGGATACCGAATTGGTTGGTATGAAGTGTCATATAGGACAACACAATTCATGAACTGCAATGGCCTAAGTAACTAGCAAGAGAAAATGTGATGATGTTCATCGAAAACAAACAAAGGGTTGTTGTGTTGCTCGTTAACATCAAAGCTTGCCTTCAAGATTTGTTTCAATAATTCTTATTTTGATCAGGTATTATGACGACAAAAGGTTGTTCAAATAATTACCGTATTCCATAATAGATGGATAATATACAAGTCTGGTAGGAGAAATAACGACCATAAAACTAATGCTAAAATGTCGCAAGACAAATGATTGAAAGATCACTTGCGAAGTAACATCGCCGTTTAAATTATATTGAAAGGATATATGAAGAAACTTCATGTTGATGGATTTTTTGGAGTCTTTGATTTGGATCAAATGACGCTTGTGATACTTTCCTGGAGATAATTAAAACTCCGTTCGTAGGCCAAAAGAGGAACGGACGACTAACTGATTGGAATTTGTACATATTGATGTATATAGTCCATTATGTGTAATCGTGGGCGATGGATTTCAACTTCATATGCTTTCTCCGAAGATTTGAGTGAGTATATGTATATACTTACTCAATAAGGAAGAAGTATGAAACATTTGAAAAATGTTCAAAGACTTTCAAGATGAAGTGAAAAATCATTGTAACAAGAAAATAAAAGAGTTTATGATTGGATCATAAAGAAAGATGTTTGAGTTACAAGTTTAGCAAAACACCTAAGATTTGAGGAATCGTTCCATGGATTTGCATTTCCCAAAACACCATAGGAGTATGGAGTGTTCGAGATATGTAATGAAACCTTGTTTGACATGGTAAGATCAAAGGTGTCATTTATAAAACTGCCATTATATATTAAAGATTAAAGCTTTAGTGACTACCGCTTTTACACTGAAAAGAGCTCCATCGTGATCCGTTCAAATGACACCATATGAGTTATGGTTTGGGATAAAACCCGAATTGTCTTTTCTTAAATTTTTGGTATGCTAGGCATAAGTAAAATGTTTACAACCAAAGTCGGATAAGCACGTCTTTGTAGGTTATTCCAAAGAATTTGTTGGGAATTTCTCCATAACGCCGAGGACAAAAGAGTTTGTCACTTGGAACGTCAAGTTTCTTGAGAAGGAATTTTTTCGTGAAAAGTTAAGTGGGAGAACAATAGAACTTTGATAAGGTTGTTGAACCTTAGCTATATGTGCTAAGTAGCGCAGCGCCGGAAAGTCCCGGTGGCGGCCACAATGCTCATGTCTCTCGTGATTACAAAAGGTGTGATCTCGGAGATTAGAGTTCCTATAGAACCGTGTGGGTTGGTAAGAATCAAATAGTAAGATTTGATAAGCAAGTCGTTATTGTTTTAACAATGATGAACCGACTACATGCAAAGAAGCGATGATGGGCCCTGACTCCATAAAATGACTAGAAGTCATGGAATCCGTGATAGTATCCATACACGAGAAATCAAGTTTCTGAACTAGAAGACCCTCCGGAAAGGTGTGAAGCCTATCGATCGTGTTTGGATCTATAAAGAAATAGACATGGATGTTTCAAATCTATGAAATAGTCGACATGTCGGAAAGAGTTTACGACAATGTTCAAGGAATTGACTATGATAAGATTTGATCTTTCATAGCGATATTTAGTCTGGACGGATTAATGTAGCAACCACTACATATATTTTGGTATATGGTAGTTGAACAAATAAAACAAGTTCTTCTAAAAGAATGGTTACCTAGGACGTGTACATGACACGATCCAAAGGGTTTTGTTTATTCAAAGGATGCTAAAAGAGTATGCAAAACTTCAATGGTTGAAGTGAGCATCGTGGAGTTGGAATCTTCACCGTGATGAAACCGTTAAAAGGTTTAATTTCATCAGAGACGATGAAGATGTTTGCATTTTGTAAGAAATTAAGTGGGAGCGCTAAGACATATTTCTAATACATTATGTGAAAGACATATTGTTGATTAGAAATAATGTATCTTTTATTGACATAGGTTAAGAATTTCATTTCGATGAAAGACTTAGGCATAACTCGAGAATTAGGCATCAATGTCTATATGAATAGATTGAGGCGCTAATATGGTTTTGCCAAATGTACATAGATAAGATGTTGAATGAGTTCAATATGGAAACAACAAGAAAGGTTCTTGACGCACGAAAAGGACTAAATCAAGATTCAAGTGTTTTGACACTTGGTGAAATCACAAGAATATTTTGATCAATCATTCTTTGAGATGTACACATCCAGATATGTCCTATGCTCTAAATGTTATGAGCATATACCAGAATGATTCATAAGATGATCATTGGACAATAGTAAAGATATTCTTATGAGCTTTGGAAGAACTAAGAATATATCATGTATAAGTGACAAATAGTTAAAGGTAGTTCATTGTAAAGTGTTACATTGATACTAGTTTTGTCACAAGATACAAATTAAATTTATCTCAATTTAGACTATGGGTGGCACAATACAATGGAAAGGATGTTCCATGATGGATTTGGATGAGTTCCAAAGTTGAGATATTGTGATGGATACTACAACAAAAGGCTAAGTATATAACTGCTATAGTAGCAGCAAAGGAGGGCATTTGTGTTAAGTAGTTTGTTATCAAACTAGGCGTGGTTCATAGCGGGATAATACTATAAAGGTACATTGTACGACAATTGTATCAATATGATTTAATCCCAAGGAACTAAAGGTCTCACCAAAGGACCAAATTTATACAATGCCATCTCATTGGAGAATGAGTAATGCGTAGAGACGCAAGGACATGCAAATACACATGGACCTGGAAGTGTCAGATCCGAAGATTATGTTTACCACTAGCAATAGTGTCTATACAACACCAGAAAGCCATAGGTGTTGAATGCACAAGTTTTTTAACTAGATTATTGACTCTAGTGCAAGTGGGAGACTGTTGGAGATATGCCCAAGAAGCAATAATAAAGTGGTTATTATTATATCTTTATGTTTATGATAAATGTTTACATCCCATGCTATAATTGTATTAACCGGAAACATTAATACTTGTGTGTTTTGTAAACATAAAAGAGTCCCTAGTAAGCCTCTCGTTAAACTAGCTTGTTGATTAATGGATGATCATGGTTTCCTGATCATGGACATTGGATGTCGTTAATAGCAAGATCACATCATTAGGAGAATGATGTGATGGACACACACCCGTAGTAAGCATAGCATAAGATCAAGTCATTAAGTTCATTTGCTATAAGCTTTAAAATACATAGTAACCTAATCCTTCGACCATGGGGTTATGTTAATCACCATCACCGGATGGGTACTTTGATGGCATCAAACACCGCTTCGTAACTGGGTGGTCATAAAGGTGTCGTTGGGTATTCTGAAAGTATGTGTTGAAGCGCATGGACCAAGATTGGGATTTGTCTATCCATATGACGGATAGATATGCTCTGGGCCCTCTCGGTGGAATGTCATCTAATTAGCTTGCAAGCATGTGACTGGGTCACAAGGGATGACATAACATGGAACGAGTAAAGAGTACTTATCAGTAACGAGGTAGAACTAGGAATAGAGATACCAACGATCAAACCTCGGATAAGTAGAGTATCGCGTGACAAAGGGAATTGGTCTTGTATGTAAATGGTTCTATCGATCACGAAGTCATCGTTGAGTATGTGGGAGCCATTATGGATCTCCAGGTCCCGCTGATGGTTATTGATAGGAGATATGTCTCTATCATGTCTGCATATTCACGAACCGTAGGGTGACACACTTAAGGTTCGAAGTTGTTTTAAGTAGATATGGAATGTGCGTTGGAGACCGAATGTTGTTCGGAGTCTCGGATTGGATCCAGGACATCACGAGGAGATCCGGAATTGTCTGGAGAATAAGATTCATATATTGGGGATCATTTTTTGAGTTAGGAAATGTTCCGGAGTATTTGTATGAGGATTCTAGAAGGTTTCGGAATGTTCCGGAAGGTTCTGGAAGATTTCTTGGAGTTTGCTTGAAAACCAAGAAAGGATCAAGGAGTCCTTGTGGGGCAAGACAAGGAGTCGTGAGGGAGGAGGACTCCTCCCCCCTCCCAATCCGCCGGCCAAGGAAGGGAGGGGAGTCCTACTAGGAGTCCCCCTCCCATGGCGTCTCCTTCCTTTAAATAGAGGGGTGGAGGCGCCACCCCTGGCCCCCTCCACTACTCCAATCCTATCCGCCTCTCTCCTCCTCCTTTCTTCTGCTCAGGCTTAGGCGAAGCTCTGCAGAATTCTCTACTCCACCACCACCACCACGCCATCATGCTGCTGGGATTCCGTGGAGAAGATCTACTACCTCCGCTGCTCGCTGGAACGGGGAGAGGAAGGTCTGCTTCGAGTCCGCACGTGTGATCGACTACGGAAGCGCTGCCGGAACGCGGCGCCGGAAGGATCGTCCACACGATCTTGAGATCGGCAAGTGATCGACTACATCAACCACGAGATCCAATCTCGTAACGCTTTCGGGTCTACAAGGGTTAGTACAGATCTAGCTCGTTGCATATGTCTAATAGATTAGATCTTGGCTTTTAACTAGATTAGATCTGGGTTTTGATCGTTCTTGCGGTAGAAATTTTTTGTTTTCCATGCTACGAACCCATCAGAGCCAAGTGCTTTCCTTGATCTCGCGTATGAATTTGGCCTCGAGGAGTCTGTTGATCTCCATGCCAACTGTCTGCGCTCGTGGCTCAGACAGTCGCCTGATTGTTTGCTTGACTGGCCTTGCGTCGGGGTTGACATTGAGTGCGTGCTCGGCGAATTCCCTGGGAACTCCTGGCATGTCCGCAGGACACCAGGCAAAAATTTCCCAGTGCTCACGGAGGAATTCGACGAGCGCGAGTTCCTATGCAGGACTCAAGTTGTTGGCGATGAGGGCCGTTTTGGCGGGATCTGTCGGATGGACCTGCACCTTCTTTGTGTGCACAGATGAGTCGAAGGAGAGATCAGGTGAGCTTGGCCTGCTCGGGGGAGGCGGGCTGTTGTCTGTCGTCTCCTTCAATCGCGCGAGCTCCTCCTGCATGCCGAAGGACTTGGAGATTCTATTGAATTCCCTGTCGCAACTGTCAGATCGCTCAAAGCTTCCGTTGATCGTGATGACGCCGTTGGGACCTGGCATTTTCATCTGCAGGTAGGCGTAGTGGGGTACCGCCATGAACCTAGTGAACGCGACGCGTCCGAGGATGCAGTGGTATTGTGAGGGCCAGTCGACGACCTCAAAATCGATGCGCTCGTGTCAGAAGTTCCTTGGCGTGCCGAATATGACGTCGAGGTTGATTTTTCCCAGGGGGTATACGCCTTTCCCTGGGACGATGCCGTGGAAAGTTGTGTCCGATGCTTCCAAGCAAGTTAGAGGGATCCTCATTGCTCGCGAATATGAGGTTGATGCCGTTTCCGCCATCCATGAAGACGCGACTCATGTCGAAGCCTCCAATTTGCGCCTCGAGTACGAGGGGGCAATGGCCTGGGTGAGGTACTTGAGGCGGGTGGTCTCGTTTATCGAAGGTGATGCACGACTCACTGCCACTGAGGTACTCAGTGGTGGATGGTGGTGAATGCGTGGCCAAGTTGACTTGGCGAGTGATGGCTTTCTACACCCTGTTGGAGGGGCGCCCCTTTTGGATCATCATGGTACCCATGGCCCGTGGGTACGGTTCTCCTCCGTGGTGTTGGTCCGGTGCAGCTCCGTTCGGTGGTGGCCCCGGTGGAGGTGGCGGTACGCCATGTGCCACGGCGCCTGGAGCGGCCCCGTAGCCTCTTTCGACTGCGTTGCGGTTCATCCGAACCAATCCCTCGTGTAGTTTGAGGAACTCGTGGCAGTCCTTGAGGAGGTGGCTGGACTTTTTCTTGCCATCATGCTTGTCGATGTAGAAGTGTACCATGCATGGTCCGGACAGTTTTTCCTCGATGGAGGTCGCGGGTGCCTCGTCGCGAGTGCGGCGTTGCCATACTTGCATGGTTTTCCCAGAGTCACGATATCCACCGCTGCGGTATCCGCTGTTGCGGTTGTCGTCGCGTCTATCGGCGTAGCCGGCTGCGACCATGTTGACGTTGTCACGTTCGTCGCAGATGCGCATGCGGCGTTTGCCTCGGCGGTCGCGTCTGCGTTCGAGTTCTGCCTCCTCATCGGAGTGAGTGCGGTTCTTCACCGAATCTTCTCCATCAGCCCACCGATTCGTGATCTCCATCAGGTGGTCGACGGTCTGGGGCTTTGAGAGGCCCAGCTCCTCCCTAAGCTCTAGACGACGGATGCCACCGTTGAATGCATCAATCGCGCGGTCTTCCGAGATGTTTTCCGCGGAGTTCTTGATGATGGACCACCTTCGTATGTATGAGCGCAGCGATTCACCAGATCTTTGCTGGCAGCATCTCAGTTCTTCGATTGATGCGGGCCGTTTGTACGTGCCTTTAAAGTTGCGTACGAAGCTGTAGACCAGCTCATCCCAACTGCGAATGGATCCGCGTGGGAGGCTATTGAGCCATGCTCGGGCGGCGCCCTACAGTTGTAGCTGCAAGCATTGCATGGCAGTACTTCGACTGCCTCCGTGGACCCTGACGGAGGAGATGTGATCCTCTAGCCAGATTTTAGGGTCCTGTAGACCGTCGAACTTTGGATTTTCTGACGGAAGTTTAAACCCCTTAGGCATTCGCTTTTGCCTAATGGATCTGCTGAAGCATCCGGCGCCGCAGAGTTCCCCGTCTTCCTCTTTCGAGTCAGTCGACCGAGCACGTCGTGCTCTTGACTTGTCGATCTTGCGTTGTGTGAGGTCATTGCGCGCATCGTAGTCGCGATCGTGTCGCCGTGAACGACGGCGTCGAGACAGGTCGTGACTGTCATCACTGGATGAGGGTGAGGAGTAGCGTTTTGCCAGCGCTTTGCCCTTTTTTGGGTCTGGTACCGGCTCCTTGTCGAGGGCGGCCTCGATTAGCTCCAAACCTGCGATCGTAGATCGGTGCATGGCGGTTCGGGGATCTCCAGCCGGTGGCTGGTTGTTGAGGAGGTACATGGTGGCTGCTGTCACCGCGGCCTGCGGCGTCCTGGGGACCACGTTGCCTCTCGTGTCGACTGTCATAGAGCCGAAGTCGAGGACTTTCGCGGCGTCTATGCGCTCTTGTTCAGTGAGGTGAGCCATTCGCGACTGCCTCTTCTTGGCGATGTACTCGTTGCCTCGTGAGGAGGATCCTCCGTAGGAGGAGAGCCCAGTGCGACGAAGGCTCGACTCGTCCGCCGCCTTTTTACGCGCCTCGAGTTGCGCGATTGCTTGTTTTTGGTGCGTGAACTCCTCTTTTAGGAGCCAGTGGTAGCCCATCAGTAGTTCATGCGGGGACCCGAGGGGTAGCGGTGTACCTCGTAGGGCCTCGCGACAGCGCTCCCACTCTTGCTCGTTGAGCTTGATTACGACGCGTTCGCCGGTTTGCTCATTGATTATACTGGGAGGTTCGACTGCTCCCCCGTTGGCGCCGTTGCCGCATTTGGCGGAGGTGTCGCCTGCGTTAATGACGGTGCACATGAAGTGATTGGGGAAGCTGCTGCTTCCACAACTTTCAGATTCAGAAACATAGGTTCCATCTTCTGTGGCCAGATCGCTCAGATCGGAGTCGCGACTGCTGTCGTTGATCGTGTTCCCGACTGCCACCGGAGCATTGAGCTCACTGAGGGTGCCGATTGATGGAGGGAACCATGATGCCGGGGCAATCGCCGGTGTCGTCGGTTGATCAGGCATGCGAAGCGTGCCCGTCTGACCAACTTGGAAGCGAAAGTTCCTAATCGCCAGGCTGATTCCGTCGCCCACGGATTCGAAGGCCGGGCGGGTGGCCGGCGTGTGGATGGTGAAGTCAAAGGCGCCGAAGAGTTGGCGAATCTCCGCTGTTGCGGAGTTGTAGATCGCAGTTGATGGGGCCGAAGAAGTCGCAACATCAGCACTCCCAATTCCCACAGACGGCGCCAATTGACGAGGGTTTAACTCATCAATACCCATTGTTATGGACTTGGGTTTTGGAGAAGGAGTGAGTGCTGGAGACATCTATCGGCTAGCAAACAAGCACACAGGAGACAAAGGATTTACCCAGGTTCAGGCCTCGTAGAGGTCCCTACTCTTGCTTGTCTGCTCGTGGAATTATCAAAGGAGTCGAAAGTTACAATGGTGCGCAGATGCAATCTGGCGAAAGTTATGGAAACTAGGGTTGCGTGTGTCCTCCTCGCCGCCCCCTCCTAGCCTTTATATAGATAGGCTAGGTCTCGGGTAGCAGGTCGAGTCGGTTACAAGTTAGGGTTTTTCCCTTCAAACTTTCTATCTTTAGCTTCTTCCTGTCTCTCAAGCAATCGAGAGTCCGCAGGTTACTCGAGTCCTTTCGTCCGGGCCTTGGCGACACCGTGGGCCTGTATGTATTTAGACCATATATACCAAGCTCGAGTACCTGTAGGGTATAGCCATGTCAAGACGTACGCACAAAAACACGTGTAGATACGTGTTTTTTAGAAAAATGTTACTCCCTTCAATCCAAATTAGTTGATTCAAATTTGTCTAAATATAAATGTATCTAATACTAAATCATGTCTAAATACAATCGAATCTAAACAAATCTAAGTCAAATAATTTAAGTCGGAGGATGTAAAACATCTTAGGAACGGAAGAAAACTTGGTTACTTAATTTGCTTAATAGAAATCATAGATGCAAATACTTGTAGCTCTAGACCCGGAAGTACATAACCATGTTGGTAACAAATATGCAAGGTCTCTGGTAAAAATATATTACTACATCCCTTCAAGGAATAAGACGCACGCATATTTCAAGACAAAGTTTGACCGAAAAAATTGAGCAACAATATCTTGATTATATTGTGCATAATTAGTACAGTTGGATTCGTATTGAAAAACACTTTCCAATGATACTAATTTTGTACCAACATTGTTTATAAGTAATTCTTGGTAAAAAAACACGCAAAAGGAGAACGCGAGTACTATATAGATTGATGTACTTCAAGTGCAAATCACAAGAGTGCCTATGCAAATTATCATTACACCGACTTGGATTGTTTTAGCCTTACGAAGCATCTCCTAGCAAATCTCATCGGTGCCTTCTTCGTGGAGCTTCAACACAAGGACGATTGGACTCTTGTCGCTGATTGTTACATTTAGAAGAATGTAGGAATCATATACATGTCAATGATGAATCCTGATGTGACCAAGTAATCCAATCGCCAAGCACTTAAATTGCACAACAAGATAGTAGACCCAGATAAGATCACCGTTCATCTTGGCAGATAAATGAAAATGAAACAAGATTCCAATGCTCATATGTGCTTCTTGTCTTTCTAAAAAAATATGGTTATAAGTAAAATACTCATACGTGTTAACAAAAAATTAGAGAGAAAGGAAATCACTTTAACAATTTGATAAAAGAAATCACAATGAGGTCCACGGTTATAATTGCATGAAAAGTACATAGTTATAATGCTTAATATAAAATTATATATATTCTAAATAGGACTGAAAGTTCTCACTATGGAATAATGTTGTGCCATGTAAATCTTACCCAAGACAACAATTTTAGAATATCGGTTCTATCAAGATCAGAGACCATGAATCAGAACTTGCCACCCATAGTTTCCCATGATATAATTGTTAAGCTAACAAGGGTAGTGTGCGCTAAGTTACCATAGTGCGCATTTTTCTTTGTATGAACCCCACCTCTTAGATATCAAGTTTTCATAGCACATTCTCCGATTCACTCACTAATGAAAACCACCCGACCTAATTTCAATGCTACACAAATCGCCGGACCCTTTGTAAAGCCCATCATGACATAGCACTTCAGTTAGGGCGCAACATTCTAAGTTATTTTTATACACCCGTAATTTTAAATCTTCAGAATATAATGGATCCAAAAAAACATTCTCTACCAATCAATACAAGGATCAGTGAAACTAAAAATTGCAATTTGGGTCCAATAAAAATGGTACCAAGGTAATGTGTGAATAGGATACTCAATATAATATACGCCTAGCTCTTTCCATCCGTTCGGACTTTTGATTTAGTTGGCTAGTGCATGCAATTCAATATGGTATCAGAGCAAGAGGTCCTAGGATCAAATCCTGGGCAACCCAAGAATTGAAAACAAAAATATTGCGACTCCCCAAACATGCATCACAAGGCCAAATGGCAACGACGTGGAGTAAGTCCTTCGAAATTGTCTAGCCCTTTCCATAAGTTCGGACTTTTGGTTTAGATGGCTAGTGCAACAATTCAATATGGTATCAGAGCCAAGGGGTTTTGAGTTCAAGTCCTTGCTCAGGCAGTATTAAAAAATAAATTCTGCGGCCTGCACCGAACCCATGCTAAGGACGAAAATAGCCTAGACGTGAGGGGGAGTATTAAGAATATAATATACGCCTAGCCTTCCATCAGTTCAGACTTTTGGTTTAGTTGGCTAGTGCATGCAATTCAATAGTTTTCACTTGCATTGCTTGCTATTGTGATAACTAATCAACTATAGAAGCATTGAGCTATACACTATTTTATACAAAAAAATCTTTTTGAAATCAGGCACATACCATTTTTTTGAAAAAACAAAACAAGTAACGGCTGCCATGCCACCTCTACTTCTGAAATTATTTCCCGTGCAACCTCATCAAAACCACAAAAGGAAGAACTCATTCCGATGAAACTTGTGTCTTCTTGTACTTGTTCACATGCTGGTGGCATCCTCTCGGTCCACACTGGCTACTGCAACAGTGAGCCTGAAGATGCAGCGCAGAAGTTTCAAAGGCATTTCACTAGAAAAACACTCAGATGATGACACCAGAAAATAGAAAAAGCAAATGAGTATATCTAGATATTAACTGTACCTCCCACTTCCCAACATGCTTTTCAAGTGTAAATATGAAATGTTATTTTTTTCAGGAGAAGGTGACCTTCCTGAAGAGATCATCAAACTCTTACCGAAATGTTACATGTGGTGATGCCAAGATCAGCCTCATGTCAGCATGATGAAACTGACAAGAATACAAACGGAAATATTGTCCCAGTGCATCACATTGACACCCATCTCTACACATCAAATCATCTCTAGAGCACAATGGACACGTTGCGTACTTGCTTACCATAACTCATACCATCTCCTAGAATAATATTCTAGGAAAATCAAATCAAGGATCATAGTAATCTCATGAAATGTGTGAACATGGACTACTTGTAAAGCTGATATTCAGTAATAACCAACATACAACCTATAAAATGTCAAGTTTTTATCATTAGCTAAACATTGCTTGGAAACTTAGTTCATAATACTCCAAAAGTATTTATTTTTCAAAACAATAGTACAAGATCCAATAGCCCAAGGAAAGTATCGTGTAGCCTATAGTACGGAGAAGCGTTGGTGAAGAAGCAACCGACATCGCAGAGAGGCCAACCTTGTTGAATCCCATGATGCTCCATTGTAGGAAGTTAGATGAATACATAGTTTAAAGAGACAACGAAGAATTTAAAGCTTGTTGAAGTAAAGTTTAAAGAGAGCACAAACCGCCTCTTCTGGAAGTTGTTTCCTCAAAAACCTCGAACCTTGTACCCACTTACCTTGATAGCAAGATCATCACCCACCGTATCTAGCAGTAGCATCAACCATCATCTGATTCAAACATGACACCTTGCTGTTGTTGCACGTAGCACAAACCACCGTCTAAGGCCGTCCATAAATAGCCCAACTCCACGCCTTCTTTCCTCCACACACCTTCCCCACACTGACACCGCCGAGAGCCAGCCACCACTGCGAGTAATCTCGCACCCACACCATCAAGGACAAGATCAAGGAGGAATCGGAGGACGACGACTACGAAGCCTACTCGGACCTCCTCTCAACGCAGTGGCCACCCTTAGATTAGGTTTAATTTTTAGTTTAATATTATGTTTAGTTAAATTTCATTCAAAGTTTGTAAAATATCGCTGAAATTTGAATAAAATTTAAGTTTAGTTGAAATTTGCTCAAACTCTTAGGGAGCGTCGCTGGTGCTCCCTAAATAGCAGAGTTCGTGCCGGCGCTCCCTAAGCGAGCTTACCCTCTGCTGCTGTCGGACGCCTCTTAGGGAGCGCGGGTGGAGGTGATCTTAGCTCCCTACCTCTTCAGAGTGGGTGGCTCACGCAGCCTTTCATGAAAAAAAAAAAGAGCTTAGTCCAATATGTGCAGGCTTGGTCTTCTAGTATAATTTTGACTAGATGGAGGATTTGTAGATTTGCAAAGGCGAACGTATAGAGAATGGCTTCAAAGTGACTTGACATAGACACAATCATAGAATATTTGCTTCAGATTGTTCCTGTAGTAAATCCATAATATCACAAAACACTTTTTCCCAAAAAAGATCTTAGAAAAACCTAGCGGGCCACCACCGATATGAAAAATGGCACGGACAGGTTGTTGTCTTTGACCGCAGAGCACAACTTAATTCACATTTACACGTAGAATTCTTCATGCGGAGTACCAGCAGGGATAAACAAATTAAACATCCACGTGACCACGTCCAAACACCACAATTGTCAAGCATGGTGCTTTCTCTCGCACAGGCCAGCCAACCGGCACCCGAGTTGATCTGGCACACACGTTTAGCGGTCTGGTTTGACGACCGACATCATAAATGCATGCCAAAGAATATCACGCGAACCAACTTGATCTGATCGTCCACCGGAACTGAAATAGTCTCGGGGCAGCGTCACCACGCCAACGTGTCCTTCGAAACATGGACGCGCGGATTTGCAGCGTGAGCGCGCCAGAGGGCCGGCCGGACGACTCGCTCTTCATCCCTATCCGGCTGTCCCCGCCACCTAATCCTGGCTATCCATCCGTGACTGAGTAACAAACACCCCGCGAAACCTCAGGGGAAGGCCACGTCGCCGGCCGGCAGCTGCTGCTGACGGCGCAGGGGAAAACGACCGCGGCGCCGGCCGGCTGGCTGACGCCTCCAGGTTTTACCGGATCCATACGCCCACCTACTGCACCAACCCGGCCGCGGCAGCTGCGCGCACCGCAGTTGATCATACACTTGTCCCTTTCCCATCATTGCCTCCCCTCGCACATGCCCCTGCTTCCTTCCTTCCCTCCCGTCGCGTCGCGTCTCGCCGTTACTCTGTTCCAACCCCGCAGTAGACAGTAGTAGCGCTGACACACACACGGCAGGAGCGTGCACATGCGTTCCCTGACACTGGACCGGTGTCTTGACTGACGGCCCGCCCGTCAGTGGCTTTCCACTTTGGTTCGAGTAACCATGGCAGTACAACTTCCCTCCGAGGGAATAGGAACGACGTATGGCCATTTCACGGCGAGCGATCCGGACGCCGCCGAGCTGTTTCGCCGGACGGGTTTCGTCTCGGTGACAATAATTCCACACCATCTCTTGTCTGCTCGTGCTGGCCATGGCATCCGGCAGCGTCAGATCATTGTCTACTAGTACTAGGCCGGACTCCCAACATGCGTACCAAAGATCCACTTAACAAATTACTAGCATGTATACCAGTGCGCGGAGCCGTTTCCCATGTGGCACCACGGCATAACGGCCGGTACGCAAGAGCATCTCCAATAGCCGTTTATTAATGGACGCGCTAATACCAGGGACGTTTTAATTATACGTGCGGCAAGCGGCGCTGCACCGGACGATCTAAACTGCAGCGCACGTGATCAGCTGCCGCTTGCCAACACATCAAATAAACCCAATATCAAGCAAGATGAACAGGCACATCAATACCATTGCTTGTCCAACATAGTATAGCTCAAATACATGGCATAGTTCAAAAGCAAAGGATAATTTGACACAACCAAATTTAACACAAAATAGAATTCGGATGAACACATCAATCATCACCCTTCTCGTTACCATCTCCATCTTGAACTTCATCATCATTCGAAATTTGAACGGTGTTGGGACGAACCATGGTATCTCCAAAGCCATCACACATAGTAGGCATGAGAGATACGATGGACGCCATGAATCCACTCGGAGGTGGTATGAAGCCACCCATTCCTCCGTGGCCACCCGAAGGAGTACTCATCCATCTCATGCCTCCATAGTCACATAGAGTTGCTCCCATGGCTTCATAACTAGTTGGACGTGCTCCCATGCCTCCATAGCCACTTGGAGGTGCTCCTATCCCTCTAATGCATCTCATCCCGCCAATACCTCCCATTCCTCCATATCCACCCACAGGTGCACTTATTCCTTCTATTGCTCCCATGCCTCCCTAGCCTTCCATATGTGCTCCCATCATTCCTTTTTAAGCCAAAACTTGATCACCACAAAGGTTAACGTATTGATTTTGCCATACATCAAGGTTAGACATGTCCATGAAGAAAATATGTTTCTCCTGCTCCATGAGACGGAGATTTTCTTCCACGGTCACCTTCTTCTCCTCCAGCGCCACCTTCCTCTCCTTGGCTGCGACCATCCTCTCCTCGCTTGTGATTCTCCTCTCCTAGGCCACCGACTCTTTGTCCCTATACAAATTCCTCTCCTCGATTGCTTCTTTTCTTGCACTCTTAGTGGCCTCCATACCTGATCAGATGTTCTGAGGAGGACAGGACGCTGGTAGCCCAAGAACTGTAGTGCCCTATCACCCCATTCCTGCTGCGCTACCTGGGGCTACCGCTCCCTTTGCGGAAACCTTCAGCGGCTCAGCTTTAGTCGCTGGTTGACTTGGTGGTCTCGAAGCTGCCATTGTGGAAAGCTTCTATGGTCAACAGAGGAGGACGGTTGGAGCTGGTCAAGACAACACTCTCTGACATCCCAATGTTTGCCATGATGTCACTAGACATCCCAATAGATATCATCGTCGCGATCGAGAAAATCATATGAGGCTTTCTTTGGAAGGGGAGAAAGGACGTGCATGGTGGACACTGCCTAGTGGCGTGGGATAGGGTGTGCATACCAAAGGAGATGGGGCGCATGGGCATCCCCAACTTACACCTCATGAATGTTGCACTGAGGGCCAGATGGGTATGGCTAACACGCGTGGAATTGGACAAGCCTTGGCAAGAGCTTGACATCAAGGTCCCGAAATTGGCTAGGCAGCTCTTTGATGCGGCGACTACCTCGGTGGTAGGGGATGGTGCTACAACCTTGTTCTGGACAGACAAGTGGATACCGGGTGGACGCATTAGTGAGATGGCACCATACCTGTTTCTGCTGGTGCTAGTTAAGGTCACTTCCACATGCAAGGTTCACGAGGGCATCGCTAGAGGCTGGCTACATGACGTCTCTCCGGACATGGGCGCTAAGGAAATCAGGGAGCTCCTAGAAGTGGTAGACCGACTGGAAGAGGTTAACTTGACTGAGGAAACACAGGATGTCCTCAAATGGAACTAGAACCCGAGCAACTGCTACACGGCCAAGTCCTGCTATCAGGCACTTTTTGCTGGTAGGACCTCGATGGCAGGAGCTTTGCAGATCTGGCACTCGTGTGCGCCCACCAACTGCAAAGTCTCATTATGGTTGGCTATGAGAAACAGATGTTGGACCGCAGATAGGCTTCGCAGGCGTGTCTTGCAACATCCGGTGGCATGTCCCTTCTATGACCAGTGTGGAGAGACCATTGATCACCTACTATTGGGTTGTGTGCTCGCCCGAGAGGTGGGGGCTGCTTGCCTAAGCTAGTGGGGCAAGAGCCATTGGCTGCTCGAATAGGACTTTAGGCTTAATGCTTGGCTATAGGAGAGGCGCGGGGCAAAGGTCGGGAGCATGACCTATGGACCGAGATCTTGCTTGTATGATGGATGCTATGGAGCCACCGGAACGACGTGGTTTTCGAGGGGGTGCCCTGTCTGCGGCAGAGGTCACCCGGAAGATCTCCTCCAAGGCAGAGCTATGGAGAGCAGCGGGTATCTTCCACAACTGCCTTGGGCAGGTGGACAAGTGGAGATGTCGCGAGTAGTCTTCTAGTGTGTGAGTGCTGCCCTTAGGGTAGCATGGGTTGTGCTTGGGGCGCATGTGCCCCGGCGTGTTGTAATGCTTGGCTGATGGGCCCTTCTTCTATGAAAATGATACGTCTCCCAGGACGTATCCTTGAAAAAGAAAAAATGTCGCCATCCCCGGACTTCTTCCCCTTCTCTTTTGCTTGTCTCTTTCCAATTGGTATTTTTGTTGTCCTGACAACCGAGTTAGGAGTAGGGCTTCTCTTCACTTCATCACTTGGTGCTTCATCATCATCTAGGATTGTTGCCTCCATAGTTTCCTTGGTACCTTTCTTTGAAACATCTAAGACATCACGGTTCTTCCACTTCTCTTCATTATCCAGCTCCTTGTAACAATGGGCCAACACGAATGTCTTCCCTTGCATCAATTTTCCCTTCTTGATATAATCGACCAACGGGAACGAAAAGATCTTTTGGCACACACACAATTCCACTATTGTTTAGTTTATCAAAATACTCCTTGATCCTAACCCAATAAGTGTCTCTTGTTTGTTCCATACCAATGGTCGGATCCATGCCCACATTGCACCATGCCTTTCATAGTAAAACATCTTCCTTCGAGTTATAGTTGCTTGCCCTTCCCTTTGGTGCATCGATCAAACCCTTAGCATCCTCATCCACTTTAAATTCTTCATCTTGTTGTGATGCATAATGTTGGGACCAGTATTCATGTGAATATGAAGAGCCAACGTTCATAGTTGACATAAATGTGTCATTGTCAACCCTATATTGTACGGAAATGAGCATACATCGATGTCTATTCTTCTATCTCAAAATAAACCCAAAAAGGTGTTTGTACCTTGTGGTCATTTGGTCGGTAACATCGGGCACAAGAGTCGGCGTGCCGAAGTCTGTAGTCACTTGTGCCTATGGTGGCGGCGGTGGAGGCTTAAATTGAGCGGCCGCCTAGGTGGCAGAAGGTTGCACACGGCAAGCAATAACACCTCCCTTGTACGTCTTGCCCCTCTTTTGGGTTGCCGTGATCGCTTAGCGTTTTGGGACAGTGTTTTGTACCTTCACGGCAGGCAGCGGCGACGACGCGATGTCGCCATGCCTAGTCTGATGGAAATATGCCCTGGAGACTAAAATAAATGTAATATTATTCATATTTCTATTTCATAATTAAATTTATTGTTCTATGATATATTGTATTGGTTCTAGATAATGTGTATTTGGAGGAAAACTCTAATACATTTATGGAATAATAAACACCAATAATACATCCCAAGTCTTTTCTCGGAGACTAGTTCATGTATCAACGATAGTCCCAGTTTCCTAACTATGGGAAAGACGACAAAGTGTTATGGAGTTTCCAATGATATGTGATATCGGAGTTGTTGGAGAACAATGACGATGGATAGACCCAACATAATATACCATGAAACACATCGTCAATATTTGTTATCGGTAGTTTTTCATAAACAGTGTATTGCCTTTACTAAAAATCGTTAGACCACAAGACACATATTGAACTTGGGTATAATATGGACATGGCAAGATTCTTTAAATATTGTTCTGAACTAGAGTAATTATAAAGGCAGTCTTTGCTCTTACTGGCTGGTACGCTAAGTATTTCACATAGTGTGATTGCAGGAATTGCTACTCCCGGCGATGGAGAGATACACTCTGGGCCCACTCATGTAATGTGATGCTCATCATTTTATGGTCGTACACATGATCAAGTTGTTGATCACAAGAACATCGATGGTACGGTATGAGTAAAGAATACATGCCAGGTAACGAGAATTAACCTAGTGTTTCATCTCAATCAATGTTAAGTATCGACGAAGCAATGCGATATGTGTCGGACATAATACTATGGTTCACACGATAAAGATCTTCGTGTTATTTACGAGGATTACTACGTGTATCAAGACGCTAATAGTAATTGTTGTCGCGGAAGGAGTTCTGGACATGTTCATAAATATCCATACCCACAGGATCACACACTTAAGACATTATCAGCATTTAGAATGTGAGTGCGGTTGAAGATATTTGAATGCAATACCGAAAGGATGTTTCGGAGTGTCAAAAAAATATTTCGGAGGTGTTCGGGATATCACCGAGAATGGACAGAATTGTTCTTCCTCCGCTTCGGCTCACGCCGCCTTGGCATATTGGAGACCGTCTTCCTCCGTTTCTCCGTGTTTTTCATCATCATCGCGAGGAATCCTTCATCTTCATCACGCTGGAGTGCTACTCGTCTTCTACCTCTGTCTGGATATAATCTAGCCAGATGATGAAGTGTTGCTAGATCTTCATTGGCACGTTTTCGCTTCGTCTGTGAGGTTTATCTCACTTTGACGCGGTGCCATTCTCATTGGATGTGTGGATACCGGTGGGCGTGCCACATGTGGAGCAATTGACCGTTGGATTCATTCATGGAATAATATATCTCCTCGCGACTTGCTAAGGCTTGTTGGGAGATGGACGCACGAACAACCTCGTCATTAACAAATTTCGCTAGTTCAATCTTCGAAGGTATGATCCATTACCTTCTCCCTTCATTGGATCTTGGTTATGCGCTAGAAATTTTTGTTTTGCATAGCGTGTTCCCCAACACAGTCATTAGCCACGGTGGTACGAGAAGCCCGCGGATGAGGCCAGCAATAGGGTTAGCTGCGGCAGCGACGCCAGATGGTGTTGTGAGCGGCGACGGGACTCCCACACTGGCGGCGGTAGGGTCGTACGAGTAGGGTAGGGACATGGGAGTGCCGGAGAAGCCTTCCATCGTGAGGAGGTTTTAGGAGGGCGGTTGGCTCGTCACGCATGAGCTCGTGTTTTCAAGTGCGTTGTGGTGGACGCACCAAATTTGACGCACGTGACATGTCACACGCCCCAAAAAATTACCCCATGCGGTGTTTTTGCTAGAGCACCATAATTAGGCAATTGCGCGCTAAATCGACAGTTTTTACCGTGCGGGCACTTTTTATGGTGCCTATTGGAGTTTCTCTAAATCCATTGTCCCGACCATAGAGCCACGCACATGATCAAATCGAAGGATGCTAGCTTGTTGTTAGGCATCTCCACTGGCGCGTCCCAAATCGTCGTCAACAATAGCGCCTACACATTGCTACAGAGGATGTTGGCAGTGGCATCCTAAATGTTGGGAGTGCCTTCCCATAGCGGTGTGGTCAATGCGGTTGGCCCCAACATATAAATGCGGCCAAAATAAAAGAAATAGTTGATTGATTCAAATTTGTGCAAACTTTGCATAGTCTCGAATACGCTGAAGCTGAGGTCGTCGTCCTTGCAACCATCGCCCCATGCCTCGTTGAAGCTATCGTCCTCCGACTCTGGCTTGGGATCCATCGGTGACACCGGTGACAAAATAGCTTCTGGTGCACCTAGTATGGCGGTCGATGACGTTGTCGCCATGCTCTGCAAAACACCAATACGTGAACGTGCCGGTGGCCGACGGGATGGTATCGTAGGAGGCCGCCATGATTGTCCCTTCTCTCGACGCGTCGGCGAGGTCGTTGGGGTCCGCATAGGCCGCTTGGAGCTCTAGCTCCACCTCCCACAACACCTTCTCCTACTTCAACGGCGTCTAGAATCATCCTTCAGCCGCGTGGAGAGACATGTGCCCTCGTGGCGGTGACAACCGCCTCTCCTGCTTCGGCCACCGGAGAGACAGGTGGTCATGCGATGATAAAGGTTACTTCTCCTGCTTCGGGTGAAGCAGCAGCATCAAGGAACCCTCCCCTTCCCGCAAACTTAGTTCATAGATGACAATGTCATTAGCAAAGTGATAGGCACGAGGACAATGAGCGTGATGGCAAGCGCAGAGAAGAAATGAGTGCACGGAAGACAACGTGGAGGAGGTAGGTGGAAGCCGTATTAGTATAATTGTCTCGTCGACATCGCGTTCATGCCATCATGCGCGACACCCTATGTGATTGAACCGACCGATGTAGGGGCCAAAGAGGCGGGCGAGCTCAGCCTCCTGCTCTTGTTGGAAAAGCGGGAGCCAGAGTGTCGGGTCATCCAACGCCTGACCCTCCTCCTCCTGCTGCTCCGACGTGAGCAAAGCATTCTGCATGTTGATGTAGTCCATGAGCGCTTATGCTACCAAGATAGGTGAACAACATAGCCGGCAACGGAGATGTTTCACCGTGTGGTAGGCGGTGGTCTGGCGGCACCAAGAGGTCTATCTCATATAGCATCGTTGCCTCCTCTTGGTTGAGGTTCCGCATGCTGGGGTCATCCTTCACTACGCATTTGCCCTTGCCGAAGCCGCTGATACGTCCAAAACGTATCTACTTTCCTGAACACTTTTGCTATTGTTTCTCCTCTAAACTTGTGTGATTTGGATACAACTAACACGGACTGGCGCTGTTTTCAGCAGAATTGCCTTGGTGTCTACTTTTTGTGTAGAAAATCAACTATTAGGAAAAATCCCGAAAAATATGCCAAAAATCCTATTTCACCCGAAGACTCCAGGAGCCAGAATACAAGACGGAGAAGAGCCAGGGGGTGGCCACACCACCTGGTGGCGTGGGCCAGACCAGGCCACGCCAGGGGGTGGTGTGGGCCCCCAGGCACTCCCTCGACCTCTCTCTTCGCCTATAAGGAGACTTCTGACCTAAAAACTTCAGGGGGTTCGACGTTTTTCCAGAAGAAGTTCTGCTCCACCGCCACCACCACATTCCACGAAACAGCACCAGAAACTCCGTTCTAACACCCTGCCGAGACGGGGAATTGGAGGAGATCATCGCCATCATCATCACCATCGCTTCTCCATCGACCATCCATGTTTTCCCCATCTATGAGTGAGTAATCCCCCGCTGTAGGCTATGGGGATGGTAGGGATTGGATGAGATCGTTCATGTAATGGCATCAGATTGTTAGGGCATGGTGCCTAGTATCTTTTATTAGTGCTTTATGACTTTGTTGCGACTTGTTGTGCTTAATGCTTGTCACTACGGCCCGAGTGCCATGATTTCAGATCTGAACATGTTATTGATTCATTATGATAGTGTTGTTTATGGTCTTACCTGCAAGTTGTATACACACGTTGTTGTCCGGAACCAATGGCCCCGAAGTGATAGAAATCGGGATAACTGGAGGGAATGGCTTTGATGTGAGGATCACATGTGTTCACAGAGTGTTAATGCTTTGCTCCGGTGCTCTATTAAAAGGAGCACCTTAATTGCCAGTAGTTCCCTTAAGGCCCCGCTGCAAACAGGCTGGCAGGACAAAAGATGTTGTGCAAGTTCTCATTGCGAGCACGTATAACTATATATGGAACACATGCCTAGGATTATCTAGTACTTGGATGCTTTATCTTATTTATCTGCAATTGCCCTATGTTCTGATTGCTATGTGAATTGTCTTGTCCATGCAATGCCCGTCCATCCATCCCTATGCCTACCGCACTCGAATCCCACTGTTTACTGCTATTGTCACTGCTATCTTTAATTTAGTACTGATGTTACTTTGCTATTCCTACTACAAAACTATTGCTACTGATAAACTGATGTGAGCAAGATTGTTTCCAGGTGCAGCTGAACTGACAACTCAGTTGTTAAGGCTTATCAATATTCTTTGGCTCCCCTTGTGTCGAATCAATAAATTGGTTTTCACTTCCCTCGAAAATACTGCGATACACCCCCTATACTTGTGGGTCATCAAGACTATTTTCTTGCGCTGTTGCCGGGGATCATAGCTTTATTTATCAAGTTCACTTGGATTCTCTATTGTTCGCTATCCATCATGGGTAAGTTTCGTGATGGCAAGTTTCCTATTTTACCATCCACTACAAGAAGAGGTACAGTTCTGAACACCTCTGCTGCTCTTGATTCACCATCTGTTATAAGTAAGCTCGTTACACCACCACATACACATGCTCCACACACTGCTACTACTGCTGAATCTGAAACTTCTGATGCTTATGATGCTGCTTCTATTGTGCTTGATAAGAGTGGTTCATTGGGTCCTTTTCCAGATGCTACGATTGCTAGAACTATAGCTGGAAATACCGAAACTCCTAATGAAGACACTACCACACCTGTTAGTTCACCTGAGTCTAGTGAAATTTATGATATTGAAGATGGTTATGTTGAGATGATTGATGAATTTATTAAAGAATGTAAAAACACCCATGATAAGAGCGCTGCTAAGAGTCTCCTTGAGAGGCGTACTATTAGACCCAAATTGTCTCCTATTGCTAAGTTTGTTGCTTCTCCCATAAACATTATAGATGAAGATTATGATTTCTCTCTCGATCTATCTTACATTGCTATTGTCGAGAAAGAACCTTTTTGTGGGACTAAGAATGAAAGTGCGGTAGCACATATGAATGAACTTTCTACCATGAGTGGCTTGTTTTCTGATGATATTAAGATGCGTACTTACTTTGTTGCTAAGATTTTCCCTTTTTCACTGAAAGGAGAAGCTAAAACTTGGTTTAGTAATTTACCTCCTGGATCTATTGATAGCCCTGAGTGCTTGATTAGTACTTTCCTGCAGAAATATTTTCCTCCTAGTGCTAGACATGCTATTTTGTAGGAACTTTTTGAGTTTAAACAGGGAGAAAAAGAGGTATTGCCCGAATCTTGGGCAAGGTTTTTTGCTTTGATTCATGCACAGGCTGGAAGTCCATTACCTAAGAATGAGCTTCTTGATATATTTTATAATGGACTAACTAAAGAATCTAGGACATACCTAGATAGTTGTGCTGATTGTGTTTTCAGGAATAGGACTCCTAAGGAAGTTGAGGAATTAATGGCTAAAATAAGCAAGAATTATGAAGATTGGACTCCTCCTAAACAAGCTATACCTGAAGTAATTGTACATGAACCATCTATTCCGGTGCTTATTCCAACATCAAAGAAGAGGGGAGTTACTGAATTAAATGATGAAGTGATGAAGGAAGCTAAGAAATGTCTTAAGGAGAAGGGAATTAAAGCTGGAGATGTCAAGAATTTACCTCCTATAGAAGAATTATGTAAGCCTATTCCCTACTCATCCACTATTGAGGTACACTCTCTCCAACACTTTGATGAAGGTGATATCCCTTACTCTAAACCTCCTGATCAATGCTTAGAAGAATTCGATGTCTTTATTGTTAAGCAAGATAACTTTAATAAAAGGGTGCAAAATCATCTAATGGAGAACACTAGAGCTATTGTTGAGTTGAAAGATATTGTGGAAAGAACCTCTAATGATGTTAAAATGATTGTTAAACACTTTCAAATGGTTCAAACTCAAATATATGAACTCGTTAAAGTACAAAACGACTTGCTAGTTAATGCTGCTAAAAAAACATGCTTATGAAATTAGAACTAGAAGTGGAGCTGCTACCCAGGATCCTCTATATCCCGAGGGGCATCCCAAAAGAATTGAGCAGGATTCTCAACAAGCTGAAAATAGTGGTTCTACTCGTAAGAAAAGGAAAAAGAAGCATAAAACTATTGTAGAACCCTCTAAACCTGCTATAGATCATAATAGTATATCTATCTCTGATGCTGAAACTAAAAGTGGTAATGAAGGAAATGAAGTTCCTAATGAAGAAAAAGTTGAAGAAGAACCTGAAAACCACACTAAGAATACTAAATACACCAAAGAGGATTTTATTGCTAAGAAACATGGTAGTGAAAGAGAACCTTGGGTCCAAAAACCTATGCCTTTCCCTGGTAAGAAACACAAGTCAAAGGAGGATGAAAACTATAATAAGTTTTGTGAGTGGATGAAGCCTTTATTCTTGCAAATTCCTTTGACTGATGCTATTAAATTGCCTCCTTACTCAAAGTATATGAAGGATATTGTCTCAAATAAAAGGAAGATCCCTAATGAAGAAATTTTGACTTTGCATGCTAATTATTCTTTTAATGGTAAGGTTCCTAAGAAACTTGGAGACCCAGGGATTCCAACTATCCCTTGCTCTATTAAGAACAGTTATGTTAGAACTGCTTTGTGTGATTTGGGAGCTGGAGTTAGTGTTATGCCTTTCTCTCTATATAAGAGGCTTCAACTTGAAAAATTAATACCAACTGATATATCTTTGCAAATGGCTGATAAATCGACCACTATTCCTATGGGTATATGTGAGGATGTACCTGTTCAGGTGGCCCACAATTGCTTGATATTAACTGATTTTGTTGTGCTTGAAATGCCTGAAGATGATAATATGTCTATTATTCTTGGGAGACCTTTTCTTAATACTGCAGGAGCTGTTATTAATTGTAATCAAGGAAAGGTGAGTTTCAATATTAATGATAAGGAACATACTGTCTATTCCCCCAAGAAGATTGAAAGGACTTATGGTTTGAATTCAATTGAACTTGTTGAAGGCATTCAAGTTGGAGAAATGTATTGTCCCATACCAAGAGAAAAATTTGAAACTATTATGATTGGGACAATTGCTATCAAGGTTGAGGTAACATAATCATTAGTGGAATACAAAGTTTTGTCTCATATGGAATTGTTTTGGTAGCAAGACTTGATCAACCTTGTTAACAAAAGGATTTCATTGAACAAAACAATGTTTTCATTATGATTATCTCCGTTTATTTCTATCCTTTGCATCTTAGTTTTTGTTTTTGTGTAGTTTTCTTTTTGTTGTTAGTTGCTTGCATGTTAGAGTGTCTTAGAACTTCTATAGTTCTAGCCTTGTTTTGTCCTTGCATCATGTTTCCAAAAGGAAAAAAAATCTGTCTGTCAGAAAAATCATTTTTCTGTTTCTGAAAAATGCCCAAAAATAAAGTGTCTCGAAAAATTCCAGAAAATTCATATTAAATTTTTACGTGAAAAAGGGGCAGAGGAGTACCTGGGAGGTACTAGGGGGCCCACCAGGCAGGAACACCACATGGTGGCGCGGCCAGCCCTGGGTGGCGCCATGCCCTGGTGTGGGCCACCCCTGGCCCCCCCCACTAACTCTCTCACCTGCCACTTTTTTCTCTCTCCCGGGTAAGCTCTAGGTCATTGCTCAAAATCGCGTTCTTGATGTACTTGCTCTCGATTTTTTTGATCTCCTTGCTCAGCCCATCTTTCTTGCTGAAATTTGGAGCATTTTTCCCTGGTATGTGACTCCTCCCCTTGTCCAAGTAGATTTGTGTTTAGTGGATTATATATTGAGTATTTTGTGCTGTAGGTGACTAGTTATGAGAGCTTGTAAGCTTGTTTAATGCTTAGAGATATAGTTTTGATGCATGTTTAGGCCTCTTACAAGTCCCTATGAGTAGAATCCTTCATTATATTCACTTTACAATCACTTGTTTAATAGGTGTTTAAATTCCAGAATAGAAGATGAGTGAACACCACCTAAATCAACATGAGCTTTGGGTGCCTGAGGTCATGAAGGTCCACCAGGAGGAGGGAGTTTTTCCCTCCATTTATCCATGCTCTGAGTTCATGAGAGGTGCAGGAATTCTACAAGATTTCCACACTTTGGTTTCTAATGCAAGGGTTAGAGCACTTTTTGGAAGATGAACCTTGCCAATTTGTGAAGCTAACCATGTCTATGGTGCAGGACTTCCAATTTAGTCACTCTTTGCCTAACCCCATGGTCCATTACAAAATTTACAATATTGCTGTCAACCTTTCTCTTGATGATTTTTGTGCAGCTATTAAGGTACCTCAATGGGGATCATGTAGAAAGATTAAGGAGAGACTTGAACCACTCATGGATTTATACGCAGAAATTTGCTAAGGGAGTAGCTTCTCAAAGGAGAGTGGAAAAATCCGTAACATTCATCTTCCCTCCATTCGCTACTTTGCCTACTTTATTGCCAAGTGTGTTCTTGCTAGGAAAACTGCCAATAAGTTATCTTTGTTTGATCTAGTATTTATCTCTGCTGCTCTTAAACGAGATAGGTCTTACAATTTAGGTGCTTTGATAGCTTTCCGTCTTGCTGCTAACCGTGAGAAAGGTGGAATTTGTGGAGGCCTCATTGCTTCTCGTTTACTAGCATTGCATGGTTTAGTGCCTCATTATCTAGACCTATAGTTTCCCATAGAAAGGCTTGATCTTAATTCCATGATACAGCATAAATTTGTTTCCTCGTGGGCTAGTATGAGTGAGTTATCTTATGAAATAACCTTTCTCAAAGCTGGTCGGAGAAAGAGCAAGTCTGAGCGTGTTGTTCTTTTGCCTGCACCTATTTTGTTTAACCTTGATAATAGGAAAGGATGGTCCCTCACTGAGGAGGAGCTTGACATGTACTTGGGAGAGCTCTCCCAACAAGAGCAGGACACTAGAAGGGAGGTCACAGATGATTCGGTCCAGCCCTCGAATGAGGGAGAGTCTTCATATCAGCAGCCTGCTTATGATTGGGGAGCTTCTTCTTCTTCCCATGGGCCCAACTACGACCATTCTTATCAAGAGCCGCCTGCTTGGAACCCCTATTCGTACATGGATTGATACCCACTTAGGCCAAAAGCCTAAGCTTGGGGGAGGTACGTCGACACCACACTCATCTTCATATAATGTTGTGTCGGTACTTTGTATATTCATGTTTTCGTTCTCTTTTTAGTTTTCGTTCTTCTTTGCTTTTGCTTTCTAAGACACAAAAAGACAAAAAATATTTCTGTTGTTTCTCTTTGGTTTGCTTCTTCTTTTTGCCTTGGTTTGTTTTTCCCTTTTTGCTTTGTTTGAACTATTTGAAAAACCCAAAAAGATTTTGCTTTGCTTGTTTTTCCTTTGGTTCTTGTTTAAAAAAATCAAAACAACAAAAATATTTGTCGTTCTTCTTTGGTTTTTGTGAGTTTGCTACAGGGTTTGGCAATCCTCAGTGGAATATTGGTTTTATATTATTATTCAAGCCACACAAGTGAAGAGCAATAATGAGGATTAATGACAACTCGAGGCATGGTAAGTGGCTGGTAACGAACTCTATTTGTTTTCATTTTTTGTACATATACTCATCACTGTGGGTATGCTTAGTCCGTTCATGTAGAGTGTATGTTTTCTTTGGATGCTTAATAGTTCTTGCTTTCTTATGATTAGCTCCAGCTCGCTAATAGTTTGTAGCATGTCTTATGAATGTTTGCTTGCATTGCTCTATTCATAAATTGGTATAACACTGTGGTATCCTCCTCTGAATGTTTCATTTGAATTGACTTGGCACATGCTCACGCATGCACATGACTGTAATAATTAGTTGAGCCTCGATAAATTATTTAGCCTTGAGGATCTTGAATCACTTTCATGCCATGAGTAGTCATGTTTTGTTGCAAGCATGATAATGACAGCTATTGCTCTCTCATTTGTTGCTCCCTTACTATTGCTAGCCTTCACTTCCACTAAGTGTTTTACTCATGTTTCCAACTCCCTTAAACCAAATATTGCCAAAGTGTCCACCATACCTACCTATTAGCATCATTCGCTACTTCCGTGCATATTCGATATGCCTTGTTTTCTTCCGAATAAAATGTTTGCTTGTTATGAGAAAGTTAGTTAGTAAAGCTCTCACAAACTTGATGGCACACTTTATTTCCTGCACTTAATAAACATGAACCATTGTGAACTCTCCATGAAAGTTATATGCTTGCAAATTATAGGCTGGAGATTAGCAGAACCGTGTTGTCACGGGGAACGCTTTCAACACTTGTAAATATATACCCAGTTGATACCTTGCTCTTTTCTTTGCGGATGTCGTCGGTGTGAAATAAAAGGGGAGCTTGTAAGTCCATGGAGTTATGTATGTGTGTTAGAGAAATGCATGGGCCGCTGGTCTAATCCATGCTGACATGGTGGAAACCTGCAGCGTAACCATAATGATATCTATGAAGCATTCTTCTTATAAAAAGAGAGAGATATAGCTATTGAGAAAAAGAGAAAAAAGAGATTTATGAAAAGAGGAAAGAGAGAAAAAAACACCATTTTCCCATGGTAAATAAGAAGATTGCTGAGATACTCATTGTCTGCTTGCCTTGTCATTTTGATATGGGGACTCTTCCGTATCATCGGGCAAGGGGTACCCCGTTGGCGGTTCTCAATGATACGCACATATTTACGATGACAAGAACTTACCGATAACTAAACTTGAGTAGCATGAGGAGCGGCCCTCGTACTCAAGGGACATGGGATTTTCAGTTTATAGTTTGTCAAGCATATAACTCAGATTGGACCTCACTTTCACCTTAACCACATTAAAGATGCTTATGATAGGGGCAATGAGAGCTCAAAGCTAATGAGTACCATACTTTCAGCATTTGGAAGCCTTTCAAATTATTCAAAACCTTTTTCTTTACTTGTTGAGTCTCCATTTATTCTTTGAGCACCTTCTTGAGAGCATAGTTGTCATTCTTTGTGTTTGCCTCACTACTTGATTATTTGTGTTATGACTTTGATGCTTGTCTCCTTGATATCTTTACTTCTAGTCATCACTTGAACTTCAGAGGTGCCTTGATATTCATAATCAAAGGCAAGCGAGATACCACTCCATCATACCTTTTTTTATGAGCATTGTAACGTTGCTTACGTTTATACTTCATGCTACTTATTATTTTTGAGTTAGAATCTCTTTATAGCTTGCAATGACTATTAAGTAGACTCAGTTGCATACTCTTTATTATGAATTGTCCAAGTAGTTGATCACATTGCTGAGAATATTTACATCATATGAAGCAAATGTGTTCGTGAAAGTTCTTTTATCGCACTCAGTTTTCAACTAAATTGCTTGAGGACAAGCAATAAGCTAAGATTGGTGAGAGTTTATACATCCAAAACGTATCTACTTTCCCGAACACTTTTGCTATTGTTTCTCCTCTAAACTTTTGTGATTTGGATACAACTAACGCGGACTGACGCCGTTTTCAGCAAAATTGCCTTGGTGTCTACTTTTTGTGTGCAGAAAATCAACTATCAGGACAAATCCCGGAAAATATGCCAAAAATCCTATTTCACCCCAAGACTCTAGGAGCCAGAATACGAGACGGAGAAGAGCCAGGGGTGGCCACACCACTTGGTGGCGCGGGCCAGGCCAGGCCGCGCTAGGGGGTGGTGTGGGCCCCCTAGGCACCCCCTCGGCCTCTCTCTTCGCCTATAAGGAGCCTTCTGACCTAAAGACTTTAGGGGGTTCGACGTTTTTCCAGAAGGAGTTCCGCTCCGCCGCCACCACCAGATTCCATGAAACAACACCAGAAACTCCGTTCTGGCACCCTACCGGGACGGGGAATTGGAGGAGATCATCGCCATCATCATCACCATCGCTTCTCCATAGACCATCCATGTTTCCCCCATCTATGAGTGAGTAATCCCCCACTGTAGGCTATGGGGATGGTAGGGATTGGATGAGATCGTTCATGTAATGGCATCAGATTGTTAGGGCATAATGCCTAGTATCTTTTATTAGTGTTTTATGACTTTGTTGCGACTTGTTGTGCTTAATGCTTGTCACTAGGGCCCGAGTGCCATGATTTCAGATCTGAACATGTTATTGATTCATTATGATAGTGTTGTTTATGGTCTTACCTGCAAGTTGTATACACACGTTGTTGTCCGGAACCAATGGCCCCGAAGTGATAGAAATCGGGATAACTGGAGGGAATGGCTTTGATGTGAGGATCACATGTGTTCACAGAGTGTTAATGCTTTGCTCCGGTGCTCTATTAAAAGGAGCACCTTAATTGCCAGTAGTTCCCTTAAGGCCCCGCTGCAAACAGGCTGGCAGGACAAAAGATGTTGTGCAAGTTCTCATTGCGAGCACGTATAACTATATATGGAACACATGCCTAGGATTATCTAGTACTTGGATGCTTTATCTTATTTATCTGCAATTGTCCTACGTTCTGATTGCTATGTGAATTGTCTTGTCCATGCAACGCCTGTCCATCTATCCCTATGCCTACCGCACTCGAATCCCACTGTTTACTGCTATTGTCACTGCTGTCTTTACTTTACTACTGCTATTACTTTGTTATTCCTACTACAAAACTGTTGCTACTGATAAACTGCTGTGAGCAAGATTGTTTCCAGGTGCAGCTGAATTGACAACTCAGTTGTTAAGGCTTATAAATATTCTTTGGCTCCCCTTGTGTCGAATCAATAAATTGGGTTTCACTTCCCTCGAAAATACTACGATACACCCCCTATACTTGTGGGTCATCAGCCGCCGACCTCGTGGTTGTGTGCCTTTGTCAGCAAGGTGAGGTGGCGAGGGGATGTGAGAAAGGCGGTGTGACGTGGTATGAGAACAACGGTGTGTGCAGGTTCTTTTATGGGTTGCAGGCAAGCCGGTGGTGCGCCATTTATTCTGACATCGATATTCGTGTCGGAACATTTTGGAGGTGAGAGAAAGATCAATAGAAGAGTCCGTCGCTGGCTATAAGTGATGTATACGCACGCTTCTATTCTTGTAGATAGTGTTGGGCCTCCAAGTGCAGAGGTTTGTAGAACAAAAACAAGTTTCCCTTAAGTGGATCACCCAAGGTTTATTGAACTCAGGGAGGAAGTGGTCAAATGTATCCCTCTCAAGCAATCCTGCAATCAAGATACAAGAAGTATCTTGTGTCCCCAACACACCCAATACACTTGTCAGGTGTATAGGTGCACTAGTTCGGCGAAGAGATAGTGAAATACAAGTAATATGGATGATTATAAGTGGTAATTGCAATCTGAAATAAGAGTGGCAGCAAGCAAATATGCAACAGATCTGATTGTAAACAGTGTTTCAATGCTTAGAAACAAGACTGAGGGATCATACTTTCACTAGTGGACACACTCATATAAATATATTCTCTTCATGATGCTACCCTGAACTACTCTCTGGTTGGACGATGTAGGGCTATAACAACACACCTTAAAGTTCGCATTCCCCATCTAGATAACCCCTCACTATCACCTTGAGCGCTAGATGGTTCCAACAAACACCACAATCTTATAAAGACATCCAACTCAAATTATACTCATGATAAGTATTTATGTAACCTTAGCCTAAGTGCCACACGGTGTGCACACTGTCAACTTCACACACGTGGGGATAAGCAGAGATTAATTAAAGCACTTGAGTACCAGAATAGATCTATAGATTACAAAGCTCATGATCTCAATAAGATCACGCATAGATAGAGAGATGAACACATAACTATGTGTAGAGCCCTTAGCCTCGAGAGAGAACTACTCCCTCCTCATCATGGGAGTCAGCAACGACGATGGAGATGGCGGTGGAGTCGATGGAGATGGATCCGGGGGCACTTCCCCGTCCCGACAGGGTGCTGGAACAAAGACTTCTGTCCCCCGAATCTCCTCTTTAGTGGCGGCGGTGCCGCGAAACTTTTCATGAAATTCTGATATGGTACTTAGGGTTTTCGTCCTAGGAGGAATATATAGGCGAAGGGGCAAGGTCGGTGGAGGCCTGAGGGGCCCACACCACCCCCTGGCGCGGCCTGACCTGGCCCGCGCCACCAGGTGGTGTGGCCAGCCCCTGGCCCTCCTCCGTCTCTGCTTTGGACTCTGTCTTTGTGTCGGAAAAATAGGAAGTTTGGCTTTCGTTTCGTCCAATTCCGAGAATATGTCTCTTCTAGCTTTTCTGAAAGCAAAAACAACAGAAAATAGGCAACTGGCACTGCGACATCTTGTCAATAGGTTAGTTCCAGATAATGCATAAAAGTATCTCAAAATGTAGACAAAACATAAGATAGTTGATATAAAACAAGCATGGAACATCAAAAATTATAAATACGTTTACGACGTATTAATAAGCAATGTCCATATCATCTATAGTCAATATAATAGCTCATATGTACAATAGAGAAGCATAAATTATACTACTTTAATTAATGTCTAACCCACTTTTCACTCATACATTGTGCCTAGGAGCACGTGATGTAGCTGGATCTTAGCCAAGAGCATACTACTCTTCTCTCTCCTCCAACTAAGCAAGTTTATATTATTTAATCTCTTATAGCATGCTTAAATCACCTTATTCTACTTGATCCGATGGGACAAGCCGGTGCGGTCCTAACCATTAAGTCGGTTGACCGCCCATTGTCTCGGTGCCAACTAGGGCTGGCTGCTACGTCCAACGTGGCAGGACGAGACACCGCTCTTATGCCGACATCTCTAGGTTGGGACCTGTTGGACGCGCTGATGGGAGCCTAAAATGAGGTTGTCGCTCGCCGCTGTATTGGGCGCCGTAGAAAATGATTTATGTTTGGCATCGCGAGATCTAAGGCTAGTCATAGTGGGGAGTAACATGGGGTAGTGTCATGCATATGTTACTAGCCTATGTTATCATCTTCATAGTGGATAGTAACTTGTTTCTAGTATCATGCAAGGTCTTGTTTATTAGTAGCTTGTAGACTCATATTGCCTTGGGTGGTGTGATGCTATGGTAACATAGCTAGTTACCACAAGACTCCATTTCATCATTTAATGACATGCCACATTACTAGAATGCCTAGGTGGACACATGTAGATGCATGTTACCACTTATGTTAGGGCATCTCCACCGGGTCGAACCAACACGTCTGAGCGTGTCTGAACGCGTTCGAGCGGACGTGTGGGACGTGCGCGGCCTCTTAGTGGCACGACCCATTCGGACCGACGCGTCCGGCTCGACCCATCTGTGCATCTAATTTGAGAAACGGTTGCATCGGCCCGGACAGCGCGCGTGGACTCTCGTGTCCTCTCGCGGGAGCTGAGGGCCTGCTTGACAGTGACCCAACGGCTTTGTTCCAATAGCCATCAATCAATGGAGAGAGGAATGCTGCTCCAAAGGCTGGCCGCGCCGCTGTTGGCGTCACCCAACGCTTCCTCTCCTTCCACTACACTTCAATGCAGTCGCTTCGGCCTCCGCGGCGGCATCCAATGACATGCCTTTTTAATTGGCCACCTGCGGCCGTCTTTCTTCCACACCACACCACACCACTACCAGTAGCTAGCCATGGCCGACGTCATTGGACCAAGGGGAGGGCGTCTCGTACGACCACCGGGTCCTGGTCGTGGCCATCTAGGCGACCACGGAGGATGCAGCCAAAGCAGCACACCGCCACGCTCTCCCGCACCACCGTCGTCGCCCGAGCTTGAGCCCATCGACATTAGCCTCACCGGCTTCGAGTTCATTGTGACCATCCACTCAGGTTTGGCGCATGACAGGATATTCCTTCCCCGCAAATTCATGTCGCAGGTCGACGACGCAGAGCCCCAACAGGTCATGATGTGGGCGATCGGTCACTACTCGCGCGTGGCCAGTGGAGGTGTTGTTCGACCGCCTCGGCCAGATGTTTCTCGCCAACGGATGGGAGGAGTTCGCCCGCCGGCACCTAATCGAAGTCGACAACTTCGTTGTCTTCGAGTATGATGGCGAAGCCATGCTCACCGTTAGCGTCTTCGACGACACCATGTATCGTTGCTGCTACCACTCCGACTCTGACTCCGACTCCGAGTAGGATGTGTACTCATCATGCATCATGTTTGGAATAAAATGTGCAATGTGAGCATGGGCCATTTGGAATGACAAAGTTCTCGTTCAAATATTTTACAAGCAAACTACGCCTAGAACAACATTCTAGCTATGCGCCACCTACGACGCTGGCGGCGGTGCCGGCAGGTCAGTGAGACTCCATTCTTCGTTGAGAGAGCAGTAGATCGCCTCCTGCTTCTACAACTCCTCTTGAGCTTGGGCGAGGCGGGCACACAAGTACGCGTCGTCGGGATTGGCCTGCACCGCTTCCCGGAGCTCGTCGCGCATGTCTGCGAGCGCAACATGTCGCTGGTGCTCCGATAGAAAGACGCGGTTCATCACCTCCCACGAGCAAGGCTCGCCGGTGGTCCTGTTGTAGTTGTAGTGAGTGTGCCACCGGTGGTTGAACGTCAGCCTGTATATCTGCGGGCGCCCCGGATTCGGAGGCGGCAACACGTCTGGTTCCTCCGGCAAGTCTGTCAACCATAACGGCAACGGGCGCTCGGTGGGGGGGAGGGTTCTGGGCAGTTGTCGGGGTTGCCAGTGCGACGACACGGACGGCCAAGCATGGAGGTCTGTGGGGGTTGGATTTCTGGTTGTGCACACCTCGGCTTGCCTCCCCTTTTATGAGCGCCTGGACGCGGCAGGAAACACCCAGGAGAGGCAACAATCGACGGAAAAGAAAGGCAGGAGACGACAGGAACGCACTGGAAATACACCAGCACTGACACTAGTGAGAGGACTTTTGCCAAGCAAGGTTGCCCGGACAGACCGAACCACGATCCAAAAACGATCACGGTCGGACACAAACCGACAGAATCGGACCGTTTCGGTCAGCTCGGTGGAGATGCCATTAGTCCCACTATGACGGGCCTAAGGCGTTCACCGGTCAACAAACGATGCTAGTAGTACACTGCAATGGTGAACCGGGTGTCTGGTCCAATCACTCCAAAGGTACTGGCATCTCCAGGCGACACAGGCGATAGATCAGGCTATGGTGAGATGAGAGAAATAGCCGCTAGCCTAGTCAAAATAAGAGTAAAACTAAAAGGAGAGCAGCTGCAGCTCATTGGATGCCAATGCCGGTAGCCGGCTCAGTGAACAGGATACCAAAGGAAAATGACAGATGCGACAGTAACCTGCTCCTCACTACAGCACCAGCGCGTCGTTGCCGATTGGACAGCAGGTAGGGAGGGGAATTAGAGACACACTGCGTGTCACACTGGATTCGATCGAGTGTCCAGCCAGATATGATACGACGGCTTCACCGTATGACCCGGGGGTTGGCGACACCGAGAAAGATTCCGATCATCTCACACAGTTTGACATGTACAAGCACATTCATTACCGCGAAAAATATGGCCACCGGACGAGCCGGCGGTGACTCCCGTCCCCCCGCGTGGGTGTGGCCTGTGGCCGCGCACCGTGCCGGAGACGAAAACGACGAGGACAAGAAGAACAGAGTGAAGAGGTGGCGAGAGTTCAAACAAAACAGGAATGGCCACTCTATCTATCTGCACATTAGCCGGCCGCTCGCCCCCGGCCCGTCCAATCACTTCTCAAAAACTGCGCTCCGTCTCATTATTGAGACGCCACGCCGCTGTCCACTGATCCATCTTGCCTGCCTCTGTCTCTCTGCAGAGGTTGAGAAATCGAATTTACCAAACAGTTGGGAGTTGGTTGCAAAAAACGCGGAAACGGAGTGTCGACAGAGAAGAAGATCCATTGAGATCGCTGCGGCGGTTACCTGTTCTGGCGCGAGTAGGAGGAGCTGGGTGGGCAGACACGGCGGCGGGGCGTCGAAGAATGATAGCGGGAAGTGCTTAAACACCACACCGACGTCGAAGTAGATTATGCCTGTGGATGGCACGTCGACGCGGATGCTACGGACGGCGAACCACAGGAAGAGGTCCTGTGCGTCGACCCCGGAAAGTTGGGCGATCCGGCCGTAGGTGATCTCGCCAGCCACGGTGACGTTGTATCGCAGCCCGACCTCGGTGCGCGCCGTGCAAGGCGCCTCCAGGACCGCCTCGAACCGGCCCGTGCCGGGGTCGTGCGAGAAAGCCGCGATCCCCGCGGGGAGAAGCCCTCTCGGCAGCCCGTGCGCGCGCAGGACCTCGTGCGCCGCTTCCGCCGCCGCCGTCGGCGCCGCCTCGCCGCAGAATCCTCCGCACCCCGCCGCTGCTACCAACGCCACCACCATGAACAGCCCCCACGACGACGCCATTTGGAGAGCCGGCCGCCGAGGGAGGTCGATGGAGATGAACGGGAAGGGAGGGGAGGAGAGCAGAGGAGATGGGCCGCCAATAATTGTGGAGGAGGAAAGACTAAACCGAACGAGGGTTGGGGGAGGTGGGATGGATGGAGATGGGCGCCGGGGGTGGGTGGGGCCAGCTCGCCTGTGACCGGCAATAGTACCAATTTTATTTTAGGGCGAGTTAATGGCGTCATGCGTTTTAATTATGTTTATTGATGGTAACAGCACGGCATCCGCGGCTGGCAGCTGGGACTCTGCGGTTTGTGCGCGCGCGATTCCTGCAGATTGTTTCCAGGTGCGGTTAATTCCTGGGCTGTGTTTCCGCAAAAAGACCAAAACTGTTTTCCGGTTTGCCTCTGCGTTAAATTCCAGCTGGATTGCCGGGTAGAGACGACAGCATAGCGTGATCAATGAGATGATGACTAGGCGAGGCTTGGCTGGCTGGCTGGCTGGTGTGCGGACGATCTTGGCGTGATCAATGAGATGAGCTGTGCAGGCATGGTTGAAGCGTTGTCCCCGTGCCTAACAAAAATTCGATCGATGGTGTGGTCAACAACCCGAGAACGAGATTGCCGGGGCGGCCGTAGATCAAGGACCAGCCGGGTCAGTGCTTCGCTTGGCTTCGTGACGCAGTACGTGTTTTGCTTATCTGGTGATGCAGTACGCGCGGGTCCAGTCACAGTGTGTCACGTACTGTACGTTTCAGGACCCCAACAGGAAACTCGATCGTGGCAGGGGTGCAGTCCAGATATTCCGGAAGAAAATAATACGGTATTCACATGGAATGCTTGCGCGGGGCCACGGTCGGTATATCTCGGCAACTTTGATCTGGTCCCGATGATTGGTTGTTCGTTTACTGGCAAGTAAACTAAGTATTAAAAAAAAGGAACACCTACCTCTCAGGCGCCTGAGAAATAACTATTTCTCAGTCGACCATCTCGTGACTCACGTCTTGGTCCAAGTTTTGTGTCGTGGAGCTGATCCTAGAACATGTCCGGCTATTTTAGGCCCGTTGTGTTTTCCCTATTAGACCGGCTTTTTAGCAGCCTGTATGTGCACACTAATTTGATATCTGGTTTTTGTACATGTAGCCACTTGTGAAACTTAAAATGAAATTAGATAGTATACTAGGCAAACAAACAAAAAACCGAGTGACACCATGTGCAATTTAGAAACTCAGTTGCAACTCACATGTAACCGGGATAAATCGAGTTGCAACCGTTTACTCGAGTTGCAGCTCACCTATAACCGGAAAAACACAAGTTACAACACATGTGCAATTGAGAAAATCCCAGTTGCAACTCGCATGCAATGGATAAAACCCCACTTGCAACCAATGTGCGATTGAGAAAATCTCACTTGCAACTCACATGCAACTGGATAAAACCTCACTTGCAACCAATGTGCGACTGAGAAAATCTCAGTTACAACTTACGTGCAACTAGGGAAAACACCAATTGCAACCAATGTGTAACTGAAAAAATCTTAATCTTGATGCAACTCACGTGTAGCTGAAAAAACCCAATAGTTGCAATTAGCAAAATCTCACTTGCAACCCACATGCAACTCTGACAAATCTCAGTTACAACTTACATGCAACTAGGCAAATCTCAGTTGCAACATACATGTACCACTCACTTGATAGCACAAATCATGAAAAAAATAAAACAATATAGATTTTTACCTCAGTTGCAACCCACGTGCAACTCAAATGAAACTAACAGTTTATAATTTTTTGCTAGTTACAAGACACGTGCGACCGAGAAAAATATAACACGTGCAACTCATACGCCAACATAAATCACCACTACAGCATCCGGTATTTTTCTCTCGGTTGCAACATATGTGCAACTAGGAGGGAAAGAGCTGTCTAATCACGAGAAAAATAAAAACAAGGAGCAACCTATGTGCAGCTAGGATAATTTTGCCCCTAAAAAAATTAAAAAGCAAAAGGACGAATTTTAAAAGACAGAAAGGAAAATAAAAATGAACGACCCAATAAAAAAGTATACATACATATTTTTAGGGGCAAAAGCCTACACACATAAATCGGTAGCCTACATACACGTAAATGTTTGGCTCTGTTAAAAAAAAACATGTTACCAGCGCGAATCTTGATGCTAGAAAGAATGGAAGGCAAAAAAGCCCATGTTCACACACGGTCTCCGGTGACACACAGATGCATGGTTACCCGCACAAAACAACTTTACCAGCACGAATCTTGATGCTACATCCAACGGCAGCAAAGGTGGAGAAATAATTTCTCAGACGCCTAAGAAATAGCAAAACCGTAAAAAAAATACTACGAGTAACACTTTTTTCCGGTTATAAAAACAGTTTCATGTTGGACCATACCGGAGAGAAGAACAACACATAGTTTTACCGTGTCACTCCTCGTTGAAGTACACTTTGGTCCCGCTTTATAAATAAAACCACGACACGATAGAACCGATACAAAGTAAAGATAAACAAAAATAACATGTGTAATCACATCGAAACCGGTGAACAGGGCATCGTGCAGATTTCTATAACTCTATTTTGACATTTTTAATTAAAAAAAAATCTTTTCGTGGTTATTGATTTTGGAAGGACAGTAACTAACTAGAGAGAAACCTAGCAAGAAAAACAAATGATTTTTTTTATTTTTTAGGTTTTACCAGGCATGAATAACAAAGTGAAAATACTTTTGCGTTTTCAGTTTTAAGCAACGAAACCAATACCTAAACAACATATGCATGGTATAATAATGAAAAGGATGGGAGGCAATCATACTCCCCCAAACTTGGGTGGAAGCTAGTAGTCAGCGTAGTGCTGGTGTGACCCCCAACCACTCGATCCAGCATCATGGTAGGGTGTTGGCTCCCATTGAGCATCCTCCTGATGCACAATCTCATTGCCCCACCGAGAAGAGGGTGCCTCCCATGATGGGTACGAAGATGGTGCAGGTGTGTCATCCCATGAAGAATGCATCACCTCTAGAGCTATCCACTTATCCGGAAGCCTGTCAAAATAGTCAAGACGAGGAAGGAGCATGGACTCAAACCGTCCACGCCTAACTATGTATTGATACATATAAATGCCATTCTTCCACAATCTCATTATTCCCATGTTTTTCAGCATGTTCAAGTCTAAGAGGCTGGTTTCACAAATTTTGGTGCCCAAGTTTAAAAGATTCCTTTCATCTTTGATGTACTCATTGATTAATGTAGGTATGGCTCCGACAAAAAGGGGTGTGATGTTGTTATATGATACTACATATGATAAAGTTCTTGCAAGGTTTACCGTTTACCCCTAGATTATAATCCGGAACTCTACGTTCCTTTGCACATTTCAGTAAATATAACATGGGCCCGGTGCAAGCAGTAGAGTTATCCCTAGTAAGGAATCCTCTAACAAGAAACAATGCAAAATTATCTAAGCCCGGGGTGTTGAATATGCGAAAGCTTTCCTCTATGAATATTATCAGGCACATCTACACTTATAGTCCTCCAGAAGGCTCTAAGGTTAGCATCAGTATCACTAGGGATTTCCTCCCAGCTACCATTATTTGGAAGACGCAATGCATTACATAATTCATCAAGGGACATTACATATCTCTTTTCTTGCATGACAAAAGTTACATTAAAGTTACATACCAATTGTAGATAGTTTTGAAGTAAATATATCGAACCCATAAAGAGCTATTGGTAAAGGTCTTTATGCCCCTCGTCACTATCTACCAAAGGATACTTGTAAGTTGTCTTTGATCTCAAGTAATGTGTGTTTGAAAGGTTTTTGATTGTTTACAGAAAAGTAATTAAAACGAGTAAAGAAAGAAAGTAACAAGGTCGTGTGAAAGTGTGGTTGAATTCAATAGGGCTAAAACGTTCTCAAGAATATAGGATACACCACTAGCATGGTTGTTAATTATTAGTAATCGAGATAACATACTTCTTATGTCATGAGATGTGTGGAGAGAGCTCCATAATAAGATGTTCCCTACAAGGCTCGTAGGAAGCAACTTTGTTGAGCCAAGAGTAAGGTCACCTCTAAATAACCACTACAATGTCTGAGAGCAGCCACCCATACAAACCACTTCAATTAAGGGTTTACCCATGAATATCGTAATTAGCTTAGGAAGTCCCTGTTTAATACTCCCTTGACCATGTAGGTTACGAGCCGGCGCCAATCTATCATGGAGCCATTCCGGGTATGATCCCAAAAGACGTCCAAAGGATTTCTCCCTCCCTTTAGTCCCACGGGAAAATGATATGTGGTCGACTACACAAACCATCCAAAGAGAGATCAAACACAAATCATAAATCTGTCATAGACCGGCAAGTCATATGGACACAAGAATAGATCATCTTTATTACAAATTCATAATGGTGCTAGGGTTTCTCCATCTCCCCAAGAACAAAGGAACTACATGTGCCTGAAAGTATTACCTGCAACACTATCTAGATAAGATCTAGATTCCTCAGTTAGTCCATTATAAAATATATCAAGGAATTCATTATCTTTGAAACCATGGACAGGACACCTCCTCTCAAGAGCACAATATCTCCCCCAAGCTTAAGGTAGACCTTCTTTCTTATTTTGTGAGAAGTTACTAATTCCAGCTATCATGGCATGAATATTATTAGCAGGGAAGTACTTATTATATAACAAATAAATGCATGCCTATTTGCTAATGATTGACTTTGGAGCTAATGAGTTATACCAAGCTTTTGATGCTCCTCCTAAAGAGAACGAAAACAATTTCAAGAAGTAATATCGTTGTTGGATTTCACTTTTTCCAAATAGACATGCTAATTCATTAAGGTTTTTCAAGTGTTCATAAGGGAACTCCTAATCGTTACCATTGAACTTAGATGCCTCTACTCTTTCAATTATTTTAGAATCAACATTGAACTTGTAGTCTTTATCTTTAATGTATATTGCAGGTGCATAAGCTTTACTATGAACATGAAATAATTCTCCTAGTGTAGTACTCATGCTAGCATCAAAACTATCTAAATCATCAAAATCAATATTCATGAAAGCTTTAGGAAAAAAATATTTTCTTCAGAAGGTGTTGATTTAGAGCCAGTTGCAATATCATTTTCATCATAAAGTTCATTTTCATCATATTCAGATTTCATATCATCATTGGGCAAGGACTTAGATAAATTAGGCGTCCCCTATTTATCTGTGCCATCATCCAACAACTCATTTTAAGCATTAATAGACATCCTAGACAATGGTGAGTTTTCAAGAGTAGTAGTTTTCTTTCTAGTAGTAGGGGTAGTAGCAGCATTATGTGAAAAATGTGGCCTAGTAGGCAAGTCCGTACCTTTGCGAGTAGTGGAAGGCATCAGAACCTTCTTAGCATCATCCTTATCCTTTCCCTAGATGAGAAAAAATAAGTTAATCAAGTAAATGATAACAAGGGGTCTTACCAATAAAGCTAGGTTCCCCGGCAATGGCGCCCGAAAATGTCTTGATAGCCCTCAAGTGCATGGGATCACTAAAATCTTCGATGGGAAGTATTAATCAAATTTATAGTTCGACTCGAGGGGAACACAAGAATATCAATAAGACTTTAGCAATTGAGACGTCACTCTCAACAACATATGTATATCAACATACACAAGAAGCAAGTGGTGATTATAACAGTTGAATTCAAGCACCAAAGTAAAATAGTAAGCAATAGTAGTAGATTTCTAGTTTTCATCAGAAGTAATGAAATTGTGACTTTTAGTGGCTAAAAGTGTAGGCATGATATGACAACGGGGTTTTGCATGAATAAAATTGATCATATGATAATATACAAATAACATGATGTCCATCTCTAATTTTGTTGTGTGCAGGTATGTGTTCCAATTATAGTTATGTGTACTAACCAAGAGAATTTGCATAACATCTATTGTCCTACCAGCCCATTTCACCGAGGCCAACTTGGAACTACATGTAACTAAGGTATATACTTTCAAATAGCCCAAAACAATGCATTAACATTCCATGAACACATAATATCCTCAAACCATCACATATTCCCCTTGTTTTCTCTAACCGTCACTTTATCGTTCACAGGTTCAACATGATAATAGGCAATACATCTTGCATATAAATACCAAACTCATATATATGATGGGGCGATAGAAGTTCAGTACTGAAATCATGTCACTCAGGCCCTAGTAACAAGCATTAAACATAGCAAAGGTGCATCAACACTCATATAATAATATCCTCAAGATAAATGACGAGTACAAAATTGAAGCATTCTTACCTCTTGTTTTTGCATAAATAGAGTAGGGATTTCTGTATTTCACTGCGCCTATGAGCGCTATTTCATTCTTGTTTCAATAGGATCCCAAATCATGGAGTCATAGATGAACTTATCAATTAGAGCTATCATATTGTGTAATTATACGATATTTCTAAGCGATAAATGCCATTTTATGAATTTACCTCCGCACCTAGATGAATAACAAATAAAGAGGAGGCATTAGCACCGATAACAACCACTGGTACGGGCGGAGCCCGCTCGTACCATTCACCCGTACTAGGCGCCATCGGGACCGCCTCGTTAAATAGTTTCTCCTGGCAAAGAAGAGAGGGGATCCGACATTCATAGCCACCAGAAACCACAAAACACCACATCTAAGAGGGATATGAAGGAGAAACTTGGCTGGGGTAAAATACCAGCTGCTTCGCGGATCATTGGAGGACAACGCATCATCCCCTTCACCATCAACCGCTGCATCTTCATCACCACCATTAATCCATCTTTCATCTATTAGATCTCTTTGTAATTCTAGATCCAATTGTGGTTTGCATTAGATCTACCCCCGTACTTTAATCCACCCATTTGATTATGATGATGCTGTTGATTGCTTCCATGAGTGAGTAGTTCCTTTGTTCTTGGGGAGATGGAGAAACCCTAGCACCACTATGAACTTGTAATGAAGATGATATATTCTTGTGTCCATGTGACTTGCTTGTCTATGATATAATTATGACTTGTGTTTGATTTCTCTCTTTAGATGATATGTGAAGTCGACCATGTATCATTTTCCTTCAGGACTAAAGGGAGTATGAAACCCTTTAGACGTGTTGTGGAAGCATACTCGGAGTGCCCCGTGATAGATTGGCGTCGGCTCGTAACCCTCATGGTCAAAGGGGGATTAAGAGGCACTCCCTAAGTTAATTACGATATCCATGGGGAAACCCTTAATTGTGGTGGCCTATATGGGTGATTGCTCTCAGGCATTGCAGTGGTTATTTAGAGGTGACCTCACACTTGGCTCAACAAAGTGGCTTCCTACGAGCCTTGTCGTGAACATCTTATTATGGGGCTCTCTCCACACATGTCATGACATAAGAAGTATGTTATCTTGATTACATATAATAATAGTACCATGTTAGTGGTGTATCCTACATCCCCGAGAACGTTTTAGCCCTATTGAGTTCAACCATGCTTTCATACAATCTTGTTACTTGTTTTAATTACTTTTCTACAAACAACTATAAACAATTCAAACACCCTTTACTTGAGATTAAAGACAACTTACAAGTATTCTTTGGTAGATAGTAACGAGGGGCATAAAGACCTTAACCAATAGCTCTCTGTGGTTTCGATATCTTTACTTCAAAATTAGCTACAATTGTTCTGTGCACTTGCAGTCATCAAGCAACACCTAAAATCTCGATATATATGCATGATTACATGATCAATCTCATCCAATCCCCATACACCTCACATGCCTACAGGGAACTACTCACTCATGGTGATGGAGAGTGAGCCCATGTATGTTGGATACGATGGTGGTGAAGATGGCGTCGAAATCCCCCTCTCTCGCGTGGAGAGCAGGATCAATCTGACCCCCAAAATGAAGATCATGGTGGTGGTGGTGCTTTGCTTCGCGTATGACTCTGAGATTCTGGATACCTAGTTTTTTCAGGTATATAAGGGGGCAGCACCACATATCATCCACAAACTAGAGGAAAAATAGAAAGAACCAACCAGATACTTGAACATATGTTGAGAGCATGTGCCTAAGATTGGGAGGAACATGAAACGAACACCTACCTTTAGCAGAATTTTCCTACAACAATAGTTGCCAGAGTAGTATGAAAATGGCACCATTTGAACCACTATATGGAAGGAAGTGGAGATCACCTATTTGTTGGTATGAGTTAGGGGAAGATAAGCAATTCAAACCTGACTATACCATTGAACAATAGAGAATAATTGATACATCCCAAATGTATCTACTTTTCCAAGTACTTTGCTCAATGGTTTGCTCTGAAATCTCACCATACTTGAATAAAACTGTTGAATTTGACAATGTTTAGGAAAAGTCTTCTCTCTGTCTATTTTCGAAGGAAATTAAATCGGGAAAAAATACTAAGCAACTTTTTCACTTGAACAAGGACCCTAGGCTTTGGAACCTCACGAGAAGGGCCACAAGGCCCAAAAGAGCACATGTGACATGGCCCAAGGTGGGGCCTGCGCCACCTAGGCCCTTTTGGCTATGGAGCATCACCTCCTTTCGCATTAATCGTTTCTAGAATATGGTAGTAAATACCGATCCCTGATCTGTTACTATTCTTTTTGGCACTCCATGTTTGCTTACGATCTCTTTGACATAGAGGTCTACTAGTTTCTTGTAGTTGTATTTTTTGTTTACTGCTAGAAAATGTGCACTCTTTGTTAACCAATCCACTATTACCCAGATCATATCCTTGTGATTTTTTGTCATGGGAAATCCAGTAACAAAATCCATTCCAATTTCTTCCCACTTCCAAATAGGTATTGGTAAAGGTTGTAGTTTTCCAGTAGGACTTTAGTGCTCCGCCTTTACTCTTGGCAGGTGTGACATTTTGCTACGTATTTGGTGATATCTCGTTTCATATTTTTTCACCAAAAGGTTTGCTTAAGGTCCATATACATCTTAGTTCCTCCAGGGTGTATTGAGTATGGTGTTTGGTCAGTTTCACTTAATATCATCTCTTTGGTTTCATAGTTGTCGGGTACGCAAATCCTTCCCTAGAGCCATAAGTAATTCTCCTCCTTAAGTTCAAATGTTGACGGATTTCCATTGAGTATTTTTTGAATATCTCTTGTCATGAATGGGTCATCAGTTTGGCCTTGCATGATTTCAGCTTTAAGGTTCATTTCCATCTCTCCTAGAGTATTCAAATTTTTGCAATGGTACCAATAGGTTTCCTATTCCAAAATTATAATTGGGTTTGTTCTATTTCTCATTGTAATTTCTTTGGTAGTTTTCTTTCTACTAGCATGTTACACGTGGATTTTTGGCTTAATGCGTCAGCTACAACATTTATCTTTCCTGGTGTATAGTTGATGGTTAGTTCATAGTCTTTAATCAATTCCAACAATCGTCGGTGTCTCATGTTCTACTCTTTCTATGTGAATAAGTACTTCAAACTTTTGCGATAGTTGAATAATTCATACTTAGATTCATATAAGAAGTGTGTCCAACCTTTTAAAGCATACACTATGGTTGCTATATCTAAATTGTGTGTTGGGTAGTTCACATCATGTGGTTTTAACTGTCTAGATCCATATGCAATGACCTTGCAGTCTTGCATGAGAACACATCCTAATCCATTCTTTGATGCATCAAAATATACCATATAATATTTTCCAGACTCTAGAATTGCTAGTACAAGTGATGTGTTTAATTTCTCTTTTAGTATTTGAAAACTCTGTTCACACTCCTCTTCCAAACGAATGGTTCGTCTTTTATTAACAACTTGGTCATAGGTTTGGCTATCATAGAGAATCCTTAAATGAATCTCTGATAGTATCTTGCCATTCCTAAAAAACTCTAACTTCCATTACACTGGTAGGTGCTTTCCAATCTAAGATTGATTGTACTTTATTCAGATTCACCAAAATTCCTTACTTTGTTATCACATGTCCTAAGAATTCTACTCGGTCTAGAAAGAATTCACATTTGCTAAACTTGGCATATAGTTGGTGTTCTCTAAGGCTTTGTAGAACAATTTTTAGGTGTTCGATGTGCTCTCCATTACACTAGTAGGTGCTTTCTAATCTAAGATTGATTGTACTTTATTCGGATTCACCAAAATTCCTTCCTGTGTTATCACATGTCCTAAGAATTCTACTCGGTCTAGAAAGAATTCACATTTGCTAAACTTGGCATATAGTTGGTGTTCTCTAAGTATTTGTAGAACAATTTTTAGGTGTTCCATGTGCTCTGTTTTACTTTTGGAATATACCAGTATATCGTTAATGAACACTATCACGAACTTTTCTAAATATGTCATAAACACTTTGTTCATTAGGTTCATGAATATAGCTGGTGTGTTTGTTAGTCCAAATGGTACAACCAAGTATTTATTGTGCCCATATCGAGATAAGAATGCAGTTTTAGGAATATCCTCTTCCTTTCTCTTAATTTGGTGGTATCCCGATCTTAAGTCAAATTTGGAGAAAACTCCTTCTCCTTTGACTTGATCGAGCAAATCTTGTAGCCTCGGTAAGAGATATTTGTTCTTAATAGTGATGTTGTTGAGGTTATGGTAATCTCCGCACATTCTTCAACCTTCGTCCCTCTTGTCTATGAAGACTACAGGTGCGCTCCAAGGTGAAACGCTTTCTCGAATATATTTTTTCCTCCAACTCGTCTAACTGGGCTTTTAGTTCAACTAGTTCCTTGGGTCCTAATTGGTATTGTGCTTGTGCAATGGGTGATGTTCCCCGTATAAAATCAATTGTAAATTCTATTTCACTATCTTGTGGCATTCTTAGGTAGTTATTTTGGGAATACATCCTTAAATTCTCTTACTATGGGTATATCTTCAATCCTTACTTCCTTTAGAGAATTAAGTTGTAGGCCTATTTCAAATTGGTTGGGTTTGTCCCCGTGGTATGTGGTTCTGTCTCAGAAAGTGTCTAGTATGGATACCATGTTCTGCTCACTATTAACTTGGGCTTCATTGTTTTCTAACCATCCTGTGCCCAAGATTACCGTAATTTCTTTCATGGGTATTACAAATAATTATGCATAGTATTCCTACTGATTTATCATAATGAGTTTCTTCTCCTTAAGATGTGTTATGAAAATTCTGCTATGTGCCTGATACATTGCAAATGTATCTATAATTTTTGATGTTCCATGCTTGGTTTTATCTACTTTCTTGTGTTTTGTTCCAACTTTGGAGTACTTTTCATATGATTTCTTGGACTAACCTATTAAAAAGATGCCACAGTGCCAGTTGCCTGTTTTCTGCTGTTTTTGGTTCCAGGAAGTCGAAAAATGAATATTCTCGGAATTGGACCGGACAAAAGCCAATGTCGATATTTTCTCAGAAGATTCACGGAGCCAGAAGGAGAGTCGGAGAGGGGCCATAGGGTGGCCACACCATGTGGTGGCGCGGGCTAGCCCTGGTCGCGCCACCAGGTGGTGTGGGCCCCCTGGCCGCCCACCGACCTTGCCCTCTGGCCTATAAGAAGCCTCCCGATGCGAAAACCCTAAGTCGTCAAGCCTCCAGCCACGAAAAGTTCCACAGCACCGCCGCCACCGAAGGGGAGATTCGGGGGACAAAAAGTCTCTATTCTGGCACCCTGCCGAGACGGGGAAGTGCCCCCGGAGCCATCTCCATCGATCTCCACCACCATCTCCATCATCGTTGCTGATTCCCATGATGAGGAGGGAGTAGTTCTCTCTCGAGGCTAAGGGTTCTACCGGTAACTATGTGTTCATCTCTCTCTCTATGCATGATCATATTGTGATCATGAGCTTTGTAATCAAGTAGATCTACCTTGCTACTCAAGTGCTTTAATGAATCTCTGCTCTCCCCATGTGTGTGAAAGTGACAGCGTGCTCACCATGGTGGCACTTAGGCTAGAGATTACAAATACTTGTTATGAGTTATATTTGGAGTTGGATGTCTTTATGAAATTGTGGTGTTTGTTGGAACCATCTAGTACTCAAGGTGACAGTGTGGGGTTATCTAGATGGGAAAGATGAACTTTGAGGTATGCTGTTATAGCCCTACCATCGGTTAGAGTGTTCAACCGGAGAGTAGTTAAGAGTAGTATCATAAAGAAGAATATATTTATATGAGAGTGTTCACTAGCGAAAGTATGATCCCTAGGCCTTATTTCTAAGCATTGATACACCGTTTGCAACTAGATATGTTACATGTTTGCTTGCTTCCGTCTTTATGTCAGTTTTCCTTTAGTCTTTTCCACGCCATCAAGTTATTTTCTATCACCGTTACCACTTATAATTATCTATACCACTTGTATTTCACTATCTCTTCGCTGAACTAGTGCACCTATACACCTGACAAGTGTATTGGGCGTGTTGGGGACACAAGAGACTTCTTGTATCTTGATTGCAGGATTGCTTCAGAGGGAATACCTTTGACCACTTCCTCCCTGAGTTCGATAAACCTTGGGTGATCCACTTAAGGGAAAACTTGTTGCTGTTCACAAACCTCTGCACTTGGAGGCCCAACAACTGTCTACAAGAATAGAAGTGCGTAGACATCAGTGCCACTTCTATAATAACAGTTACTCGTAATTGGCTACATCTTATTTCATTTTCCTTCACAAATTCTTGTGATATGCATGATGTGGTTGATCTAGTGTCAAATATTACTTTTCCTGGATTCATAAAAATATTTAGTGTACCCATTGATGAGTTCATATTTGCATCATGTTTTACGTTATTATTTTGCATTGTAGATGTAGGATCTTGGTATTTTACGGTGCTCGCGCAAATATTTTATGTCTGTTTTCACCAGGATCAGGACAAATGATGGATCCAATGGATGCAATTATTGGAGCAGTTGTACTGTGGAGAAAAGGAGTAAAAAACAACGTAAATCGCTTATTTGGGGAAATTAATAATACCAGAAGAAAACCAAAAGCGAACAAAGGAGGAGAGAGCCCAACGACCAACTATACGACCGGAGCAACTCTTCTACCCGTATAGCTCTGGCAGTATAGTTGGCGCTGCCTCTGCCTCGTCAAATAGTTTTACCCCGTGTAATTGGTTCGAAGAGCCGACATACAGAACACCTAGAAATCACAAAAACCTCACCTCAAGAAGGCATCTAGAGGGGGAACTCATCCACAAGGGATCCATCTTTGCGCTGTGCAGATCCGGGAGGCTAAGGCATCGATCTTCATCATCCACCACTGCATCACCACCATCTCCATCCATGCCATCTACATCTTGTCTAGATCTTGTTGTAATTCCTATACTCGTTGTGGATTTATACAAGTACTATTCATCTATGATTGTTTCCATTACCATTGTTATGATGTTGATTGCCTCCATGTCTGAGTAGATCATTAGTTCTTGGGGAGATGGAGAAACCCTAGTATGAGATTGAAATAAGATAAAGTCTATTATGATATTCATCGTTGTGACCATGTGTTAGATTCTCTACATCTTGATGTTGAGAGAAGTCGACCTCTCAATATTTTCCTCTCATGGGGACTTGATGGAGGAAACTACTTGTTGGTAGACGGAGGCGTGCTAGCACTTACAGTGACTATAAAGCTGTTGGCACCCCTTACGTATCAACTTGGGAAACCAAGGGAACTCACGGAACACTATCCATGCCATGGGATATGTCCTACGGGATTACGTCCCTTAATAGTGCAGTAATTCAATTGATGTCGATTGTTGACTGTTTTGGTTATGAGGATGATGTGAGCAGCGGTTGATGCCTATTCGTCCAAATACGGAGTTCCTCCCACACATACATAGTTGAGAATGTTCATGATGATAATCTTTATCTGAAATCTTTACAATACTAGTGGTGTATCCGCTACTCCCTGAGAATGCTTTTTCCCTACTGCAGTTCCAATTTCTCTTACATACGTGATACTTACTTTCTGTACTCAATTCTTTACTTTACTTTATTATTATTCTTATACGCAAAACCCAAAAACATCTTTTTACACAATACTCGCATTTTATCTTGTTACTTAGAACTTTATCTAGCATTTATATCATAATATTTATTTCAAGAATTATTAGACTTCAGACTCCTGCTCCCTATGGGATTGATATCTTTATTTCGAAACTAGCTACAAACGATCTATGCACTTGCAGTCATCAAGCTATTTTCTGGCATCGTTCCTGGGGATCTAAGCGTTGTAGGTCTTTTAGTTTTTGCTTATTTATTTTTGTCTTGCTAAATTTTGTTTTGAGCTACAGGTTTTGACCAACATGATGGAGTTTGAGCATATGACTAATGCTAACCCACTCAACCACTTTGGGAAGCCCTATGATATTTATAAAAGATACAAATCCAATGAGAAGACAAGGGGGTTCTAAATAAATCCTCGACTACTTAGTATTCTACATAAGAAATAATTTACTAGAGATGAGGAAGATCCTGATCCATATGAGCATATTGCATGCTTTAAAGATATATGTGGCACTTTTCTATTGACGGGATATACTGCTGATGAGGTAAGGGTTAAACTTTTAGTCAAACTTTGACAAGTACAGATCTCTCATGGTATAGATCTCTACCCCCTGAAGCCACTACTACTTGGGATAATCTAGCCTGTGAATTTCTATCAAAATATTATCCATTATCAAAATCTTTTGGAATTAGGCGTCTTATAATAACGTAGAAGAATCGTTCTAACGAAGGACTAGTAAGAGCTTATATTAGATTTAGAGATTTACTATGACTATGTCCTCATCATGATTTGCCTGAATGGTATTTACTACATATCTTTTATGGCGGTTTAATAGAACTTAATAAAATTGAACTAGACTCTTTCGCGGAAGGAGCCTTTATGAATCTTCCTATACCTAAAGCTTGGGCTTTACTTAATAGAATTCATGATCATAGAGTTTCATGGAATTTTGTTCTAGGAATTGAAGGAGGTGTAGAAATAGAGCATGATTGTATTCATGACTATAGTAAAAAGGCCATGTTAAACAATTATCTAAAGAACTTTATCTGGATTCAGATCTTGTGTTGCAAGTTGTTAGAGCTTTTACAGAACATATTAGAGCTCCAAAGGAGGGTCCAGTCAAGTATGATCTGATGACCCAAAATATATCGAGCTCGTTGGGGAACCCCAAGAGGAAGGTATGATGAGCACAGCAGAAAGTTTTCTCTCAGTTATGAAACCAAGGTTATCGAACCAGTCGGAGCAAGGAAACACCTCCAAGGTGTTGTTTCCAACTTGGAATCCTGCACAACACAACCACAGAACTTTGCCCCCAACTTACAGTGAGGTTTTCAATCTCACCGGTTTTGCTGAAAACAAAGGATTAAACGTATTGTGTGGAAGAAAGTAAAAGCTTGCAGAAAGTAAACAGAAAGCAGTAAACGGTTGTGGATTGATGGTAAAAGAAAGGACCGGGGTCCATAGTTCACTAGTGGTGGTTCCTTAACATAGATGACATGTTGGGTGAACAAATTACATCGGGGCAATTGACAAACATCGAGAAAGCATACATGCATATACTAATCATCTTGACTCCTATGAGATTTGATTGGGCATTACAACATTATACATAGACCATAATCCAAAAGCATCTATGACTAATAATCCACCTTTAGGTTATCATCCGAACCCCCTCCAGTATTAAGTTGCAAGAAACAGATAATTGCATTACGCATTGCGTGTAAAGAAAACAATACGATTGTTCTATGAACAAATGATTATTGTTTTCTCCCTAGTAGCAACAATACATCTAGTACCTTAGAGATTTCTGTCACTTCCCCAGATTACTAGAGGCATGAACCCACTATCGAGCATAAATACTCCCTCTTGGAGTTGCTAGCATCTAGTTGGCCAAGATATCTACTAACAACGGAGAGCATGCAAGATCACAAATAACAAAGACATGATAGAATCAATGATCAATCTGAAATAGCATCTCAATATCCATCGGATCCCCACAAACATAACATGTAGGATTACAAATAGATGATCTTGATCATGAATAGAGCTCACAAGATCTAAACATGGTAGCACAAAGGAGAAGAGCCAACCATCTAGCTACTACATGGACCCATAGTCCAAGGATGAACTACTCACGCATCACGCCGGAGGCTTGCATGGTGATGAAGAAGGCCTCCAGGGTGAATTCTCCCCTCCGGCAGGGTGCCGGGAGGAGCTTCAGCTCCCTCCCGATCTAGGGATGGAGATGACGGCGGCTACTGAATCTTTCATGAAATTTTGATCGGGTACTTAGGGTTTCTGTATTGGAGGCATCTTATAGGAAAAAGGGGAGGCCGAGGGGGTGCCCTAGGCGGCCACACCACTCCCTGGCGTGGGACAGGCCTGGCCGCGCGGCCAGGTGGTGTGGCGGCCCTCTGGCCCCTCTCCGTCTCGTATTCTAGGTCTGTGTCCCCCTCAGTGAAAAACTGACTTTGGCTTTTGTTCCGTCCAATTCCGAGAATATTCATTTTCTAACTTTCCTGGAACCAAAAAAAGCAGAAAACAGGCAGCTGGCACTGTGGCATCTTGTTAATAGGTTAGTCCCAGAAAGTGTATAAAAAGTACTCCAAAGTGTGGACAAAACATAAGAAAGTAGATAAAAACCAAGCATGGAACATCATTTTTTTTGGATACGTTAGCAACATATCAACATCCCCAAGCTTAACTCATGATCTTCCTCGAGTAGGTAAGTGATAAAAAGAAAGAATAATTTTTGAGGTGACATGCACCATCATAAACTTGATCAAAGTATTTGTAAAACATTGATAGCTAGGATCATAGTACTTCAACATAGCATGAAACATAAAGTTCTAACAATAATACATAGCAACTATGTTGTAACATGAAAAGGCACAAACAAAGGATTCATGAATAACAATACTTTGCAAGATGTTTGATTGTTTCACATAAAGAAAACATAGCATAGTGGCATTCAGCTTGTCCCTCATAGAGTAGCAAACATAAATGCATAGGACTCCTTCAAAGTTCATAAGGGTGACTAGATACAAATAGTTTAAGAACAAGAAATATCAAAGTTATGCATCAATCAACAAGTGTTGTGATAATGCACATAGAATTAAGAATGGCCACTATACTCTCAAAATAGGTGCATAAAGATAGAAGGTGGAGACTTGATGACCCACAAGTATAGGGGGGTGTATCGTAGTATTTTCGATAAGTAAGAGTGTCGAACCCAACGAGGAGCAAAAGGTGCTGGCTAGTGGTATGGATCAGGAATTCTCTGTAAATACTTAGCAAATAGATTTTTAGGGTTTTTTGATAAAGCAAGTAAATAAAGTACGAGTAAATAAAAGATAGTAGGAATAAATGCAGCAAGTGGCCCAATCCTTTATGCAGCAATGGACAAGCCGGTTGTACTACTTAAGATGACCAAACGTTCTCGAGGACACATGGGAAGACTGTCAAGTGCTTTCGCTTCATATAGTTAATTAATCTTCTTTAGCTTGCTAAGTGTTGTGTGGGTGAACCTGTGCTAATGTACCGACCTTCCTAGGACTAATACATACTTGTGATTATACCCCTTGCAAACATCCGTAAGTACAAGAAAGTAATTAAGGTGGAAACCTAACCAAAGCTTTAAACTCTAAGACTCTGACGTCCCTTGTGCAATGGTTTCCTAACGGGGGTCCAGGTTTCTGTCACCCCGGCAACCCCTACGATTAGTAGCCAAATACACAATGCATTCCCCTAGGCCCATATAGGCGAAGTGTCATGTAGTCGACGTTCACATGACACCACTAGAAGAAGCACACCACAACTTAAATATCAAACCATTGAATCTTTCCGAACACAATTCCACTACTAACAACATGACTTCTCCCATGTCGTCAAGAACAAAACGAACTACTCACAAGACATCATACGGATCATGATCAAAGATGGAATAATGATGTATAACAATCTGAACATAAACAATAATTCATTGGTTCACTCAATAGCATCAACTACAAAGAGTAATCAACACCGAGAAAGTTTCCCCTAAGAACTATGCAAGATTCAACCCAATTGTTACAGCAATATGGAGATGGTGATGAGGGTGCTGATGGTGATGATGGTGGTGATGATCATGATGATGATCCCGATGAAGTCCAGCTTGATGGTGGTGTTGATGGCGACGATCGCCCCTCTCCGGGAAGGAATTCCCCCGGCAGAAATCTGTCTGCTAGAGAGATCTTTCTCTCTTGGTGTTTTCGGCCCCGCAGAGGTGGTGGAATCTTTCTCTGGTCGCTCCCTGAGTCTTAGGGTTTCGGGAGGATAATATACGCCAGAGGGGAGAGCCAGAGGTGGACCAGGGCAGCCACACCACCTGGTGGCACGGTCTAGGGTGGCCCACGCGAGGGGTGATGTGGGCCCCCTATGGCCCATCTCCACTCCTCCTTCTGGCATCCTTCGTCTTCTTGAAAAACATGATTTTCTGCATATTTTCCCGGGTTTTCTGATCTTCGCGAATTTTGCCTCCAAACAACACCTTTTCCATCAGAATCCTGACTGCAGCGGTCCATGCTCCAAAAGTCATCAACCATGCAAAAACAGATGAAATAACATAAGTATCACCTCTTAATATGAAATATATCAATGAATAATAGTAAATTATGATATAGAATAGTGATGCAAAATGGACGTATCAACTCCCCCAAGCTTAGACTTAGCTCTTGGTCAAAGAATAGTTGACAATTTGCTAGAGTTCACAAGTAACTGGTTTTCAATGATAGCTTTCAAAGAAGTAAACACTAAGATAAGAGCAAAAAAGTGCAAAACAAGGAACATAAGAAACATGATTGAATAAATCATCATATGAATGAATGAATGGAACACAACAACTCAAAATACTTGCTGAGATAGAGAGCAATAGGTTTACTGACTCAACTACAAAGTAAAAGAAAGGCCCTTCGTAGAGGGAAGCACGGATTTCAAGTTTCATAAAGAGCTCCCAAAAATTATGATACTTATTAGCTTTCAACTCTCATTGCCCTATCATAGGCATCTTTAGGTGATTAAGGTTAAAGTGACACAACTAAGAGGATATGCTTGACAAGTTATAAATTGAAGTCCCATGCCCCTTACTTATGAAGACCGAACCTCATGCTACTCAACTTCAGTCACGAGTAAGCTCTTGTCATTGTAAATACATGTGTATCATCGAGAACCGCCAACGGGGTACCCCTTGCACAAGATATAGGAGCTATCTCATAATCAAAATGACAAGGCAAGCATACAATGAGCATCTCAGCGATCCTTTTATTTGCTATTTGCATAGGTTTTTATTGAGGATGCTTCATAGAATGCTCACTATAGTTATGCTGCAAGTTTCCACCATGATTATGCATGGCTTAGGCTAACGACCTAGGTGTTTCTCTAACACACATATAAACTCCATGATCTTACAAGTTCCACTTTTATTTCACACCGCCGGGATCCATAAGGAAAAGAACATGATATCAACTAGGTACAAAGTACCAATGTAGTGTCAAAAGCGTTCCCCATGATACATGGTTCTGCTAACTTAAACTCATAAAGTGCAAGTATATACGCAACAAAGAAGGACGCATTGGTTTAGGTTATTAAATGCAAGAAAAGTAAAGTGTGGCATCAAGTTCGTGAGAGCTTTAATCACTAATTTTCACATAACAAGTTTCATTTGGAAGCTAGATAAAAATAGGAATTTACTTGGAATAGCAATAATTCTAATAGGTAGGTATGGTGGACACAAATGGCATGGTTTTTGGTTTAAGGATTGGAAGCACGAGAAGAATTCCCTCTCAGTACAGGTTTTTGGCTAGCAAGGCTGGGTAGCAAGTATAAGAGTTGAAGGAAACAAACAAACATACAAGTGATAAAGACGGACATGCAATCTTCCTTGGAAGCACAAAAGATCTTAACTAGAGAATACTAAGCTTATGAGCAAATCAAGAAAGAAAGATGATGAAATTATATTTCTTAGAGTACTTTAATCTTTTTCATTCAACTCTCAAAAATAGTGTTGCTACAGACCAAGCCAGGTTTGCCAAAACCAACTAAATTAACTTAATGATCCCAAAGTGATACCAATA